>JARQOC010000001.1:340311874-340911874 GCA_033576535.1 Allobates femoralis
GTTCAAAGGTACATCGAGCTACAAGTAATATATGTGGCATTTCTGTCTGTCATACAGTAAACTTCCATATGTGTGTTTTTATGTCCCTAAGTATACACATTTTAGGTCATTCAGATTAAAGGAATATACAGGGTGGGCCATTTATATGGATGCACCTAAATAAAATGGGAATGGTTGGTGATATCAACTTCCTGTTTGTGGCACATTAGTATATGGGAGGGGGAAAACTTTTCCAGATGGGTGGTGACAATGGCGGCCATTTTGAAGTCGGCAATTTTGGATCCAACTTTATATTTTTCAATAGGATGAGGGTCATGTGACACATCAAACGTATTGAGAATTTCACAAGAAAACAATGGTGTACTTGTTTTTTATGTACCTTTATTCTTTCATGAGATATTTAAAAGTTTATCTTTGTTTACAGCTATTGACATGTCGCAGAGGTTAACACGTGAGGAGCGGATAGAAATTGTGTTGATGTCTGGTTAACGCAGTACCCGGGTTATTTCAGCAGATTTCAATGCAAGACATCCTACGAGACCACCCATCTCTCATGCTACAGTTAGAAAATTGCTTGCCAAATTTTGTGAAACAGGTTCAGTGTTCGATTTGCCAAAATCAGGATGTAAGAAACTGTCACTAATGAAGAAACATCAGTGGTTGTCCTAGCTTCATTCAGCAAGGGCCCACAGCGTAGCACTCACCGCATGTCAGAGTGGCATCATCCGAACATCCCTTCGGCGGATATTAGCTACTCACAAATGGTGCCCTTACAAAATCCAGCTGCTGCAGCATCTTAACGAGGATGACCCACTCGGCGCCCTGAATTTGCACAATGGGCAAAACAAAAATTGGAACAGGACCCTCAGTTTACACAGAAAATTTGCTCAGTGATGAGGCAAGCATTTTTGTAAATGGTGAAGTTAACAAACAAAACCACCTCTATTAGTCTGACACTAACCCACAGTGAACAGATCCCTCCAAGACTTTTGGAACACAAAAATTGATGGTATGGTGTGGTATATGGGGTACAAAGATAGTGGGGCCATTCTTCATCAATGGAAACCTCAATGCCACTGGATATCTGAAATTGCTACATGATGATGTTTTGCCCTCTTTATGCACTGAAGATGGCATGTTCACTGAGTTTTTCTCAAAAGATGGTGCACCACCACATTATGGGTGTCAGGTCCGAGCATTTCAACATGAACAATTTCCTAGAAAATGGATTGGGCGTCGTAGGCCAGTTGAATAGCCACCAAGGTCACCGGATCTGACCCCATAGACATTTATCTTTTCAGCTGAATGCAATTTTCTATGCTGTGAAGACACGAGATGTGCAGCATCTGAAACAACGGATACTGGAAGCCTGTGCTAGCATTTCTTCTGCGGTGTTGCTATCAGTGTGTCAAGAGTGGGAGAAGAGGGTTGTATTGACAATCCAACACAATGGGCAGCACTTTGTACACATTTTATAAGTGGTCATAAACTTGTAAATAACTTATGAAAGAATAAAGTTACGTTAAAACTAAGCACACCAATGTTTTTCTAATGAAATTCTCAATAAGTTTAGAGTGTCACATTGATCCTCTTCCCATTGAAAAAATAAAGTTGGATCCAAAATGGCCAACTTCAAAATAGCCGCCATGGTCACCACCCATCTAGAAATGTTTTCCCCCTCCCATTTTCTTATGTGCCACATACAGGTAGATGATATCACCAACCATACCCATTTTATTTAGGTGTATCCATATAAATAGACCACCCGGTATAATGATTGCTGAATATATCATGATAAATTGTGCAAATGTCACGCCAGTGACACGTAGCACAGACAGTGTGCACCTGAGCATTTCCTCAAGCTAGGTTTCCTTAGGCTAATCCCTGTAAACAAGATTACCCCTGAAGGTGGAGATGGATGGGTAATAATAAATAAATAATAATAATTAGCGCCAACATATTCCACAGCGCTTTACAATACAGTTGTTCGTATATGAAAAAATAAACAATACAATACAAAATTACAGTAGAGAAAAAATACAGTAAAATAATTAGATACAATACAATAAGCATAGAATCAATGTGAAATATACAATCTACTTATATAATCCGCAGTTGGGAATTCGGGCGTTGTCGGCGAATCCCAACATGCTATGCGGGACTGCGAGTGATGACGCGCAGCGTCATCACGAGCCGCAGACCCGCACTACTTTAAAAAAAAAAAAAAAAAAAAAGCTTCCAGTGGCTGCCGCAGGCTCCGAGTGTCTGCAGAGCTCTTCTACTGCAGTCAAGGACCTGTGGTGATGTCACAGTCACGTGACACCAGGTTACTCCATGGTAACCTGGTGTCACGTGATTGTGACATCACCGCAGGTCCTGAACTGCACTAGAACAGCTCTCCAGACACTGGAAGCCTGCGGCAGCCACTGGAAGCTTGGAGGAAGACGGCAGGAGACGGCGGGGGCTCGGGGAGAGGTGAGCATTAACTTTTTTTTTTTTTTTAACCCCTGCCTTCCTGTTTGGAGACCTTTTACTGTACTGAGCATGCTCAGTACAGTAAATGTCTCCTCCAGCCTCACAGCCTCCCCATCCTCACTGCCTCCTCCAGCCTCAGTCTCCTCCAGCCTCACAGTCTCCTCCAGCCTCACAGCCTCCCCATCCTCACTGCCTCCTACAGCCTCCTCCAGCCTCACAGCCTCCCCATCCTCACAGCCTCCTACAGCCTCACACCCTCCTCCAGCCTCACAGCCTCCCCATCCTCACAGCCTCCTCCAGCCTCACACCCTCCTCCAGCCTCACAGCCTCCCCATCCTCACAGCCTCCTCCAGCCTCACAGCCTCCTCCAGCCTCACAGTCTCCCCATCCTCACACCCTCCTCCAGCCTCACACCCTCCTCCAGCCTCACAGCCTCCCCATCCTCACTGCCTCCTCCAGCCTCACAGTCTCCTCCAGCCTCACAGCCTCCCCAGCCTCACAGCCTCCTCCAGCCTCACAGCCTCCCCATCCTCACAGCCTCCTCCAGCCTCACAGCCTCCTCCAGCCTCACAGCCTCCCCATCCTCACAGCCTCCTACAGCCTCACAGCCTCCTCCAGCCTCACAGCCTCCCCATCCTCACAGCCTCCTCCAGCCTCACATCCTCCTCCAGCCTCACAGCCTCCCCATCCTCACAGTCTCCTCCAGCCTCACAGCCTCCTCCAGCCTCTCACCCTCCTCCATCCTCAGACGCACTACCTGACACCGCTGCCATCCTGCCAACCGTCGGCCCCACTCCATCGCCACCGCCCTCGCGCCCTCCGCGAGGTCCATGCTGCCCGGATGCCGCCGGAGCCTTCCGCCCCTCGCCACTCTCTCACCGCTGGGCTCTCAATGTCGCCATGCTGGTGGAGTAGCAGTCTACGGGCTGTGGCCGGGTGCCGGGAGCCAGGGACGTCGTCCTGTGGCCGGCAACAGCCAATGGGAGTGAGCGGACCGTGTCAGCCTGCAAAGCCTGACACGCCCCGCTCACTCCCATTGCCTGCCCCTGCAAGCGGATTGGGCGCTTTGTTGTACACACAGGACGCCCATCCCATTGCCCAGGACTTGGCGTCCTAGACCAATCGGATGACCGTCCTGTCTTTACCACACACCGCCCAATCCGCTCCTTCTGCTCAGGTCACATGTGTGACCTGAGGGCAAGAACTGATCCCTCTCTGCATCACCCAACCCGCCGCAGACGACAATGCCGTGTGACTGGGGCTGGGATCAGCCCCAGCACGCAGCCACGTCCTGCCGCCGAGCAGTGATGTCACCCCTCCAGCCGCATCTCTCCTCACCCCTCCAGCCAGACCTCTCCTCACCCCTCCATCTGGACCTCTCCTCACCACTCCAGCCTCTGCTCTCCTCACCCCTCCAGCCTCTGCTCCCCTCACTCCTCCAGCCTTCCGCCACATCATACTCTGCTATCCACAGAGCCCCCTCTATACTCTGACACCCACAGAGCCGCCTGTATACTCTCCTACCCACACAGCCGCCTGTATACTCTGCTACCCACAGAGCTGCCTCTATACTCTGCTACCCACAGAGCCGCCTCTATACTCTGCTACCCACAGAGCCGCCTGTATACTCTGCTACCCACAGAGCCGCCTGTATACTCTCCTACCCACAGACCCGCCTGTATTCTCTGCTACCCACAGAGCCGTTTCTATATTCTGCTAACCACACAGCCGCCTCTATACTCTGCTACCCACAGAGCCTTCTCTATACTCTGCTACCCACAGAGCCGCCTGTATAATCTGCTAACCACAAACCCGCCTGTATACTCTGCTACCCACAGAGCCGCCTGTATACTTTTCTACCCAGAGAGCCGCCTGTATAATCTGCTACCCTCAGAGCAGTCTGTATACTCTGCTACCCACAGAGCCGCCTGTATACTTTTCTACCCAGAGAGCCGCCTGTATAATCTGTTACCCTCAGAGCAGTCTGTATACTCTGCTACCCACAGACCCGCCTGTATAGTCTGCTACCCACAGAGCCTCATGTATACTCTGCTAGCCACTCACCCGCCTGTATACACACAATTCATTTCACCGTGCTCCCGATGCAATTGCATCGGGCCTTTATACTAGTACAATAAATAAAGCAAAAAATAAACGTGACCCTGCTCAACAGAGCTTACAATCTACAATGGGATAGGGGCTACACAAAGTACAGGGGCTTATTACACTGATGGTCCAGGCATGTGTGTCTTATCTTGCTAAGATCCTGTAAAAATATAAAGTAGAAAAAGAGCAGCACGGCTAAAAAGACAGGATGCAGATCTCTCCAAGCGTATCTCCAATCCGCTTACTTCAAATATCAAAAAAAAGGGAAAGCAGCACTCCAAATAGTATTCACACGGCCTTTATTCGGCCTGCAGTTGCATAGTGAGACGTTTCAGGCTAATGAGCCTTTTTCTAGGCTAGAAGAAAGGCTCATTAGCCTGAAACGTCGCACTATGCACCTGAAGGCCGAATAAAGGCAGTGTGAATACTATTTGGTGTGCTGCTTTCCCTTTTTTTGGATATTGCTAAGATCCTGGTTATAACTCATCTACATGTCCCCACTTCCCGCCAAGCAAGTGAAGGGGCAGGAGAGCAAGGAAACACAAAGGCAACTCAGGCAACAGATATGAAAGGGCTCCAAGATTTTGGGAGCTGAGCTGCTGGTAAAGGATTGAACACCTCTGTTAAACTGTGCGTACACGATCAGTATACGCAGCATTTTGGATGCAGCATCTTGCTGCTGCATCCAAAATGCTGTGTAGTACAGTATAGGTATAGTGGATGGGATTTCAAGAAATCCCATCCTCACTATGCTTAACCCGACCACAGTGATCTGACGGGTTGCCGGCATTCCGCTCCTCCTCCGCATGTTCACTTCATGCAGCGGAGTCCAAAGCGGCTCCCATCGGATGACTGCAGAGAAAAGCCGCCCCGCACCCACCGCACATGGTGAGTACAGGGTGGCTGCGGTCTCTCTGCGGGCACCCATGGCTTCACTCAGGTCCGGAGGAGCTGCGTCCAACACCCAGCTCCTCTGGACCGTGAGCACACAGCCTAACAGAAACAAGCTACTCAACAGTGGTCAGAATAGAAATTCTATATCTGGCTTGGAGTGAAGGCAGGAAGTGGGTATATATAGTGGAAGGGAGTGATAATCACAACCTACAGCTGGAATAAAGGCTAAGAGAATTCTCAGCCAGTAGGGAGAGGGAAAGTATATCAGCAAGAAAATAGTCAAGTGAGCTCTGCAGAAAGTCTGAGAATTGATTTAATGCTGAGACCTCCTAACCCTATGTTCCCCAGAAGTGACAACATCATGTGGTACACTCATGACAGCATGTCTCATCTGTATATTAAGATTGAAGATTGGTTGGTGAAATTGGATGGCAGATATTGATAATAGAGATGAATAAATAAATAGTAGAGTGAATAAATTCGAGGAACTCAAGGAATGGAATTAAAGGGATCCTGTCACCTCCAAAATGCATCATAAGCTAGCAAAACATGTCCCTGCAGCATCCCATCACTAAACTCACACTTTTTTTGTCTCCTAAAAGCATCCTGTGAAAGTGTATAAAAACTTTTAATACTTACTCATTAGTGATTATAATTAGCAGGAGCTATATTCTTTAGTCACCAGGGCATGTTGTTTTGCAGCTCCAGGGATCCACCCTCTCTCTCTCTGTGCTGCTGTGATGTGGAGATGAAGGCAGGACTAATGATTTGCATTCTGTGATAGAGAGGGGGGGAGGGAAAAGCCTGCACAAGCAGAGCAAACAGACAGAGAGAGGGTGGATCCTGGAGCCTGCAAAACAGCCGCCCTGGTGACTAAAGAATATAGCCCCTGCTAATTATAATCACTAATGAGTAAGTATTAAAATGTTTTTATGCACTTTCACAGGATGCTTTTAGGAGACAAAAGGAGTGTGGGATTAGTGATGGGATGCTGCAGGGACATGTTTTGCTAGCTTAGGATGTGTTCTGGAGGTGACAGGATCCCTTTAAGCATAACAAGGGATGTCAGATTAAAAGAAGTTATTCCCTGTGAATCAGGAAAATCGCGTAGGCAAATTCAAATTTTGCCTAACCCATCTCTAATTGATATCAATAGATAAACTCAATAAACTAAAGTTGCAAAGTAAAGTAATCTCTTGTGTAAAATATTGCTAATTAGCATGTAATAAATATGTTTTTAAAAGTTACCTTCTTTTACTTCTTCCTTTGACTCTCTTTTCTCAGTTATTTTTGCTTTTTCTGAAAGATAAGACAGTTTTAAAATGTACTACAGCAATAATGATGAATTATTTGCCGCATGAGCATTGTTACTAAGGGTACTGTTACACGTCGCAATATCGCAATGCAACATCGACAAAAAGTCATGTGGTACGGTCATTCCAGTTGATATCGTTGGTGCGTTGTGTCGTGTAACAGGGCAATGTGACTGCAGAAATCGCAGGTACGATATTGCAAGAAGATTGTGCAAGCCCTTCAATGTTGCATATGCGATCTGGCGTGATCGTACTGTGTGATGGCGCAACTACGATGTTGAACGCAACGTTCCCTATTCACTACAATGGCCATGTTCACACTCACTTGCGTTTTTGGCGCTCTCTGCGTTTTTCTGCAGTTTTTCAAAAATGCAGGTGCGTTAACGCAGGGTGCACTTGAGTGTACATGCGTTTTTCAGCTCTACTTGCGTTTTTTTCCCCCAGTCCAAAAAACGCTGCATGCAGCGTTTTTTGGGTTCTGGAAAAAAACGCAAGTGTTGTTTCCAAAAATGCATGCGTTTTTTTAACATGGGCCCCTATGGGAAACGCATGCGTTAACGCAGGGCACATATAGGCACCTGCGTTAACGCATGTGTTTCCCATAGGGCCCCATGTTACAAAAACGCATGTGTTTCTATAACATGGGGCTCTATGAGAAACGCATGCGTTTTTAAATTGCACATTTATGCACCCTGCGTTAACGCATGCGTTTTTGCCTGCGTTTTTGGGCAAAAAATGACTAAGTCCTAAAAGGATGAAAATCCTTTCAGACACACAAGGGACATTTTTTAGCACTCTTAAAAAAACGCATGTGCTTTTAGGAGTGCTAAAAAAAACGCAAATTGAGTGTGAACATGGCCAATGTTAATTGTCAGACGCTGGGTTGCTCATACCCAGCACACAAAAGTTGCGTACAACATCCTAGTTGCGTTGCCTGCCGATATCTCCCTGAGTGCCAAAAACGTGCGTGCTCAAGTGAAATTGTATGCGATATCGGAACGATATTGCGACGTGTAACGGTACCCTAAGAGATTAGATCATCCATTATTACCAAATAAATATTTCAATTTTGCTGTTCATTGAGCAAGTGGTTATGTGAAAATCTTTAAATGTGCCTGAGTAAGTTTATTTTTAAATGTCATATGTCCATTGTCAGTTTGTTAGATCATTTTGCCTGATTGCTGAATCCTGCTGGAGGATAGTATTCTCTTAAACCACTTACCGTATATCATGTAATCATGTAATAATTAAGCTTAATCAAAAAGTTTTGGATGCTCTCAAATATATGTACAGTGAATTGTATTGTTAGAGGCTATGTATATATGTGTATATATATATATATATACATGATACTTTTTATACATGTTGTCCTACTCCAAGCTGTATAGGCTTGGGAGCCAACTAAGCCAATTAAGTAAGTCAGGTGATGTGCATCTCTGTAATGAGGAGGGGTGTAGTCTAATGACATCAACACACTATATAAGGTGTGCTAAATTATTAGGCAGCTTCCTTTTCTTTGGCAAGATGGGTCAGAAGAGAGAATTGAAGGGCTCTGAAAAGTCCAAAATTGTGAGATGTCTTGCAGAGGGTTGCAGTAGTCTTGAAATTGCCAAACTTTTGAAGCATGATCACCGAACAATCAATCGTTTCATGGCAAATAGCCAACAGGGTTGCAAGAAGCGTGTTGGGCAAAAAAGGCGCAAGATAACTGCTCATGAATTAAGGAAAATCAAGGGTAAAGCTGCCAAGATACCATTTGCCACCAGTTTTGCAATATTTCAGAGCTGCAACATTACTGGAGTAATCAAAAAGCATAAGGTGTGCTATACTCAGGGACATGGCCAAGGTAAGGCTGAAAAACAACGTTTGAACAAGAAACACAAGATAAAACATCAAGATTGGGCCAAGAAATATCTTAAGACTGATTTTTCAAAGGTTTTATGGACTAATGAAATGAGAGTGACTCTTGATGGGCCAGATGGATGGGCCAGAGGTTGGATCAGTAAAGGGCAGAGCGCTCCACTCTGACTCAGATGCCAGCAAGGTGGAGGTGGGTTACTGGTATGGCTGGTATCATCAAAGATGAACTTGAGGAACCTTTTCGGGTTGAGGATGGAGTGAAGCTCAACTTCCAGACCTACTGCCAGTTTCTGGAAGACACTTCTTCAAGCTGTGGTACAGGAAGTCGGTATCGTTCAATAAAAACATGATTTTCATGCAGGACAATGCTCCATCACATGCATCCAACTACTCCACAGCGTGGCTGGCCAGTAAAGGTCTAAAAGAAGAAAAAATAATGACATGGCCCCCTTGTTCACCTGATCTGAACCCTATAGAGAACCTGTGGTCCCTCCTAAAATGTGAGATCTACGGGGAGGAAAACAGTACACCCTCTCGGGAACAGTGTCTGGAGACTGTGGTGGCTGCTGAACGCAATGTTGATCATAAACAGATCAAGCAACTGACAATCTATGGATGGAAGGCTGTTGAGTGTCATCAAAAAGAAAGGTGGCTATATTGGTCACTAATTTTTTTTGGATTTTGTTTTTACATGTGAGAAATTTTTATTTCTAAATTTTGTGCAGTTATATTGGTTTACCCCAGTGAAAATAAACAAGTGAGATGGGAATATATTTGTTTTTTATTAAGTTGCCTAATAATTCTGCACAGTAATAGTTACCTGCACAAACAGATATCCTCCTAAGATAGAGAAATCTAAAAATAAAACACTCCAACTTCCAAAAATATTAAGCTTTGATATTTGAGCCATTTGGGTTATTGAGAACATAGTTGTTGATCAATAATAAAAATGTGTCATACCGGCTTCACCGCCCCTTTTATGACGTGCACAGGCTCTCGGTTCTGTAGCACGCCCATCGGGCGTGCATAATTAACAAGCAGGCGGTGGGGAGCAGCAGCTAGGCACGCCTTTTGCGGCTTCTCAAATGCTGAGAAGCCGCTGGAAATAGGGTATAAAAAGCACTTTTATTAACATTACAATATCACTTTGGCCACACAAAGGGATGGCTCCAGAGGTGTTAGCATGCTACAGAGAAAGGTATTAAGGGGCTGGGGCTCATTTTTCGGGGTCAGGATCCCTTTAAATATACCTGTCACTTTCTCTTTTTCTTCTAAAGCTGTTATATGTGTTGCAATTAATGAAAATAAATGAATCTATTAATAAATGTGCTTGCAATGAAGAGACAAAATAAATATCTCCTAGAAATAACCCATGGAGTGAATTCCATGAATTAAAGTTAAAAATATCTTCTATAAACAAATGTGAGTTGTCTTTAGCTGGCTAATTGGCTTCATGCAGTTGATAAAAGAGACCTCCATTTATACTACAAAGAATATCTAAGGAATACCATCTTTCTTTGCAGGTCTATCTTCAGCTTTGGCTACTAACAAAAAATAGGCATAAAACAGAATGCAGAATTAATGCTAAGTAACAAGGCAAATTAATACATTAACTATAAATTTAACATTAACATACTGTATACTTTCTTACCTGTAACTGTCTTTTTCTTGGGTTTGTCTTCTGTGATATTCTTTGCAGCTAAAATTAAAATATGTCAGTTCAGTTAGGGTGAAACCATTCAGATAAGGACAGTGTCAGGCAACTTTGTACGCAATTTCACCATTTGTTTATTAATTGTATTTGGCCTGTTAATTATTAATGTACTATACTATAGATTGTACATATGCAAATGTTATTTTTTTATATATAAAAAAATTCTTTATGGGAGTGTGTCACTTGTACAAAAGCGCAGAGGCTGGTAATATAAATTGTGGTTTGTAAAATGCTATAAACCTTTTTGCCTCTCTTCATATTTTGACTGTACATAGGGACACACAGGGCATTTAGAAAAAATATATGGCATGCTTAATTGCACATATTATTATGATGCTAAATGCCCCGTTACACGGTACGAGATTTTGAACGATATTGCTCAAACATCACGGGTTTGGAGTCGTTCAAACGACATTGTTAGGACGTCGTTGCGTGTTACACTGAGATATGACTACGATAAATCGTTGGATCGTTGATCGCAGATTTGAGAACATGTTCTCAAATCAAACGATCCTCGATCAGCCATCGTTGCTGCATCGTTGTGTATGACACTACGATAATGATGTCGTTACCAACTTTGCCTGTTTACAACAGTGAACAAGTATTGTTCGCTGGGTTGTGTGAACGATAGCTATTCACTATATCAATGGTGCGTTGTCCACGATATCTAGACGTGTGACATCTCACCAAGGATGTCTAAAAGATGTCCAATGACCACGTTCCCATGAGATCGCTGGTGATATCGTTACAACATTGAAGCATGTAACGGTGGAACGTAAGAAAGGCACTCTGTAAAAATGAGTAGAGGTGAGTGAACCTGTTCAGGGTTGGAGTTCGGTACTTTCCATTTCCCAAGCACCAGAGCAAGCATCACTGTGCTTATGTGTACATGGTATTTGCGAGCTACGTGCAATTTTTGATCAGCTCATACTGGGTGTAACAACAGAGTTTTCAGGTGTAGCATTTTTTTTAAATATGAAAAAGAATCCCACCCTCCTGCCCCCAGAAGTGCTTGTCTATGGCTGGCTGTATGCGGGCAGAGAACCGAACTGCCAATCAGTGACTTCCGATGAGGTTTGGGTTGAATTCGGATCCCAAACACATCACCAAAATATGTTGAGCTGCAACACCCAAACTCAAACTTCCACAGCTATGCTCATCTCTAATCACCAAGCCAGAAGAGGCCAGGTTTTGCTCTTATTTATTTCCTACTGTTCCCTGAGTATACTGTTTTTTGGGGGGGTTTATTATGCCACATACTTAAAGAGACATGAGTCTTTTTCATTTACAACTAAAATTTTTAACAGACGCACTGGACACGGTAATAATGCAGAGCAGCCAAAAACCATGCCCCAAAAGAATCTTGTGAGCAACACCCCTTTGGTAAAGAGCATAAGAATTTTCATTGATTAAAAAGATTCAGAAAAATAGATGAGTTAAAGGAATAAAATAAGAGGGAAAAATTGATTAAAAAGATGAGAAAAAAAAACGATGAACAGCGGTAATAAAATAAGAGGAAAAACTGTCCACTACTAAATGGACAGAAGGGTCCTGTTTAAAGGGAATCTGTCATGTGTAAAAAAACTAATAACCTGCAGATATTAGCTAATCTACAGGATAATAGTGCTCTGAACTTATACAGTACCTGCACTCAGAACCTTAATCCTCGTGGCAGTGTTCTGGTTTTAGTCATGGGAAGGTACAGGCTCAGGTTTAGACAATGGTCTGTGTATGGATAGTTGTTTGGCATCAGAAGATTGTCAGTGCAATGGGTGTGGTTGCAGCCACCTCTCTCCATACACATAGCGGTGAGTTCACCAAAATTGGTGCCGTCCCGATGAGTTTATCTGGAGTGCTACCAAGAGGATTAAAGTTTTTTTTTTTTACTCCTGGCAGCAGTGTTCAATCTGCAGGTGCCAGGCATGTTTGAAATACTTTTAACATGCAGATTAATCCAACATCAACTGGTTTATATAACATTTTTACATGTCAGAGGTTCCCTTTAAAGCACTATATAGCAGCATACAGAGTCATGAATGAACCATAATATGGGTGGTGAATAGAATGTTTATTTACAATCATGGAATCTGCATTTGTTAGTGTCATACTGGCATTCACAACTGTCCTGTTTTATACAACACTCCATATAATATTAACACACTGTTTCGTTAGGAATGGTGTTCCTTTCATCATAGTCGTTGTTGACACTTCTCCAAATGTAACGTTTATGGTTGTGGTCAAAAAGTTCAACTTTGGTCTAATTACTCCAAATTACATTGTTCCAGACGTTTGGAAGTTGTCTCTGCTGTTTGGCATATTTAAGAGTGAGATTATTTGTGGCATTTGTGCAGTAATGGCTTTCTTCTGGTGACTCTACCATGCAGCCCATTTTTCTTCAAGTGTGTCTTTATTGTGCATCTTGAAACAGCTACACCGCTAGTTTCAGTGAATCCTGTATTTCAGATGATGTTATTTTTGGGTTTTTCTTTGTATCCCGAACAATTCTCCTGGCAGTTGTGGCCGAAATGTTTGTTCGTCTACCTGATCTTTGTTTAGTTTTTACAGGGCCCCTGATTTTCCATTTGTTATTCCCAGTTTGAACAGTGCTGACAGGCATTATTAATCTTTGGATATCTTTTTGTATCCCTTTCCTGTTTTACACAGTTCAACTATCTTTTCCCATAGATCTGTTGACAATTCTTTTGCTTTCCCCATGACTCATAATCCAGAAATGTCAGTAGCTGGATGAAAGATGCAAGAGTCTGTCTTGATCCCAAAAACTAATTCAGCTTTTAGGCACACACACTGATTACAAGCAAACAGTTCACAGGTGGAGATGTTAGCTTTATTAGCCATTCAAACCCATTTTGCGTCAACTTCTGTGCAAGTTATCAGTCCAAAATTACCAGGGTTTGGTTGTAATTATGATTTAAAAAAGTAAACACAGTAGTTTGACAATAAATGGCTTCACCCAACCACTAACTATAAGTGGAAAAAAAGTTTTTGTGTTATCATTCAGGTTTGCTACCTTCTCCACTGTGCAAGGAGGAACAGGAGGAGCAATGCAATGCAGAGCAGTTAACATTTGACAATCAGTTAAGAGAGAGGTTATAGATTACTTGATGAAAAGATCACCCTCAGACAATGCTAGTGGCAGAGGTACTGCCTCTTTTCCACATCCAGAACAACAAGGGAGGGACACTAAGACTAAGTGCTACACTAGCGGTTTAAAATGTGCCAAAACTGAGCCAATTTAAATAAACCATTATATCAGCAAGGGCTGCTGTGGGTATAACTATGACAAGTAGGGAGAAATTGATCAAGATGTTGAAGGAATACTTAAGAGACCATACCAGCACCATCCTGATGCTTCAGTGCCTTTTAACTATTGAGTGTCCAAACCTCACACTTAACCCGACTTTTCCTTGCACACCTTGGAGGTGCTGACCTGCCCTGCTGCCAGTGTGTTGTTTGTGTGGGTTTTAGTTCCACAATCTTAACGGATAGTCACCACACCTGTTAGTGGGAAATTTCAGACAATCTTAGATTCATAAAATTCAAGAAGAGCTGGATTTCTCTAAACTTTGCAAGCCCTCTGGATGACAAAAACAAACTAAATTCAACCAAAATGTTCATTTTTGCAAGTTATCTTCACATTTATCCGTTCTCATCCAAACCCAGTAAATTCTTAAATTAAAATCCTACTCCTCCTGTTTCTGCAACCTTTATTCATGATCAATACCATCCTACCAATGATGTCAATGTAATGTTAAAATTGAAGGCCCTCATCACAGTTTCTTCCTGCGTCTATGTCACAACCCCCAGGGCTAATTTTTTTTATCCACTTAGTAGGTGGTTCTAATAACTAAGGCAACAGAACTTTGTCTCTGTGTGAAACTAATGCACTTTTTAGCCAAGAGAGTGGTCAACCCCAGTTTTGTGCACCTTTGAAAAGAAGAAAACAGCTGAACAGAAGCCAAATGTAGTCCGGAGTAACTCTTCTGCCTCATTAAAATTAGTAGATCCATTCAGGAATTCACCTAAATCGCATATTTTTCTCACATTTTAGAGATGTAGATGGAAATCATAATATAATAATAATAATAATAATAATAATAATAATCAGCATAGAGCACGGGAAAAATGTAAACTAATCCAAACTGTTCTGTACCCCAAATTGCTGCCAACAGCATTCAACTCAACCCACAAACAAAGTGCCCACTTTGATCCTTCATCTGAAATATAAGGAGCTTCTACCTTACAGGTAGCACAAAGGCTCTGGAAAAGCAATATGGCTCCCCTAAAATAGATAATTAGCAAAATCTGCACTCCCAAATCAAAATGTCATCCTCCCTTGTGAGCACCACAGTGTCTAAACCACAGTTAGCATCCACATGTTTGACATTGTTGTAGTGAGGAAACCCACTCAATTTTATGGGGAATGTGTCTAAATGAAGCACAAGGTGGGCATGATGTATCGGCACTACAATATCCTGGGCACTAAATGGGTATATTTTGTAATTTTTAATTTGCAACATTCACTGCATTTGACTTCATGAGTGTTTTCCTACAAAATCATCACTACACCTATAGATGAATTCCCAGAGGAGTGTAAGTTCCAAAATTTGGTCACATGAGGGAGTTTCTGAAGTTCTGGCAATTAGGGGCTGTGCAAATGGAGTGAACAAACTATTGTACAAAATCTGTGCTCCAAAATCAATTGATGCTCCTTCTCTCTAGAGCCCTGCGGTGTGTCCAAACAGTACTATACAGTCACATGTGGGTTATTGCTACAAAATTGTGTAATACAATATGGGGCCCATTTTTACCTATTTCTTTTGTAAAAAATTGAAATCTGGGGTTAAAACATTTTAGTGGTAAATATGCAATTATTCTTTCTTCACCACCCAAGAGTATAAAATGTTGTTAATATGCATACTGATGGGTTCAGTTTGTAAAAGGAAGTCACTGGTGGGGTTTCTTTGTTGTTTTGGCACCTCAGGGTCTCTGCCGATGTGAAATAGCATCCATAATTTATTCCAGCAAAGACGGCACTACAAAATTCAAGTAATGCTTCTTCTGAGCCCTGCTATTCACCCAAAAGGTAGTTTTCCACCACATATAAAATATCATCGTACTCAGGAGAAATTGCACAACAAATTGTATAGTGCTCTTATAGAGCAAGTACAAAATATTTTATGCGAAATATACATTCTTTATTTTCACGGCTCATTCCTTTTAAGCCCTGCCATGCCCCTAAATAATTCCACCACATATAGGGTATAGACGTACTAAGGAGAAATTGTGCAATAAATTGTATAATGAAATTCCTCATTTTGCCCCTGAGAAAATGCAAAACATGGAGATAAAACATTTTTGTTGGAAAAAAAGTGGGTTTTTTAAATTTTCTTGGCTCAATTAGAGATGAGTGAGTGGCGTAATATTCGTAATCGCTATACTAGTAACGAGTACTTTTTAACACCCGCATATTCATCCAAATAGTGAGTGCAATGTTAGTCAATTAGTGATTGGCTCTGCCACACACATCCGGCTATAAAACGAGCATTTTCAGGACAGGAAGGGGGTTGGCTTTTAATTGTTTTTACTACATAAAACACCTTGCAGTGCCCCCTTGAGAGACCCTAACATTCAATCTGCTTTCACTGACTTGACAGCTCACTTTGTGTACTGAAGGTAGCTGTCAATTTATGTCAGATCAATAACGATCGACACATCACTCACTAAAACCAGCGTTACTCGCCAAGTAACGAGTATTGCGAATACCATACTAGTAGCAAATAGTAACGATTACATTGGCTCATCACTAGGCTCAATGTTATAAAATTTAGTGAAGCATGTAGGGGGTTAAAGGTGCTCGCCACACATCTAGATAAATTCCTTTAGGGGTCCAGTTTCCAGAATAGGCTCTCTTGTTGGAGGTTCTACTTTGTAGGCACATCGGGACACTGCCCTGCAATATGATGTCTGCAATGTATTCCAGCTAATTTTTCATTCTAAAAGATGAATGGCACCCCTTCCATTCCAAGACCTGCCATGTGCCCAAACAGTAGTTTTCCCGTACATATGAGGTATTGGCGTACTCAGGAGAAATTGCACAACAAACTGTATTGTGCAATTTCACATGTTAACCTACTAAAATTGTTAAATTTAGAGCTAGAAAACACTTTTTGAGCGAAAAAAAATATTTTTTATACTTTTTATTTATTTATTTATTTTTTTCACAACTCAAAATTATACAATTTTATGAAGCACCTGGGGGCTTAAGATGTTCACCACACATCTAAATAAATTCCTTAAGGGGGTCACTTGTAGGGGGTTTCTATTGTTTAAGCATGACATGGCATTTGCATTTGAAAACTCAAATGTCACTCCTTTACTTTCGAGCCCTGACTTGCACCCAAACAGTACTTTAATTTTTCACCTAACATGAGGTATCAGTATACTCAGGAGAAATTGCACAACCAGTGGTATAGTGCAATTTTTTTAATTACCCTTGTGAAAATAAAAAATTGGGGTCCATGAAAACTTTTTTGCAGGAAAAATTTGATTTTTTTTATTTTCACAGCTCAACGTTCTAAAATCCTGTGATGCACCAGGGGGTTTAAGGCGCTTACCACTCATATAGAAAAAATTCTGAAGGGGTTTAGTTTTCTAAATTGGGTTATTTGTGAGGTATTTCCACTGTTTAGACACATCAAGTGCTCTCTAAACACAACATGGAATCCACTAACGATTCCAGAAGATTTTGAATTGTGCTCCTTCCCTTCCAAGCCCTGCTGTGCGCCGAAACAGTAGTTCTCCCCCGTATATTGTGTATCAGCATATTTATGAGTAATTGCACAATAAAATTCAAGGTGCAATTTACCCTGTTCAACTAATGATTTCTGCCAATTTTGAGTTTGAAAAGGTCTGCCATGCACCAAAACAGTAGTTTTTCCACCCCAAATGGGGTATCTGCGTACTCTGGAGAAATTGAACAACAACCTTTGGGGACCATTTCTTCCTGTTAACCCTGTAAAATTGCAAAACATGGGGTGAAAATACATTTTTTCTTGGAAAAAGTTGCATTTTCATTTATTTTTTCCACATTGCTTTAGTTCCCATGAAGCACCTAAAGGGCTATTAAACTTATTGGATATGGTTTTAAACAGCTTGAGCAGTGCAGTTTTTAAAATGATCTAACTTTAGGGCATGTTTTGTTACATAGGCCTCTCAAAATCATTTCAAATTATGGGTGGTCCCTAAAACAATGGTTTTGTAAATTTTGTTGGAAAAATGAGAAATTGCTGATAAACTTTTAACTCTTCTAACTTCGTAACAGAAATATGTTTCAAAAATTGTGCTTAAGTAAAGTTGAAATGTGGTATATGTTATTTATTAACTATTTAGTGTGACATAGCTCTCTGGTTTAAGGACATAAAAATTCAAAGTTTAAAATTGCAAAATGTTCAACATTTTCCCAAATCTAATATATAAAGCTGAGTGTGTATGTGTGTGTGTGTATATGTGTGTGTATGTCCGGGATTGGCACCTACACCGTCGCAACTACAGCCACAATATTTTGCACAGTCCCACGTCTGGACCCCGAGAGCATCATAGGCTATGTTGTGAGGCGAAATTTTAACCCTGCGTGTTCCAGTTAACCAAACAATTTTGCCCCTATGTATATAATGGGGAAAAAATGACAGCTACCAGTTGACAGTTGTGAATGACATCGCCAAAGACTAACAGTATATACCATCATATAGTCACTAAGGTGGCGCCCCAACATGGGATATTCACCACGCACGGGGACATGTATACACACCACACGCACACAAAGAGTAACAGCAAGTGTATAGTCGCTAAGGTGCAGCCCCAACATTGGATACTCACCACGCACCCGAACACACACCACAAAGAGACACACACAACACAGAGACTCACACACACCACACGGGGACACATATACACCCTATAGCGACACATGCACTCACCCCACAGGGACACACACACACCACAAAGAGACACACACAACACAGAGACACACACACCACACAGACACCCCCCCACAGTGACACACACACATATACACCTTATAGGGACACATGCACTCACCCCACAGGGACACACACACACACCACAAAGAGACACACACTACACAGAGACACACACACACCACACAGACACCCCCCCCCCACAGGGACGCACACACATACACACCCTATAGGGACACATGCACTCACCCCACAGGGACACACACACACCAGGGACACACACACCACACAGACAGACACAGATGTGCAAAAATCGCCTCACACAACTTGCCTCATACATGTGCTATCTTTAATTTCCAAAAATAAACTTCTGATTAAAATCAGCCAATGTGCAACACATGTGCCATATAGGGAATTAAGGCAGATGTCAGACACATGAGCTGTCTATTATGTGTATGTGTGAGGTAACATATACTGCCTGGCCGGGGGGAGGGTTTACTGTCAGCTGGAGATTTATCAGGCTGCCTATATCAACCAATCACAGCTCAGCTTCTATTTTCCTACAGGTCATTAATATGACATATTCAAATTCTATTTTGTTATCACTAACATCAGTTATTTATTAACCCGGGTATAGCCAGGTAGTACAGCTAGTATCAAATAATTTTAATTCAGAGGCTGTACTGGGCTTTACATATTATTTGGAGGCTTTGAAAGCCCAGCAGCAGCCTGCAAATAATATATGTAGCCCAGCTCAGCCTCCAAATACTAAATATAGCAAGCACAGCCTCCATAATATATATACAACACAGCACAGCCTCCATATTATATATATCTATAGCGCAGCCTCCATATTATATATACAGCACAGCCTCCAAATACTATATACAGCACAGAAGCAGTCTCCAGATTATATATGTAGCCAAGCACAGCCTCCAAATAATATATACAGCACAGCCTCTAAATAAGAAATACAGCACAGCCTCCATATTATATATACATCACAGCCTTCAAATAATATATACAGCACAGCCTCCATATAGCCCAGCAGCAACCTGAATATAGCCCAGCACAGCCTCCTCGTCTCTTCCCTCTCCTTCAAGCCTCACATCCAAGCTCTCGCCACCTTCTGCCGACTCAAGCTTAAAAACATTTCCTGGATCCGCACTTTCCTTGACCACGACACTGCTAAAACACTAATTCATGCTCTTATCATCTCCAGCCTTGACTACTGCAAACTCCTGCTCCCTGGCATCCCCACTACCTCCCTCACACCTCTCCAATCTATCCTAAACTCTGCCGCCCAACTAATAAACATATCTCCCTGCTATTCCCATATCTCTCCCTCTGCCAAGCACTTACTGGCTCCCCACTTCTCAGACAGCCCGGTTCAAAACCCTAACCATGACATACAAAGCCACCCACAACCTGTCACCTCCATACATCTCTGGCATGGTCTCCCGATACCTACCCTCACGCAACCTGTGATCCTCCCAAGAGCTCCTTCTCCACTCCCCTCTAATTACCTCCTCTCACAACTGCATATAAGATTTCTCCCGTGCATCTACTATACTCTGGAACTCTCTCCCCCAACATATCAGACACTCACTTACCCTGGGAACCTTCAAAACAACCCTGAATACCTACCTCTGCCAACAAGCCTACAACCTACAATGAGACCCGTCCACCACACCGTCTCACGTAGGCACTTCCCCCCTCCTACTGTATCCCAACCCGTCCCTCGTAGACTGTGAGCCCTCTGGACAGAATCCTCTCCCCTCCTGTACCTCTATGATTTGATTGTCCATGCACACTGTACTTGTCCTCGTCTGCACTTTTAATATGTAAAGTGCCATGGAATCTTATGACGCAATATAAATAAATAATAATAATAATAATAATAGCCTGCAGCAGACTCTATAGCCAGAGCAACCTCCATAGCCCACCAGCAGCCTGTATGGCTCAGAGCAGCCTCCATAAACCAGCAGCAGCCTCCATAGCCCATAACAGCCTCCATAGCCCAGCACAGTCTCCAGATAATATACAATATGGTAGTTCTCCTCCTGCTAGATCTGTCTAGCCTCATCTTGGTACATAAAGCTCACATTGTTCTGCAGACAGTAAAAACAATAATTGATCATACTCACCTTCCCTCTGCTCTTCTGGGGCAATGTCCTCATCAGACGCTGTCCCCTCTGGTCCTTGCTTCCTTCCTGCATGGCTGCACCAGTGTGATGAGGTCGCAGGGTGATGACTCATCACTCTGATGCAGATGGCAAAGGAAGAAGCTCCTCAGCCATGGGAGCCAGCACATGGCTAATTTGTATCATATGCAAATTATCCATGTGCACTGGGACAGCACTGTACGAGAACTCAGCTGCTGGCTGAGTGTCTCTGATGGGCCCCTTGTTGTCAGGGCTGCCTATCCCTGGTGGGCTCCTGACCATTTAGGGCTGCCTCTCCCTGATGGCCAGTGCCCCACCCCCAGCTGCTCAGGGCCCTAGCTGAGGTACTTCATACATGGAGTTGTGAAAATGAAAAAGTACTTTTTATTTTTACACAGAAATGTTGTTTTGGCTTAAATTTTTAATGTTCACAAGGGGCAAGAGGATAAAATAGATCCCAAAATATGGTGGGCAAGTTGTTCTGAGTGCGCTGATACCTTATATGTGGCAGAAAACTACTGTTTGGGTGCATGGCAAGATTTTGGGAAGCAAGGATATTTGACACTTCAACCAGAAAATTAGCTGGAATCGTTAGCTGACACCATGCTGTGTTTGGAGAGCCCCCGATTTACCTAAGCATTGAAAAAAACTTCATAAGTGACCTCATTTTGGAAACTAGACCCCAAAGGAATCTATCTATATTTTATGGTGAGCATTTTAAACCCCAGGTGCTTCATAGATTTTTATAACATTGAGCTGTGAAAATGAAAAAGTGCTTTTTTTTCCACTTTTAGCCTCAATTTTTTAATTTTCTCAGGGTCAAGAGGATAAAATGAATCCCAAAATGTATTAAGCAATTTGTCCTGAATACACTGATACTTTACATGTGGTTTAACACAACTGTTTGGGTACATGATGGGGGTCAAAAGGTAAGGAGCGACATTTGACATTTCAAGCAATAAATTAGCTGTAATTATTAGCTACTGACACAATGTTGCGTTTGGAAAGCCCCTGATGTAACTAAACAATGAAAACACCCCCTCAAGTTACCGCATTTTGGAACTAGACCCTGTAAGGAATTTATCTAAATTTGTGGTGAGCATTTTGAACCCTCAGGTGCTTCGTTCATTGAACTGTAAAAATGAAATAGTACTTTTTTTCCACAAAATTTTCCTTTTAGCCTCATTATTTTTTCAGTTGTACAGGGTCATCAGAATAATATGAACCCCAAAATTGGTTGGCCAATTTGTCCTGAGTATGATGATACCCCATATGTGGCGGAAAACCAATGTGCATCACAGAACTTTCTTTACCACATAGAAATGTGAAAATGAAAATAATTTGCTTTTTCCCACAAAAATGTCGTTTTAGCATCAACTATTTTCGCTTTCAAAAGCATAGCAGAAGATATTGCACCCAAAGGTTTGTTGTGCAATTTCTCGTGAGTATGAAGATACCCCATATGTGGTGAAAAATCACTGTTTGGGTGCCCGCACAGGAGGGAAGGAGCACTATAAGACTTTTTTTAGCACAGATTTTCATATAATAGTTTGTGGACTCTATTTCCAGAGCCACTAAGTGCCAGAACAGCTAAAAGACCCTCAGGTGACCGAATTTTGCAACATTACACCCCTCTGGGAATTCATATATGGATGTAGTAACAATTTCATCTCTGGAAAGCACCTATGAAGTCAAACTAGTTAATGTTGCAAAATTAAAAATTGCAAATAAGCACAGACCCCAAACATGGACTTCCCTTTGACAGGGCCTGAGTTTTGACGGTTGCACTGCTCACCCATTGTACTAGAGTCTGTGATTGATTGCCATAGACAAAAAACCTGCTATCATAGTAGTTAAAAATAAATAATTTAATAAAATGACATAGGGATTTGCTGTATTTTTGATTCTCAGAGCAGATAAAGCAGACAGCTAAAGGCTGCCACCCCAAATGCCTGCCTTTACATTTGCTGGCAATCAAAAATACAGTAGAGCCCATTATTTTTTTTTAATAATTTAAGGACACTTGCTTCCCTTCCTGCAGCCTCTGGATGAAACAGAGCTGAGAGTGCTTCGTGGGACCATTATTGTAGTTTATCATCGGATGGTATGTGCGGAGTAATAAAAGGGCAAATGAGGGGTGGGATTTATTTCAAGTAAAGGACTTTTTTCTGTGTTTTATTTAAAATAAATTATTTATTCTAACTATTTTCTTAAAGGATTGATAATGGGCGGGTCTCAGAGATCTAAACACTATCAATCTAGGGCTTAAGGACAAGATGTCAATTCTCAGCTGTTATTAACACCTTCTATCACCCCTATGCCACTGCACCAAGGCATCAGTAAGAGATTGGTAAAGTGCCAGGAATTGGCACTTCTAATGAATGCGCCAATTTCTGGGACAGCTACAGGCTGTTATCCTTTAGCCGGGAGGGGGAACTCAATAATTATGGGCCTCACCACATGAGAATAACAGCCCCCAGCTACCTGGGTTTTACCCTGGCTGGCAATCAAAAATAGGGCAAAGACCACACATTTTTTTTAAATATTTTTTTAAATGATGAAAAGATTTAAATGGCTACCCTGTATAATGATTACCAACCAAGACAAAGTCAGACAGCTCTGCGCTGAAAATAAAAAATACATCAAAACCCTACAAAATAATTTATCTTTACACTACTATTTTTTGCTTGTTTAACCTTTTGTTTTTACTAAGTCACTATATAGGACTTAGCTGCTCTGATTTCAGCTGCACTGTATGGCAATTATCTGATCACATGATCTCTAAAGCTTGAGTCAGGTGACTAAAGGTTGCAATGGCAACATCAGGCTGCCATGGCAATGTTTGGTATCCTTGGCGATGATCAGGTCTTTGCAGTTACATTGCAGAGGCACTGATAAGTGCAGGGAGAGGTAAGAGCGTGCATGATCCCTCTTGCAGTGCCATAACTGTTGTGATTGATACTGATTGCAGCAGTTGGGGTTGATACAGCCAGGGACACACGGCGATCGTGTCCCTGGCACTGTCAAATTGCTCCTTCCCAGCATTTAATTCCTTCATTGACAGAATGAGTCTGAGAAAAGCAGGCAGTGCCAGGCACAAGTGAATCACACTGCCACCATGCTGATGGGAGTGATCATCACTCCCATCAGGGCTGGAGGGGGTGGCACCGCCCCCTCCAGAGTTCTAGCCTATGGTTTGGCTTATTGCATCCCCAACCTTAGGTTGGATCGCAATGATCAGGCAATTTCATTGAACAGCTAATCATGGTGATAGTGATTGTATCACCACCCCTCCTGAGATCAAATTATGGTCCCCTAGCTCTAGGATAATCACGTATCAGAGCTTGATCACCGTTGCTGTCGCTATGATGACACATTTGCACAAGGAAGAATCGGTTCATCCTTGGTCAGAAATGAACTTGTTTTTTGGACAAACGGATTCATCCTTGGTCATGAAGGGTTTAAACTATTATCCAAACCACAAGAACTTAAATCACTGCAATTGCGTTTGCTTCCTAACTTCCCAACTTCCTCACTTAATCATAATATGTATATCACCAACATGTATGTTTACTTAATAATGTTTATTAAGGGCATAAAAATATGAAACTCACAAAGGCACTGTTAATAAGTTATGTATGGCTAGTGCTTGCCTGATGAGCACAACAGTGCAATTGATAATGATACTGTAAGTTGTGTATATCAGCAGACTAGCATTGAGAGGCTTGATTAATGTGTTAATGCTCTGCACGTGTTTGGCTGATTGCCCAGCACATAAAGTAACATAAATGATGTAGCATTTTCTAGACCATTAGGCAAACATGTGTTAGGCTCTTATTCACTTTGTGCAGGTCTAAAGCAATATTGAGTTTTAAAGGTCGTCACTTAACACAAGTTTGTTAATTAGGCGCCAGTCGAAATGTGTGTTTTTATTTGTCCTTCTTTCTGTTGTATCTGCAAGTACAAGTAAAATCAACAGACTGGTGAGCATGTATAATATATATATATATATATATATACAGTGTTGGCCAAAAGTATTGACACCCCTGCAATTCTGTCAGATAATACTCAGTTTCTTCCTGAAAATGATTGCAATCACAAATTCATTGGTGTTATTATCTTCATTTAATTTGTCTTAAATGAAAAAAACACAAAAGAGAATGAACCAAAAAGCAAAACATTGATCATTTCACACAAAACTCCAAAAATGGGCCGGACAAAAGTATTGGCACCCTTAGCCTAATACTTGGTTGCACAACCTTTAGCCAAAATAACTGCGATCAACCGCTTCCGGTAACCATCAATGAGTTTCTTACAATGCTGTGCTGGAATTTTAGACTATTCTTCTTTGGCAAACTGCTAGAGGTCCCTGATATTTGAAGGGTGCCTTCTCCAAATTACCATTTTTAGATCTCTCCACAGGTGTTCTATGGGATTCAGGTCTGGACTCATTGCTGGCCACCTTAGAAGTCTCCAGTGCTTTCTCTCAAACCATTTTCTAGTGCTTTTTGAAGTGTGTTTTGGGTCATTGTTCTGCTGGAAGACCCATGACCTCTGAGGGAGACCCAGCTTTCTCACACTGGGCCCTACATTATGCTGCAAAATTTGTTGGTAGTCTTCAGACTTCATAATGCCATGCACACGGTCAAGCAGTCCAGTGCCAGAGGCAGCAAAGCAACCCAAAACATCAGGGAACCTCCGCCATGTTTGACTGTAGGGACGTGTTCTTTTCTTTGAATGCCTCTTTTTTTCTCCTGTAAACTCTATGTTGATGCCTTTGCCCGAAAAGAGAGAACATTCTTCCAAAACATTTTAGGCTTTTTCAGGTAAGTTTTGGCAAACTGCAGCCTGGCTTTTTTATGTCTCAGGGCAAGAAGTGGGGTCTTCCTGGGTCTCCTACCATACAGTCCCTTTTCATTCAGACGCCGACAGATAGTACGGGTTGACACTGTTGTACCCTCGGACTGCAGGGCAGGTTGAACTTGTTTGGATGTTAGTCGAGGTTCTTTATCCACCATCCGCACAATCTTGCATTGAAATCTCTTGTCAATTTTTCTTTTCCGTCCACATCTAGGGAGGTTAGCCACAGTGCCATGGGCTTTAAACTTCTTGATGACACTGCGCACGGTAGACACAGGAACATTCAGGTCTTTGGAGATGGATTTGGAGCCTTGAGATTGCTCATGCTTCCTCACAATTTGGTTTCTCAAGTCCTCAGACAGTTCTTTGGTCTTCTTTCTTTTCTCCATGCTCAATTTGGTACACATAAGGACACAGGACAGAGGTTGAGTCAACTTTAATCGATGTCAACTGGCTGTAAGTGTGATTTAGTTATTGCCAACACCTGTTAGGTGCCACAGGTAAGTTACAGGTGCTGTTAATTACACAAATTAGAGAAGCATCACATGATTTTTATAACAGTGCCTATAATATGGTCCACCCCCTTTTTTATGTTTGGTGTGGAATTATATCCAATTTGGCTTTAGGACAATTCTTTTTGTGTTTTTTTCATTGAAGACAAATTAAATGACGATAATAATACCAAAGAATTTGTGATTGCAATAATTTTCAGGAAGAAACTAAGTATTATCTGACAGAATTGCAGGGGTGTCAATACTTTTGGCCAACACTGTATATCAGACATGTTATGAACACTCAACATCTTCTGCAGCTTAATTGTTTGACTTTATTTATTTTCCTATTAAAAATATTCTCCACTTTAAGCAAATTTTTGAAGAGGTGTGCCTCCAGACAATGAATTATTACACCACGTGATATTTCTGTTTGCGGGTCATTCCATGTCAAGTGAACCAATGATTATTACCTCTATATTTTTAATTCTTTTGAGATTTTGTTATTTGATAATAGCATGTCAGACAATGCAAAATGTGAAGAGAAAAATTTTTTAAAAAATTTATTTTTTTTTAAAATGATTTTCAAAGTTCGGAAAAAGTGCGAATTTCGCTGTTGCCTGCCTTTACGTTTCTCCTCATAACTAAGGCTAGGAATAAGATAGAGAGACAAAATAAACACCATTCTACTCAGAACTATACTGTCTTTCACCAGATATGTCACAAGAGGATCTTTGTTAATATTTTACCCATGTGATCGCAAGCGCAAAACTTTAAAACACATTTCCGAAAAATCGGCGCGCTTTAAATATTTCAAAAACTTCCCATGTATCTGCTTTGCTCTTAGCCACATCTGTACCAAATTTCAAGTTGGGATCGCGATGGGATCATATTTTAAAATATTTTACTATTAATAGCGTCAATGGGTCATTCCATATCAAGTGATCTAAATATGAATATTTTTTTTTACCTGACGTCTTTAGATTTTTTTTATTTTTTTTCCTTTATGAAGTACTACTTTAGTTAATTACAAATTAAAAGTTTAGAATTTTTTTCTTCATCAGTTAATTTTTTACAGATTTTTAAAGTTTAAAAAAGTGTGAATTTTGGCCTGGTATGGCTTTACATTTTTTTTATCTTGGGCTAGAAATAAGATAGAGAAACAAAATAAACACCATTCTACTCAGAACTGTCCAGACTTTCACCAGATATGTCACAAGAGTATATTTGTTCATTTTAATTTTTTACCCATGCGAACGCAAACGCAACATTTTGAAACGCATTTCCAAAAAAAACGTTTTAATAAAAATTTTCCAAAAGTGCCCATGTGTCTTTTATGCTCTTAGCCACATCTGTACCAAATTTCAAGATGGGATCGTGATGGGATCATATTTTAAAATATTTAACTATTATAGTGTCAATTCAAAAATCTTGAATTTAGATCTGTTCAACCTGTGGTCTAAAAGCGTGGGGTCTATATTTATCAAATCCATTATTTTTAGACATTACTGTATTATTTTGATATGTTACAGCTTAGAAGCAAGAGAGGACATATAGGAAAAAGCTTTGTTAGGGCTCAACCTGAGAAAGCACAGGGATAGACAGTGAATGCAGAGCAGATGATAGGCCAGCAGCTCTGTCAATCATGTTAAGTGTCTACCCACTGCATTCAGGAAGTAACAGCTCGTTCAGACCTTTCATGTCCTGACATGTCTGGACATCTTCACTCCTGAACAAACAATAGTCTGTACAAAGCCATCAAGGCTGTGTACTAAAATATGGGTGAGTAAATATATTAATAGTTTAATGCTTTTATTATTAAGGGTCAATACACACAGTGCTATTCTTAGGGATCATCATTCAGAAAAACAGCCCCATTGATTTCTATGGGGTTCACCACATGCAGTGTTTTTGGAAACACTCAAGAGTGAGTAAATCACTGCTTGAACTACTTTTTAATCGCTGCAATAAACGCAGCATTTATCATTTATATAAAAAAAGCTGCCATTTTTTTCACTAGCGATTAAAAAAAACTAACGCATATGTGGTAAAAACTTGGTAGAAAAACAAGCTGCCAAAACTGCAGCGTGTATCTGCAGACAGAAAAAACTGTGCGCGCTCGCCCTAAAACTCACTTTATAGTAATACAGTTCTATCTCAAGTGCACTGTAAATCTTTATTTTTATTACGTATCTTCCTTACTTAATATTAACTGTATTTTTCCCACACAGCAATGGCTGCTACTTCTCAAGAAACAGCATTTTATCATAGACACTGTTGCAATCCTTTTGAAAAAATATGAATATGATTGGAGCTGGTGGCTGGCTACTATACTCTCCAAAGATTGTGAAAATGAAGAAGTAGAATTGACTTTATTGCATCCTTCTGGTCCAGCGCCATCCTTTGTGTATCCAAGAAAGCCAGACATTATAAAAGTGCACAAAAATCAGATATTAACTCAGGCGGAGCCTAACACCGTGACAGGCCGGACATACTCTTTGACACACAAGGAAATGGCGATTGCTAGTAAGCGTTTATGGACAAGATTACATTTAACCCACTAGAAGGGACAAATTGATAAAATGCCACTTTAAAAACATACTATTAATTGTTTGATTAGTTCATAATTTATAGAACGATGATTTAACTACTGTACTATTCTTATTAAACACTTCATAAATCACATGTTTAGTGATAGAATAGAAAACAAATTTATATGTATAAATAGGGGTTAAAATTTTTGGTTCTTTTAATCTTGTTTAATCAAACTTGAGGATATGATCACCTTTCTTCTTTTGGTTTGTTGAATACATTCAAGTTGAAAATGTTGAGCGTTGTGTTCTGATGATTAAGATGTATTTATCCTGGCACTTATGGGATTTGTTTTTTTTGTTTCTTTTTTGTTGCATATAAATGTTTTATTCAATAAGTTGTGATAACTCATACAACCATAAAATAAGAAATATATAAATTTGACAGGTCCCCAGTTGAATCTCTGCACAAATATAAC
This sequence comes from Allobates femoralis, assembly GCA_033576535.1. Taxonomy (NCBI): domain Eukaryota; kingdom Metazoa; phylum Chordata; class Amphibia; order Anura; family Aromobatidae; genus Allobates; species Allobates femoralis. The sequence continues at coordinate 340,340,760 of JARQOC010000001.1, forward strand.
CAAGAACACAATCAGTCATTTTTTCACAATTGCCCGTCAATAGTTTGAATTTGATATAAAGAAACATAGTCTTGTAACATGTAACATATCAAATGAAAGCTGTTACCGTTCTGAGTAAAATGATGCCTCTCCCACTTCATTATCTTATTTCTAGCCTGAGATAAAAAATGTAAAGTCATACCAGGCCAAAATTCACCCTTTTTTTTAAACTTTAAAAATCTGTAAAAAATTAACTGATGAAGAAAAAAATTCTAAACTTTTAATTTGTAATTAACTAAAGTTGTACTTCATAAAGAAAAAGAATAAAAAAAATCTAAAGACGTCAGGTAAAAAAAAATATTCATATTTAGATCACTTGATATAGAATGACCCATTGACGCTATTAATATTAAAATATTTTAAAATATGATCCCATCGCGATCCCAACTTGAAATTTGGTACAGATGTGGCTAAGAGCACAGCAGACACATGGGCAGTTTTTTAAATATTTAAAGCGCGCCAATTTTTCGGAAATGCGTTTTAAAGTTTTGCGTTTGCGATCGCATGGGTAAAATATTAACAAAGATCCTCTTGTGACATATCTGGTGAAAGCCTGCACGGTTCTGAGTAGATTGGTGTTTATTTTGTTTCTCTATCTTATTTCTAGCCCGAGATATGATAGAAAATGTAAAGCCATATCAGGCCAAAATTCGCACTTTTTTAAAACTTTAAAAATCTGTAAAAAATTAACTGATAAAGAAAAGAATTCAAAACTTTTTTTTTGTAATTAACTAAAGTTGTTCTTCATATAGAAAAAAAATGAAAAAAATCTGAGGACGTCAGGGAAAAAAAATATTCATTTTTGGATCACTTGACATGGAATGACCCTTGCAAGGAAATGGACCATAAATTTAGGAGAGCTATGTTATAAAGTACTATATGTAATTCATATCTGAATTGCCTCAATAGTTTTTCTATTGGGTTTGTCTAAATGGTCAAAGTTGAAAGTCACTACATAATTTCAATATCTGGCATGTGTAGTATTACAATATTCCCCTACAGTCACCACTAGACAGAGGCAAAACTGAAGGTGGGGCAAAGCACGGCATCAGGGGCCGTCGGATTGGGGTCTGAGGTGTCATCCAGGTGGAATTTTGCCAACTCCAGGGATTGAAATTTCTCTGTTCTCTGAAGCGGCAGTCAGATTAACAGCAGAACATTTAGAAAGCCAGCTGCCTACATTCAAGTGTATTTTCATCTATTAGGTGTGAGTACAATTAAAACCCTGACCACTGGCACTTCTTGGGTTAAAGCAATGACAGCAGCCTTTTCTGACACCTGATCATGCTGCTGACACCACTCCTGTGCTGTAGAGAAGGATGATGGGAGGGTAAGGAGGGTTCTGATGGAGCAGAAGATACAGGGGAGTTATATTTTGTATGAGGGAAAAATATCAGGGTAGATATGTAAGAAAGGACATTCTGGGTGGAAAGTGTAAGGGTACAGTAGAGAGGAACGGTTTGTTGGGATTGAATTGGTAGAGAAACATTTGGTGGTAAATGTGAGGGGACAGTAAAAGGGGGAAAATTGTGAAGGGAAAATATGGAGGGAATGTGGATCAGTATGGAGTGTATGGGGGAATTGTGTAAGGGGACAGCATGGTGTGACAAGTATGAGGAGACAATATGAGACTAAAAATGTGAGGGGACAGCATGGTGTGAGAAGTGTGAGGAGACAGCATGAGGCTAATAATGTGAGAGGACAGTATGCCATGAGAAGTGTGAGGAGACAGTATGAGGCTAATAATGTGAGGGTACAGTATGGTGGGAGAAGTGTGAGGAGACAGTATGAGGCTAATAATGCGAGGGGACAGTATGATGTGAGAAGTATGAGGAGACAGTATGAGACTAAAAATGCGAGGTGACAGTATGGGTGTGCGCGAGGGAACAATAAGGGGAAAAATATGAGGGGACAGTATAAATGGAGGAAGTGTGAGGGGGCACAATGTAAGAATTGAGTAGTGTGAATGATGCTGTACAGTATAGCAGGGTAGTGTAAGAGCACAGCAAAGATGGTATTGTATGTAGAGGAGGGAAATTGATGAAGAGGGCACAGTGTAAACACTGGACAGTATGAAGACAGTGTGAAGAAGCGGGCAAGTCTGAAAATGGGGAAGTGTATGGGTTTACAGTGTAATAGGTAAAGTGTGGCGGATGTATCTAATCAGGGTGGACAGTTTGGTGATTATAGGTTCTAAGGGAGGACAGTGTGGTCAGAATGTCAAACAAGGGCATTTAAAATTCATAGATGTAGATAGTGTGAAGACAGTAATTTGATAATTGAGGTACAAAAAGAAAGAATAGAGGGGCACTCACATTGTCAGATGAAATCCTTTTAATCCATCATGTGAACAGGGCAAGCCAGTAATATGTTATCGGCGGTGCAATGCAGGGGGGCGGGGAGGTGGTGCTGGAGGCACAGGACTACAGCACTGTTTTGCAGCTGTCTGGTGCTTCTACGGGTCCACCAGGATGTGGAGACATAGTGGAACAGTAGAAGCACCAGACAGGTGCAAAACGGCACTGTTGTCCTGTGCCTCCAGCACCACCTGCCCCTGTTTGGTGCTTCTATGGGTCCACCAGGATGTGGAGACATAGTGGATCCATAGAAACACCAGACAGGTGCAAAACGGCACTGTTGTCCTGTGCCTCCAGCACCACCTCCCCACCCCCCTGCATTACACCACCAATAACTCTATTTGGAATCTCCTGCCCTCTGTACACCTATTATGCAGTGGCCGCTACGTCACATCCGGCACAGTGCATTATGGGCCTGATCACGTGATCAGCCCAGCTTCAATAAGCGCATTACGCATGCGCAGAGCCGGGCCGATCACGTGATTAAGCCCATAATGCACTGGGGCTGATCACGTGATTGGCCCCATAATGCACTGTGCCGGATGTGACGAAGCGGCCAGTGCATGATAGGTATACAGAGGGCGGGAGATTCCAAATAGAGGGGCGGCAATGAAGAAAGATTAATGCTGCCCAGCGGGGCGTGCGTAGCCGGATGGAGGAGTGATGCATGGAGCCTGGCGCCACCTTTTCAGTCCCCAGCCTCAGGGACTTCTGTAAGTTAGAAGATATTTTTCTGATCTTTTATTGGGCCACTTTAGCTCAGATAGGGATACATAGGGAGCAGCTAGGAAGATGTAGGGGGAGGTAGTGATAGTGTAGGGCCTTAAATCTAGGTGACAGGTTCCCTTTAACAAATTAAGAGGTTTAAGTAGTAGTCATGTGACTTCTCATATGCGATTTGCTTATTTAGTCATGAGCCAACTACCGTAGCTGCTCTTCTTAATTCTCTCAATGTGTAAATAGATTGAGAAATTGGAATGAGACCATAAGTATGAAAATCTCATATTAAAGGGTTACGTGATGATTGCTGGAACTGGCAAGCAGAGCCAATCCCTAAAAGTATATCACATGCTGTTAAGATTCTGCATGCTGCTTTGCCAGGCTGTGGAGTCAGAGTCCAGGTGTAGGGACAGGTAGGGACAGGTAGGAAGGTGTAGGGACAGGTAGTGATAGTGTAGGGCCTTAAATCTAGGTGACAGATTCCCTATAGCTGATGCACTAAACAGACTTAATGCCCCAAGTGCAGAAAAACCAAGAATCGCCATAGGCTTAATGGGAAATATAAGAGCAGACACAGACAGAAGACTCATGTACAATGCTAAGGGTGCTTTCACTACTGCGTTAATAGGGGGTGCACCTGTCAGGTGACATCCTGACACCTCCTGATCAGGTCTGTGCTCCTAGATTTAACATGGGGACACAGGGACATCAGGTGGCATCAGGATTTCACCTTATGCAGACGAGTGGGTGAGTTTCGGCCTGATGCAGCTGAGACACATATGTGAAACTAGATGGCGGCCCGATTCTAAAGAATCGGGTATTCTAGCCTATGGTTTGCAGGGTATACGGGGGGCTCAGTGGTTAGCAGACTATAGAGCGGCTCAGTGGTTAGCAGAGTATACGGAGGCTCAGTGGCTCGTAGTCTGCCTCAGGGCAGAGTGCAGTGGTCAGGGGCAGAGTGCAGTGGTCAGGGGCAGAGAGCAGTGGTCAGGGAAAGAGTGCAGTGGTCAGGGGCAGAGTGCAGTGGTCAGGGGCAGAGTGCAGTGGTCAGGGGCAGAGTGCAGTGGTCAGGGGCCCGATGCAATAGCATCGGGAGTGCGGTGAAATCAATTGTGTGTATACAGGCGGGTCAGTGGGTAGCAGAGTATACAGGGGGCTCTGTGGGTATCAGAGTATAGAGGCAGCTCTGTGGGTAGCAGAGTATAGAGGCGACTCTGTGGATAGCAGAGTATGATGTGGCGGGAGTCTGGAGGGGTGAGGAGAGGTGCGGCTGGAGGAGTGAGGAGAGGTGCGGCTGGAGGAGTGAGGAGAGGTGCGGATGGAGGAGTGAGGAAGGTGCGGATGGAGGGGTGAGGAAAGGTGGCACTGGAGGGGTGAGGAGAGGTGGCGCTGGAGGGGTGAGGAGAGGTGGGCGCTGGACGGGCGAGGAGAGGTGCGGATGGAGTGATGAGGAGAGGTGCGGCTGGAGGGGTGAGGAGAGGTGGCGCTGGAGGGGTGAGGAGAGGTGGCGCTGGAGGGGTGAGAAGAGGTGGCGCTGGAGGGGTGAGGAGAGGTCCTGCTGGAGGGGTGAGGAGAGGTGGCGCTGGAGGAGTGAGGAGAGAGGAGGCTGGAGCGGCGACATCACCGCTCGGTACACCTGTCCTCCTCTAGGCTGCACACCTCTCTCCCTTCTTTCAGGCTGCACACCAGCTGGCTCCGTATCCTCAGGGCTACTTGGCCTACTGCTGGCGGTCCGGCACAGGGCTTACCCCCGGAGGCTCGGGCCAGTCTAGGAGCGGAGGCCGATCCGTGCGGCCGCCATTTCGCTGAGAGCTATCAACAGCCCCGGGCACCGGAAGTGAGGGGGAGCAGCTTGCACCTGTGAAACCGGCGGGAGCGAGGGTGAGGCACTCGGGAGAGGACTGGAATTAGCCGGTCATCTCCCGAAGTGGTGTGTGGGGGGCGGGAGACGACCGGCTAACGCTGCTCATTTCATGGCCGTGATGTGTGTGTGTTTTGGGCAGTGTAGGGGCGGGCATGAGCGTGGCAGGGCTGCCTGAGTCCCGGTCTGATTAGGGGCGCCATGTTGGTCCACCGTGGGCGTGTGTAGCGCTGTGGTGACGTCACTTTGGCCATGACAAAGTGACGTAAGTGGTGGGCAAAGTGACGTAAGTGAGCCTTCGGGTTTTATATATATTAGATATACATATAGCAGCGCCATGGTATATGGTGGTACATTAAATGAAATGTATAGCAATGCTATGGTATACGGGGGCACATTAGAGGACATGTATAGCAGTACTGTGGTATATGGCGGTACATTACAGTACATGTATATCAGCACTATAGTATATGGCGGTACATTACATATATAGCAGCGCTATAGTATATGGCGGTACATTACAGTACATGTATAGCAGCACTATAGTATATGGCGGTACATTACAGTACGTGTATAGCAGCACTATAGTATATGGTGGTACATTACAGCACATGTATAACAGCACGATGGTATATGGCGGTACATTACAGTACATGTATATCAGGACTATAGTATATGGCGGTACATTACATGTATAGCAGCGCTATAGTATATGGCAGTACATTACAGTGTAGGTATAGCAGCACTATAGTATATGGCGGTACATTACAGTACATGTATAGCAGCACTATAGTATATGGCGGTACATTACAGTACGTGTATAGCAGCACTATAGTATATGGCGGTACATTACAGCACATGTATAGCAGCACTATAGTATATGGCGGTGCATTAGAGTACATGTATAGCAGCACTATAGTATATGGCGGTACATTACAGTACGTGTATAGCAGCACTATAGTAAATGGCAGTGCATTACAGCACATGTATAGCAGCACGATGGTATATGGCGGTACATTACAGTACATGTATAGCAGCACTATGGTATATGGCGATACTCCGCTCCCCGCTTTTCCACAGTAAAAGTAAAAAAAATCCTCAGTGAGGATACTCACCTGTCCGCCGGCTCGCTCCACCTCCATCTTCTAGGTCCTACAGGCGTTTAGGACCTGTGATTGCCTGGGAAACCGATCAACTGATCGGTCACATGAGTGCTAACTGCCAGGGGGCAGGATGGAGTAGGGGGTCAGGATGGTGACGGGGGGGCAGGATTGTGTCGGGGGGCAGGATGGAGCCGGGGGGCGGGGCAGGATGGAGGCGGAGGGGGGGGCAGGATGGAGGCGGAGGGGGGCAGGATGGAGCCGGAGCAGGATGGAGGCAGAGGGGGAGCAGGATGGAGGCAGAGGGGGGGCACAGCACACGCATGCATCATGCACACAGCACACACATGCATCATGCACACAGCACACACATGCATCATGCATACAGCACACACATGTATCATGCACACACATGCATCATGCACACAGCACACACATGCATCATGCACACAGCACACATGCATCATGCACACAGCACACACATGCATCATGCACACAGCACACACATGTATCATGCACACAGCACACATGCATCATGCACACAGCACACACATGTATCATGCACACATGCATCATGCACACAGCACACACATGTATCATGCACACAGCACACACATGCATCATGCATACAGCACACACATGCATCATGCACACAGCACACACATGCATCATGCACACAGCACACACATGCATCATGCACACAGCACACACATGCATCATGCACACAGCACACACATGCATCATGCATACAGCACACACATGCATCATGCACACAGCACACACATGCATCATGCACACAGCTCTTAAACTTGCCGCTCCCGGCGCCGCGCGGCAGGTAGGAAGCGGTGGCTCCTTCTGCACAGCCGCTCCCCCTGGCTGTTGCCGCATGGACGGATGGATGGTGCGGCCCTGGCCAGGGGGAGCAAGGGGGGCCGTGAGAAGCGGAGAGGGCAGGGGGGGCGGAGAGGTGCAGGAGGACCGGAGGGAGCGCGGGCAGGAGACAGGAGGACCGGGGGGAGCGCGGGCAGGACACGGGAGGACCCGGTGGGAGCGCGGGCAGGAGACGGGAGGACCCGGGGGGAGCACAGGCAGGAGACAGGTGGACCGGGGTAGCGCGGGCAGGAGTCAGGAAGACCCGGGGGGGAGTTCGGGCAGGAGTCAGGAGGAACCGGGGGGAGCGCGGGCAGGAGTCAGGAGGACCCGGGGGGGAGCGCGGGCAGGAGGCAGGAGGACCGGGGGGGGGTGGGGAGAGAGAGAGAGTGTCCCGGACATTGCAAGTGAAGCAGACTCGCAAAGCCATTGTGAGTGAGGCTTTGCGAGTAACTGGAGGCTATTCTGTGCAGACTCGCAAAGCCATTGCGAGTTAGGCTTTGGGAGGCAGCCACGGACTAGACGACGGAAACAGCGCCGAATATGATGGAAGTGCATTAAGGTAATTATATATTAGATCAGTCTAATATAGGGCCCTTTGCAGTCTAATAGCTTATCAATAATGTACAAGTCCAAATTCTTTGGAGGTGGAAATGGGCTTCCTTACCCCTTTGGCCCCACTGCAGCTATAAATGTTGTGTCAATGGTTTGTCCACCTCAGGGTACATGTATAATGTAAGACATTATAGTGGAATTTGTGTGCTGAAGTTAAAAACTATGACACTGCCATTTAATATATTGAATTTCTAGAAGCAGAACTATATCTTTCACGTCAGTATCAATACTGATTTAATTGCTATTATTTCACTAAAGCTTAGTTAACATTTGGTGACAGATGTTATGCATCATTTAATATTAAGGAGAGTGACTGACAACCTTTCTAATCTGGGATTTTAGTATTACATCTCCAATACAAATACAATTTCATAAGTGAAAAGAGCATAATTCATTTTCCTGCGCAGCATAGTATCTCTAATCAAAGCTGCATTTACATGTACTTTAACTCCGTCCCCTGACTGTATATATCTATATATACACACATGTTTCTCTCTATATGTATATTGATCTGTCTGTCTATCTCTCTACCTACAGTTGAAACCAGAAGTTTATATACACTATGTAAAAAGACATACTGTGTATGCATGTTTTCCCACTATTTGACATGAAATCTAAATAAACCTCTCCTGCTTAGTTCAAATAGGATTACCATAATTATTAATATTGGCCAAATGCCAGAATAATGAGAGCGAGAGAATGTTTTAAGATATTTGTATTATTTTCTGCAAACTCACAAGTGTACATACAGTAAGATTACTATGTCTTTATACAATTTGGGCAGCCCATATGATGATGTCATGTTTCGAAGCTTCTAAAAGGTTTATTGACAAAATCTGAGTTACTTAGAGACACACCTGTGGATGTATTGTAATGCACAACTGAAACACACTGCTTCTATGTGTAGCATCGTGGGAAAGTCTAAAAAAATCTGCCAAGATATCAGTAAGAGAATTGTGGACTTGCACAAGTCTGGTTCATCTTTGAATGCAATTTCCATATACCTGAAGGTGCCTCGTTTACCTGTACAAACAATTATGCGTAAATACAAACAACGTGGGAATGTCCAGCCATCATACTGCTCAGGAAGGAGACGGGTTCTGTGTTCCAGAGATGAACATGCTTTGGTCCGACATGTGCATAACAATCCAAGAACAAAAGCAAAAGACCTTGTGAAGATGATGGCGGAAGCTGGTAAGATTGTTTCATTATCCACAGTGAAACAAGTACTGTATCAACATTGGCTGAAAGGCCACTCTGCCAGGAAAAAGCCATTACTCCAAAAGAAACATAAAAAAGGCAGATTAATTTTTGCAAATGCACACAGGAACAAATCCCTACATTTTTGTAGACATGTCCTGTGGTTTGACAATGCTAAAATTAAACTGTTTGGCCATAATGAAGGAGAAAGGGAGAAGCTTGGTATTCGAAGAGTACCACCCCAACTGTGAAACAAGGGGGTGGCAGCATAATGTTGTGGGATTTTTTTGCTGCAAGAAAGACTGTTTCACTTCACAAAATAGATGGCATCATGAGGAAATATTATGTGACAATACTAGAGCAACATCTCAAGACATCAGCCAGGAAGTTAAAGCTTGGGTGGAAATGGGTCTTCCAAATTAACAATGGCCCAAAGCATACTGCCAAACTAGTTACCAAGTGGTTTAAGGATAACAAAGTCAATGCTTTGGAGTGGCCATCACAAAGCCCTAATCTCAATCCTATTGAAGATTTATGGGCAAAGCTTAAAAGGCAGGTGCGAGTAAGTCGACCTACAAACATGGGTCAGATACACCAGTTCTGTCAGGAGGAATGGGCCCAAATTCCTACCAACTATTGTGAGACGTTTGTGGAAGGATATCTAAAACATTTGACCCAAGTTATACAGGGCAAATACTAATGAAATGTATGTAAACTTGTCATTTTGCAGAAAGTAATAAAATGCTTTAAAATATTCTATCTATCTCATTATTCTGGCATTTGGCAAATATTAAAAATTATGGTAATCCTAATTGACCTAAAACGGGAAAGGTATATTCTGATTTCATGTCAGATAGTGATAAAAACATGCATGTGTATCTTTTTATATAGTGTATGCAAACTTCTGGTTTCAACTCTATCTATCTATCAATCTATCTATCTATCTACTAGAAAAAAATTCTCTGCAGCACTCAGCTACTACTAATGTGCAAACATGCTAACAAGCGGTATATATTTGAGGAAAAAATTAAAAAATTTACGTTTTTTCAAAAAACTCAAAAATCTTATTTTTTTTATTTTCTTGGGGTTCTTGGCACGTACATTATCCAATGTTTTAGCTGAGTGCTGCAGATAATTTTTTTCTAGTTGTTTGACCTAGTGTCTCTGCTGGCACCAGTTCACATTATGTCTGTGAGTGCTGTGCAGTTTTTTCTGTTTTGTATCTATCTAATTATCTATCTATCTATCTATCTATCTATCTATCTATCTATCTATCTATCTATCTATCTATCTCAATTATTTTAGTTCTGAATATAGACTGCATGGCGTGATTTAATGTCATAGTTTTGTTGATTGCCTTCTTTCTTTCAGTTGTCCTTTTCTTCTATAGTATAGTATGCATAGTAAATTATATGTTATGATATAATAGTTTTTTCTTTTTTACAGAACACTTGGACTGTTATACTAACTGAAGATTATGACTCATCCCATTATATAAATGACTTTTTCATTTATGATATTGTTACATAAAATGTACATACCCCTGCTGTTTTATTTATTTATGCTGTAATATAATCAAAATGAAAGGTGTTTTGCACTTTGTGCTTTTTGTGCTTTTTCCAATAGGCTCATAATAGAGCCCTTTCGTTATCCCTTATTGAGTATGTCACTCTATGGCTTGGAATGTCCAATGCTTATGCAGATTTTATTCACCAGATTTATCAGTATAATTCTAATAACGAGATATCAATGGAACCTTTACATCGACCAAGAAGTACCATTCAGAATGGAACACAGTAACACAGTATGGTTCAAAGGAGAGTGTGGCATCAGAATGGGCTGCTTCCTGTCACCATTTCTGTTCAATTCATATGCAAAAGCAATTTTCTGGAAGGATGAACTTGCCGAAAAAGAAGATGGAATCAAATTGTTGGACGAATCATCAACAATCTAATATATGCAGGCGATACAACACTATTGGCAACCAGCTTAGATGTAATGATGGACTTACTACAGAACGTCAAGACTGGAAGTTCTAAAGGACTTCAGCCTACTTGGATGAATGATCACTCAAGATACAGCAAAAGTCAATAGGAGAATAGCTATGGAAAAATCAACAATGAAGTCACTGGACAAGGTCTTCAAATCAATGAACATTTCACTGTCAAGAAAAACTCAGCTTATACAAAGTCTGGTTTTTTCTGTAGTAGCATATGGAAATGAAACATGGACGATAAAGAAACAAGTCAGAAGAATCAATGCCTTCATAATGTGATGCTGGAAAAGGATGTTACCAATACCATGGATGGCAAGAAGAACAAACAAAACAATTATGGAACAAATTTTGAACATATCAAACTATTTTGGACATCTCATACGAAGAGAGAAATCACTGGAGAAGGACATCATGGTAGGAATAATAGAAGGAACAAGGCAAAGAGGAAGACCAGCAATACAATGTCTTAATACTATCAAGTTAACAGTGGAAAGGACCCTGGTGGACTTATTTAGGCTTGTTCAATATCAGTCTTCCTACAGAACTTCCTATATATATAATGTGTAGATGGAAGTTTAGAAAAAACTGCCACGTGATACCTAATTTGCCATCTTGCGCTCTATTCAGACTATTCTAACTCCTGCCTTGGAGAGTAAAATAATAGACCAGGACTTACATGACTATTTGCTGGTGTTATTTCCGCCACGTCAGTTATCTATGTCCTACCCAAGGTCCATAAATGTCTAGAAAAATCCCCAGCACATCACATTGTGTCTGGCATGGATTCCGTGTTCAGCCACATTTCTGACGTTCCTGGACAAGACCTTGAATCCCATCGCTAGAGAGGCTAAGTCATATATCTGAGATACTTTAGATTTCCTAACAAAGATAAAGGGCTATAGGCAGATGGAGGATTTCATTTTGGTATATTTTGATGTAGTCTCATTGTATACATCTATCACACATAAGTTTGGCTTACAAGCAACAGGGGAGAGGTTAGACAGAACTAATTACACTTGTGGATTTGAACAGTTCATATTAGATCTTCTAAGACTAGTACTAACCCAAAACTATTTACTATTCAAAAAACGAGTTTTTTGAACAACAACGGGGTACAGCATTGGGGCAAATATGAACCCATCGTATGCTAATATTGTCATGGAGAAATTAGAGGAGGGTGTCGTCTATGAGTCCCACCATTTCCAAAATGTAAAGACCTGGTGGAGATATATAAATGACATCTTCCCTATTTGGACTGGTACCCAGGGTGAATTGGATGAGTTCTTTGAGTAGATCAACACTATTAACCCAACGATTAAATTCACAATGGTCTGCTCGAAAATGAATCTACAATCCCTAAATGTGTTGTTCATTAAATAGGAGCATCATCTGGTTATTCAACTGTACGTCAAGAGTACGGATAGGAATAACATGTTGCATTATTCTAGTCAACATCCTCGAAATATGGTTAAGCCTATTCCGTACAGTCAAATGATGAGAATAAAACTTATTGTGAGTGATGCAGATAGAGCGCAACTAGATATGGAAAATATGTGCACAGAATTCAGAAAGAGGGGTTATCCAGAGAGATTACCACTGGCAATTGAAATGATGTATGGTGTCTCATTGATATAATTGTCCTTGAGGTTCCTGATACTTTAATATCTATGGAATATTAAATCATTATTAGCAGCAAGATGACATGTCATATTTGAATTAAATGCAATGATCTTTGTAAGTATAGACATACTGTATATATCAGAAAGACAGCGATCCGTCCAGTAATGAATATGGCAGTTGTGGAACTTCCGAATTCCTTGGCGCATGCATGGTGCTGATCTACTCTTTTCTCATCTCTATTGTGTGACAAACCGGAAGTGACATAATCGGGCATGCACAGTCGGATGCCTGGGATGCCGAGATATACTTGCATTACTTAATGGCACTGGATACAAGACTCTGCAACATGTGGTATTTATTTTATTAATTAACATCAGCTGTTAATTGTCAGCCATAGTTACACTTGATTGCTTTATGTACTATTAACTGTTACTTTCACTGTACAAAATATGGATTGTTTATGCACTTTAGTTATGTTCATTGTATGTGTGGCGCCTTTTGGTTTGGTCGCCACAGTGGTACTGCACCTATCCAATAGGTGTGGCATCATGCTCGCAGGTAAGAATAGAAACTTTGCTGAGACCACCTACACACACCCAACACCAATCAAAACTACTGGCCAGGGAGATGCTAGGTAGAAGAGGCTATCAGATAGAGCAGTCCCCATCTGCTGGCTGGAGGGAGGAGTCAGGTTAGGGGTGGGGAGTTTGTTAGTGAGAAGAGAGAGAGAGAACAGCAAGGTAAGGAAGATGGAGTGAGTGAGTTCTAGGGAAGTCAGGTAGCTGGGGAGAGAGCAGGACCCATGCTGCTAAATTCCAGGCCTGAGGACCCAAATCTGCAGCTGGCTGGATGGCCGGGCAGAAGAACGAGCTGCACAGGGGTACAGGCACCAATTCAGTCTGGGTATCTGCAGGTCCAGCCGAGAAACCGGAGGTCACTGAACTTCACGTGCAGTGGCTGCCAAGGTGGACTCTCCCAAGCAAAGGAACCATAAAGAGTTAATAGGACTTGCAAGGTAGTCACTTGCATGACCCATAGTCACCTGCTGTGGGACTTGTAACTATGAGGACACAAGGAAGGAAAGGAGTAACAGAGTGTCAGACAGCAAAGGGCAGCAAGCAAAGGCTTTATACTCCATGTCTTAGCAGAGTGGACCTGGACTACTTGTGGACTGGCCAAAATGCATCCTTGGAGAATACAGTACCCCAGTTGGGTTGTCTCTTCACTAGACTGCAAGTAAAGGTGACTGGTAAGAACTGCAACCTACTGTGTCTGTCTACTCTTTCCTGCACCTCTAACTACTACCACTATCATCTACATAACCACCTTCACTACACCCTAAGGATTCACTCCGTCTGAGGGGAGTTCTCATTCAAGCTGCCACAACACCTATCCCTGGGCACTACTAAAAGCAGCACTGGTCCAATCCCTCAGATGGCATCCCAATACATTTTTTCCCTTAAAATTCCCCCTTTTCAACTACCGGTTGTGGCCACAACATCCAGGGAAGGCCACCACCGTGACATTCCATCGACTGTTAACCCTTGGAGAGTCGAGTACGCTGGCCCTATGACCGCTACATATGCGTTATAGGAAGAACTAGCACTTTAGTGTATACAGTATATTTGTTTAATTACTGCTCCTATTGAATTCAATGATTAAACACTATGATATGTATTTATACATGTCCGTTTACATTCACTTGGTGCTTGATGAAGGCCACTTAGGCCTATATATGGGTATATATGCATATATATGAAAAAACGGAACAGCACCAGATATTACCAGACGTGTGCAGCACTTTCTCAACTACCGGTTGTGGCCACAACATCCAGGGAAGGCCACCACCGTGACATTCCATCGACTGTTAACCCTTGGAGAGTCAAGTACGCTGGCCCTATGACCGCTACATATGCGTTATAGGAAGAACTAGCACTTTAGTGTATACAGTATATTTGTTTAATTACTGTTCCTATTGAATTCAATGATTAAACACTATGATATGTATTTATACATGTCCGTTTACATTCACTTGGTGCTTGATGAAGGCCACTTAAGCCTATATATGGGTATATATGCATATATATGAAAAAACGGAACAGCACCAGATATTACCAGACGTGTGCAGCACTTTCTCAACACCGATCAAGTGTCCATGTAAACAATCCAAAAAAGGAAAAAGCAGCACCAAATAGATATCGAGTGAACCTTGATAGTGTCACTAATATTATTTTTCGTTTTATTTCTAATAAAAAAAAATTTCTCTGTGTTGTGTTTTTTTTTTTAAACAATTTACTAGAAATTCATGGGGGGGGGCATGTCTAATATTGGCGTGACCCCAAGAATTTCGGGCTTAGGGCCAGCTGATAACAAAAAGCTTGCCCTAACCCCTTTATTACCCAGTGAGCCACCGCACCAGGGCCCTGGAAGAGTTGGGTTCAGCACCAGAACATGGCGCTTCAAAGAATGCGCCATCTTCTGGGGCGGCTGCGGGCTGCCATTCACAGCGGGGGGTGCCCAGAGGGCTTGGGCCTCCCTGCACTGCGGATTCCAATCCCCAGCTGCCTGGCTGTACCTGGCTGGACATAGAAATAGCGCGAAGCCCCACACATTTTTTTTTATTTCATAAAATTCATTAAATAATAAAAAATAAGGGTTTTCCGATATTTCTGTGTCCAGGCAGGTACAAATAGTCAGCTGGGGGTTGGGGGCAGACCGTTGCCGCCTGCTGTATCTGGCTGGCATATAAAAAGACGGCGAAGCCTGAGTCAAAATTTTTCTGAAAAATCCATTAAACAATCCTATAAAAATGGACTACATCTTTATTAACCCATCGACCATGGTTGAGGGGTTAATAAAGATGCAGTCCCTTTCATTCATATTGTTTTTTGGATTTTTCAGAAAAAAAATTTGAAGTTGGCTTCGCCGTATTTTTGTGTCTAGCCGGGTACAGCATGCAGGAACGGGCTGCCCCCAACCCCCAGGTGCCTATTTGTACCTGTGCCTGGAAACAGAAATAGAGGAAGCCCTTATTTTTTATTATTTCATGAAATAATAAAAAAAAATGCGTGGGGCTCCGTGCTATTTCTATGTCCAGCCAGGTACAACTAGGCTTTGTGTTATCAGCTGGCCCTAAGCCCAAAATTCATGGGGTCACGCTAATATTAGACATGACCACCATGAATTTCTAGCGATTTTTTATACAAAAAAAACACAACACAGAGAAAAAATATTTGATTAGAAATAAAACAAAAAAGACACTTAGAGACTCCATCTTTAATTAGTAAAAAAATCCTCTTCCATCCACCGTAGTCCTAAAACGCAATCTCCACACTGCTACATCGCTCTGCATAGACACACATGTCTATGCAGAGCGAGAGCAGACAGAAGAATGACTGTCACAGGTAGGGTTCACCTCAGGTCATAGCTCGGGCTATGACCGCGGGTGAACCCTGCTTTCACAGCCCCAAGACTGCCGACGTTGACGGAGATTGCCAAGCGCTGCTCGACAACTCCCGCCCGCACCGGCAGAGCAGTGAATAAACCGGAAGTCATTAACTTCCGGTTTATTTACTGCTCTGCCAGCGCTCAGCAATCTCCGCCGGCCGGCGGCAGAGTTCGGCTGTGACAGCAGGGTTTACCCGTGGTCATAGCCTGAGCTATAACCTGAGGTGAACCCTGACTGTGACAGTCAGTTCTGTGCCTGCTCTCGCTCTGCATAGACATGCGTGTCTATGCAGAGCAATGTAGCAGTGTGGAGATTGCGTTTTGGGACTACGTCGGACGGAACAAGATTTTTTAATAATTAAAGATGGAGTCTAAGGGTATGTGCGCACTGGGCGGGTTTTCGGCGGTTTACCTGTGTAAGGGTATGTGCGCACTGGGCGGGTTTTCGGCGGTTTACCTGTGTAAACTGCCGTTTTGCATACATTAGTTTTATTTAAATTTATGTTAATCCAAACCGGCGTTTGGATTAACATTGAAACTAATGTAACCCGCCCAAGGCTGTGCACATACCGGCGGTTACCCAGCGTCATCCGTTGCTAACCCGCAGGTTTCCCAGCGGGTTAGCAAAGAATGACCAAGTTCTAAAAACCGGCCGGTTCTGCAGCGGCTGCAAGCAGAATCATGTGCTGCTTCCAGCCGCTGCAGAATCGCCGCCGAGAACCCGCTGGGCAGCCGCCGGATACCGCCCGGCTCCCGCAGCTCATACCCGCCAAGAAGCCGGTGCACGGCGCCGGAGCTTCCTGGCGGGTCCCGCCAGCAGCCGCCGACCGAACCGCCGGGTAATGTGCACTTACCCTAAGTGTCTTTCAGTTTTATTTCAAATAAAATATTTTTTCAGTGTGTTGTTTTTTTTTTTAAATTCACTGGAAATTCAGGGGGGTCATGTCTAATATTGGCGAGACCTCATGAATTTCGGGCTTAGGGCCAGCTGATAACACAAAGCTGGCCCTAACCCCTTTATTACCCAGTGAGCCATGGCATCAGGGCCCTGGATGAGCTGGATACAGCGCCAGAGGATGGAGCTTCTCTGAATGCGCCATTTTCTGGGGTGGCTGCGGTCTGCAATTTGCAGCGGGGGTGCCCAGAAAGCTTAGACCTCCCTGCACTGCGGATTCCAGCCCCCAGCTGCCTAGTTGTACCTGGCTGGACATAGAAATAGCACGGAGCCCCACGCATTTTTTTATTTATCAGTTCATGAAATTCATGAAATAATAAAAAATAAGGGTTTCCTTCTATTTCTGTTTTCAGGCAGGTACAAATAGGCACCTGGGGGTTGGGGGCAGCCCGTCGCTACCTGCTGTACCCAGCTGGACACAAAAATACGGCAAAGCCCACGTCAAGTTATTTTCTGAAAAATCCAAAAAACAATGTGAATGAAAGGGACTGCATCTTTATTAACCCCTCGACCATGGTCCATTCTTTTGGCCCGTCGCATTGGAAGCAGCACACACGTTGATGAAGATCTTGGCTTACTGAAATCTTCATCTGTGAGCTGTTTCTGCAGCAATTTTGCTTTCAGCCATCACACCATGAACTGCGAGGAGTTGCACTCAGTGATAACCTGATGTGATTCCTCCTTCTCCCATCCTCCGAGTCAGGCAGCCAGTGGCGGATTATAATGAGGTCAATATGGGCAGTAGCCCTGGGCCCAAGGCTCTGGAAGGGCCCAACGGCCCAGGGTAAATTGCACTCATTAAAATCTGCCACTGTCCGCACTCTGCAGGCACCGACGTTGGCGCGGCTGTCAAATTTGCAAAGAGGCCACCGCTGCGCTCCCGCCCCCCTCCTTCCTCTCGCACGTCATGATGTGCGGTGCGGGAGGACGTAGCAAAAAGACCGCCAGTATTGAATGAGGCACACACACGGCCCGCCCATCTCACTGCCATGGAGGAGCTGCTCGTTCTGCTGGTCAGCCTGCTCAGCGGAGCCTCCTTCATTATGTGCCCTCCTGACCTGCTCCAGCCCAGCTGCTCTTCTTCAGGGACGGCCACATTCACTGCAGTGTGAGGAGGCAGCGGGCATTGTACACAAGCTCCATGTGCCTGGTCTGCTGGAGCTGACAGGAGCTGATGATTTGAGGTGAAGTTTTGCTTTCAGTTTTGATTTGCTGTATGATCGTGCCTCCCACCTGCCAGGATCTGCTGGAGATCTATAGATAATGAGCTGTGGGCAGTATGGACTGGGGCAGGTAATCCTCACACAGGATCATCTATCATTGTATCCTGGAGTCCTCAGTGTTGGACATTCTCAGATCACTACTGTGAATCCTCACTGAGGACTGTCAGTGCTTTGTGTATAGAAGGGCAACAGTGGCATATGATCAGGCATACTGGGCAGGCTGGCAGCAGCTGACAGGCTGCTATGTACAACATGAGCTAAAACCTTCCAAAATAGTGATCTCACAGGCACACTGCAATGCATGGAAATGCACCTGTGTGATATTGTATCTGTATGTCAGTCATAGAGATTGTTCATTATTCACAGGCAGTGTGCTAGGTTTGTATTAGGGGTTGCTTTGATTGTATCTGCTGATTGTGTGATCCTCTCATTTCTCCATTCTCCATGTTTGCAGGGCAGTGGCAGTGCCTTTAATACCCGCATTAGGTTCAGAGCCCCCCATGGGGTCCTCAGCAGGGTGACAGCCATGGGTGTAACTACAACAGTTGCAGTGGTTGCAATTGCACCCGGTCCCTGGTGCGTTGTTGCCGCAACGATCGCTCGCTGGGCTGGGATTAACCCAGCGAGCGATCCGCTGCAATGCAGCAAATAGGCTGGATCGCCGGCAACATCGCTATTGCAGTGTCACACACATGGCATGATCCAGCCTAATCGCTGGTGCAAGATCGCCAGGTTTTTGAACATGTTGAAAAACCTGGAAACTTTTTATCATCGATTTATCGCAGTTGCATCGTGCTGTCACACAGCACGATGCACCTGCGATGTTGCTGCAACTTCCCTGACACAGCAAAATGTCAGCGATGTTGCAAGCAACAACGTGCCATGTAAAGGTACCTTAAGGGGCCTATTGAAAAATAATAATGTTATTTAAGATTTGCAAGATTTGTAAATCTATAGAGAGAGAGGAAGGGAAGGAGGTGGAACGGAGTGAGAAAGGCAGATAGACACAGGTACAGTACCTGTGTCTATCTGCCTTTCTCACTCTGTTCCACCTCCTTCCCTTCCTCTCTCTCTCTATAGATTTAAATAGGGAATTGTAATTTGATCCCTAAATTTTGTCTTAAAAAAGACAAATCTTTGCAGTTTTTGAATTAATTTAGAAGGTAGAGAGGGAAGAAGTGCGTGATCAGTGGGGAATATGCATATTTTGACTGATCGGATAATTTTTTAAATATATTCAATCAATCTATGCCAACACCCAACTCGGGCACCCTTTTCTGTAAGGCCTCGCGCACACGCTGAGTATTTGGTCAGTTTTTACCTCAGTATATGTAAGGCCTCGTGCACACGCTGGGTATTTAGTGATTTTTTTTCCCTCAGTATTTGTAAGGCCTTGTGCACACGCTGAGTATTTGGTGAGGTTTTTACCTCAGTATTTGTGAGGCCTCATGCACACGCCTATGCTGCATTATAAGAAACAGGCTATTATGCCCTGAATGCCCCTGTACACAGAATAAATAACTTATAAAAATCTAGCACCCTGTATTCTAACCTGTTACCGGTCCGAAATTCTTGCTTAAAGATATGTCCACCCAGCCTCTCCTCGCCGTCCGACAGCCTCTTCTTCTGAATGATATGGATACGCCTCCTGCGTTATCCACGTCCCACTTTCCCATCTCACGTCTGTGCAGATGCCTCTCCAGCTTGCGCAAATGCACTGTGCTCTGCCCTACTGCGGCTACAATGTAAAACTCATCTACACCTGCGCCAACCGCAGAGGTCTCTGCACATGGTTCCAGGTTCCCAGTCTTCTGTGTGTAATGTATGGTGACATCACTGAGAGTTTAAACTTGTAGGATAACCCCATGATGGAGCACATTGCACCTGCACAAGCCGGAGAGGTATGGGCGTAACATAGGCAATGGGAAAATTGGACGTGGTCCCTTGGATAACACAGGTGACAGGAGGATTTATCTACATCATACATAAGAAGACGCTGTCGGACCGCGAGGAGGCGGGACGGACCGATATGCAAGCAAGTCCATCAGACTGGTAACAGGAAATTATCATACAGGGGGCACACTGTTTGAAATTTTTATAAGTTATTTATTCTGAGTACAGGGGCAGTCAGGGCATAATGGCCACCTTCTAATGGACTGCTCAGTACTAAGGCAGAAAAAACCAAACACTTTAAGCCAAACTGAAGGGTAAATTGACTAAATCAATGGATGTTTGACAGATTAGAGTTTCACTCGGCAACTATTTTTCTGGAATAATCCATTTCAGGTATATGATGACCCCTGTGACCCCGTTACATGACCCCCGTCACATGACTGGCTGGGGGGCCCACAGAGTCTGAACAGCCCCGGGCCCTGGCTACCCTTAATCCACCCCTGCAGGCAGCTGTGGGTTTTTTCTCAGCCTTAATTGTCTGTGAGTTTAAGAACACTCGCACTCACAGAAGCCTATGGGTGCGAGTCAAACATTGCACTGGACACAATGACATCAGAGTGGTTTTAGCTGCACATGTCAGATGATCAGATCAGCTAACATGTGTGGGGGATGATGCGAGCTCAGTACATGAGATTGCATTAGAGGGATGAACACGGCCAAGGGTGTACTATTATGCCCTTGGTCATAATGGGGTTAACATAAATGAGTATTATATATTGCTTTTGATATTTGCTCAATGCTAGCTTTTAATATACAAGCATTTACTTAATCTATACTTAACATAACAATGATATTTTAGGACTTGAAAGCTTTCTAATTTGCTGTATGTTGCCAAGTTAATTTTGTTGCCCAGTGGAAATAAGAAAAGCAAGATTTGACATAATAACTATGCTCAACACAATTCAAGTGCTTCTTGCATTATGGATACAGTTCATTCAAGGGTCCAGTCTTTCTGGCATGCATTCAATATGAAAGGAAACACAGCATTTCTTCACGCTCAATACAATTTAAAAGTGAAAAAAGTTTAAGTTTAACAATTAATATAAATTACCCATGAAGTATTGTACTGTGTAATAGAGAATATATTCAAATGGAATTGAATTTTACTGAAAAGTGTGCAGCCACCAAAATTCTAATTTTTGTTGCTTGTATCTGTGGGTATTCAGCAAACTTGCTGCAACTGGCTTCTGTGTTTCTTAACCTTAAAATGCCATCAATAGTTGAACAAAATAATAAAATACTTATATTCACTTACACGTTCACATCTCCAGTTGCTCTGCTACTCACAATCACCTGTCTGATCCTCAGCATATCTTTTTTATCACAGCCCCAACCTGATAGTTCTAGGCCAGAGCTTCCAGCTCTGTTGAGGCCTGAGATGGTTCTATGCATGTGAGAGCAAGGTCATTGCACACGTTGTGATATCATGATGTTGTTTCTATGTGCACACTGGGGGTAAGAGCAGCACCATTGTCCTGCGAACAAATGTGGATAAAGAATAAATAAAAAAAATGGCATGAGGTCCCACCTATTTTTGTTAATCAGCCAAGGTTTAGCTGACAGCTGCAGGCTGCAACCCTCTACTGTCTGTTTTATTTTGGCTGGTTATAAAAAATAAGGGGGGACCCCATGCTTATCTTATAAAATTCTTTAAATAAATAATTTAAAAAAATGGCATGTGGTCACCTCTACTTATGATTACTAGCCAAGGTAAAGCAGACAGCTGATGGCTGGTTATTAAAAATAGGGTGTACCATATGTCATTTTTTTAAAAAAAATTTTGTCCTATCCACATTTGCTTGAAGGTCAATTGGTCTAATTTTACTCCCATTTTGTCTCTTTTTACAGCCCCCTAACTCTTACTACTACCATTTTACAGCATCAAAATTTGGTTTCCCATTGTCTTGTATGGGGTCTGGGGTCAAGTTCGGTTCAAGTCAAACCAAACTTTTAACTACATTTTTGACCAAATCAGGTGAACCAGAACATGCATGTGTCCACTTATCCCTAGTTGTTACGTCATACAATCCCTATGCACAACCACTGCTGGCTTCAATCTCTCCACCTTCACATTAATAAAACATCAACAGGAAATCAGAGTTGTGGGTGGACGCTCGCTTCCTATTTATGTTCAACACCTTTAAAAGTGGAGACAGTGAACCAGTGCTAATTGTGTCCAAACACTTACATCACTGGAATGATGCTCATTGATCCTGAGACTCTCTTTCTTTTCTCTTGCTCTCTTCTCTCAGGTTTAGTAGTAGTAGTTTAGTTACAAATTAAAATGTGGAGAAGAAGGGAAACATTCAAGCCATGAGGAAAAACTGATTACACAGGCTGCATTGCATTTGTAGACAAGGAAGAAAATACACAGCAGCCTACAGGGGGAAAAGAGCGTGATGTATGTTCTGTGAATGTAGAAATACAAATAAATAAAATCTGAGAGCCCTCAGTGATACCTTTTAATGGAATCCATATGAAATATTCATTCCTGCAACATTTTTTTCTTATCCAAACTTATAAAAATGAAGGTTAACAGAGTATACTGCTTCTTTATGGAATTAAAGACACTTCTGAAGAACTGTGCACAATTGGACAATGAAATTTTTTTCTTAAAGGGAACCTGTCACCCCAAATCTCCTTCCTGTAAAATATAAAAGGGGGGGGACAAGAGGCGCAATAGTGCCCTATCACTAGTGACACTAGTGTATTGTGGTGGTGCTATGGAGCCGCTCACCTGGTCCAGTTGTGATCCCCACAACTGGTTTGAAGGCGTTTCGGAATCAATGTTCCAAGCTGCTGCAGGACCTCCACCTACCACTGGATAGTGGTATGTTCCAAGAAAAATGATGGGAGTGATGGTGTGCCACGGTCCGCGCTGCTCAGGGTTCAGAATAACTCACCAAAGAGCCAATCAAGTTTCCATCCTCTTTATTCCTCCTACGCGTTTCAGTGCCACACCCGGCGCCTTCCTCAGGGATATTCCTGGAATATCCCTGAGGAAGGCGCCGGGTGTGGCGCTGAAACGTGTAGGAGGAATAAAGAGGATGGAAACTTGATTGGCTCTTTGGTGAGTTATTCTGAACCCTGAGCAGCGCGGACCGTGGCACACCATCACTCCCATCATTTTTCTTCAAATCTCCTTCCTAACCTATTAATACCTGTCCCTGCAGCCTTACAATACTTTCTAACACATCCCTGTCTGACCTATTTTACTAATCTATGAGTACAATAAAGTAGTTAGCAAACTTACGAAATTTCTGTCAGAGGGACGTTCCTCCAAGCGTTTTTGATCGGTAGGTGGGTCCCCTGTGCCACGCTACCCCTGCCTCGCCGCTCTAATACGCCCTAATGGGCGTCATTACACAATGCAGAGCTCGGGCACGTTTTTAATATCGCGCCCGCAACGTCAACGCTGCGACGCGGTCATGTGATGCCGGGATCGAGTCACTTCCGGTCGCACACAGGCAGACTTCAGCATGCAATCTGCGCATGCGCGAAGTCTGCCTGTGAGAGACTTGCGACTGGAAGACTCTTAAATTTTCATATTTTTTTATCTACTGGTTAGCAAATATACCGTATATACTCGTGTATAAGCCGAGTTTTTCAGCCCAAAATTTGGGCTGAAAAGTCCCCCCCTCGGCTTATACATGAGTCTATACGGTACCACATGCTGTGGTGGGGGCTGTGGAGGCTGGAGGAGGCGGGGGGAGGCTGCTGTATGAGCGGCCCCGTCACGTGGGGCCGCTCATTATATATGCACTGCTTCCCCCTGTCAATCAGCGGCAGGGGGAAGCAGTTCATATAAGCCCCCCAAAAGCTGGCACTGTCCCCCCTTGTAAGGCCCCCCCCCGCTGCTTATACATTACCATTCCGGTGTTCTGATCGGCGCCGCTCCTCGGTGCGTCTTCATCCTCCCGTCCGCGCTGGCTGCATCCGGGATCTCCGGCTGTCACAGCGATATGACGTCATCGCGCGACCGCCGGAGATTCCGGATGCAGCCAGCGCGGACGGGAGGATGAAGACGCACCGAGGAGCGGCGCCGATCAGAACACCGGAATGGTAATGTATAAGCAGCGGGGGGGGGCCTTACAAGGGGGGACAGTGCCAGCTTTTGGGGGCTGTTGGTACCCCCAGGGGGCTGCTGGGTACCCCCAGGGGGCTGCTGGGTACCCCCTGGGGGCTGCTGGGTACCCCCAGGGGGCTGTTGGGTACCCCCTGGGGGCTGTTGGTACCCCCAGGGGGCTGTTGGTACCCCCTGGGGGCTGTTGGTACCCCCAGGGGGCTGTTGGGTACCCCCTGGGGGCTGTTGGTACCCCCTGGGGGCTGCTGGGTACCCCCTGGGGGCTGCTGGGTACCCCCAGGGGGCTGCTGGGTACCCCCTGGGGGCTGCTGGGTACCCCCTGGGGGCTGTTGGTACCCCCAGGGGGCTGCTGGTACCCCCAGGGGGCTGCTGGTACCCCCAGGGGGCTGCTGGGTACCCCCAGGGGGCTGCTGGGTACCCCCTGGGGGCTGTTGGTACCCCCAGGGGGCTGTTGGTACCCCCAGGGGGCTGCTGGGTACCCCCAGGGGGCTGCTGGGTACCCCCTGGGGGCTGCTATATGTACCCCTGGGGGCCTGCTGTATACTACCAGTGGGGCTGCTGTGGCTCCTGTATACTACCACTGTGGCTGCTGGGGCTCCTGTATACTACCACTGGGGCTGCTGGGGCTCCTGTATACTACCACTGGGGCTGCTGGGGCTCCTGTATACTACCACTGGGGCTGCTGGGGAATCTGTATACTACCACTGGGGCTGCTGGGGAATCTGTATACTACCACTGGGGCTGCTGGGGAATCTGTATACTACCACTGGGGCTGCTGGGGAATCTGTATACTACCACTGGGGCTGCTGGGGAATCTATATACTACCACTGGGGCTGCTGGGGAATCTGTATACTACCACTGGGGCTGCTGGGGCTCCTGTATACTACCACTGGGGCTGCTGGGGCTCCTGTATACTACCACTGGGGCTGCCGGGGCTCCTGTATACTACCACTGGGGCTGCTGGGGAATCTGTATACTACCACTGGGGCTGCTGGGGAATCTGTATACTACCACTGGGGCTGCTGGGGAATCTGTATACTACCACTGGGGCTGCTGGGGAATCTGTATACTACCACTGGGGCTGCTGGGGAATCTGTATACTACCACTGGGGCTGCTGGGGAATCTATATACTACCACTGGGGCTGCTGGGGAATCTGTATACTACCACTGGGGCTGCTGGGGCTCCTGTATACTACCACTGGGGCTGCTGGGGCTCCTGTATACTACCACTGGGGCTGCCGGGGCTCCTGTATACTACCACTGGGGCTGCTGGGGAATCTGTATACTACCACTGGGGCTGCTGGGGAATCTGTATACTACCACTGGGGCTGCTGGGGAATCTGTATACTACCACTGGGGCTGCTGGGGAATCTGTATACTACCACTGGGACTGCTGGGGAATCTGTATACTACCACTGGGGCTGCTGGGGAATCTGTATACTACCACTGGGGCTGCTGGGGAATCTGTATACTACCACTGGGGCTGCTGGGGAATCTGTATACTACCACTGGGGCTGCTGTATACTACCACTGGGGAGGCCTGTATACCACACTGCTGGGGGCTGTATACCTGTGCTGGGGTCCACCCTCGGCTTATACACGACTCAATAGGTTTTTCCAGATTTTTGGGGCAAAAGTAGGGGGGTCGGCTTATACACGGGTCGGCTTATACACGAGTATATACGGTATATTTTACCTTGTAGAAATGAAAGGAGAGAAACTAATACAGACAATGCTGGTAGGAAGTGGTAAATCACACATTCCTTAGCATCAGTGTTTGTCAGTAAAAGCATGAAGATGTAAAGGAGAAAGCATTGGAGGATTCGAGCTGTGCCAGTAAAGGCAGCAGCATCATAAAAACACAGACATTGCATGTCTTACTAGAAAATCACATGCACAAAGAAGAAAAGTATGAAAGCTGGAGCACTTTGTAAAGCAAATCTCAGTTGGAGGGGACTAAGGATTAATGGTGGAATGGGGACTGTAAAGAAAAACTTTAACTTCAAGGTAACCATGAACATGTAAAATTATTTTCTTTCATATCAAAGTCTCCACACACCCTTCCAACCATTAAAATCCTGATAGTTAAGAAAAATGTACTGCATAGTGTACTGCAAAGTTATTTTAGAATAAGATTACTTTAAAGTCAAAACCTATATAAAAGTAAAGTTTTTGCTAGATTTACCAGTACATTAGAATATTTATATCTAAAATTAATTATTCTTTTATTTAAATACCTGAAAATAATGAAAAGTTACTTAAAGAGGACCTTTCATCAAATTTTTTCATGTTGAACTAAACACACGAGAAATGTTCATTAAAGATTTCCCCTGACCCACTTCTGTTTATCGGAGCATGCTGAAACTGCACATGTGTAATGATATAAGTCTCTATAGGTTACTTGTCAAGTCTGAACAGATAATGATCTTTCTTTTATAGGTACTAGAGTGGTCTGAGGTTTGATAATGGATCCAGAGGAATACAGAGCAGTCATCAAGTTCCTTTACTTGAAAGGCCGAACACCAAGTAAGATGTCCGATGGGATGAAAGAGGTTTATGGTTATGATTCCCCATCATATGATGTAGTCAAGAACTGGCATGGCCATTTCAAATGTGGTCGAACTTTGGCAGAAATAGCTCTAATTCCTGGGCAACACCATTCCACTATCGATGAACGCACCTTTCAAGTAAAGGAATTTGATGACTGCTCTGTGTACCACTGGGTCCATTATCACATATCACAACACTTCAGTACCTGGAAAAGAAAGACCGCTTTCAGATCAGAGTTGAAAATTAGGAAATAACCTATAGAGACTTATATAAATACACATGTGCAGTTTCACCGTCCTGGGATAAATGGAAGTGGGTTTGTGGAAATCTTTAATGAACAGCCCTATTAATATTGACCACTTCTCTTTTGCAGAGATATTTGTGATCAAAGCATTTGACACCTAAACAGCTAGTTCTTTTTAGTCTGTGTTCACACTGCATATTTTTGCACGCTTTTCAAAATGCGCAATGTGCCTTTTGTCTGCCGGCAAAGTGAATGTGAAATTCACTTTGCTGTACAGACACTGAGTAAAAATATGCAGCGCTTTTATAGGAAAAAGCGCCTGCGTAAGAAGAATGACCGTGTCAATTCTTTACGCAGCAGCGCCCGCGATTTTTCCTATAAGGGCGGGCGCTGCTACATCTGATGTCACAGAGGGGAGGATGAATCCTGCTTCCTCCTCCCCTCTGAGACATGCATGACCGCCCCCATTTGATTTTGCAGTGTATTAATATACACTGCGAAATCTAAATTAAAGTAAATTAAATGTTAGTAAAATAATAAACATAGATACTTACCCTCCGGCGGGTGGATGGTGGGTGTTCAGAAGCCGGGAGCAAGAGAAGATTCCGAGTGGAGAAGGACCTGTCGTGATGTCAGAGGGCATTCCGGGCGCTGATTAGCCGCTCATGGCATATCATATGACGGCGAGCGGCCAATCAGCTCCCAGAACGCCCTCTGACATCACGACAGGTCTTTTTCCACTCAGAATCTACGGCTGCTCATAGGTCCTGGCTCCCGAACACCCGTCATCCACCCGCCAGAGGGTAAGTATCCATGTTTATTATTTTAAACACCTCTGGCTTTATTGAATTTAGATTTCACAATGTATATTAATACACTGTGAAATCTTTAATGGGCGGGCACAGATGGTGACAGAGGGGAGGAGGAAGCAGGATTCTTCTTCCTCTGCAGCACACAAAAGCGAGGTGTGTGAATGCACCAATGCATTTTTTTGCGCAGCCAAAAATCGCAGAAAAAGGCAAGCACAAAAAGGCGCAACAAAATACGCAAATGTGTGAACGCAGCCTTAAGTCCTAGTTGGCATTATCAGAGAGATTTCACTGGGGCATGTATTTCTTCCTCTTTTTACTGCTGACCAATCATAAGCAGGCAGCAACACACAAGCAAAACAAGAACCCGCCCCCACAATGGCATTGACAAGCAGTCTTCTCTCCTCACTTCAGAGTGATGACACTGCAGAAATCTGCCTCTGATTATCTGACATTATTATCTGATTATCTGGCTATTGTGGGGGCATGCTTTTTCCCCAGTGTAATGCTGCATCCCAGTGTGACATCTCTCTGATTTAACTGTTTAACCCCTTAACCACCTGGCGATTTTATCACTTTCAGTTATCTTTTTATCCTCGTCTTCTTCCAAGAGCCATAACTTTTTCAATTTTACTGTCAATATAGCCATAGAAGAGTTTTTTTTTGTGTGGGAAGAGTTGTACGCCTGAATAACATGATTCATTTTACAATATAGTGTACTAGAAAATGGGAACATAAATAAGTGCAGTGAAATTGCAAGAAAAGGGCAATTTCACAATATTGTTTTTTATTTACCAGGTACACTATATGATAAAACTGATATGACAGTATGATTCCCCTGAATGGTACAAGTTCATAGGTACCAAACATGCATACTTTTACTTTGTCTAAGTGGTAAAAACAAATTCAAACATTTGTGAAAAATAATTGCTCTGTTCTTGTCACTTTCTTTGACTTGTAGTGTTGGCTATTTTTGTATCTTGTGCTGACATTTTTAATTATCCCACTTTTGGGTAGGTGCGATGTTTATGTCGCCTGTCATTGCATTTGATTGCAAAGTTGTAGCTACCTAAAAAACATAATTTTGGCGTGTTTACTTTTTTCCATTACTCCAATCCATTACCAATCAGATTAATTTATTCTATATGTTGATAGATCGGTCATTTTTGAATGCAAATATGTATATTTTTAATAGTTTTATTTTCAATGGTGTAAAAAGAAGGTGATTTGAACTTTAGTTTTTTTTTATATTTTTCAAAACATTTTTTTTTTCACTTTTTATTTTTTCTACTAGCCACTTAGGGCGCCAGAAGACTGCATAGTTCAATCAACTGTGCTGTGCAGAACTATGCTGATACACAGCACAAAAGATTATGTCCTGTGAGCGCCATTGTTCACAGGAAGTAGGTCATGACAGTGACAAGGGTCATCATCTGATCCTCGCTGTCATAGCAACACATTGGCACCTCGTGATCGCACCATATGCCTGTCAATGTTGGCGGGGAATAGCGCAATCCATGCTTGAGTGAGTTTGACAGTGTGATCCACATGCACCTGTTAGCTGCACATGTCACCTGATCAGATCAGCTCACAGCGCGTGAGCTCGCATTAAAGTCTGGGACAAGAACCTATACGTACTAGATCGTTAAGGGGTTACTTGCCAAATACGTTTCTAATATCTCCATAACAAAAATCAGAAATAAAATGTTTTATTCCGCTCCGCAGCTCATGTAACTTTGTGCGTCCACTTAAAGAAGAAAAGTTGCTGAAAAGTGCTCTTTAAATGCTTATCTGAGCATAAGACATTGCGAGCTTTGTAAACATCATGCTTTATATTTTCATTTACAAAATACATTAGTGACAAGATTGCACTTTATGTGACATACAGAATGGTATTTGTATTGACTTAGTTTCCATAGCAGACAAAGAGTATAGTAAATGTTCAAGTAAAAGCATTTTGCAGATATGTTTGGGCTGCCGTATGCCCTATTAAACTAACAATAAGGGATTGTTTTAGAAAAAACATAATGGAGGAGGACTGTATTTCGTTATGATGTGGCATACATTTAGATGATCAGAATGTATATATATATATATATATATATATATATATATATTTTCATATAAGTAATTCCATTACTTTTTAACTTGAAGAGTAAGACAGTAAAAGCTCATCCTCAAAAATTACATAGGCATCAATTTTATTCAGCCAGCTAATGAATTAAAGGGGCAGTCCACTACTCTGACAACCGCTTCTCATTTGCCATATAACTCAAAGTAAAATAAAACCAAACTATATTCATCTTCAGTGAACCCTGCAGCCAATCTGTGACTGCTAATGGGCCTCTTCCCTCTCACTTTCACTGGATGAATCTGACATCTGTAACAAATGAGAGTTGCTGCTGCTCTCTGTCTTCCTACTGCTGCCAGTTACACCAGACAGAAGTGAGAATGAAGTAACTGCTGATTGGCTACAAGGTTGACGTGACATAACAATGTCTTCCAAGTCTCGGAAACCCACGACTAACATTGATGAACAGCGTTGCACATGTGGTAAGTATAGGCTGTTTTCATTTTATAGTAATTGGGTAGGGGTTATCCGAGTAGTGGACAACCACTTAAATGTGGTAACCTTAAAAAATGCATACCAAACGAAAACAAAATTTGGCTTTTTTGCATATTTGTGAGCAAGAGCAAAACCACAAATAGTAAATCATTTATGGTTAATATTTAAAGGGAATCTGCCAGCATTTTTTTGCTATGTAATCTGAGGACAGCATGTGAAGGTGTTAATACACAGAAATTTAGAATGTGTCACATGCCACCTCTCGTGCTGTTGTTTACTTAAACTGATTGCTTTGCCACTAAAACATTAACATTACTGTGACTAGCTGGCATGTGCCATGTTGTCCGACTCTGCCACCTCTGGAGCTATGGTGCTTTGCAGCGCTGGTGTCCTGGGTTCAAATCCCACCAATGACAACATCTGCAAGGAGTTTGTATAATCTTTCTGTGTTCGCATGGGATTCCTCCGGGTACTCCACTTTCCTCCCAAACTCCACAGACATGCTGGGCAGGTATTTAGATTGTGAGCCCCAGTGGGGTGAGTGTTGCAAATGTATGTAAAGTACTATGGACTTAATAGTGCTATATCAATGAATAAATATTATTATTATCATGTGATAGCACTTTAGTGTCTTTAGAAATCTACATAGAGAACTTGATGTGGGGGAAATGTTTTCAGCTCTGCTGCATGGCTAAATTTAAAATCCTTGATTGTGTCAGAACTGCAGCACCTAGTAAATTAAGGGGTACATTGCTGGATTTGTGGTCTTTTTGCCTATGTGATGGTGCTCTCAGGTGAAGTAGTAAAAACATTTTGCAAGATTCCCTTTAAATAAATACACACTTTTTCACCACAACATACTGAAAGCAACATTTGGTAACATTATAAAAAGCAACATTTGCAGAATAAATTTATTAAGCTTTATAGCAAAACAGCCAAAGCGCATAAAGTAAAAAGTTTACAATGGTCAGGTACAAGTTTTAAATACAGTAAACAGCATTAAAATGCATTGATTTTTCTATAGTAAACCATACACCATAATATAGAAAAAGAGGGTGGGAAAACAAAAGAACCTTTGCATAAAATATTTAAATCTTTTCACAGTTAGAAAAAATATGAAAGATCCATTATATTTGCTACCTATTTTGCTTTAACAACCTTTTAATGGGCAATTTTTCATGCTCTGCTACAATTTTTTCTTTCCCATTTTCTAAGTTAGAACTTTTTTCCCAATTAATATATTATATTAATTATATAGGACTTTCACCACCCGATAAGGTGAATGGCCAACTACCCACGCCACTTAGACGTTTTTAATAAGGGGATCCTACACATTTGCGCCCCTTTTCCTTTTTGTTTTGCAAAACCAGGAGTGAAGCTTAAAGAGAAAAACTAGAATTGAAAGATTGACACCTGTTCTGTGTTTTGGAGACGCTCCTGATGGACACTGATCAGTGAAATCATGCGTTGTGAAGGGAGCCTAATATGTTTCCTTTTTGTTTCATTTATTTTTAATTGGCGAGAAGGTGATTTGAATTTATTATACATTATTATTATTTTTAAAAATGTTTATTTTTTTTCCAATCCACCTGCAATGATTCAATCTCCCATAAGATGTACTGTAATACCATCGTAAATAGAATATAGTGGAAAAGATATTTTCCTATTAAGTCCACCCATAGGCTGGGCAACAGCAGATGGGGCTACCATGGTTTCTCGTGATTGTGTCATGCTGACCTATTTATTATAAGCGGGCAATCATGCATACTGCACAATGGCATTGATGTTGTTTAGATGTCGTTATAACAGATTGATAGAGGCATTACAGTACTATAGAAAAAATAAAGGGATAGGAGAGCATTTAAATTGCTGTAATTACAAGCAGATACCCGCTGCCTATTAAACTAGCAACTGCCTGATTAGGTGCAAGTGATGAGCCTGTTCTATAAATGGTATCCAACATGTTTTATATTGGGAAGAAATTTAAAAGCTTTTGGTGATATTGCAGTCACATTTTAGTTTTGTTTATAAATAAAAACCATGCTGCAGGCTGCCCTTCCTTTGATGGTGCTTAGATGCTCCTCACCTGTCTTGTTTACTTGGTATCACACATTGAATGACACTAATGACATCACACATTGAATATGCCCATGGTCAGGACACTGTCCTTGGCAGTTTGTCTGCTGAGCCAACTATATGTTTGCCGCTCATGTTGATAAAACTTCATTGCTCATAGATATGTAACATGACCGAGTGAGTTGAGCAGCTTTGACATAGTGTTTCTTGAGAGACAGGTGGGGAATTTAAAACATGAAAGGTTTAATGTGTAAATGCCATTTCATTAAAAAAAAATACTGCACTGGTTGTTAAGGATAGGTCACACAGCAGCTAAGATTATGCTTTTTTGTGCCATATGACATATTTTATCACATTTTCTGTGCTCTTTTAAAAAACTGCATTGTATGGCTTTGTGGGTGTGGCCAGTGTCTGCTAGCACTGTATGTGTATTTCCACAGCTTCTGAGAGCAGACTGATAGGAAGCAGTGTGATGTGACAGCAGAGAAAGGTTTTATAGAGATCCTAACGAGCTGTGTGGTGCCAAATGACAGAACAAAAGCTTGTGCCAAGTAAAGAGGAGTTTACACTGATCCTGACATTCTGATATTGCTGCTTGCTGAGCTAAGCTGATACAATGTTTCCTCACCAGTCGGCAGTGTAGACTACACCCTCACCCTTATATGATTACATGGCCTGTATTCAGTGTGAACATGGGGATCTGACTGTTAATGAACATATGTCTGCTTCACACAAAGTGCAGTGGGGACACTATGTGGAATGTTTATGAATGGTTTTCAGCTACAATTTTCTTATGAAGTACCGTATATTTAAAAGTTTATTAAAATCACTTGCTCTACATTATTATTAAATAAAAATGTAAACGGCAGTTACGCTTTAACATTTACTTTGGCAAACTTGACCTCATTGCCTTTGTTTGCTTTTTTAAAAAGTTGAAAAACCCTTAAACTCACAATCAATACAAGGAACTTATTTACAAAATAACATATCTTTTCATGTAAATTCTAACAGTGATTTCTTTTTTAAGAGTATTTTTTAAATTAAACATAAAATAGTATAATAAGGAAAATGAATCAAGTAAATCTCATTTGCTCTTGTTTATAACTTAGAAAGCTACATACTTGTCTTCTCTCCATCAACAGCTACTTTAGTCTTCAAGACTTTCTGGCCTGTAAAAAAATATATAATATCGATTTACACATTTTGGGATGGATATGCAGTAGAAAGGTCAGCAGTAATGAGGATATTTTTGTACATTCTCTATAAAAGTTACCATTTCTTGCAGTGTGCTATGCTATAAGCAAGGATTCAATCCATATATTTTACTTTTTATATTTTTGTTCAGTTTAGCTGCAAAACACATTGAATTTGGCTTTTAAAAAAACAAGACCAGTTCTATAGGAAAAAACTACAATTAATTTTTTCAAAGATTGTTTATTTTAACAAAACTCCAATTCATCCTTAAAGGGACCTTCCATGTGAAAAAAAACATTATCCTGCAAATTTCAAGTTAATCTGCAGGTTAATAGTATTTGAAACGTGCTCAGCATCTGCATATTAAACCTCGCCACCGAAAGGAAAAAAACTGTAACCTGTTCAGCATCATTTGGGTGTCAGTCATGGGGGTGGCAACGGTATGGGTTCAGTCACCTCTCAGTGTATCTAGAAAGGCAGCTTTAGCCATGCCCACTCACACTGACTGAAAGCAAATTCTTATGCTAGTGGCTGTCAGGCAGTGTAGGAGGTGCAGATACAGCCGCCACCCTCGATACACAGGGTGGTGACTGAGCTATCTCCACCTCCATGACTGAAACCTAAAAGTTGCCGGGAGAATTAAAGTTAATTTTCTCCTAGCAGCAGGGTTCAATACACAGGTGACAGGCAGGTTTCAAATGATATTAATCAGCAGATCGGCTTGGGAACTTGTATATAGAATTCTAGAGTGCTGTATATAAGGGCTCACTAGTAGAGGCTGCACTTTATATGTGAAAAACCTGATGACAGGTTCACTTTAAAAGTAACTTTATTACACGTGACACATTTAGCATTATTATTTTAGAGATTGACTTAAACTACCCTCTGACCTATATTTCTGTATTGAATCACTATACATATTTTATAGATGTTCTCCTCTCTATTTGAGCCCAAAGTTCTTTCTGCTTCAGAGCCTGCATGAATTTGATCTTTATGAAGTAAAGGAGGACACTGAAACTTTATAAATTTAAACATATTTCCCCCTATACCTTTGTTTTTAAAAGTGTTTTTCTAAAGGAAACCTATCAGAAAAATAATCTTATTAATGTGCAGATATATGATTATGGTAATCTATAGGCCAATAGCATTCCAAAGATGCCTATCATGGGCACCGACAGGAAATGAAATTCCTTAGGCTTTCAGTCATTGAGGTAATGCTGGCACAGTTTCAGTCACAGGTCTGGGCATAGTAAGCAGCAGATGAGATTGTGGCCCCCGCACTCTAATGCTAAGCTGGCTGTCAGTTAGTACTTGGGACATGATCCCAACCGCTGCCTGAATCTGCACCAATGCCACCACA
Source organism: Allobates femoralis (assembly GCA_033576535.1). Classification (NCBI taxonomy): domain Eukaryota; kingdom Metazoa; phylum Chordata; class Amphibia; order Anura; family Aromobatidae; genus Allobates; species Allobates femoralis. The sequence goes on from JARQOC010000001.1 coordinate 340,375,601, forward strand.
ATGACTGAAAGTCTGAGGCTGCCTTGAGAAATAATGTTAATTTTCTCCCAGTGGGACTCTCGGTGCTAGCATCGGGCAACTTCAGAACACCATTAACCAGCAGATTAACTCCATATTTGCAGTTTAATATTGTTTTTAAACTGACAGATTTTCTCTAAGTCAGAGTTCTCCATATTTATTCTTGTCATAAACATGTGTCATAAGATTTGATAAAAAGCCTAGCACAACATTTCTGTATGTCCTGATTGATCGCTTTCTTAACTCTGCTCCTAATTACTTCTCCTCTTCCCTCTCTATAGAGTATAACGAGTGTTGTAATCTGTCACCACAGTAAACTCGCAGTCCGACTTGTTTTGAGTTTGGCCTCTTGCACACATCCGTGTCTCTGGCAGGTATGCTGTCCATGCAGACACATGCCGGAGGCATGGACATACGGAGACAAATGATATTCTATGTTAGCTTACACATGTCCGCGATTCCGAACGGACAGTGTCTCCATGTGGAGCAGACGTGTGTCTGTGTGCTCCACATGGAGACATGTCCGTTTTTGGCCGGCAACACAGACCCATGGACCCATTCAGGTCAATGGGTCCATGCCAAAAACGTCCCTCACATAGATGTCATTCTTGTGACATCTATGTGCACATGCATGAGCTAAAAGTTTTGAGTGTAAAAATAAATAATTTCATACTCATCTCTCATGTCTCCAACATTACCTGTTCCTCTCAATTCTGGGGCCAGTCATTAGTCTCATGAATGTGACATCCGTGTGCACATACATGAGCTGAAAGTTTTGAGTGTAAAAATAAAGAACTCTATACTCATCTCTCATGTCTCTAGCGCTGCCTGTTCCTCTCAATTCTGGGGCCACTCATTAGTCTCATGAATATTCACTGCACTGTGAGCTGTAGCGAACCCAGAAGAGAGAGGAACAGCAGTACTGGAGACAGGTGAGTATACAATGACAGCCTGTCCATGTGCTATCCAGATGTCCCACGGATACCACAAGAACAACACACAAACAACACACGTATGTCACACAATCTGTGACACATGCACACATGGGCCCCCAAAAACAGCTTCTCTCACATGTGTGTGTTTTGCACGAATATCTGAAAGAGGCCTTAGGATGTAGTCACACATGCCAGCCATTTTTGTTCTTGATCCGTTTTTGGGAAATTTTTGTCCCTTTTTTTTCTAAGTCCAAAAAACGGTCTGTTAACGGATGGGGCACTTTATGGGTCATTCCGTTTTTGAAGACCTCTTCCCAGGGTCCAAAAACGTTGCAAGCAATGTTTTTGGGTGCTGGAACAAAACAGACCGTTTCTTGGTAACATGGGGCACTATAGGAAACGGATCTGTTAACGGATGGCACATATAGGCACCATCCGTTAACGTATCAGTTTTTGCTAGCTTTTTTTTGCCAAAAAATGGCTAAGTCCAAAAAACGCAGAGCAGCACAGGAGGCTCAAAAAGCACTAAAAAAAAACGGATTTGATAAACATAACTCTATGAAAAATGGATTGGCATGTGTGATTACAGCCTAAAGGTACCGTTACATACAACGATCTCGTTAACGATATCGGAGCAAACGTCACGTGACCAACATCGTTCGTGCGTCCATGTTTACATCATTGGTGAGACATCACACATCACGATGATTGAAAGACTCCCGAACAATCCAACGATCTTCAGATCCTTGGAAAAAGTGACTGAATGATGTTGCTTATCATCCAGCCGCCGTCACACACCAACTAATACAATGATGTGAAGCTCCAATGTGGGCGTTCTGTGTCACATAGGGCAGGATAGAGGTGTGCCAGGTTGTATTGGCAGGCGGCCACAAAACTGTGATTGGTGCACACATCGGCCTGACCATTGGTCAACCTGGCACGGAAACATGGCCACCACGTTCCTGCGTTACCACTGGCAACATGACGCCAAGTGTGCGTGTCATTTTGTAGACGCCGCGATACTGCAGACTGGCGTGATTAAAAATTACATGAGTGACGCCTGTGCAAGCCGCTGCTGCGTTATGAAAGTGGCACTGTGGTGTGTCCAAAATAATGTCCTGGGTGTGAGGATGCCTCCTTACATGATACAGTAACATCTATATGCATACCCAGGGGACATTTTTAATATGCCCAAACATGTGTCCTTCCAATTGTGAACAGTGACAATCATGGAGGGTTGGCCTTTCCAGATATGTATATATGTAAACACACATTGCAATTACCTCAGAACACTAAACTGTAATAGGATTGCGCATAAGCGTTTCACAGTGCTACAACAACAGTGATCGCGACACACTATGCTTCATAGAACAAAATTTATGCTTGTTTTTCCTTTGACAACAGCAATGTGTCAAGACAGCCAAGAATAAATTGTTCAAATATGGCGCCTTGGAATGCACGACACATAACAGCCTATCGGAACGCTACAACATCAACCAATCGCTGCGCAGGGGGCACAGAAACCACAGCGTCAAACTATGCCTGCGGGATGGATTTCTGTTTCCTTGCATTTCCAAATGATATCCAACATCTTGTCGTCACACTGAACGATGTTGCCAATTGGAAGAACGTTAATTAGACGTCGAACGACAGATTTCAGGGCCACGCTATGATTTACAAACTATGTCGTTTCAACGATATGAAATCTGTGACGTCGCAATGATATCGTTAACAAGATCGTTATGTGTAACGGTACCTTTAGACAGATTTGACCTGTTTTATTCAGAATAGATGAAGAATTCAGGAGGCAGGGAGTGGCTCAGAAGTAGGGTAAGCAACACATTTCTCCAATCAGGAACATTACAAAGTCTTTAATAATCATCTGTATTGTTGAATTATGAAATACAGTGCCTTGTGAAAGTATTTGGCCCCCTTGAACTTTTCACCCTTTTGCCACATTTCAGGCTTCAAACATAAATATATAAACCCGAAGCCACTTCCGTCTTCAAGGGACAAAAATGACGTCACACGACGGAAGTGGCTTGGGCACTACACCTGCTCAGGGTGATCTAAGATGGCGGCGAGCAGTGGCGCTTTAGCGCCCACCGCGAGCCGCTGTGAAAACGGCGAGAGGTGGGCGCAGGATCGCCCACCGCGAGCCGCTATCCCGCTCCTCCTGTCTCCAGCCCCCGCTCCTCCTGTCTCCAGCCCGCGCTTCCCCCTCCCCCTGCTCCCAGGTGCCCAGTGTGTACAGCCTGTGCCCGGTGTGTGCAGCCTGCTCCCGGTGTGTGCAGCCTCTACAGACTGCGCCCGGTGTGTGCAGCCTGTACAGCCTCTGCCCGCTGTGTGCAGCCTGCTCCCGGTGTCTGCAGCCTGTACAGCCTGTGCCCGGTGTGTGCCATCTGCTCCCGGTGTGTGCAGCCTGCGCCGAGTGTGTGCGGTGTGCACTGTACAGCCTGTGCCCGGTGTGCTCCAGGCAACAGGCAGAGGGAGCGGCAGTGCTGAAGGGGGTGGCGCTATCCACACACAGCCGCTCCCTGCCTGTCGGGCGCTGCCATGAGCGGTAAGTGAAAGTGCCCGCACAGCACAGCACCCCCCCCCATGCTCCCTGTTGCCGCCTCCCCCCCCGCTGTCGGCTAGCCCCCCCTGCTCCATTTTGCCCCCGTTGCTTCATCCTGCCCCAAGCCCCCCCTCCTCCCCCGACTCCATCCTGCCCCACCGACTCCATCATGCGCTGCTCTCCACCATCCTGCCCCTGCCACCATCCTTCCCCTCCCGACACCATCCTGCTCCCCCCCGCCACCATCCTGCCCCCCGCCACCATCCTGCTCCCACCCCCGCCACCATCCTGCCTCGCCACCTCCATCCTGCCCCGCCGCCTCCATCCTGCCCCCTGCCACCATCCTGCCCCCCCACCACCATCCTGCTTGCCCCCCCTGCCACCATCCTGCCCCCGCCACCATCCTGCTCCCCCCCGCCACCATCCTGCCCCCCCACCACCATCCTGCACCACCGACTCCATCCTGCACCACCGGCTCCATCCTGCCCCACTCGCTCCATCCTGCACCCCTCACTCTATCCTGCCCCGCTTGCCACCATCCTGCCCCCCGCCACCATCCTGCCCCCCCCCACCATCCAGCCCCGCCGCCACCATCTAGCCCCGCTGGCTCCATCCTGCCCCGCTCGCTCCATCCTGCCCCGCTCGCTCCATCCTGCCCCGCTTGCTCCATCCTGCCCCCCACCTCCATCCTGCCCCCCCGCCGCCTCCATCCTGCTTTTCTGCCTCTATTCTGCTCCTCCTGCTCTATCCTTCCCCGCTCGCTCCATCCTGCCCCCCCTGCCTCACTCGCTACCATCCTGCCCCGCTTGCTCCATCCTGCCCCCCTCCACCATCCTGCCCCGCTCGCTCCATCCTGCCCCGCTTCCTCCAGCCTGCCCCGCTTGCTCCATCCTGCCCCTGCCACCATCCTTCCCCGCTCGCTCCATCCTGACCCCCCCACCACCATCCTGCCCCGCTCGCTCCATCCTGCCCCACTTCCTCCATCCTGCCCCGCTCCCTCCATCCTGCCCCCCCACTGCCTCCATCCTGCCCCCCCCGCCGCCTCCATCCTGCCCCCCGCCACCATCCTGCCCCCCCACCACCATCCTGCCCCACCTGCTCCATCCTGCCCCGCTTGCCACCATCCTGACCCCCCCGCTACCATCCAGCCCCGCCGCCACCATCCAGCCCCGCCGCCTCCATCCTGCCCCGCTCCCTCCAACCTGCCCCGCTCGCTCCATATTGCCCCGCTTGCTCCATCCAGCCCCGCCACCTCCATCCTGCCCCCCCCCCGCCGCCACCATCCTACTTTTCCACCTCTATCCTGCTCTATCCTTCCCCACTCGCTGCATCCTGCCCCCCCCCGCCTCACTCTCCACCATCCTGCCCCGCTTGCTCCATCCTCCCCCGCCTCCATCCTGCCCCGCTCGCTCCATCCTGCCCCCCTCCGCCTCCATCCTGCCCCCGCTGCCTCCATCCTGCCCCCCCTGCCACCATCCTGCCCCCCGCCACTATCCTGCCCCGCCGCCTCTGTCCTGCCCCACTCGCCGCCATCCTGCCCCACTCACCACCATCCTGCCCCGCTGGCTCCATCCTGCCCCACCGGCTCCATCCTGCACCGCCGGCTCCATCCTGCCCCGCTCGCTCCATCCTGCCCCGCTCGCTCCATCCTGCCCCACCGGCTCCATCCTGCCCCCCCACCATCATCCTGATCCCCCCAGCACCATCCTGCCCCGCCAGCTCCATCCTGCTCCCCGCCACCATCCTGCCCCCCCGCCACCATCCTGCCCCACTCGCTCCATCCTGCCCTCCCCCCGCCACCATCCTGCACCCCATCCACCATCCTGCCCTGCCATCTCCATCCTGCCCACTGTCTCCATCCTGTCCCCCTGCCACCATCCTGCCTCCCTGCCACCATCTTCCCCCCCGCCACCATCCTAACCCACTCGCTCCATCCTGCCCTCCCCCCGCTACCATCCTGCACCCCATCCACCATCCTGCCCTGCCATCTCCATCCTGCCCACTGTCTCCATCCTGTCCCCCTGCCACCATCCTGCCTCCCCGCCACCATCTTCCCCCCCGCCTCCATCCTGCCCCGCTCCCTCCATCCAGTCTCGCCTGCTCCATCCTGCCCCACCCACCACCATCCTGACCCACTGACTCCATCCTGCTCCGCTCGCTCCATCCTGCCCCCCCCAACAGATCCATCCTGCCCCTTAGTCTATCCTGCACCCCTCACTCCATCCTGCCCCGCTTGCCACCATCCTGCCCCCCACCACCATCGGCTCCATCCTGCCCCACCGGCTTCATCCTGCCCCGCTGGCTCCATCCTGCCCCGCTCCCACCATCCTGCCCCCCACCACCATCCTGCTCCTCCAGCTCCATCCTGCCTCGCTCGCTCCATCTTGCCCCGCTCATTCCATCCTGCCCCCCCACCACCATCCTGCCCCGCTCGCTCCATCCTGCCCCCGCCACCATCCTGTCCCCCGCCACCATCCTGCCCCCCGTCACCATCCTGCCCCGCTCGTTCCATCCTGCCCCACTCGTTCCATCCTGCCTCGCTCACTCTATCCTGTCCCGCTCGCTCCATCCTGCCCAGCTCGCTCCATCCTGCCCCCCGCCACCATCCTGCCCCGCGCCACATCCCGCCCCGCTCGCTCCATCCTGCTCCCTCCCGCCACCATCCTGCCTCCCAGCCACCATCCTGCCCCGCCGGGTCCATCCTGCCTGCCGTCTCCATCCTGCCCTACTTGCCACCATCCTGCCCCCCGCCACCATTTCCCCCACCTCCATCCTGCTCCACCAGCTCCATCCTGCCCCCCACCACCATCCTGACCCGTCGGCTCCATCCTGCCCCGCTCACTCCATCCTGCCCCTCTCCGCCGGCTCCATCCTGCCCCGCTTAGTCCATCCTGCACCCCTCACTCCATCCTGCCCCGCTTGCCACCATCCTGCCACCCCGCCACCATCGGCTCTATCCTGCCCCGCCGCCTCCATCCTGCCCTGCCTGCTCCATCCTGCCCCGCCAGCTCCATCCTGTCCTGCTCCCACCATCCTGCCCCCCACCACCATCCTGCTCCTCCGGCTCCATCCTACCCCGCTTGCTCCTTCCTGCCCCGCTCACTTTATCCTGCCCCCCCACCACCATCCTGCCCCGCTCGCTCCATCCTGCCCCCGCCACCATCTTGCCCCCGCCACCATCCTGCCCCCCGCCACCATCCTGCCCGGCTCGCTCTATCTTGCCCCGCTCTCTCTATCCTGCCCCGCTCGCTCCATCCTGCCCCGCTCGCTCCATCCTGCCCCCCCGCCACCATCCTGCCCCCCGCCACCATCCGGCCCTGCTCACGCCATCCTGCTCCCCCCGCCACCATCCTGCCTCCCAGCCACCTACCTACCCTGCCGGCTCCATCCTGCCCGCCATCTCCATCCTGCCCTCCTCACCACCATCCTGCCCCTCCGCCACCATCTTCCCCCCCACTGCCATCCTGCTCCACCAGCTCCATCCTGCCCCGCCACCTCCATCCTGCCCCCCGCCGGCTCCATCCTGCCCGCTTAGTCCATCCTGCACCCCTCACTCCATCCTGCCCCGCTTGCCACCATCCTGCCCCCCGCCAACATCGGCTCCATCCTACCCCGCTGGCTCCATCCTGCCCCGCTGGCTCCATCCTGCCCCGCCGTCTCCATCCTGCCCACCGTCTCCATCCTGCCCTCCCTGCCACCATCCTGCCCCCCGCCACCATCTTCCCCCACCTCCATCCTGCCCCGCTTGCTCCATCCTGCACCCCAACTTCCTGCCCCGCTTGCCACCATCCTGCCACCCGCCACAATCCTGCTCTGCCGCCACCATCGTGCCCCGCCGCCACCATCCTGCCCCGCTCGCCCCATCCTGTCCCCCCGCCACCATTCTGCTCCTCCGGCTCCATCCTGCCCTGCTCACTCCATCCTGACCCGCTCGCTCCAATATGTCCCGCTCACTCCATCCTGCCCCGCTCGCTCCATCCTGCCCTGCTCACTCCATCCTGCCCCACTCGCTCCATCCTGCCCCTCTTGCTCCATCCTGCCCAGCTCGCTCCATTCTGCCTTGCTCGCTCCATCCTGCCGCCCACTGTTCTTGCTCCCCCGGCTCCATCCTGTTCCAACGCCTCCATCCTGCCCCCCTTGCTCCATCCTGCTCCTCCGGCTCCATCCTGCCCCGCTCGCTCCATCCTGTCTTGCTCGCTCCATCCTGCTCCCCGCTGTTCTTGCTCCCCCGACTCCATCCTGCCCGCGCCTCCATCCTGCCCCCCGCGCTTCCATCCTGCCCCCTCCGGCTCCATCCCGCCCCCCCCTCGGCTCCATCCTGCCTCCCAACCGGCTCCATCCTGCCCCCTCGGCTCCATCCTGCCCCCCCCGGCTCCATCCTGCCCCCCCCTCCGGCCTCCGGCTCCATCCTGCCCCCCCTCCAGCTCCATCCTGCCCCCTTCCCCTCCGGCTCCATCCTGCCTCCCCCGCAGGCTCCATCCTGACCCCCCTGGCTCCACCCTGCCCCCCCCAGCTCCATCCTGCCCCGCTCGCTCCATCCTCCTGCCCCCTTGACACAATCCTGCCCCCCCTCAGCTGATCGGTTCCCCAGGCAACGCCTGTAGGACCTAGAAGACGGAGGTGGAACGAGCCGGCGGACAGGTGAGTATCCTCACTGAGGATTTTTTAATTTTTACTTTTACTGTGGAGGAGCGGGGGCCAGGAGGAGCGGGGGGCCGTGGGGAGCGAAATATCACCATATTACATAGTGCTGCTATACATCTACTATAATGTACCGCCATGTACCATAGCGCTGCTATACATGTACTGTAATGTACGAACATATGCTATAGTGCTGCTATACATGTACTGTAATGTACCACCATATACCATAGCGCTGCTATACATGTACTGTAATGTACCGCCCTATACTATACTGCTGCTATACATGTACTGTAATGTACCCCCATATACCATAGCGCTGCTATACATGTACTGTAATGTACCGCCATATACCATAGAGCTGCTGTACATGTACTGTAATGTACCGGAATATACTATAGTGCTGCTATACATGTGCTGTAATGTACCACCATATTCTATAGTGCTGCTATGTTCTGCCATATGCCATAGCGCTGCTATACATGTAATGTAATGTACCGCCATAAACCATAGCGCTGGTATACATGTAATGTAATGTACCACCATATACTATAGTGCTGCTATACATGGTTCACGTTGAATAAACAAGTTCTGTCAGTCACAGTATGTCAACTACATACATATTCTAGAATACTCGATGCATTAGAATCGGGCCACCATCTAGTAAATATATAAATTCTAATTTTTTGTGAAGATTCAATAACAAGTGGGGCACAATCATGAAGTGTAACGAAATTTATTGGATATTTGAAAATTTTTTAACAAATAAAAAACTGAAAAGTGGGGCGTGCAATATTATTCGGCCCCCTTGAGTTAATACTTTGTAGTGCCACCTTTTGCTGCGATTACAGTTACAAGTAGCTTGGGGTATGTCTCTATCAGTTTTGCACATTGTGAGACTGAAATTCTTGCCAATTCTTCCTTGCAAAACAGCTGGAGCTCAGTAAGGTTCGATGGAGAGTGTTTGTGAACAACAGTTTTCAGCTCTTTCCACAGATTCTCGATTGGATTCAGGTCTGGATTTTGACTTGGCCATTCCAACACCTGGATACGTTTATTTTTTAACCATTCCATTGTAGATTTTCTTTATGTTTGGGATCATTGTCTTGTTGGAAGATAAATCTCTGTCCCAGTCTCAGGTCTTTTGCAGACTCTAACAAGTTTTTTTCCAGAATGGTCCTGTATTTGGCTCTGTCCATCTTCCCATCAATTTTAACCATCTTCCCTGTCCCTGCTGAAGAAAAGCAGGCCCAAACCATAATGCTGCCACCACCATGTTTGACTATGGGGATGATGTTTTTAGGATGAGCTGTGCTGCTATATCCAAATGGCCAAAAAGTTCGATTTTGGTTTCATCTGACCAGAGCACCTTATTCCACATGTTTGGTGTGTCTCCCAGGTGGCTTGTGGCAAACTACAAACAAGACTTTTGATGGATATGTTTGAGAAATGGCTTTCTTCTTGCCACTCTTCCATAAAGGCCAGATTTGTGCAGTGTACGACTGATTGTTGTCCTATGGACAGACTCTCCCACCTCAGCTGCAGATCTCTGCAGTTCATCCAGAGTGATCATGGGCCTTTTGGCTGCATCTCTGATTAGTCTTCTCCTTGTTCGAGATGAAAGTTTAGAGGGATGGCCGGGTCTTGGTAGATTTGCAGTGGTCTGATACTCTTTCCATTTCAATATGATAGCTTGCACTGTGCTCCTTGAGATGTTTAAAACTTGGGAAATCTTTCTTTATCCAAATCCGGCTTTAAACTTCCCCACAACAGTATCTCGGACCTGCCTGGGGTATTCCTTGGTTTTCATGATGCTCTCTGCACTTGAAACAGAATCCTGAGACTATCACAGAGCAGGTGCATTTATACGGAGACTTGATTACACACAGGTGGATTCTATTTATCACTACCAGTCATTTAGGACAACATTGGATTATTCAGAGATCCTTTCAGTGAGAAAGTGAATGAACTCCAGCACCACCTGTAGGTAGCTCCTCAAAGCCATAGTCGACTTTCTGACAAGCCTTTTAATATGACTAGGGACTTGTGCCAGATCAGAACCCCAAACTACAGATGCTGCGTTTCGGGGTAACGGCCCCTCATCAGTGTAGTGTGTGGATATTCTGATCTGGCTGTGTGAGTGGGCTAAGACGAGGTCTGGGGAACTTGCTATCTACCTTATGGAGAGGAGTTTGCCTGCAACCATAAGAAGACAGTTAAGTAGGTAAGGAGATCTAAAGCCGCATCCCTCCTCTAGGAAATATGCAAATTTTCACTTACGTGAGGAGGTGGCTGAACTCCAGTGCCACCTTTAATTAGCCCCTCAAAGTTATAGTCGACTTTCTGACAAGCCTTTTAATATGACTAGGGATTTTTCCCTAGTCATATTAAAAGGCTTGTCAGAAAGTCGACTATGACTTTGAGGAGCTACCTAAAGGTGGCGCTGAAGTTCATCCACTTCCTCACTGAAGTGCAAATTTGTTTGAAGCCTGAAATGTGGCAAATGGTTGAAAAGTTCAAGGGGGCCGAATACTTTGACAATGCACTGAATTTGTTGAAATTGCCAATTAAGTTTTATTCTTTTTTCCTATTGAAGTTAAAGAGAAATAAATCCGTAAATCATATCCCGTCAAAGTTTTAAAAGCAACATTTATATGGAGTGCTTTCTAGAAACAAACTATTGACTATTAATTCTTGTGAATAAATATATTTTGTAAGGGCCCTTTCACATCAGCGTTTTTTGAAATTCGCGGCAGATGCGGTGAAAAAACCGCATCTGCCGCGATTACCGCATACCGGCTGCACTTGCGGCGCGGTTGCGGTAAACGCCATGCAAAGTATAGGCGTACTTGCGGCAGGTGCGGCAAGTGCGATTTTGCACTTGCGGCAGGTGCGGCCGCGAAATAAATCGGTACGCAATAATCGCGGCAGATGCCGCAAATTTCAAAAAACGCTGATGTGAAAGGGCCCTTAGAGTAGTGAAAAAAATTAAAAAAGAAATAAAAGCGTTTTTCTACTTTAAATAGCTTTCTTACTAAATAGGACTTAACAAGCATTATGACGAAGTCTGATTAAAAAAAATATAATGCTCATTTTGCCCTCCAAAGCTCATGGGATCTAATGAATAATACCGTACAGTATATGCATTGTAATGCTGTACAATTACAGTGCAGTATAAAGTAAGACATATATGGTACATCTAGAATGACAGGTGGTAATTACACGTCATGCATACTGTAGCCACACTATATTTTAGTCATCTATCAGTTCCTTAGATAAAAGAAGAAAACTGATATTTTTTATTTCATTTACAATTCACTTAGAATTTGTGGAATGTATTCAAGTAATAAACTAATTATTTTCCAGAATATGTAGAGATGAAGAAACAAATGCCTCAAGCCATTGATAAAACAGTGTCATTAATATTTGCTTTTCTCTGCTGTCACAGCAGAAAGTTAAAGTAAGATTTAACCACGACAATGCTGATTAAATGATACACAAGTTATATACACAGTGAGATATGCACAAGTTTGTTATGTCAAAGTGCTTGTGACATTTTCTCATTTACTCAGTTCAAGCATATACAAGGAACATGATATCAGAAAATGGGTTTATTATTATCTGTCACTAAGAAACACAGCTACTACGGCTTCACATTATAACACCAACGTATCCACAATTTATACAAATACATTATATAAAAAGATGTCGCAGAAACGAATGGGGACAAAGCAAACTGCGAGAATTAGATTTGACTTATATTATAAAAATGTTCTTATTTTTCCTTCGCATGTTGCCTCACTATAGATAAAAGTTTTTTTTTTTTACAAAATCTCATATTTTATATACACCCATATCTAATGTGTTACTACACTACTACTACTACTACTGCTGGACCCTTTCTCAAACACGAATGTTGAACATTATGTGCCATTTTACACTTTTATTTGCTAATATTCTTATTGTAGACTATTTATATATATATATATATATATATATATTTATATATATATATACATATATATATATTTATTTATACTACAGAATGGATTAGGCTCGTAAGTGAAGATGTTACTGTATACAGGTTTACTATGTGTACATAGTGTGGGTTCGTGTACAGGAGAGTGCTATGTATACACTATATACTGCCCTCAGCCCCTATCCAATAGAAAGCCATCAGTCTCTATTCTATATACAGCGTGCAGCAGTCTCTATTGTATATATAGACCACAGCAGTGTCTATTCTATATACTGTACAGCAGCAGTCTCTATTGTACATACATTCCACAGCAGTCTCTATCATGTATACAGCCCAAAGCAGTTTCTATTGAACATTCACTCTGCAGCAGTGTCTATTGTGTACACAGCCAGCAGGAGTCTCTATTGGGCATACATTCTGCTGCAGTTTCTATTGTGCATATAGACCATAGCAGTTACTTTTGCGCATACAAGCCCACAGCAGTCTTTAATGTATATATATATATATATATATATATATATGTGTATATATATATATGTGTGTGTGTATACAGCCACCCCAGCAGTCTCTATTGCTAAATATATATACAGCAGCCTCCACGTACACCCCAGCAGCCTCTATGTACGCCCCAGCAGCCTCTATATACCCCCCAGCAGCCTCTATATACACTTCAGTAGCCTCTATATACACCCCAGCAGCCTCTGTATACACCCCACTGGGGCGGCAGCACAATACTGCACTCTCAGCAAAACAACTAAACAAGCATAACTGGCGAGTGGGTGGGGGTGAAGACAGTCTGGGGGCAGGGTGGGAGAGAGTATCTCTGACTTTAATCATTATGAATTTAATACCCACCGGCAACCGTCCCAGACTGTGTGCTGCCTCCTGCTGCCTGTATACAGAGCTCGCTCTGCTCCGCCAGCTCGCTCTGTAGTAACTGCCTTGCCATGGCTGCAGCCTACACCGCCTCCTTACACTAACTTCTGAGGCGGTGCTGGGCTCTGGTGTATATGGTGCTGGTGGCACTGGTACCGCTGTGCCTGTGGAACACAGACGAGTGACGGGTGGTGATGATGAGTCTCTGTGTGTTCCACAATGTGAACCGCAGGAAGAGGACGTGATAGGGCAGAGCAGGGATCCTCTTCTATGCGTTCCACAGTGTGGAATGCACACAGGCATGGCTCGGAAGCAGGAGCGGAGCAGGGCATGGCGACCGACGGCCGGCATCCGACATTAATTAAGTTTAAGCACCGTACCCTGCCGATAAGAGATAATAATAATACCAGCATGGGGCAGGCGGCGGTGGGCCCCTTAGTCATGCCTGGGCCCCGGAATTTGCCCTGGTATGCTGGGTGCTGACGCCGGCCTGTATACAATAGCGGTAGAGCCTGACATTGCTCGGGTATAGTAACCAACTGTTCTTAGTTATAATAAAATAGAATGATTATTTTGCACATAAAAGTCACAAAGTAAATAGACAGCTAGTACAATGCCACCTCTGTTTACTTCGGGAATGTCATAGACTATGTTTTGATGTGAAATTTTAACCTCTCGCATTACAGTCAGTCACCAAAAAACAAACCTATTCATTGTTTGTATGTGTGATGTTATAGATACTGTTTTGACAGTATTACAATAGAATAGAACGCAATAGAATATTCCAAGTCATGTCACTGTATTTGTCTGGTATTTGTGTCTCCTGAGTTCTACTTGTAGACTTGCGTTTGATCCATTCTATTGAACATCACTATTTTGTTCTCTTCCATATATGGTAAGTTATAGGTCACGTGATAAACATGCAGGCTAAATGTTAAAAGAGTGTCTATAACCTCACACATACAATCAGTGAATAGGCCTTTTTTTGGTGACTGACTGTAAAGCATGGGGTTAAAATTTCTTCTGAAAACATAGTCTAGGACGTTTGCTGAGAAAAATGAGGTGCTGATGTTCCTGGGATAGTACCTAACTGTTCTTAGCTATAACAAAATAAAATTGTTTAAAAAATATATTTTGCACATAAAAGTCACAAAGTAAATAGGCCTCCTACTGTATACTTGGTGCTATGTGCTGCCTCCTGCTGTATGCTGGGGGCTGTGTGTGGTCTTCTTCTGTATTCTGGGGGTTGTCTGCAGCCTCCTGATGTATACTGAGAACTGTGTTCGGCCTCCTGCTGTATACTGTGGCCTGTGTGCAGCCTCCTGCATTATGCTGAGGGCTGTGTGTGGTCTGCTGCGGTATACTGGGGCTGTGTGCTCCCTCCTGCAGTATACTTGAGACTGTGTGCATCCTCCTGCTATATAATGGGGCTGAGTGTGGCCTCCTGGTGAGCAGAGCCATATGTAGAACCTGGCATTGCCAGGGATAGTAACTAATTGTTCTTAGTTTTAAAAAAAATAGAATGATTATTTTGTTCATAAGCCACAAGTTCAGCACCATCGCATCTACAATCACAAAATTTTGTAACAAAGTCATAGACTACTTTTTGTTGGGTAATTTTAACCCCGAGCTTTAAAGTTAGTCACCAAAAAAAGGCATATTTACTGTTGGTAATTGAGGTAATAGATACTGTTTTGAAAGCTAGCCTGCAAATTTCTCAGTTGACCTTTAACTTTGCATTTATGTAATAAAATAAAACAGTGATGTCACAATAGAATGTTAGCCTATAACATTCCATGTCATGTCACTGCCTGATCATTCTTGGCCATTGTGTCTCTTCAGAGCACACTTACCTAGAGTTCTACTTCTGGATTTGCGGTTTTCTGCATTTTTTCAACATCTTTGTTGAATCGTCTATATTTGCAGGTAAATCAATTGTGTACTTTTTTTTACCAAAATTGCCAAAATTTAAATGGTGTATGTATAATTTTATTTATTGTAACTACACCCAAGTATAATTACTGTGAGTGTGTATGTATGTGTGTGTATGCATGTGTGTAAGTGTGTACATATGTATATGTGTGAATGTGTATGTATAAATGTATATGTACATGTACGTCTAATATGTGTCCCTCATAGCTTTTGGAATTTGGTGACTGACTGTAAAGCATAGGGTTAAAAGTTCCCTTGAAAACATAGCCTTTGACATTTCCTGAGTCAAATGGGGTGTTTGTTCAAAATTTCTTGATTGTAGATCTGACGGTGAGGATTCCTATAGTGGACATACATACACATACATGCACTCAGCTTTATATATTACTAGTAAAAAGGCCCGATGCTATTGCATCGGGAGTGCGGTGACATCGAGATGGGGGCGGGCTGTTTGGCACTGGGGGCAGCAGCTGTCACTTCACCCTGTGCTGTCTGTCCCCTGTGTGGTGGTTTTTGCCCGTCGGTCTCTGCCCCCCTCCTCTGTGCATTGTCTAATGTGGCGGCAGAGGATGGTGGCATGAGGAACTGGCGCAGTTCCTTGTTCAGTCTGGCGCAGGGTGAGTGAGGTGAGGGAGGTGAGTGCGGTGAGCTGGCTGCAGGCTGAGGGGATGAGTGCGGGCTGAGTGGAGTGAGTGCAGGCTGAGCAGGTAGGGTGAGTGAGTACAGGGTGTGTGCATGCAGGTTGAGTGAGTGTGGAGTAACCGTGGTGCAGGCTGAATGAGTGTGGGGCTGGGTGAGTGCTGGGTAACCATGGTGTAGGCTGAGTGAGCGTGGGGCAGGATGAGTGCGAAGGTGAATGAGTGCTGGGGCTGAGTGCAGGTATAGTGAGCATGGGGCACAGTGAGTGCAGGGTGAGTGGGCAGAGTGAGTGGTGGGGCAGAGTGAGTGTGGGGATGAGTGAGGGGGCAGAGTGAGTGAGGGGCAGAGTGAATGTGGGTTTAGTGAGTACAGGACAGAGTGAGTGCAGGGTGAGTGAGTGCAGGGTCGTCAGTCGTCGGGCTGTGGGATGAATGGGGGACCTGAGGGCTGAGTGTGGAGTGAGGTGGGCAAGTTGGTGCTGAGCAGGGGTGAGTGGGTGTTGAGCAAGGTGAGGGTGCCCTGAGTGAAGGTGCGTGTGCACTGAACGGGGGTGAGTGTGTGCTGAGCAGGTGTGTGTTCTGAGCGGGGTGAGTGCGACTGGGTGCTGAGCAGGGTGAGTGTGTGCAGAGTGGGGGCATCAACAGGGGCAGTGTGGGGAGTGAGGGCATGTGGGGGGGTAAGAGGGGGAGCAGGGGCAGTGCGGGTGAGTGGGGGGGTAAGCAGGGGCAGTGTGGGTGAGTGGTGGCAGTGTGGGTGAGTAGGGGGGTAAGCAGGGGCAGTGTGGGTGATTGGGGGGGTGAGCATGGGCAGTGTGAGTGATTGGGGGCATGTGGGGGGTGAAAGGGGTACGGAGGGGCAGTGTGGGTGAATGGGGGGGGTAAGCAGGAGCAGTGTGGGTGAGGAGGGCATGTGGGGGAGGTGATAGGGGTAAGCAGGGGCAGTGTAGGTGAGTGGGGGCAGTGTGGGTGAGTAGGGGGGTAAGCAGAGGCAGTGTGGGGAGTGAGGGCATATGGGGGTAAGAGGGGTGAGCAGGCGCAGTGTGGGGGTAAGCAGGGGCAGTGTGGTTGAGTGGTGGGGGTAAGCAGGAGCAGTGTGGGTGAGTGGGGGCATGTGGGGGAGGTGAGAGGGGTAAGCAGGGACAGAGTGGGGGCATGAGCAGGGGCAGTGTGGGGAGTGAGGGCATGTGGGGCGGGTAAGAGGGGTGTGCTGGGGCAGTGCGGGTGAGTGGTGGGGGGTAAGCAGGGACAGTGTGGGTGAGTGGGGGCAGTGTGGGTGAGTAGGGGGGTAAGCAGGGGCAGTGTGGGTGAGTGGGCTGGGCTTTGCAGGGGCAGTGTGGGTGAGTAGGGGGTAAGCAGGGGCAGTGTGGGGAGTGAGGGCATACGGGGGTAAGAGAGGTGAGCAGGGGCAGTGTGGGTGAGTGGGAGGTAAGCAGGGGCAGTGTGGGTGATGGGGGGCTATGCAGGGGCAGTGTGGATGAATGGGGGCAGTGTGGGTGAGTAGGGGGTAAGCAGGGGCAGAGTGGGGAGTGAGTGAGTGAATATGGGGGGGTAAGAGGGGTGAGAAGGGGCAGTGTGGGTGATTGGGGGGATAAGCAGGGGCAGTGTGGGTGATTGGGGGGGTAAGCAGGGGCAGTGGGGGTGAGTGGGGGCAGTGTAGGTGAGTAGGGGGGTAAGCAGGGGCAATGTGGGGAGTAAGGGCATACAGGGGGTAAGAGGGGTGAGGAGGGGCAGTGTGGGGCTAATCAGGGGCAGTGTAGGTGAGTGGGGGCAGTGTGGGTGAGTAGGGGGTAAGCAGGGACATTGTGGTGAGTGAGGGCATAGGGGGGTAAGAGGGGTGAGCAGGGGCAGTGTGGGGGTATGTAGGGGCAGTGTGGTTGAGTGGGGGGGTAAGCAGGTGCAGTGTGGTAGAGTGGGGGGTAA
Source organism: Allobates femoralis (assembly GCA_033576535.1). Taxonomy (NCBI): domain Eukaryota; kingdom Metazoa; phylum Chordata; class Amphibia; order Anura; family Aromobatidae; genus Allobates; species Allobates femoralis. The sequence goes on from JARQOC010000001.1 coordinate 340,393,100, forward strand.
TGAGGGGCATGAGAAGGTCAGTAGGGGGTGATTAGCAGTAGGAGGCATGGTGCAGCTCAGGGCAGCATTTTTCTCCTTTTAGCATGAGGGAGGAAAAATGAATGGGCGAGGGAGGTGGAGTTTACATAGGGGTGTGATAATGGGTGTGACTGAGAGCCACTGGCCTTATGTGGTGGGAGTGTCCTCGGTCACACCCATTATGACGGCCATTATTAGCTCCGCCCCCCGCTGTCATGGAATGTCGGGGTGAGCGGGGAGCGGGAGGATGTGGCAGGGAGCGGGTGAGTGACGGGGCAGCGGGTGAGCGGCATGCGCGCCATCTCTCGCAGCGCGTGATAGCGGCACAGTGGCCAGAAGCGCAAAACTGGTGATTATGTATCTAGATGTTAATAATATACTAGCTGTTGCTAGTATACTAGCATTGCCCGGGCATAGTAACTGTCACAATAGAATGTTAGCCTATAACCTTCCAAGTCATGTCACTGTATATGTGTGTTATTTGTGTCTCATGAGTTCTACTTGTGGATTTGCATTGTAGATTTGCATTTGAGTAATTCTATTGTGTCATACACATACATACACTCAGCTTTATGTATTAAATATGGAAGGATATGAGGTGGCATTCATCTATAAGGAGGGCTTTGAGGCTGCATTATGCTATATGGAGGGTCATAAGGCTGCATTATGCTCTATGGAGGGATATAAATATGCATTATACTATATAGATAATCCTGCCCCTAAAGGGGTGTGGCTATGTGAAGATTTGGCTGTGAAGTGGGCAGGCTATGAAGTGGGTGGGACTATGTAGAGGGAGCAGAGCTATGATACATGCACACATACATACACTCAGCTATATATATATATTATATATATATATATATATATATATATATATACATATTATACATATATATATATTGTATATGCTAGAAATAGGCCCGATGCTACTGCATCGGGATTGCGGTTAAATGAACATCTGTGTATTTCAATTTGTCCGCCAACGACGTGCGCCACCGCTCACTGGCTGAGCACCACCGGCGGCGACCAATGAGCGCTGTTGACGTGGGATTTAAATCCTGCTTTGCTGATTGGTAGCCGCGGTGGTGGCAGCCGGCTCAGCCAATGAGCGGTACCACGCAGCTTTGGCAGGGAATTAGAATCCCGCGCCGCTCAGTGGTTAGCACTGTATACTGTGGCTCAGTGGTTAGCACTGTATACTGTGGCTCAGTAGTTAGCACTGTATACAGTGGCTCAGTGGTTAGAACTGTATGGTGGATCAGTGGTTAGCACAGTATATGGTGGCTCAGTGGTTAGCACTGTCTATGGTGGCTTAGTGGTTTGCACTTTATGGTAGCTCAGTGGTTAGCACTGTATGGTGGCTCAGTGGTTAGCAGAGTGTATGGTAGCTAAGTGGTTAGCACTGTATACTGTGGTTCAGTGGTTAGCACTGTATAGGGTGGCTCAGTGGTTAGCACTGTATGGTGGCTCAATGCTTAGCACTGTATATGGTGGCTCAGTGGTTAGCATTGTATGGTGGCTCAGTGGTTAGCATTATATACAGTGGCTCAGTGGTTATAACTGTTCGGTGGGTCAGTGGTTAGCACTGTATGGTGGCTCAGTGGTTAGCACTGTATGTTGGCTCAATGGTTAGCACTGTATGTTGACTCAGTGGTTAGCACTCTATGGTGGCTCAGTGGTTAGCACTCTATGGTGGCTCAGTGGTTAGCACTGAATATGGTGGCTCAGTGGTTAGCATTGTATAGTGGCTCAGTGGTTAGCACTATATACAGTGGCTCAGTGGTTATAACTGTCCGGTGGCTCAGTGGTTAGCACTGTATGGTGGCTCAGTGGTTAGCACTGTATGTTGGCTCAGTGGTTATCACTGTATGTTGACTAAGTGGTTAGCACTGTATGTTGGCTCAGTGGTTAGCACTCTATGGTGACTCAATGGTTAGCACTCTATGGTGGCTAAGTGGTTAGCACTGCATGTAGTGGCTCAGTGATTAATACTGTACATGGTGTTCAAAGCAGGGGGTCAGTGGGCAGACCAGGGGTAGGTGGGAAGAGTAGGGGTCAGTGGGCATGGTTAGTGGGCATAGCAGGGGGTCAGTGGGCGGAGCGGGGATCAGTGAGTAGAGTCAGAGGGCAGAGTGGGGGTCAGTGGGCACAGCAGGGGTCAGTGGGCACATCAGGGGTTCAGTGGGCAGAGCGAGGGTCAGTGGGCAGAGCAGAGATCAGTGGGTAGAGTCAGTGGGCAGAGTGGGTGTCAGTGGGAAGAGCGGGGGTCAGTGGGCAAAGCAGGGGGTAAGTGGACACAGCATGGGGTCAGTGGGCAGAGTGAGGGTCAGTGGGCAGAGCAGGGTCAATGAGCACAGTGGGGAAGTCAGTTGGCACAGTGGGGGTCAGTGGGCACATCAGGAGATCAGTGAGCACAGCAGGAGATCAGTGGACACAGCAGGGAATTAGTGGGCACAGCAGTGGGTCAGCGGGCACAGTAAGGGGTCAGTGGGCACGGGGGGTCAGTGGGAACAGCAAGGGTCAGTGGGCACAGCAGGGGGTCAGTGGGCACAGCAGGGGGTCAGTGGGCATGGTCCATGGGCACAGTCAGTGGGCAGAGCAAGGGTAAGTGGGCAGAGCAGTGGGTCAGTGGGCACAGCAGGGTCAGTGGGCACAGTTAGTGGGCAGAGTGAGGGTAAGTGGTCAAAGCAGGGGATCAGTGGGCATAGCAGGGGATCAGTGGACATGGTCCGTGGGCACAGCAGGGGGTCAGTGGGCACAGCAGAGGGTCAGTGGGCACAGTTAGTGGGCAGAGTGAGGGTAAGTGGGCAAAGCAGTGGGTCAGTGGGCACAGCAGGGTCAGTGGGCACAGTTAGTGGGCAGAGTGAGGGTAAGTGGTCAAAGCAGGGGATCAGTGGGCATAGCAGGGGATCAGTGGACATGGTCCGTGGGCATAGCAGGGGGTCAGTGGACACAGCAGGGTCAGTGGGCAGAGTGAGGGTCAGTGGGCAGAGCGAGGGTCAGTGGGTATGGTCAGTGGGCACAGCAGGGTAAGTGGGCAGAGCAGTGGATCAGTGGGCATGGTCAGTGGGCACAGTGGAGGGACAGTAGGCACAGTGGGGGGTCAGTGGGCACAGCAGTTGCTCAGTGGGCATAACAGGGGATCAGTGGGCATGGTCAGTGGGCACAGCAGGGGCTCAATGGGCACAACAGGGGGTCAGTGGGCACAGTCAGTGGGCAGAGTGAGGGTCAGTGGGCAGAGCAGGGGTCAGTGGGCACGGCAGGGTGTCACAGGGCACAATTATTGTCAGTGGGCAGAGTGAAGGTCAGTGGGCATGGTCAGTGGGTCGAGCAGGGGTCAGTGGGCACAGCGGGGAGGAGTTAGTGGGCACAGAAAGGGGGCCAATGGGCATGGTCAATGGGCAGAGCAGGGGTCTGTGGGCAGAGCAGGGTGTCCATGGGCACAGCAGGGGTCAGTGGGCAAAGCAGGGGGTCAGTGGGCAAAGTACGTGTGTCAGTGGGCATGGTCAGTCAGCACAGCAGGGGATTAGTGGGCACAGCAGGGGGAAGTGGGAACAGCAGGGGGTCAGTGGGCATAGCAGGGGGTCAGTGGCCACAGCAGGGGGTCAGTGGCCACAGCAGGGGGTCAGTGGATAGAGCAGGATAGATCAGCAGAGGACCTTTGATGACATCACGATCATGTGATTTGTGACTCCACCCATCATCATGACATCATTAGAGGTCCCGAAGCACTCATTTGTGCTTGCAGGTGCCGTGAGGACCAATAGGAAGAGTGGTAACAACGGGGGACAGCGGTGACAGGCGGGGAGAAGTAATGGGGCAGCGGGGGAGCAGCGGTTCCAGGTGGGGGAAAGTGATCAGGCAGCAGGGGAGCAGCAGTGACAGGCAGGGGGGAGTGATCGGGCAGCGGGGAGCAGTGGTGAGAGGCAGGGGGAGTGATCGGGCAGTGGGCAGTGTCAGGGGGGGCTGTGTTGATAGGCAGGGGTGATCGGGCAGCAGGGAGGCTGACAGAGGTGTCCGGTTACTGCGGGAATGCAGCGGCAGTGTGGCGGGCGGGAGTCCCAATATGGCAGTTGGCACACATCCTGGTCGGCACAGTGGATTGTGGGATAGCGACATAAGCGCCGGATGCGTGTGACACACATTATTCGTGATTATATTTTAGATAAATGTTCACACATGCATGAGTTTTTCAACAGTGGACATTGGGGCTGTGGAATGCTTGAAGGGTGGAATAGGACCAAGGGTGGAGCCTAGACGGAATCTCCAGTGGGTTCAGAAATTTTGCCAGTATGGGACTCTGAAATTCTTGGTGGCAGCCCTGAGTGAGCTACATGAACTTTAAGCTATTTAGAATGCAATCAGATTATGTATGCAAAATTTGGCTTGTGCACTGGTATAGCTTAAAAAATGTGCACAGCAAATGTGTTCTTTCTTTCTTTGTCATGTCTGCAAATTGAGGTTCTAATCTAGGTTGAATCCAAAGTTATGTGATAAGGCATTTTAAAGGGTAATTTCTGACTTTTAGGATATCTACATATAATAGGTGGCACTAGAGTTCAAGTCTACATCCTTTCTGAAGAAACAATTTGCATATTTTATTTCCCAGAGGATCATTGAGACTTTTAAGTCTTGTCATTACTGGCATGCCAGATCTTGTGAGTTACTCTCCACAAGGAGAAAAACTTAAGCCATTGCACCAGTAACGCAGGCTTCAGATGCTCATAATTATTGTACTTGTCTATGTATGCCCCTTTTCACATGTAAAGCACCATGGAATAATAATAGCCATGCTATGACAACTAATAATAATATTATTTTTTTAGCATCCAGTTGCAATTAATGAATCTTTACTTAAGGATACTGAAACATGAGGCAGAGTACTGAAACACAAAAGGGTATTGTGTTTTTTTTAAGTTACTTTTCTTTTTTGCCTTGGGATATTTGTTGACTTTTTTCTACCCGAATTCTTTACAAATAGCGGATGTGGTTTATCAATTTTGTTCAAAATAAAAAATGGTCTCTATTTTTCTCTTTAATTTGTTTTTTTGAAATATTTATGAAGTAGTGCAAAACTTGCACCAAAATAACATTTTTACATAAAAACCACACAAAAGTGGACTGGAAAACATTTGTGCCATATTGTGTAACTTTTTAGAATGCTCACAAGATTTTAATCATTATAAATCATCTGGAAAACTTAATCCCTGCCAACATTGGCCAACATAACGCTATTCATGTGTCCACTGCTTGCTGTGTAATGCACTTTATATGAATTAAATAAAGAAGAATTCATATGTTTGAGTCAGACTTCTACACTAGAATTTCTTGGATTTTACTGGCTGTAGCGAAGCTGTTGCCCGAGCTCCATATGGTATAAAGACCAGTAATGTGGTGAGCTGGATTCATATATTATTAAAAAAAACAAAACACACAGATAAACAGATAAAACAGACTTTAAAAAGGCACATAATGAATGAAGAAATAGTTTCAAATGATAAACGGGCTACAAACACCAAAAACTAGACAAAAAGGGCACAAATACAAAAATAAATCAAGCCAAAATTTGGTGAACACTAATCTTAGAACACTCCCTTAGTTAATAATAGAAATGGTTTAAAATAAAGTATATTAGGGAATTTTAGTTGTAAGTTTCCTTTACAGATGTAGCAACAACCATTTGAATAAAGGCCCCATTACACACTACGATATCATTATCTATTTCATTGCAAGATCACCGGTTTTGTGACGTTGTTGTGTGTGACATGTACCAACGACCAACGATAAGTACGTTCATTGTTGGTCATTGGTAGATGACCCGGACCATTTTTTTATTGTTGTTCTCCCGCTGGCCGGCCAGCATCGACGTGTGTAACAGCAGGAGACCAATGATCAGCCAGCTGCCAGCGCCGCACCGCACCGCACACGCTGGGAGCTGGTAACCAGGGTAAACATCAGGTAACTACTAAGCTCAGTGCTCTGCTTAGTTACCCGCTGTTTACCCTGGATACCAGTGTTCTCGCTGGGCCTGATCTCTGGTGAGTCTGCCTGTTTGACAGCTCACCAGCGATCACATAACGATGTCCCAGTGACCCCCATCGATGGTCGGATAGCTGGGACATCATACTGTGTAACAAGGGCTTCCAAGGATTAACTCTCAGCAAAACTAAGTAAATTTTGAGGCCCATTGCATTCTAGTAGCCCACTCAGCTCTGTACACACTTCATGTATGTAGCGGACTCAGATGTTGACACTGCCTCTAAAAGGACAGGTGCAAGCTGTGTTATACAGATGGCTCCTAATCTGTCACAGCAACATTAAAGATGTCACTAAAGACTCCCATGAATGAAGCAATGTCAGTAGCTTGGCTTCATCAGAAAACAGTAGTTTTACAATGTACTAATATATTACAGTTTTGTAGTGTATTATACAAGCAATTCCACTAGTGCAATTAATAAAAAATGGAAGGAAGAAATTATAAAAGTTCAGCCTTTTCCTGACAGTTAAAAAAGCACTGGTATTGCTGCATGCCTAGCTGTATAAACAAAAAAATGCTATATTTAACCCATGCTATCCATGGCAACATTTCTAGCAAAATTCCACCCAATATAGTAATAAAATGAGATCAAAAACTGGTTTGGACCCCAAAATTGTACCAGGAAAAAATACAAGTCAATCAATCAAAAAAATTAAAAAGTCATAGTTCTTGTAATGCAAGGAGGAGAAATCAAAAGGGAAGAGAGGCCACCTGGGTACCTGTCACCCAAGTGCATGGGTAACTTGGTGCTGCTATACACAAACTCTGGATACTCAAACAGTGGTAGCAAAAGAGTGCTTACACTATGTAAGGGCTCTTTTAGACGTCCGTGCACAGGCTGGCCAGGTCTCTTTCGACCATTGGGTTACAGCTTAATATATTAATATGAGTGTATCATGCATGGCACAAGATATGCATAGATCACAATGCAATAGACTGGCCACAAATCCATGAATTTTGGTCTGTGCATATGAATATGGTATTATTGTGACTGTACTTGAAATTATTGTACCATAGCATGGTCATTGCAATACAGCTACTTGCAATTATTGTACCGTAGCATGGTCATAGCAATATCAGTTTTTGTTGAGAAAGAAAATAAGCAATACAATTTAATTGTACCTAGTTTTTCAGGCTTCTTTGTGTCTTCAACATCTTTCTCTAAAAAATAGAATATAAACTCAACATTATACATATTCTAAATATCAACTTTATTTATATGCCAAAATAGCATTACTGTATCAAAGACTAACGCCTAAGCCAGATGTAAGAAACAGATGAAAGCAGCACATTGTTATGTTATGCACTAGCCCTTCAAAACAGATGTCATCATAGCCCCTTCTGGCTGTGATAACAGATCATGTGCACAGCTTGTCACATACAGTAGCTCACAAATGGAATAATGTAAGCACATCAGCTCATTATCTTTGCTTGATATGTTCTGTTGCAGTAACTTGCTATTTATTAGGTGATGGTGCTCAGGGAAGCCGGTAGTTTATGCGAGTAAATGATTTAGGCCAAAAGCATCATGTACAGTTCGTTGGTAAACCTTAAAACATGATTTACATTTGTATTGTATAGCAAATAAACAAAATAATAAAACATTCAAAATGCATAAAACATTCTAAAGAGATTTCTAGAACACATGAATAATGAGAACAAGTGTAGATGAAAGTGCATGCATGTATAATAATAAATAGACAAATAAATGATAAATGACATATCCACACAAATACAGCAATGCACATTACACAGGGTGACATAGTATAAAGAAGTGTCAATTGCATAGTACCTGACAGTAATAGGTCACGGGATAAATGCTCCTGTTATTATGGAGAAGGTAAATTTAAGTACCGTATATGCATATACCATAGGCTCACATATGGAAGGTACCAGGAGACCCATAGGACAAGGGGGGAGACAAGGGGATAGAGTTGAAGCAACCCAAATCCTCCTTGAGAATTTATTCTTGGTTTTAATTGTTTTTATGGCATTTTTTTTGTCAGTAAACTTTTGTAAATACCTTGCACATATTGTGTTTGAATGCTTTCCTTGCACTTTGTTCTCTTGTTCTAATTATTCATGCATTTTTGTGCATTACACGGAACTCTATGACATTTATAGTCATTATTTCTGAGTGATGCTCCCTGCCCCCTTTTTTCTGCCATTTCTAGAAACATGACATACTTTTTTTGCTTTAACTATGACTAGGAATATAAAGCAACATTCAGTCAAAGAGTACTTTACATTAGATGTAATTAAATTAGTAAAATGTAATAACAAATATATTGAAAGATTACTTAGAGGAGTGCTAAACCTAGAAGTTAACATTAAATAAACATAGGATCAGCTTGCTTATACTAAGCCTTAGGTCGGTTTCACAATTGTGTTTGGGTGCATTGCGTCGGCATGCGCCCCAATATGCTCTTCAATAGCTCCACCCTGCATACTTATGTTTAACTTGGGAATGCAGGGATCTGTTTGTATGCGATTGCGTCCCACCGCATTTTTTTCATCACCACGACGTTGCAATTTTGGGGTGCCTTAGGCTGCATGAGATGAACGCATGCATACTGATGCACCGAATGAAGATATGGAGGTCAATAGTGGCGCATCGCCATCTGGATGGCTGCAGATGTAGGCGGCAGCCACAGTATGTAAAATCTCTCTCTCGTCCCCGACCAGACTTTAATGGTTTTCTATTGGAATTTTCCTTCGTGGTAATTCTCATTAAAAAACACAGCGCTGACATCCGTCAGTATCTGTTTTGGCATCCGTCTGCGTGTCTACACACAGAAGAATGCGTCCGAAATGCCAGTGTGAAAGTAGCCTTAGTGTGATATATATTTTCCCCATATTGTTAAAGTAAACATTCAGAAAATGCAAGGATTAATTATTTTTTCATCTGTTCAATGTTAAGACTGGTAAAGACAGAGCTGGATTGGGTAACACCAAGAGGAGTGGTTTAGATGTCTTTATGTTCTACTGCAAACAAGCAGAGGACGAGGTTCCTACTGTAGCTAGTTGCCTTAACTGTTTAATTTACATTGGATGTATTGATACATCCTATATATCAGTGCGTTCCCGCAAATGGACTCACTGATACACAGTGGCAATTATATGGGCGCAGGAGATGTGCCAGTATGCTCACCAACAAGAATTTGGCTTAAGTGACAGACAAACAAAGGCTGATGCCAGCAGCACCTCAGACTGTTTAACTCTCTAAATGCTGAGATCTTTAGTGATTATAACATTTATAAGGATTAGCGAATGAATGGTCTCCCTTTCTCACCCTATCGGCACCCCTGCGATGTGATCACAGGGAGACAATGATTGTCATGGCAGCCAAAGGTCAAATAATAATCTCCTGGGCTGCCAGCTACAGTGGCCTGCAATACCATGCCAAAGCCAAAGGAAGAACTAAGTACAAAAATAAAAAATAAAATTAAAGCATTGTAAAAATATAGAAAAGAGCACAAAATAAAAAATAAAAAATTGAAAAAAAATTAAAAAAATGATGCCAATATCTATGCAATATTAGGCTACATATCTATGCAATAACAAAAATAAACAAAAAATACACATATTTGCTATTGCTGTGTCAAGAATGACCCGATCTTTTAAACTGTCACAGTAGTTAACTCCTTCAGTGATCAGCATAAAAAATAAATGGAAAACCCAGCAAAAACTACACTTTTTCATTAGACCACAAAATAAAAGTGAAATAAAATGTTGAATGTAAATAGAAATGGTATCCATGGAAAAGGCATCTCAGCGAAAAACAAACACCAACTCACATCCTTCAGCAGAAAAATAAAAAAAAGCTGTAGTTCTCAGAATATGACAATGCAAAAATAGTTTTATCATTAAAATAGTTTTTCTTGGTGTAAAAGAGGCAAAACATAAACAAAAGCATAAATCTGTTACCGATGTATTTGTAATGATCCAAAGAATAAATATGTCATCACTTTTACGGTGAACAGCTAGAAAACATGCACACAAAAATATCATTTTCAAAATAATGTGATGCAGAAACCTTTTTGCTAAAAAATAAAAAAAGTTTTTTTAGTGTGTGGCAGCAGCCGAACATGAAAATCAATTTAAATCTGGTATCGCTTTAATCGAAGTGACCGAAGAATAAAGACCTCCCATCACTTGTATTGCATGGTGAACAGTGGGAAAAAAATGAATGAAACTGTTTTTGAGCTGCTGTTGATTTGTTCATTCTGCCTCCCAAAATTCACAATAAGGCTCTGGTCAGATGGCCATATAATGTCTTATCTGAGAGAATCTGTCCAATTATGTAGCTTAAGCCAGAGTTGCACTGGTGTATTGTGTCCTATGGGTGAGCAACAGATGCGATTTGCTAATGACACTCGGCTCAGGCTCTGCTGCGAGCGTGAGCCAAACGTCATTCCACTGAGCTGCTGTGGTTAGGTCACAGCTGAGGAGGAGACAGAGAGATTAATCTTTCTACCTCCTGCATTGACGAGCTCAGTGTATATCGCACTACACTCATATGACATTCGAGTGCAGTGCAATTTTTCACATTCACTTATAGACTTGTATGGGTGCATGTGATCTGAGATTCGCTGCTAAACGCAGCATGCTGCAATCTTTTCTCATGTTGATTAGGCATGAGAAAAAATTGGCAGGTTGACACTGCCTCTTTGTTTAACTATGGTGTGAGTGCAATCTGATATTTTACCAGAGTGCACTCGTCCGTTGTATATGCTAGTGGTGCCAAACACTTACAGTCTAAGTGTATGATCATAGTGTGACCTGATTTTCTCAAATGATGAGACATTGGGGAAAAGAAAGAAAAGTGTCCAACTTCTCCATTGCATCAGTCCATGAAAATTAGGCTACATTAAGATGTCATCTGATTGCAGTTTTATGTTTTCCACAGACCCATTTACTTATATTGCCAAGTGCAATCTGATAATTCGAACCAACTCGGACGTGCTGTGATCTTTTTTCCTTGGATATGTGCCCCATAAACAAACATGAGTGCCATCCGATGTTTTGTTGGATCGCACTCAGGCCAGAAATATTGTGGTGTGAGTGAGCCCTAAGACGCGGATCACATTAATCCTGTAGGGTTTACATGTAAATCTCTGAAAGAAGTGATGCAGATCTATCCCCCAATGGAACATTGACTAAAATTAGGCAGATTAACTCATTTTGGACTCTATGATCAGGTGATGTCCACATTTTTTTAGCTTGCGTAAAAGTGCGGTCAACCATAGTTTTGTGTACTTCTATAAAGATGAACATTGCTGGACAGAGGTCACACAGAGTCCAAAGTATCACTGCTGCCTTTTTACAGTGAATGGAATAATCAGTGGTTTCATCTGAATCACTTCTACAATTTGAAGCCCTGAAATCCAGATGCTAAGGAACTTCCCAAAGTTCCTGTCCACTGACCATGATCTGATCTACTTATCTCTAGTTCTGAGCATATTTGTAGACTTACCTGTTTTTCGTAGGCCAGGCTTCTTTTCAGTCTCTTCTGTTGTTGTTTCTAAACAGAACACAAATTTATATTAAAACTATGAACCCTATTTAAAGTGAACCTGTCAGCTCGTTTGCGCCCCTTCAGCTATCACTGTCTGCATATGCAGCTTCATAGTATTCTACTCATCTCTGTATGAGCTAACAGTGTAATGTTAACGGTGAAAAAAAAGCCTTTTTACACTTTGTTGTTTTTATGTAAATGAGGCAATGTGTAGTCACCTTGGAGGATGTAGTCACTCTGGCTGGTTAATAGTTAACATTTCTGCCAAATGTCAAAAGATGCTGCGGGACCTGTGTGATGTCATGATCATTTGACTATAATAGGTGGTGGTAAGTCTCCATAGCCTATAATGATTTTGCTTGCTTAGCTCCGCCCACTATGGTTTCACGAATGTTACATTACACAAGTTCTTTATACAGGGAAGTTTTCAGAGAGTTAACTATTAATCTGCCAGAGTGACCTTATCCTCTAAGGTGTAGTCACTGTCCCACATAAGAAAGGTGTATAAATGCTTTTTTTCACCTTTAATACTATGAGCTCAGACAGGGATGATTAGAATAGTATTATAAAGCTGCAGGGACAGACAATGATAGTTTGGGGGGCATAAGCCACCTGACAGGTTCCCTTTAATTTTTGCATTTTTTTTTCAAATCACATTACTTTTTTGCTCTTGTAATATTAGTTTTCATTTTAGCACCAAATTAATCAAAATGGCACGTGATTCATCAATTTGGGACAAAGTAAAAGAAAAGTATTTTTCCTCTTTCTTAAACTTCACTAGTCTTTATATAAGGCTAGGTTCAGATGTTCATATCAAAAATAATCCTTTTTTCATCCAGAAAAAACTGTCATCTGATTGTCTGTGTTTTATATCTGTGTGTCATTTGTTTTTAGACATCAGCAGTATACTTGTATACCTTTTCCTGTTTAAAATTGCAATGTATCCATTAAAATTCATTTTAATATAGATGACCTCTATGGGATGCAATCTCTTCTTGTACACCCATAGATTTATGTAGGTGAGGTGTAAAAAGTGCAGTGCAGACTAGTGCATGCTGTGATTTCTTTCATGCGGACATTCGGTCCGTATGACAAAACTTTGTTCTTGACTCTCCGATTGAATAACAATGGTCAATGTGGGGTCTGTGTGATAACTAATTTTGAAATATAAATAATAAATTCAATGAAAGGATTGTTTCTATCGCAGACATTCCGGTCATATGTCTACGAGCAGACCCAACCTCCTGGCTGTTGGAGTCAGCGAAGTTGATATGAATATATGAGAAACGTGTAAAAGGTTGAGATAAATATTTTGTGGTACTTGATGTGTAAAGTTACCTTTTTTAGGTTGCTTTTGTTCTTTCTCAACCTTATCAATAGGTGATACTGAAAAAAAAAATTATAGTCATAGCATATGAAATATCTGAAGATACGATATGTTGTAGCTTAAAAATTCTCAACCTCAAAGCATTTCCTTTAAATATCCTTATTCGGTTATTTAAACAAATCTTAGATAAATTAATAGTATAATTAAATGTAAGAAAGTTTGTAATATATCTTTGCAGTGAAGTCAGCATCCATGAAAATAATACAGCTCAAATTCATTTGGCTAAAGTGGCTCAGCACAGAATGACTGTTCAAATCAAGTACATGCGCTCAGTGTATCATGGCGGGACCAATCACTTCAACACACCTTCCCACTTGTTTGTTTTCCTCAATCTCCACCCCCCCTTCTTCTTTGATTGACAGCTGTGGCTTCATAAAGAAGGGGATGGGTTGAGATTGCTGGAAAACAAGCAGATGGGAAGGTGTAAATATATGATGGTCATACCATGATGCACGACCACAATTCTTCTATGCTGACAGAGCCCCTTTAAATCAAGGGGGCTTGCAGCACAGTGAAGTCTGAAGTTACAGGTCCATTTACAGGTCTATGAAGAAAGGAGGACAGAGGTTGAAGGAGGAGGACTGAGGGAGAAACAGGTAAACACAGGCAGATCAAGCTGTGCTTCCAGTATGTATTTCTATTCCTTATTGTTAACATCGGAAATAGGAAGATGATGAGGTGATTAAAATGTTTATGATTTTTTTTTTGATTTTTAACTTTTTCTTACTTTCCTTATATTTGAATATTCATAGGGTACTAAACCTGAGATCATTTGATTGCTTGTATTATATAGTGTAATAATGCAGTATTTCAGTAATTAGTAACAATCAAGGTCTCTTAGCCACGACAGGTGTCAAATGAACATAAAAAAATGTAATCCCACCCAGAAAAGTGGGATGATTTTTTTTCACTTGTAAACTGCTGGAGAAGGAGAAAAAGGCGCACAGTAGTGTTTAACTGCATAGTTTCAATTTTGCATGAATACCAACACAGGCTCACCTGGGTCGGTTGTGATCTGTCACAACCACTGATCTGGCATATGATATTACCGGTATCTAAGCTCCATGATATGCTGCAATCTCCCATGTGTTATAGATTCAAGAATTTACAGTACGGACCAAAAGTTTGTCCGCACCTTCTCATTCAGAGAGTTTTCTGTATTTTCATGACTATGAAAATAGTAGATTCACACTGAAGGCATCAAAACTATGAATTAGCACATGAGGAATGATATATTAACAAAAAAGTGTGAAACAACTGAAAATGTGTCTTATATTCTAGGTTCTTCAAAGCAGCCACCTTTTGCTTTGATTACTGCTTTTCACACTCTTGGCATTCCCTTGATGAGCTTCAAGAGGTAGTCACTGGAAATGGTTTTCACTTCACAGGTGTGCCCTGTTTAATAAGTGGGATTTCTTGCCTTATAAATGGGGTTGGGACCATCAGTTGTGTTGTGCAGAAGTCTGGTGGATACACAACTGATAGTCCTACTGAATAGACTGTTAGAATTTGTATTATTATGGCAAGAAAAAAGCAGCTAAGTAAAGAAAAATGAGTGGCCAACATTAATTTAAAAAATGAAGGTCAGTCAGTCTGAAAAATTAGGAAAACTTTGAAAGTGTCCCCAAGTGCAGTTGCAAAAACTATCAAGCGCTACAAAGAATCTGGCTCACATGAGGACCGGCCCAGGAAAGGAAGACCAAGAGTCACCTCTGCTGCGGAGGATAAGTTCATCTGAGTCACCAGCCTCAGAAATTGCAGGTTAACAGCAGCTCAGATTAGAGACTAGGTCAATGCCACACAGATTTCTAGCAGCAGACACATCTCTACAACAACTGTTAAGAGGACACTTTGTGCCGCAGGCCTTCATAGTAAAATAGCTTCTAGGAAACCACTGCTAAGGACAGGCAGCAAGTAGAAGAGACATTAGACCACTGGAAATCTGTGCTTTGGTCTGATGAGTCCAAATTTGAGATCTTTGGTTCCAACCACCTTGTCTTCGTGCAACGCAGAAAAGGTGAACGGATGGACTCTACATGCCTGTTTCCCACCGTGAAGCATGGAGGAGGAGGTGTGATGGTGTGGGGGTGCTTTGCTGGTGACACTGTTGGGGATTTATTCAAAATTGAAGGCATACTGAACCAGCATGGCTACCACAGCATCTTGCAGCAGTATGCTATTCCATCCGGATTGCGTTTATTTGGACCATCATTTATTTTTCAACAGGACAATGACTCCAAACACACCTCCAGGAGTGTAAGGGCTATTTGACCAAGAAGGAGAATGATGGGATGCTACGCCAGATGACCTGGCCTCCACAGTCACCAGACCTGAAACCAATCGAGATGTTTTGGGATGAGCTTGACTACAGGGTGAAGGCAAAAGGGCCAACAAGTGCTAAGCATCTCTGGGAACTCCTTCAAGACTGTTGGAAGACCATTTCCTGTGACTACCTCTTGAAGCTCATCAAGAGAATGCCAAGAGTGTGCAAAGCAGTAATCAAAGCAAAAGGTGGCTACTTTGAAGAACATAGAATACAAGACATATTTTCAGTTGTTTCACACTTTTTTTGTTCAGTAAATAATTCCACATGTGTTAATACATAGTTTTGATGCCTTCAGTGTGAATCTAAAATTTTCATAGTCATGAAAATAAAGAAAACTCTTTGAATGAGAAGGTGTGTTCAAAATTTTGGCCTGTACTGTATTTAGAGGCGAAAGGGGACTTTGGATCGCGCTCCCGTTGCAATGAATAAGTACAATGAAGATATTAAAAACCCTTATTTAAGGGATTAACACAATTGGTGCTGCTGGTAGAGGCAGATACTGGTAAGGTAAGAGCTTAGCTGTTGAGCTGACTCCACACACCTTGAAGTACTCCATGAGGTAAACATCCATCATTAAGCATTGAGGGGTTAATATTGTAAGCAAACTTAAGGAAAGATGCAAACTATACAAATATGCACTAATTAAGCTAAATAGTGTTGAGAGTCAGTTGCTTTGACAGACTTATCTTTTAGCTTGCAATTGAAATTGAAATAAATTATTTGCATTTGTACACCATACCTTTAGTTGTTTTCTTATGATCTTTTTTCAGCTTTTGTTCAGTAATTTCTGAGAAAAAAATGATATAGATAGCTTTGAAGAGAAACTTTAAGCATTGTACTCTATATGGTGCATATTATTGTCTTAATTATGTTCCTTCAATTATTGAAGGAAATGTTTAAAGGGAATCTGTCACCACTTTTTGCCACCTAATCTAAGAGCAGCATAGACCCTGATTCCATGGCTATGTGCCACTTACTGGGCTGCTTAGTGTAGTTTGGATAAAATTACTGTTTAACCAGCAGGAGATTATTATTACAGAACCACATGACTTGCTGTCAGGTAGTCCAGCATATTCATGAGCTCTGAATAACCCCGCTCCCATCTCTGATTGGCAGCTTTCTGTGTACACTGTAGATATTCAGAAATCTGTCCATCAGTGTTGTGGACAGGGATATACATTAAAAAACATGCAAGATCTGCATCAGCAAATGAGTGAATTTAGCAAAATGGTACCAAGATGTCCAGTAAGTCTAGGGTCACACTTTGAGGGTGACCCACACTTCACTGATCCGGTAAACGCATAGCAGAGCCTGCTGTAGCGCATAGCGTTAACGTCGAACGCTGCCCAGCAACACTGCTCCATAGTAACCCGTAGTTTACCTTGGATGCGGTCACACACAGAGCCCCAGGAAGTGCGCTTTAGCTAAGTGCACAGGAAAACGTCTGCAACATTTTCCTGTGCACTCAGCTAAAGCGCACTTCCCTGGGCTCTGTGTGTTGCCGCACAAGGTAAACTACGGGTTACTATGGAGCAGTATTGCTGGGCAGCGATCGACACTAACGCTAGCCATTACAGCAAAATGGGCTAAGCGCTTAGCGGATCCGGGAAATGTGGGTCACCCTCCAAGTGTGACTCTAGCCTAAGTGACACATCGCTGGAGTCAGGGTCCATATCTCTATATTATGCTGCTCTCAGGTGCGGTAGAAAAGAGGTTTTCACAGAAAGATAATTTTTAAAGTTAATTTTAATCAATAGATCTTGTCCCTGAGGAAGGAGCTGGGTATTGGCTCCGATACTTGTCAAATTAAGACCCCGTTCATATACTGCTTTTTTGCTGCATATTTTTAAGCACAAGCTCATCACAAACTATGAGTGGGTGATTATACTTTAAGTGGAGCACTTGTTTCTATTAGACCTTTCCTCTGCGTGTGCCACTCCCGGTTTTGATTGTTCCACTCCTGGCTTTTTTTGAGCTTGTGCTTAAAATGTGCAGCAAAAAAAGCAGTGTGTGAATGCGGCCTAAACATACACCTTCATCCAGATACTCCAGTCTTCTGGTCTTCTTTGGCAGCAGCGCGGATCGAGTGACACTTTGTCCTATATATGCTATCTTTGGATCGCGGTTATCCGTGGATATGTGGATCAAGCAGCAGCTGCCTATTGAGCAATTAAACTAGTTGTGGGTATGCACAACCAGACCAGGTGAGCAGATTCTACTCATTGATACATCCACTCTCCATATTTAGGAGATAAGACCCTATTGCGCATTTTATCTCAATTTTAAGACTCAAGCCTAAGTAACACATCTCTGCATTCAGGGTCCATATTTCTATATTATGCGGCTCTCAGGTGCGGTAGCAAAAGAGGTTTTCCCACAAAGTAAATTTTTAAAGTTCATTTTAATCAATAGATCTTGGAATAATAATAAATTCAACAATTTAATGTGTGAAAAATGTTCTTGTGCTGAGATAATCTTATATATGTGCCCCTGGTGTGTGCTGTATAATGGCTATATCTGACTGTACAGGGACATGGTTTGATCATACTACATCTCTTGAGCTGGGGAGGCTGTAAAAGAGTATACAGACATTACAGTATGGGATCACACCTGACTCTTTTTTGTGAGGTAGAACATTTTCATGCCTGTTTTTAAAAAAATAATTTACCTCAAAGAAAGAATTATTTGTGATCCTGTGCTGTAATGTCTGTATACTCCACTTCATCCTCCCCAGCGCAGGAGTTGTGGTATGATCAGACCGTGTTCAGTGCATGGTCAGAAACAAGAATTACACGGTTCATAACAGGGAACATATATAAGATAATCTCAGCACAGGGACATTTTTTACAAAAACATACAATGTAGACCTTATTATTATTCCAAGATCCATTGAACAAAATTACCTTTGTTCATTGGAAAACCCCTTTCAAGCAATCTTGTTTTCCCCACAGGCGGAGCGGTGATCCCCGGAGCCAGAAGCTGCACAAGATGTTCTGAGGCAGCTGCGGTTACCTTAGTATGTGGATAGACAGTTCATAAGAAGGCACGGACACTTTAAGTCTCTGTAACGGGTTCTTTACTGTAACCAGCAGGCAGTACATGGCATACAGTGAAGGGTAGTGGACCGGGTGGACTCAGCAATGACCAGTGTTTCTCAGAGATCCGCGGTGTTCCTCCGTTCTAACTAATTATGATGCCGTTGTCGCCCAGGAATGCCAGATCGGGTACAAGGAAGCTGCTTGAATGCCCTATCCGGGGTATACGTTCCGGATGCTTTGGGGAGCCTTGGGTCCTTTGGTGGGTACACCGCTGGCTAGATGACTGTGTGTGGTGGTGGTGGGGTGCTCCTGTAAAGCGGTCCTTCCACTCCTCTGGTTCGCATAGAAGTGATAAACGACTCCCAGCTTCGGTACCAGCAAACCAGCTGTAGATGGGCACGGGATGATTTTGGACCTGCATGTTGACGCCCGATGATTGGTTGTTAAGGCACCGGGAATAATGGTGCTCAACCAGGGGTGATGGCCAGGGGAATTGGCCAGGGGGCCGCACGGAACTGTGCAACCCCCTCTCCTAGGTTGCAGAGCTGGAGAACTTGCTTCCTTCTCCTACGTTGCTGTTGCTCCTTCTCTTCTCACTCTACCACTACACTCCGCCCACCGAACCTTATTGGCCCTCTACGCTAGGTGATGCATGTAGGGTATGGATCTCTGAGTTAACTGTATCATTGCTTAGTCAGAGAATATTGCTGCTACTGTTTTGGCTGCAATACCCTCTTGTGACGCACTCGGTGTGGGGCGCCACACATGAATGGGTGTTCTTTAACCTTTGTCTGCACCTTCATATTAAAGTACTTTGCCCTCAGAGAGAAGTGCACGTGTGCCAGAGCACAATGGAAGACACTGTCGATGAAGCCAGAGAGAAGACAAAAGATCAAGACCATCAGACCAGGTTGTCCTATAGGTGAGTATACTGTCGTAAAATCTATTTTGACCACTATGCAGATCAGCTTGAGGACATACTAGTGCATCTCAATGAATTAGAATATCATCAAAAATCAATATCATATTGCCATGTTTTGGGGCGTTTCT
Organism: Allobates femoralis; assembly: GCA_033576535.1. Classification (NCBI taxonomy): domain Eukaryota; kingdom Metazoa; phylum Chordata; class Amphibia; order Anura; family Aromobatidae; genus Allobates; species Allobates femoralis. The sequence goes on from JARQOC010000001.1 coordinate 340,412,474, forward strand.
GGAAGCCCTGAAACACGTTGACTAATAATAAATCAATATTATATTCACCCTTTGATGTCTCGTGGAATGTAGCAGCGTGGTTTTTAATCTTACATCCTCCCTACTCTATATGCACCACGCTGGGACTGCAGCAACCATGATATGCTTTTATAGTGGTTGTGACTCTCACAACCACACAAGGGGAAGCCTCTGATATCTATTTAGGTAATATTTTATCTCTCAGACCTTTCATCCTCCCTACTATAATTTTCTGAAATAATGATTGTTGGGTTTTCATTGGCTGTAACTTTTTGATGACATTCTAATTCATTGAGATGCACTTGTAAAAAACTAATGAACACACGCAGCACATCAACATACATTTAATAACGTTTATTATCTATATTTACAAATGGAAATTACATAAACATATATATTAAATCCTTCCCCTTCGGGTGATTTTCCACTTTTTTCCCCATCTTTGCAGAGCCATAACTTTATGATTTTGAGGACTTGTCTTTCCTTTGTAGGACAAGTTTGTAGGTCAAGTTGCAGTTTTTGCTGACACCATCCATTTTACCATTGAATGTATTGGTAAATAGGAAAAAAAAATTAAAGTGTGTTGAAATTCCTCAAAAGACATCATCCTGAAATAGTTTTTTGGGGCTTTGTTTTTACGATGTGAAAATTACCTAGCAATATAATCTTCCAGGTCAGCACAATTACAACAATACCAAACTTTTACAGATTGTTAATATTATTTAAGCCATGAAAAAACTCCATAAAGCATAAAAATAGGATTTGATTTTTTGTCTGTTTCCAAGATCTGTAATGTTTTCATTTTATAACAATAAAGCTGTTTCAGGGTTTGTTTTTTGTGCAGGGAGCATGACTTTTAATTGATAGCATTTTGGGGTAGACATGACGTCTTTATAATTGCTTATTGCATTTTTATGATGCTGCAGCAGCAAAAATAACACAAATTGTATATTTTGATAGACTGAACCTTTACAGATGTAGTGATATTACTTTTTCAACTATATTTTATTTAAAAAAAAAAATCTGATGTTAATTTTAAATATTATTAATTTTTTAATATCTGTAAGGAAATTATTCCTTGATATTTTATTTTTTTGCCCCATTATGGTATTTAAAGTTGTGTTAGTCCATTAAAGTATAGTATAATATCACACTGATAAAGTATAAAGTGAAAAATATGATCATCTATGAAGGCCAGCAACAGGCTAATCTTCACAGGAGTACCATCATGGCAGGCTTAGGGGGTTCAGCATGCCCCTGGTTTAATCCTAGCATTGGACGTTCTCGTTCATTCTGTGTCAGAAAGTAGTTCAAAATATATTGAGTTAAAAGTAAAAATATTTTTTTTGACATTATTAGTCTATATTTTGTATTTCTCTTTATTGTATTACTTTTGATTTTAAATTCAATCAATAATTAAGGACTAGAAAATAAACTAGAAAATAAAAGTTTGGTACTGTGATAATTTACTGATATTGAGAATGATCTTGTTGGGTTATTTTTACTGCCCATTAGATCTTATCAAAGAAACCCAAAAAAACAAAGAATGTATTGCATTTTTTTCGCCATTATACTATATAAAACTGTTTTCTTGTTTTGCTGTGCAATATATAGTAAACTTGAAGGAACTGACTAAGCTCACCAATGTCCTGGTGCCCAAGGAAAAGCAAAGTCAATGTTTTGGAATAACCCTGACACACAAAAGCTATATGGAGTCAATGACTGATGCAAAAAATTGATCCTTTTTATTTATGTCCCATGAGAGAGCCTACAATTCAATCTGGTCTCACTGTGGTGCTGACTCCCTTTGCATACTGAAGAGAGCTGACAATATGTATCAGATAGATAACGATCAACACATCACTCACGAGCACCAGCATTACTCACCAAGTAACGAGTATGGCGAATTACACTCACTCATCACTATGTCGGAGTAATCTGATTATGCAACAACACTCTTTTCTACATGTACTTTATGTCTCACATCCTTGAAAATAGTCAATTGTATTATTGCATCATATTCTGGTGTTAATTACCTTTCTTTGGTTGCAAAGGTTCTTTTTCATACTTTTGGTCTGTTTCTGTAAAAGATTGCATAAAATGTATTGTAAATATTTAAAATATTTTTGCACAGAAAAATGTATTTGCTAATATTATTAATTGTAAGGTTTGCTATCACTCAGATACATAACTGTCATGCGCTTAGATAGCGCTGACACTGTTGGATGCTGCTGTGTATGTGGTTTGTCTTAAGAACTGCATGGTTGATGGTTGTGAAGGTCCTTGCCTCCTGTGGTGTGCTCCAGAACTGCAGTCACTATTATGTTCAATTGCTGGTTCAGGAGTTAATGTGTGACTCACCTGGAATCCCCACCCCCTGGCTTTAAATAGCCTTCCCTCTCTTCTGTCAGGTGCTGCTGATAGCTATGTGCTCTAGGGCTTGGTGCTGTGCTGATGCTTAACTGCTGGGCTAAAGTCTTTCCTTGGGAGAAGCTGTGATTCCTGACCCATGGGTGGAGGTAGGGGCCCTCAGTCTAGAGCTAATCAGGGGTTTAAGGGTACAGGATGGCCGCTCAGAACGCCTCACCATCAGAGGTACCTCCGAGATCAGGGCAAGCCAGGGACCCCAGCATCAGGGTCAGATTAGGCTCTCCTGACCCCCTTTTCCCCAATTCACCTACCTGTTACCTGATTCCCTTACCTCCCAAGCGTGACAATAACATCTTGCAAAAGGTTATAACTGAACAATTTCAACATTTATATCAACAATAGTTTAGTCATATTGATAGTTCTGCTCTGCTTCTTACTGGAGATGAGCGAACCTTTTGAAGTTCGGGCAGTACAGTCAAACTTTTTGGCACACTGTTCAAGACCCTTGGTTGCTAAGCTAGCTGAGCCTTTCTGGTTTCTTAGGCCAAGAAGTGTAGGGGCTGGAAAAGTGGGCAGTAAGGTGAGTATAAGGATTTTTATTATTTTTTGCATACTAAATGTATTATGCTCTGGGGTCTAGAGAGAGCCCAAGCATAATATGAAACATTACATTTGGAGAGAAGAACTTCTCTGCAAATAAAATTTCTAGGGAACAACCAATCAAACAGGCACACTTGAATGTTGCTTTATTCACTCATTTCTAGTTAGTAACCTAGACGGGGTATTTTAGACTAACTAAAGGCAGTCTTTTGCTTTGCCTGAAAGGTATATGGCATTAAAATAGTCTGGCTGGTTATGAATTCATTTACTAGTATTGATAGTTTTTCTCGTGGTGCGTGATGTTTAATTTTGTCAATGTTTCTCTCATAGAAAAATCAAGACGTAGTAATGAATGATTTTTGTTCTTTGAATGAGGATTCCCTTTCAATAACTACATAACTACATGCCAATTGTGTACTTGTTTTGAGATGTTTTTCACAGAAATAGAGGTGTTTGGGTTAAAGGATGTCATTTTTCTGTTAGGAATTGTTCTTTAACCAAAAGAATCTCAGTTTTGTCTGGGTTCTTTTTTTGCCAGATGGCATCCATCTATTTCTGTAGTTTTACTAAGCAGGAATGTATAGCTCAATTACTCCTAGCTTGAATGACAACTGGGTATCATTGGCATAATAGTCAATTGAAAGACCATAGATATGGACTATTTTGCCTATTGGTATCATGTAAATTGAAAATTATATTAAAGGAAACCACTGGTTCCTGTGGTGCTCTGTGTATTAACGGAACTGGCACAGAGTTTGAGGAGCCAATAGATACTCTTTGTGCACTTCCAGAAAGGAAAAAAAAAACATGGAATAACCATGCCATCAATTTTCAGTTTTGGGATACAGTGTGTGTCCTAAGTTAATTAAAAAAAAACAGCCCTCCCACCCCGAAGTGCTTTACTTATGGCTGGCTGTGTCTTGGCAGAGAGCTGAACTGCCAATTAGTGACTTCCATTGAGGTTCCATTTGTATTTTATAAGATTCAAGTAGGATTAATCCCAAAGTTTTCTGCTTGTCTCTATTAATAACTAATCAACTTTGTTTTCTCACAATAACGCCAACCCTTGGCATATTGCACTGGCTGACGTAAAAGCTGTAGGAAGAGTAGTTGGAGCACAACAAGCAGTAGATAGTTATGTAGGTTTAAAAAAGACATACCATAGGTCCATCAAGTTTAACCTTTCTCCACCAGTTGTAGAATGGTAGATTATTTATAACCCTCAATGCCATTTATTGAGAGAAAACTATTCAGTGCATTTTGAAAAGTTGTTATAGAGTCTAGAATTACTACATCTTATGGTATTACCCAGAGGAGCATTGCGGCTATAAGTCCCCTTATCAGCTTATCTCTCTCCTTATGGCAGCAGGCAGATACCTCTCCATAATGTAGAAAGCTAGTTCCCCATACCTCTTATGCTAGGGAATTCCACAGTCTGACTGCTCTGACTGTAAAAGTCCTTTCTCATTTAGCTGTCAGACTCATCCTTCCTCCAACTGAAATGAATGCCCCTGGTTCTTTGTCAGGTCATTGTTAACAATAAGTTATGTTAGTATCTTGTATTGACCACACATGTATATATACATAAAAATGATATCTCTGAAGAAATTTTATTCTATGCTAAAAGAGCCCAACTTTTCCAACTTCTCGTGATATAAGAGGTTCTCCACCCCTTATAATAACTTAGTTGTCCACCATTTAACAGATTCTAACTTCAGATCCCATATTCTAGATATGGCCTCGATGATCATGGTGATGTCACTGACCAAGCTCTACTCATGAGAAGCAGGACAGCTTGAACCTTGCTCACATTACTGCCCAGTTTTCTATTCTGACATTAGCAGATGATTCTGCTTTATGTGCTGATCATTGTTGATTTATGAATGGATGTCTTCGGCTAATTATATTCTTCTAGTGCCTGCACACTACAAAATGTTCATGACACTAAGAACATGAACAGCACTTTCATGCACTTGTAAGCCTCTTCCACCAACAGCAATTGTAGCAACTCATAGACCCCTAGTGATTGCAAAAGAATTAGTTGTGACCTTCAATCTTTTGGGTGGACATCAGCTTTATTATTTATCACCAATATAACCACATACCTCCTATTACTACATCACGTCCTGGATCCCAGATCTAGCCAACCTGATCATTATTATCATCTCTGACCAAGGACTGAACAAAAAATGCTTAGCACATGGCACACTCAAAAAGCCCCAGAAGCAACAGCCCACAGAATGGGATATTATGAAAACTTCATTAATTCTCTATTCTATTTTTAGTAAAATTATCTTCATCCTAAAAAAGAAATGACTTAGGGTGCCGTCACACACATCAATTTAGTGATCAATATTGTTAGCGAGCACATGCCCGCGCGATCGCTAACAATATTGTTCACATCGTTGGTGAGCTGTCACACAGGCAGACTCACCAACGATGTGGACCAGCGAGAACATTGGTAACCATGGTACACATTGGTTTACTAGGCGCCACACTGTGCTTAGTAACCCAATGTTTACCATGGATACAAGCTCCCAGCATAGGCTGCGAGGCGCTGGGAGCTCATTTATCGATGCTCTGCCGGTGTCACACGCAGCGATGCTGCGTGTCCACCGGCCGACCAACGATAGATTTGTTAACATGTTCACAAATCTGCAATCAAACAATCAAACAATTTTTTAAAGAAAAATCGTTTGATTACACGTAGCGACGCACAAACGTGAAAGCAGATCGCTTAAGCGATATCATTCAGAAAATTGATGCGTGTGAAGTGGCCCTAAGTCATACTAAGTATATGTCCAAAAATAGCTACAGTATTGGTGTGGTTTGTGCAAAAATCAAGTTTTACTAATAAAATGGGTGCAAAAAAAATCTACAGTTTGCAACATGCACACTTTGTGAGCAGATATTCATACAGATAAATGCTTTTACACAGACTTGGTGTATCGTTCTCCATAAGTCCAATGGACAGTGCTTTTGTGATCTACGCTAACTGTATATAGACAATGAGCACAAGGAAACTGCGGAAACTGTGGTACTGATGAGTGGCAATACACCAAAACACCGTGCCTGCAAATTGAGATTCCTGGTTTGGCTTATATCCATATAATAAGGCTCATTAAGCCTGCGTATTTGCTGCGTATTTTTACGCGAGTGCTGTTGCAGTTTTTGTAGCCAAAACCAGGAGTGGCTGATTAACACCAGCAGTGGGTGATTAAATACAGAAGTGGAGCACTTGTTTCTATTAGAGTTTTCCTCTGATTGTTACACTCCTGGTTTTGGCTACAAAAACTGCAACAGCACTCGCGTAAAAATACGCAGCAAATACGCAGTGTGTGAACGCACCCTTAAAGGTTGGCATTGACTTTTAGGATTGCTACTTCCAATAGGTGGCACTAGAGTTCAAGTCCTGTTTGAAGAGACAAATTGCTCTTTAAATTTCCCAGAGGAGCATGTGAGGTGTTGAAGTTTCCTCATACTGGCATATCAGGCCTGACATGTCACTCTTCATAAGGAGAAACCTTATCTCTTAGATCCCCAGTCTGTGGCCTTCACCTAGCCAAATCAGATGTCATACTTTGCACTAATGAGAGGCAAATGCCTCGAAACACCATCTCTCAAAATTGAGAATCTGGTTTGGCTTATATCCTTAGTCATGTAACAAGGCTACTTCAAGTCCTCTTTTAAGAGGCAATGTGCCTAAATATTGTTACAATAGTTCTTTAATAAAACTCAAATATTTAGATTTCACTGGGTTTTGCAATTTTTTTTTAAATTCAACATACATTTGATTTATCTTTAGTCATCACATTTTCAATTAGCATTTCAAATGTTTCAATCACTGATGGCTGAAGTTTCATTTATTTTTCTATACATATATACATACAAAACGTACACATGTATAGTACTTATGTAACATGCATATACTATAAGGCTTACCATTCTTAGATCCTTTGCGTTCTATATGTTTTTCTTCTGAAGTTTCTAATAGAAACAATCAATAAGTTATAAATCTTAATATTGTCAATGACTTTAAAAGATTTACCTCAAGCACTATTGACAATTTTCTATTGTTTAACAAGTACCGTATATACTCGTGTATAAGCCGAGTTTTTCAGCCCAAAAATTGGTCTGAAAAGTCCCCCCCTCGGCTTATACATGGGTTAATACGGTATGTGGTGTGTGGGGGCTGTGTCCGGTTGCTTGCGAGGCTGGTGGAGGCGGGGGGAGGCTGCTGACTGAGCGGCCCGTCACGTGGTGCAGCTCATTAGATATGCACGGCTCCCCCCGCCCATCACAGCGGCAGGGGGAGCCGTGCATACAGCTCCCAGTGGTAGTATAGAGGCAGCCCCCCTCCTGCTGGCATTCACCCCCCATACTGTGCAGAGCCCCCCACACTGTGCAAAGCCCCCCCCGCTGCATTATTTTACCCTCCAGCATCTTCATCACCACGGGTCCTACAGTCCTTGCTCGCTCGCTGTGTTCGGGTCTCACGTGACCCGGCGCGATGACGTCAACCCTCTGCAACCGCGGGGTCACATGAGACTGGGAACACAGTGCGCGAGGATGGACGCAAGGGCCCGCGGTGATGAAGATGCTGGATGGTAAGTTAATGCAGCGGGGGGCCTCTGCACAGTGTGGGGGGCTCTGCACAGTATGGGGGGCGAGTGCCAGCAGGAGGAGGGCTGCATCATATAGTGCACTGCATCCCGCGGCTGGGGGAGCAGTGCACTATCTGATACAGCCCCCTCCTGCCGGCACTCGCCTGCTGTATACTACTGTGGGCCTGCTGTATACTACTGGGGGCTGCTGTATACTATTGAGGGCCTGCTGTATACTACTGGGGGCCTGCTGTATACTACTAGGGGCCTGCTGTATACTACTGGGGGACCTGCTGTATACTACTGGGGGCCTGCTGTATACTACTGGGGGCCTGCTGTATACTACTGGGGGCCTGCTGTATACTACTGGGGGCCTGCTGTATACCACTGGGGGCCTGCTGTATACCACTGGGGGCCTGCTGTATACCACTGGGGGCCTGCTGAATACCACTGGGGGCCTGCTGTATACCATACTGCTGGGGCCTGTATACCAATGGGGAGCCTGTATACCTCACTGCTGGGGGCTGTATACAATACTACTGGGGGCTGTATACCACTGGGGGGACCTGTATACCTTACTGCTAGGGGCTGTATACCTGTCCTGGTGGCTATATACCATACTACTGGGGCCTGTATACCACTGGAAGGGCCTGTATACCACACTGCTGAGGGCTGTATACCTCACTGCTGGGGGTTGTATACCTGTGCTGGGGTCCACCCTCGGCTTATACGCCGGCTTATACTTATACGTTTTCCCAGTTTTTGGGGGCAAAAGTAGGGGGGTCGGCTTATACACGGGTCGGCTTATACACGAGTATATACGGTAAATATAATGTAATTAGTTCAAGAATATAAAGTAAAAATAAAAATAGTAAATTAATATAGTAAATAAAAGAAAAGGAGAAATCAAAGTAAAAAAAAGTAAAACAAAAAATATAGAAAAAAAGTATTTTTTTATGGCCTTATACAGGCTAGGATCAAAGCATGCAACAAAAAAGATCAAAGCATTGAATTTTACTAACATAAATATAAAACCATTCATACAGTTAATCAAAAGAACATATATAAATTGCATCAGTCATTAAAGGGTTATATATATATACTGTATAGTATCATAGAGATGACACCACCTCCTGACTTCCCATTTGCTGGGGAGTGGTGCTTTCATTATTTCAGACCAGTGAGATGGCTGTGCTGCTTGCCCAAACTTTGAGCTCTCTGGTGTGGCAGCTTAAGAGCAGCACTGGCAAGCTGTTTAGCAAACCTCTTGTAAGAGTTTGTTGCTTGTCTAGTAATAGGCTGCGGAGGTCACTGGTGACTTTGGTAAACTATGACATTAGGATTTTTAATAGGACATATTGCAAAGTCACTTGCTTTTCCAAGACCTGTGCTGTTTTGCTAATTTAACAAGTTAAGACAACCGTTTTAAGTGTTTTGTTATAAATCTTTATTTTATTATTCTATTTTTTTGAAAAACAAGAATTGGTAGACCAAGTTATCTACTAGTATTTATCATCATGGGATGAAGATAAATGGGAGGAGACACATTCGATATTGGAAAAACCTTGACAGTGAGGGTGATCAATAAGTGGAACAGACTGCCACGAGAGGTGGCAAGTGCACCTTCAATGGAGGTCTCCAAACAGAAGCTGGACAGACACCTGTCTGGGATGATTTAGCAGGGGGTTGGAATAGATGACCCAGGAGGTCCCTTCCAACTCCACCACTCTATGATTCTCTATGATTCTTTGTTTTGTCAAATAGTCAATAGTTATTCTTTATTTAACTTTACATGTGTAAAATAATGGCTAAATCATTTGTTTGAAGAAACACATCAAAGATTGAAGTGAAAACTACTAAATTAGTTTTTAGATCATCATAATCTTACTTTTTTCTGGTTCTGTTAGTTGTTTTTTGAGCTTTTTCACAGGTATTTCTGGAAAGTAAAACACTTTTCTAGTTATTGGAAGCCATTTCAAGCTATTATATTAATATTTAAATAAATACATTATTTTAAGATTACATTCATTACTTTTAATATTTGTGTTTTCAAAGTTTTTTATTAAATTAAATCTTAATATTCTACAGTGCTGTGCAAATTAATTGGGACAAAGCAAGTCTTTACTTGTTTATCTTGCATTAGTTTTACTATTGCTGATAAGTGTTTTATCAGTTCTTGGTGTCGTTTTCCTTTTTCTTCCACATTTCCCTTTTTGTTTTGGAGAAAACGATCCAGTTTCATTGTGTGTGCGAATTATTCTTGAAACGGTAGATTTTCCAATACCAACAGTGGAAGCGATTTCTCTTACAGTCAGACTTGTATGTTCATTAAGAGTAATAATTCTAGACCTCTTCTGTGGAGTAACATCCATTTTTACAGGCACAAATCACACTGAGAGAAAAAGTACACTAAACCACTCCTCACAGAAACAAGCTCTCAACTGAAGCTGAGGGGGCAGCTAGCTGTTATTTTCTGACTAAAACCAGTCAAACCACATTTTGTTACTCAAGGTTGTACACTCACACCTGTTCAAAGCAGTTAAAACTGGTTTGAATCACTGACTGGTAACCAACTTACGATTTTACTTAAAAAATGCTTTGTCCCAATTAATTTGCACAACACTGTACATTTGTAAAGAAACCAAATTACAAAACAAAACATAAATGAATTGTAATTTTGTCTGAAAAAGTGAAAAATATTCCTCTGAGATTATGCTGTAAAAATTTTTTATTACCTTCTTTTGTTCCAGCAAGTTTTTCAGGTGGAATGACTGTTTCCAAAAAAAAAGACAAACAAAATGTTAAAAGTTACTAAAAAATATGAAACAATGGCAAGCAAAAGATAATAATTTCTTTTACAATATACTTTTACTTTTTAAGGCTCTGTTTTAATGAATGACCATGTATATTAATGACTGCATTGGGGGTCACAGGCATTTCTTATGTATGTCTAATCTTTTGGTACCCAGATACCAACTTATTTGCACACAAGGGTTTGATATATTACAATAGAGACCATTTGTTAATATTACGCTCTGCATTTATTGTTAATTTCATTATTTTTTTCAGTGTGAAATGTTGCTACACATGAAAGAAAATTACAATCCTAAAACCTGTCTAACATTATTTTCATCTATACTTGAAAATGAAGGTGGTTATAGAAAGGATTAACAATGCGCTGCAGAGAAAAGACAATAAGGCTGGAAACACACTGTTTGAGTTACTTGAACCAGTCTGAAATCACTCACTCGGCATGACCCCTGCCTCTTTGTAGGGGATACTGTCAGTGGTATGCTTTTCTATGTAGCTTCACTGCTCCCATCCAAAGAGAGGGGGAGGCCATCCCGAGTGAATGATCCAAGACTCGTGCCTCTTTGGACAGGATACCATCAGTAGTATATGTTTTTCTATGTAGCTTCACTGCTCCCATCCAGAGAGGTGGAGGCCATCCTGGGGGATTGATCCAAGACTCATGTGAGTAACTCATTTGTCAGTGAGTTACCAGCCTAAAGGGATTCCTTGATTGTGATCTTATAAGTCAACATGTTCCTGAGATTCCATCTCCTTCATCATAACAAAATCTCATGACCAATAAAATCAGAATCGAGGAATCTTTTTGTTGTCTTTTCTTCAAGGCAGCAATTTGTTAACCCTTTCATTTACCGCCTTCAGATTGTATCCACGTGATACTGCAGCAGCCTTGCTTTCAAATGATTCCACTGGGAAGTAAAGTAGTTTAAACCGTATGACTGATGTGACGGGGAGAATTATCTAAACATTACAACAAAATCCTTACAGCATTTTACTGTAAATCCATGCAATGTGTAATAAAGCAGGATGATACCATACATCGGAATGCAATGAGAGTTTAATTAATTTCAAATTAAATTATAATTTCAGTTAAAAATTAAATCCTATGTATTAATTTAATATAACAAAGATTATCATTACCTTGCTTTTTTTCTGTAGTTTTCTCAATCCTTTTCTCAGGTGTTTCTAAAAATGTAATTGGTAATTAGTGGAGTTTTTTTTTTATAGAGTTTCTCAGGTTCTAGAACATTGATCATAAATATTTAGGATAAACCATTCATGTTTATTTAGTGAGGGTTGAACCTTTGGGTTCCCACAAGATCAGCACAATACTGTGCTAACATCAAGGCTATATGTACACAGTACATTTTTTATGTATTTTTGGTGCAGTTTTATAGCAAAGCTGCACGCGAATCCTTATACCAGCAAAGTCAATGAGAATTCTGACATTTTGTACACATGTTAATTATTTTTGCCTCCCAGATTTGGTGCAGAAATAAATCTGCAGCATGTCAATTGTTGGTGTGTATTTTCAGCATATTTACACCCCAGAATGCATGGAAAATGTATGGAAAAAATGTACCGAATATGCGTCAATGAATGTGAGCTGAACTTGACAGTGATTATTGGAAGCTGAATAAGTCAACAGCAGGTCAAAAATTGGTTATATTTTTTATGTTGTTCACCATGGGATATAAGTCATTAGACAGCTTTATCCTTCAGGGTCAATGCAACAACAGTGATACCAGATTTATATAGATTTTCTTTCTTTTATTACATTTGATTACTATCACATGCAAAAAAACCCCAAATCTTTGCATTGTCATGTTTTAAGAGCTATAATTTATCTAGAGACAGAGTCATGTGACTTGTCTTTTGTGGGATGAGTTGATGTTTCTATTGGTATCATATACAGCACAACATTTTTGATCGCTGCACATTCCTATTTTTGGGAGGCAGAATGAAAATAAAACACCAATTTAGGAAATGTTTTATTTCATGTTGTAAAAGTCATAAGACATCTTTATTTTTCAGGTCAGAGTGGTTACAGTGATAACACATTTCTATTTTTTCATGTTTTGCCACTTTTACACAATAAAAACTTTTATAGAAAAAGGAATAGATTTTACATTGCTGTATTGTGTGAGCTGTAGATTTTTTATTTCCTGTTTGATGGATCTGTATGGCAGCTTGTTTATTGTGAAACAAAGTGTCGTTTTCAACAGTACTTTATCATATTTTATTCCACTTTTATTTGGCGGTATAATGAAAAAGTATATTTTTGCCACCTTCAATATATTGTTACCTAAGGTATTCACTGAAAGGGTTAAATAGTGTAACAGTTTTATAATTCGGGTCATTCCCAATGTTTTGCTACCAGATATGTGTACATTATTGTCTATTTTAATATCTTTCATATATACATATATATATATATTTTTTTATATCATAGTTTTCAGCTTTTATTCTTTAATTTCAGATTTTTAAAAAATATATTTTTACACTCTTTTATTTACTCCCTCCAAGGGAATTTAATTTTAATCATTGGTATAATTCATTGCAATGAACAAACATTTTAATGGATTATACCTGTGAGTGTTACACTGACAGAAGCCTTACCATGGGTACCATAGCCGGTAGACCCGGAGGTCTCCATATCGACCTTAAGTTGACATGACTACCATCGGGATTTCACGTTGATGTCATGGGAGAAGAAATGAACTCCCTATCCCAGCACCCTAAATGCAGTAAATTATATTGATTTAGGGTGTTAAAAAGATGGTGGCAGCATGGAGATTGCTCCTGGTTGTGAGAGCCAGAGCTCCACTATCACTTAAGCCAACCTCCTGACGGAAATCATGTGGGCACTCTTCCAGTGCTCAGAGCGATCACCATGATGTACCTATATTTCAATGGTTAGGAATTCCTATCTGACCATGACGTGTAGCTATATCAAATGTCATGAAGGGGTGAATGTGATTTTATATACAGATGAGTATATTTATTCAAGTGAAGTTTATTCTGTTTATATTTAACCTAAACTACATATTTTCTTTTGCCAATTAACTTTGTGCATTCATGTTTTCGTCATTTTTCGCCTTTCTTAGTAATGTATTCATTTGCTCCCCTTTTCAGCGTCTTCTGATACAATTAGACCTCTGACATTCATGTGCTCCATGCCATTGTGGAGCCTGTCATCAATTTACAACTTGCTCCCCCTGAGGTGTTGATTAAGTTTTGGGCACTGCTCATTATAACACAGTGATGTCACAACATGAATAAAAAATGTAAATAAAAATCTAAAATAAATTAATCTAATGGGTCAACTGCGCAACAAGAAAAATAATACAATTTAGTTTTTTTGTTTCCCACAACATTGCAATTAAATGAAATAACAGGAAATCAAAACATTTAATTCACCCAAAAATGGTATAAATAAAAGCGTGATCTTAAGACACAAAAAAATAAGCCTGAACATAGCTGCAGATCCCAAAAATTGAGATTTCTACAGCTTTTTGAAAATAGCAACAAAAGCACATTTCCTTTTTCTTTTTTACATTTCTGAACTTTTTTCACCACTTAAAAGTAAAAGTACATGTTTGGTATCAATGAACTCGTACTGACCAGGGGAATCATGCTGTCTTGCCAGTTTTACCATATAATGGACATGAAAAATACACCACACTCGGAATTTATTTCTCATTTTACAGTACACTATATGCTAAAATGAATTACCGTATATGTTTTAAAAGTATAACTAGTTCCACAAAAATTGAGTTCTCATATGGCAATATTGATGGAATAATAAAAAATGTATGTCTCTTGGAAGAAGGGGGGAACTAAAATGAAGAATGGAAAATAGCATAGGGGTGAAAGGATTAAAAAATAATGTGGAAAAACAACTGAAAGAATATCTTAAATTACTGTATGTGTGAGAGAAGAGTGTATTTACCTTTCTTTATTTCTTCTGGTTCTTTTCCAGGTTTTGCCACTGGAATTTTTAAGAAAGGTAATAATAATATTCAGTAATCAGTCATCTATATAAATATCTATACAAATGACAATATGAACTAGCTGAAGGATTATCACATTTAATTAAATTGACTTATGAACAGTAATCCATCTTTATTGGATTGTTAGAGCATCTAAGAGGTGATGTTGCCAGTACAGGAACATTCTTTTCATATGTAATATAATATTGTGATCAGGCCCATAATGCACCGGGCCGGATGTGATGTTTCGGCCCGGGCATTGCACTGAATGAGAGGGTGGGAGATTCCAAATGGAGGTGGCAAAGCAGCAAGAAGGATGACGCCCAGCGGGGTGTGCTTGGACACCACAAGGAGGGATTCATGGAGCCCGGAGCCCGCCTTTCCAGTCTCCTACACAGGGATTATTTGTAAGTTCTAATTCATTTTTCTAAATCATTATAGTGCTCCTTTAGCTCAGACAGGGATGGTTAGGGAGGTGCAGCTAGGAAGGTGCAGGGACAGGTAGTGATAGGAGAGAAGGCTAGATCGAGGTGACAGGTTCCCTTTAATCAAATTGGAATCTTCTCAAATTTTGCAAAAGTCTGTATTCAGGAGAATACAGACTTTTTGTAAACCACTACTTACAAATTTAGCAAAATAGCATCGCTGGTAAGCATGGTGGCTGAGCAGTGCAGGGGTCTTGGGTTCTAATCCCACCAAGGACAACATCTGCAAGGAGTTTGTATTATCTCCCTGTGTTTGTGTGGGTTTCCTCTAAGCACTCTGGTTTCCTCCCACACTCAGAAGACATACTGATGGAAGATTTAGATTGTGTAGCCCAATAAGGACTCTGTTCCAAATGAATGTAAAGTGCAATGGAATTTAATAGCGCTATATAAATGAAAAAATATTATTTTTATTATAATGTGGAACCAGACAGCAAGCAGGGATAGGTGAGTGGAACATTGAATAAAAATTTTTTTTTCACTTTTTACATCTCCCATTTATTATGCTCTGGAGTATCTAGAAGAAAATAAAGAGCATTCAATTCACAGAGAATAACTTCAAATTGAATTTCCCATTAAAATATGCAATTTGGCAAATTCCAATTTTGTCAGATTTACTTATCTCTACGGTGTATTAGGTATTTTTGTTTTTTTGCTTTTTTTGCTGAGAAATAGAGATGGGCGAGTCCTAAAAGACTCGGAATCGCAAGACCCCAACGAGTCCGAGTCAAGGACTCGGGACTCGTTGCGAGTCCAGCGAGTCCAATGTTAATGAATAGGGAACCGAGTAATAGCGAATAATGACATTTACAACTCGCTGATGTGTCTCTGAAAGTGTGCGAGTCCAAACACACCGCACACTACACTCCCTAAAAAAAATTGGTTTTAAGTGCGCACAGCCACCGAGATGTGGTTTGGTGTTGCTGTATGCGTCACTTGCTGGCGGGGTAAGTGTGCGCGCTCACACTTGGCAGTGAAGCCGCACACTACACTCCCTAAGGGCCCTTTCACATCAGCGTTTTTTTGAAATCGTGGCAGATGCGGTGAAAAAACCGCATCTGCCGCGATTACCGCATACCGGCTGCACTTGCGGCGCGGTTGCGGTTTTTGCCATGCAAAGTATAGGCGGACTTGCGGCAGGTGCGGCAAGTGCGGTTTTGCACTTGCGGCAGGTGCGGCCGCGAAAAAAACCGCGGCTGACCGCGGTTTTTTTCGCGGCCGCACCTGCCGCAAGTGCAAAACCGCACTTGCCGCACCTGCCGCAAGTCCGCCTATACTTTGCATGGCAAAAACCGCAACAGCGCCGCTAGTGCAGCCGGTATGCGGTAATCGCGGCAGATGCGGTTTTTTCACCGCATCTGCCGCGATTTCAAAAAAACGCTGATGTGAAAGGGCCCTAAGGTGGTGTACGTGCTATTTAAAGGTAGGAGAGCAGCAACGCACTGGTCTGCCACAGAAAAAATAACGCTCTATGGCTTATTAGGAACAAAAATCGATCTGGTGCAAAAACAAAAAGGAAACAGCACCTCAGCTAAGCCTCTGACTGCAGCTGTTAGCAAAGCTGAGTGAGTAAGCTAAGCTATGAGGTCCGTCCTGTGTGCACTGTAAGGCTTCTCCTTCCTTCCCTCCCTGCCTGCCTGCCTGCCTACACAGCACTACTCTGTCCTCCTCCTAGCTCTCAGAAGAGCTTTTTGGGTTAATATAAGGAATCTTCCCTACACTGACAATCCCTGATCTGCTCCAGCATATATCTCTCTCTCCCTATACTAGGTCAGATCGTCTCAGGAATGTGGCCAAAATGGCGGGGACAAGCCTTATATACTGCCTTGCCTGTCATACATGACATAGGCATCACGATGGACAGCAGCCAATCATAGTCCTGACACAACCAACTTTGCTATGCCATTACTGACTATGATTGGCTATCTTCACAAGTTTTCTGACCTAACACGCACGCTGTGCTGACTCGGAACATAATCATATTCTGTATTCGAGAGTCCGACTCCCGAATACAGTATACAGGACTCGGAATCGTAGACTCGTAGGACTCGGAATCGTAGACTCGCTCAGACTCGCTGCTGACAGCGGGTATCTGTGAAGAGTCAAGCTTATTGCCATTGAATTCCATTGGACTCGTCACTGTGCGAGTCCAAGCTGGGAGATTCGCCGAGTAACGAGTCCTGCGAGTACCTTCAGAATCGCCGAGTCCCGAGTCCTAGCGAGTAGACTCGCCCATCCCTACTGAGAAACGTAAATTGGAAAATTGTGCAAAGTGTAATTATTTTAATTGATTATCTAATTTTTAGAGTGAGCCATTCTTCAAGATCTAATATTCAAAATAAATGAAACAGCACAATCTCTTTGCTGGGTTCAACAAAGTTCAGCTCTACGGAAAAAAACTTGTATCCTCCAAATGTAAATGTCGGAGACCAGAAGCAGCATTGTTGAGAGTTGTATTTGTTCTGTGCACCACAAGAATTTCTTTTAAAAGTACACATTATTTTATATTTATTTGTTAAGTTGGAGTACAAATTAAAGCAATTTAAGCATTCCACAATAAAAAAAAGTATGATTTAAATATCATATTCAATATTAGTATTTTTTTGAGAATTTTTTTTATTTTCTGGAATGGGTACAATTAGTTAATTGCAAGTATATGTGAGTTATTCAAGTAAAATCAAATTCTATTCAAATATTACAAAAATCTGGAGTCACCAGAATGTGTCTTCCTTGTAATTTCCTTCAGCATGGATTCAGCATAGTAAAGACCATGGAAGCCATTTTTCTAAACCAGAGAGCCCAATAAAAAAGTTGTGAAATAAAAAACATATTATACTCACCTTTAAGGTCACTTCTCTTGGCCCTGCTACTCTTCACTGTCTCCTGTCATTGGTCATTAACACTGCTACCTATAGATGAAACTCTAGGCCGTTCTATGCTTAGCACAGACTTCTGGATCAAGGATGTTTCAATATATGAGTGCAAGGTCTTAACTATCAGAGCCAGACGTTCCAACCTAGCGTGAAGAGGTCATGGGATTTTAGAACTCATCACTGGCTTTCAGGTAATAGACCTTGCTTAATGTGTTGAAGAATGTGGTTGAGTATATGGCCAGTCAGAATCTTCCTAATAGTGGGCAGAAGCCTTGATGGTTGTCACAAAATTGGAGTTTGCCTTTTCAATAATAGATGTGGATTCTGTTAGCACCTTTCAGCTGTTGCAGAACCTGTTCCTTTTCACACATAGACTGCAATAATTCAGTCAATATTTGCATTAGGACAGTGCAACATGTTTTGTCTATCTTTGTGGGATAAGTATAGTTTCCTGTCCCTTTGCCACAGTTACTTTACTGCATTCCAGACTTTGTCTGCAGTGGGAAGACTATCAGTGATGATGATAAGTAGAAATGAGTGAACCTCGTAAGGTTCAAGCTCAGCTGCCAAACAAATCCATGAGTGTTCAAGTTTAGTCGTGCTGTGCGGGCCTCAAACCTGACCTCAGTTGTCACTGATTGGCTGTTTGGTTCTCCATCCATATACAGCCAGCCATAATGCAAACAATAAGGGAGAGCAGTGTTTTACATATTAATTTGCCATCATTACCAAACCCAAACAATAACTAAACTTTTTTAATCCCAGTGTGAGACAATCACACACTGCAATGGCTCACACTTGCTTGAGTACCGGAGCACAGCCATCATGGCTGCAGCATTTTGGACATGGAAATCCCCTGAAATGCAGCCCCGAACAGGTTTGCTCATCTCTAATGATAAGATGCACTAAAAACCAGACATCAGATGAAAAGTGGAGAGACTAAAGAGGTTAGCGTTAAGATGAGTGTAGAGTATAAATGTTCTTTCTATTTTGTGTATCTTTGGTAGCAAGCTTACCTTTCGTTTTTGCTGCTGTTTTTTGCAGCTTCACTGGAGATTCTAAAAGTAAATAGAAAGAAAACTGATTAAAGTTGTTCGAAACATATTACGAATTATCCCATAATTTATAACACTTTTGGAAGGTTTGTTCGTTATAAACTTTCAAATAACGCACTAAAAATATATATATATACATATTTGAAGCAAAAATATTTCTAAAGGGGCTGTTGACATGAATGTCTCACTTGACGTTGGTAACAAACCATCCAATTCACAGAGGCAAAGAAATCAATCCATAGATGTCCAGACATTTAATGATGCATAAAAATGAGAAATGACCTAAGGAAAAAGTATTGAACATACTTAGTGAAATTTATTTAAAACATCATGCAAAAAATTGGCTCTTGTACAACTCTTTTGATAATTCTTTTAAGTCCTCTGCCTACAGCCTTGTTGGGAGCACCTGGTTGTGTCCACTTTATGGTGAAATGTTCTTTCCACCTCTGGATTATGGTCCCAACAGTGCTCACTGGAGCCTTCATTAGTTCAGAAATTGTTCTGCAACCAATGTCATTGGTATTTTTGCAACATTAAGGTGGCAAAGGTGTTAAGACAGTCATTGGTCTTAACCATCATGAGATATTTCTTGTGTCCCACCTTGGTAATGAGAGTAGAAAAAGTGAAAAGAGGACAAACTCGCTTTAAAACCGTGCCAACTATGAAACAATTGTCATGAAACAAGTACGAAACAAAAGGTTATAAAGGAATTTAAGGATTAATTAGGGAAAAAGTCATTCAAGATTAAGGAACCAATGACATGTCAAACAAAAAACGTAATATACGCAATAAAATGCCTGTGCGAAAAAATTTACATTGGGAGGACAAGATTAAACCTATATACAGTACACAGATCCGGGAACACATCTGGAACATTAAGAAGGGAGACACCGTACATCCGCTATCTAAGCATTTTAAAGAACAACATAGGTCCAAATGTGGAAATTTAACGTTCTTTACCATTAAAACAGTGGAAAAAGACAGGAGGGGGGAAAACGTCATAACTAAGATGTCAAGAGAAGAATCTGATTGGATTTATGAAGTGAACACCCTAGCATCAAATGGACTAAATCAAGAACTGGAGATTTCTGGCTTTGAATAAAGGTGACAACGGGAAATAAACCATATCAGAGAGTCTGGTGTTTGAAAACAGTGCCACTATACTCATAATAAGGTGACAAAGAATCTACCAAGAGAAACCCAAACCCTAAATTTATGTCCTACAAAGAGACATTGATGTGACATAAGACATATAGACCAAAAAAAAAAAAACAAATCCAGAGATTCCATCAAGTCCCATATATTTGCCTATTACCAGACAGACTGACAAATTAAACTATACCAATGTCATTTAGAATGTAATACAACACATACAGTTGTGGCCAAAAGTTTTGACACCCTGGCAATTCTGTCAGATAATACTCAGTTTCTTCCTGAAAATGATTGCAATCACAAATTCTTTGGTATTATTATCTTCATTTAATTTGTCTTCAATGAAAAAACACAAAAGAGAATGAAGCAAAAAGCAAAACATTGATAATTTCACACAAAACTCCAAAAATGGGCCAGACAAAAGTATTGGCACCCTCAGCCTAATACTTGGTTGCACAACCTTTAGCCAAAATAACTGCGATCAACTGCTTCCGGTAACCATCAATGAGTTTCTTACAATGCTCTGCTGGAATTTTAGACCATTCTTCTTTGGCAAACTGCTCCAGGTCCCTGATATTTGAAGGGTGCCTTAGCCAAACTGCCATTTTTAGATCTCTCCACAGGTGTTCTATGGGATTCAGGTCTGGACTCATTGCTGGCCACCTTAGAAGTCTCCAGTGCTTTCTCTCAAACCATTTTCTAGTGCTTTTTGAAGCGTGTTTTGGGTCATTGTCCTGCTGGAAGACCCATGACCTCTTAGGGAGACCCAGCTTTCTCACACTGGACCCTACATTATGCTGCAAAATTTGTTGGTAGTCTTCAGACTTCATAATGTCATGCACAAGGTCAAGCAGTCCAGTGCCAGAGGCAGCAAAGCAACCCCAAAACATCAGGGAACCTCCGCCATGTTTGACTGTAGGGACCGTGTTCTTTTCTTTGAATGCCTCTTTTTTTTTCCTGTAAACTCTATGTTGATGCCTTTGCCCAAAAAGCTCTACTTTTGTCTCTTCTGACTAGAGAACATTCTTCCAAAACATTTTAGGCTTCCTCAGGTAAGTTTTGGCAAACTCCAGCCTGGCTTTTTTATGTCTTGGTGTAAGAAGTGGGGTCTTCCTGGGTATCCTACCATACAGTCCCTTTTCATTCAGAAGCTGACGGATAGTACGGGTTGACACTGTTGTACCCTCGAACTGCAGGGCAGCTTGAACATGTTTGGATGTCAGTCGAGGTTCTTTATCCACCATCCGCACAATCTTGCGTTGAAATCTCTCGTCAATTTTTCTTTTCCGTCCACATCTAGGGAGGTTAGCCACAGTGCCATGGGCTTTAAACTTCTTGATGACACTGTGCACGGTAGACACAGGAACATTCAGGTCTTTGGAGATGGACTTGTAGCCTTGAGATTCCTCATGCTTCCTCACAATTTGGTTTCTCAAGTCCTCAGACAGTTCTTTGGTCTTCTTTCTTTTCTCCATGCTCAATGTGGTACACACAAGGACACAGGACAGAGGTTGAGTCAACTTTAATCCATGTCAACTGGCTGCAAGTGTGATTTAGTTATTGCCAACACCTGTTAGGTGCCACAGGTAAGTTACAGGAGCTGTTAATTACACAAATTAGAGAAGCATCACATGATTTTTCTAACAGTGGCAATACTTTTGTCCACCCCCTTTTTTATGTTTGGTGTGGAATTATATCCAATTTGGCTTTAGGACAATTCTTTTTGTGTTTTTTCATTGAAGACAAATGAAGATAAAAATACCAAAGAATTTATGATTGCAATCATTTTCATGAAGAAACTGCGTATTATCTGACAGAATTGCAGGGGTTCAATACTTTTGGCCACAACTGTAACTACAAGGCAATGTAGAATTTTAGGAACAATGTATCAGTAAGAAGGATTAATGGGATGTGTTGACATCAATAAAATACAGATGGTTAATCAGGAGAGAACCATAATCTACCAGCCATGGGAATAATGATATTAAAACCCCCAGGGAAAGATAAAAAACTTGCTAAGGGTACTTTCACACTAGCGTTTTTTTAAAATCACGGCAGATGCAGTGAAAAAAACGCATCTGCCGCGATTACCGCATACCGGCTGCACTTGCGGCACGGTTGCGGCACAGTTGCGGCAAGCCCCATACAATGTATATGCGGGCTTGCGGCAGGTGCGGCAAGTGCGGTTTTGACACTTGCGGCAGGTGCGGCCGCGAAAAAAACGCGGCTGACCGCGTTTTTTTTTCCGCGGCCGCACCTGCCGCAAGTGCCAAAGCCGCACTTGCCGCACCTGCCGCAAGCCCGCATATACATTGTATGGGGTTTGCCGCAACTGTGCCGCAACCATGCCACAATGAAGCCGGTATGCGGTAATCGCAGCAGATGCTTTTTTTTCACCGCATCTGCCGCGATTTCAAAAAAACACTGATGTGAAAGCAGCCTAAAACACATAAGAGAACAATAAGTACACAAGAATTGTATGTATAAAAACTCTAGGGAATATATACCCCAAGACAATAAAAACACCACAAGCAAGACAACAAAGGATTTAATATCAAAATCAAGCAACCAATAGGGATAGTGTATAGGACATAAATGTATGGCACAAGCTGACAGTCAGAATCCTTGACAAAGAAGGCAGAGCCCTTTGAAACATGTTGGAGCCCTGACACAGCTAACAGACAACAAACAGCCCTGACCTAACTCCACCCCCAGCAGTCACGTGACCACAGTGGAAGCTCAGACAGCAGAATTCAGAAGCAGCTGAGAGCTCCACAGTGAGTCAAAGGCGTCCTGATCACACGCCCTGACCCACAGGAGAGCAGAGAAGGTCAGAGGAGAGCGGTAGACAGCTGGAAAACAGGAGAATGGAGGAGGACTATGAGAAGATCACACAAATAAGTGCCACGTTAGGGAGAGGGAAAATAGCCAGCACACAGTGGAAAGAAAGATTTACTAAATAAAACACTACTTTATAGATCTGAGACAGACAGTAGCAGGAGGAACAGAACCCAAACTGAGGGTTACAAATCCACATTTGAGCCAGCAGCAATGAACATAGAAGGTTAGTATACAAAGGAAGCTGCAAAAGGGAAGGAATAGAAGCACAATCATTAACACTGCACCATTAAACCAACAGAAAGAAGGAAGCAAAGATATAAAGATTCATGAATAGTGAAGTTTATGCAAATACACCTCAAATTACCAGCAGGTAACAATTTATATGTGACAGCGAATAAAGGTACATTTTATTTACATAATCATTCACTAAAGTAATTGCAGGTGTTATTACAAGTAAAAACAGAACAGAAGGAGTTAAAGATAAGGATGTGCAAGGTAATGACCCTGCCAATAGCACCCAATAATAACCTTACCCAATAATATCACTAAATGAAGCCATAATTTATTTCAGATGAGACAAACAATCAAGAAACTCATAATAGACAGGAGAACTCTTCTAAGGAACCCGTAGATTATTTATGTTTTAAATTGATTGAATTGTAATGATTTTTTAATAAATGTGTTGATTTTTATTGGTAAAATTGAGCAAACTGGAATTGTTCTGTTTTCAACATATAGCTACTAGCAACAAGCCTAAATTGATTGCCATTAAGATTTTGCGCTTAGTCACATAGTGTATGTTATACTGATTTTATGGGAATAAATTTTGTTTTCAGCTAACCCTTCAATTAAATAAAAAATGTGCCAATAAAAATGTTCGCCACCCATGCGTAGATCGGTTTGAATAGCTAGTAGCATATATTGAGCATTTATACAGTGTTTCACACTACACCTTGCTTGATGTTTTATTGTGAAATGTTGTCTACTGGTATCTGTGTACAACAACAGAGTTAAATTAGTGATGGGCGAATCCTAAATTACTCGGAATCGCTTGACTGTAGCGAGTCCGAGCACAGGACTCGCTACTCGTTGCGAGTCTAGCGAGTCCAATGTTAATGAATGGGGAAGCGAGTAATAGCGAGTAGTGTGAGATTTACAAATCGCAGATGTGTCTCGGAAGCTTCAGCCTGAAGCAATCCTAGTTTTGTCATTTATTTGCATTGCTCGTTTACTTTGTAAGTAATCGCTGACTCGCACAGATAAGATCCTGTCTTCTCTGTGTTCTGGCTGCCCCAGCTCCAGGGTCCTAGAGCCCGCCTGCTGCCTGATGTAGCAGTGCTGAGATTGTTCTCAGTCTGCTCATTCCCTGTGTACAGACATGAATGTCTGTGCACAGAGATGATGTAGCAGAGCTGAGATTGTTCTCAGTCTGCTCATTCCCTGTGCATAGAGATCTATATCTATACACAGGGGATGTAGCAGAGAGGACATCGCGTTTTGGACTGCGTCGGACGGAAGAGGATTTTTTTAATTAAAGATGGAGTCCCTAATGGCTTTTTTTTTTATTTCTAATAAAAAATTTTCTTTGTGTTGTGTTTTTTTAAAACAATTTAATAGAAATTCATGGCGGTCATGTCTAATATTGGCGTGACCGCCATAAATTTCGGGCTTAGGGCCAGTTGATAATACAAAGCTGGCCCTATCCCCTTTATTAGCCAGCGTGCCACCGCTACCATGGCCGCTGGAAGAGCGGGGTTCAGCGCCAGAGGATGGCGCTTCAATGAACGCGCCATCTTCTGGGGCGGCTGCGGGCTGCAATTTGCAGCGGGGGGTGCCCAGAAAGCTTGGGCATCCCTGCGCTGCGGATTCCAGCCCCCAGCTGCTTAGCTGTACCTGGCTAGACATAGAAATTGCGCGGAGCCCCACGCATTTTTTTTAAATTATTTCATGAAATTCTGAGATTCTGACTCTGACTCTGAGACTCTGACTCTGAAATTCATGAAATAATTTTAAAAAAATGCGTGGGGCTCCGCGCAATTTCTATGTCTAGCCAGGTACAGCTAAGCAGCTGGGGGCTGGAATCCGCAGCGCAGGGATGCCCAAGCTTTCTGGGCACCCCCCACTGCAAATTGCAGCCCGCAGCCGCCCCAGAAGATGGCGCGTTCATTGAAGCGCCATCCTCTGGCGCTGAACCCCGCTCTTCCAGCGGCCCTGGTGGCGGTAGCACACTGGGTAATAAAGGGGTTAATACCAGCTTTGTTATACAAGCTGGTATTAAGCCCGAGATTCTTAATGTCAGGCCACGTTTGACCCAGCCACTAAGAATCTCCAATAAAGGGTTAAAAAAACACAGAGAAAAAATTTTTTATTTGAAATAAAAAAAAAGCCATTAGGGACTCCATCTTTAATTAAAAAAATCCTCTTCCGTCCGACGTAGTCCAAAACGCGATGTCCTCTCTGCTCATCCCTGTGAATAGATAGATGTCTATGCACAGGGAATGAGCAGACTGAGAACAATCTCAGCACTGCTACATCATGTCTGTGAGCAGGCGGGCTCTAGGACCCTGGAGCTGCACAGAGAAGACAGCTGGACTCGGCTCGCAAAGAAACAGCAGTTATTTGCGAGTTTCCCTGCTATCACTGGCACAGTAGCCGAGTCTAATGCAAACAATGGCAATCCTAGTTTTGTCAGCGTTTCTGACAAAACTAGGATTGATATTGATTTGCATTGGACTCGTGCGAGTAATCACTGGGAAACTCGCAGAGTACCGAGTCCTGCGAGTCCCTTACTACTCGCCGAGTAACGAGTCCTAGCGAGTAGATTCGCCCATCCCTAAGTTAAATACGTCATACAGTAAAACAAGCCAATAAAAAGGACAAAGTGGGCAAAAATAGAGAAGTACATTTTTCTAATAAAAAGATTGACGTATAAATTACCTTTCTTTGATTCTTTTTTGGCAGTTATCTCCAGGGTTTCTAAGACAAATAAATATGGTATGTTAATTGCAGTATTTTAACAGCTGCATTAGACTCCTTACACCTAATATACTTTAGAAAACAATATAAAGAACATGGCTGGCTGATACTATAATCATGTATCTGTTTACATATAATCTTGCATGCAGCACTATTGCTTTTTTATCATTCATTTCATACTCTTGAATCTTGTTTGAATTTATGGCACAATTACTACAGACAATCATGTCCACAATGAATTCTAGATCTCAGACACCAAAACTAAAGTTTTAAATATCCCTATAAAAGTAGCCATCCATAAGATTGGCTGTTGCCAGAGCATTTCTTCTATTCACTGCTCACATGAGCCTTGCTTATGTTCAAAGACTCTGCTATCTTTATATGCAAATATAGTGATAATCAGTGGCGGACCTTGTGCCCAGAAGGCCCTGGTGCAGCAGCTGATGGTGAGAAGTGGGGGGGTGGGTGCTAGCGGCAGTCAGCGAGGAGCAAGGAGGGGTGCTGGCGGACATTCGGGAGGAGCAGGGGGGTGCTATAGGTGCTGCGGCTCCTACCTGCACCTGGCCACGCAGTCCTGGGAGCAAGGGGCGGCAGAGAGAGGAGGGGCGGGATCAGCCAAGGGAAGCAGGAAGCTTCCCTCGGTTAACCCCTTCTCCTCTGAAACAGGGTCATGGGGGTTGGTTGGGGGCCCCCCTGCAGGCTTGAGGGGCCCCCTAGCCGGTCAGGGCCCTGGTACAGCTGAATCAGCTGCACCATGGTAGGTCCGCCCCTGGTGATAATAGAGTAGATTTCAGAATAAGCACTGACAAAGCAAAAGTTCAGCAGTAGGACCAAGTTAATGGGAAAGAATTCTCACTCAAGGAGGAGTGCCTGCCTCTCACCAGCAACATGGATGTGAAAGTAGAGGCTGTGGAGCAGTGTGCTGTTGAAGACAAGTTGAGACTAAGCCTTTAAAGGGAACCTGTCAGCTCACTCTATCCCCTATGTTACCACTACCTGTCCCTGCACCTTGTGAGCTGATGCCTAACCATCTCTGTCTAACCTAAAAGTGCTATAATAGTACACGACATATCCAGCCCAGTGCATTATGGGGAATTATGATGTGTACGGCTTGACTTTAATATGCGCACTGCACATGCGCCATATCCGGGCTGTACAGGTGATCAGCCCCCACAATGCACTGGACCAGATATGACATTCCAGCCGGCGCATCAGACTACAACAGGAAACGGCAATTTCAAAAGGAGGGGGATGAGCAGAAGGAATGATGATGCCCAATGGGGCATGCTGAGAGAAAGTGAGGGGGTGAACAATGGAGCTCTGGAGCCCACCTTTCTAGTCTCTGGATGGAGACTGCATGTAAGTTTATAAAGCTTTTTTCTGAAGCTTTATAGGGCACTTTTAGGTCAGACAGGGATGGTTAGGGATCAACTCACAAGGTGCAGGGACAGGTAGTAGTAGCATAGGGGGGTTGAATGAGCTGACAGGTTCCATTTAATGTTCCACATAACAAAAAAGCTCAATATCATGTTTACCATTCTTTAGTTCTGCAGGCGCCTCTCCAAGTTTCGTTGTTTCTAAAAGACAACAAAAATAAAGACAAAACATATTTTTGTTATGTATTGCACATATAAACAATTGTATGCTAACAGTATTTATAGCTTTTTAATAATATGGTTTAAGCGAAAAAATGCAAATAGTTCTAATGACCCCTGACATAGCGACTACGACTTCATGGTGGGATTTCATTGGAATTATGTTTGTTTTGTCTCTCTATATACATAGACACCCATGTATACAGTATGTTGACATAATTATATTATATTATATACTCCAATTAGAATTATCCCTTAACCCATTAAGGACTGAGGCACTTTGTATGTTAATGACCGAGCCTCATTTTGAATTCTGACCAGTATCTCTACATGAGGTTAGAACTCTGGAACTCTTCAATGAATCCCAGTGATGCTGAAGATGTTTTTTGTGACATATTATACTTCATGTGAGTAGTACATTTTTGTCTATATCATTTGCATTTATCTATGAAGCTGTAACAAATTTGACAAAACAAAAATGAAATATTTTCACTATTTTCAAACCAATTTTTTAAGCTCTTAAACCATATATTGTAGTTATACCACACAAAATAATTCAAAGTAGTGACTTTGAGGTGCCTATATGACAGAAAATATCCGAAAGTGACACCATTCTAAAAACTGCACCACTCAGTCTGCTCAAAACCACATTCAATCAGTTAATTCAGGTGCGTCACAGGAACTAAAGCAACATGGAAGGAAAAAAATGAAAATTTGACATTTTGCCACAAAAATGTTACTATAGCCCGAAATTTTACATTTTCACGAGGGTAACAGGAGAAAACACACCATACTATTTGTTGTATAATTTCTCCTGAGTATGCCAATACTACTGTTTGGGCGCATGGCAGGGCTCGGAAGGCAAGGATCACCCTTTGACTTTTGGAACTTAAATTGGATGTAATCGTTCACAGTAGCCATGTTGCATTCGGAGAGCCCCTGATGTGTCTAACCAGTGGAAACCCCACATAACTGACCCCATCTTAGAAAATAGACCCCTTAAGAAAATTATCTAGATGTGTGTTGAGCACGTTAAAACCCCAGGTTAATTTTATAACATTGAGCCGTGAAAATCACTTTTTTTTTACACAAAATTATGTTTTATTTATAAATTTAGCAATATCAAAAGTGTACCAGTAGAAATTGCACCATATTTTTTGTTGTGCAATTTCTCCTTAATTCACTGATACCCAATATGTGGAGGAAAACTAGGGATTGGAATAGAAGGAGCGCCATTCGATATTTGAAGTTCAAAATCATCTGGATTCGTTAGCAGACTATACGTTGCATTTGTAGAGCCTCTGATGTGTCTAAACAGTGGAAATTCCCCACAAGTGACACCATTTTGGAAACTAGATCCCTAAAGGATTTTACTTAAATGTGTTGTGAGCACCTTGAACCCTCAGGTTCTTCACAGAATTGTATAATGTTGAGCTGTGAAAAATATAAAAAAAACACTGTTTTTAACTTAAAAAATGTTGTGTTAGCTCTAAATTTAGCAATATTTCAAGGAAAAGAGGTGAAATTACATCATATATTTTGTTGTGCTATTTCTTTTGAGTACGCTGATACCCCATATGTGTGAGAAAACCTGTGTTTGGGTGCATGGCAGGGCTTTGAAATAGTGTAATTTGACTTTTGGAATGGAAAATTGTCTGGAATACATTGCCGACATCATGTGGCACTTGCAGAGTCCCGATATGCCTAAACAGTGCAAACCTTCACAAGAGACTCTATTTTGAAAAGTAGACCTCTAACGGAATATATCTAGATGTGTGGTGAACATCTTGAACCCCATAGGTGCTTCACTAAATTTTGTGATGTTGAGCCATGAAAATAAAAAAAAACACTTTTTTCCAACAAAAATGTTTTAGCTCCAATTTTTGCATTTTTTCAAGGACAACAGGAGAAATTGCACCATACAAATTTATCGTGCAATTTCTCCTGAGTACGTTGATACCCCATATGTGTGGAAAACTATTATTTGGGGACATGGCAGGGCTCAGAAGGGAAGGAGTGCCATTTAATTTTAGAATAGATTGTTGATGCCATGTTGATCACCATTTTGGAAACTACTCCCCTTAACCCCTTCATGACCTTGCCATTTTTTGCAATTCTGACCAGTGTCCCTTTATGAGGTTATAACTCGGGAACGCTTCAACGGATCCTAGCAATTCTGAGATTGTTTTTTCGTGACATATTGGGCTTCATGTTAGTATTAAATTTAGGTCGATAATTTTTGCGTTTATTTGTGAAAAAATCCAAAATATGGCAAAAATTTTGAAAATTTTGCAATTTTCAAATTTTTAATTTTTCTTCTGGTAAACCAGAGAGTTATGTGACACAAAATAGTTATGAAATAATATTTCCCACATGTCTACTTTACATCAGCATAATTTTGGAAAAAAAAAAAAATTTTGTTAGGAAGTTTATAAGGGTTCAAAGTTCATGAGCAATTTTTCATTTTTCCACCAAAATTTACAAAACCATTTATTTTAGTGACCACATCACATTTGAAGTCCCTTTGAGGGGTTTACATGACAGAAAACACCCAAAAGTGACAGCATTCCAAAAGCTGCACCCCTCAAGCTACTCAAAACTACATTCAAGAAGATTATTAACCCTTCAGGTGCTTCACAGGAACTAAGCAAATTGGAAACAAAAAAATGGATATTTTAATTTTTCTAACAAAAATGTTCTTTTATCCTCAATTTTTTCATTTTCACATGGGCAACAAGATAAAATGGATCCTAAAATTTGTTGGGCAATTTCTCCTGAGTATATCGATACCACATATGTGATCATAAACCACGGTTTGGGCGCACGGCAGGGCTCTGAAGGGAAAGAGCGCAATTTGACTTTTGGAGCTAATTTTCCATTCAAAAAGTGAAATGGCGCTCCTTCACTTCTGAGCCCTGCCGCGCGCCAAAACAGTGGTTTATGACCACATATGAGGTATCGGTGTACTCAGGAGAAATTGCCCAACAAATTTTAGAATGAATTTTATCCTGTTACCCATGGGAAAATGAAAGAATTGAGGCTAAAAGAACATTTTTGTGAAAAAAAAGTACTTTTTTCCATATTCACAGATCAATTTGTAAAGCATGTGGGGGTTCAATATGCTCACCACTCATCTAGATAAGTTCCCTGGGGGGTCTAGTTTCCAAAATGGGGTCACTTGTGGGGGAGCTCCAAAGTTTAGGCACACAGGGACTCTCCAAACGCGACATGGTGTCCGCTAACAATTTGAATGGAAAATCAGCTCAAATTGTTAGCGGACACCATATCGCATTTGGAGAGCTCGAGTGTGCCTAAACATTTGAGCTCCCCCAGAAGTGACCCCATTTTGGAAACTAGACCCCCCAGGGAACATATCTAGATGCATAGTGAGCACTTTGAACCCCCAGGTGCTTCACAAATTGATCCGTACAAATTAAAAAAGAAAATTTGTGTGAAAAAAAAGTATTTTTACCTTATTACGGATCAGTTTGTGAAGCACCTGGGGATTCAATGTGCTCACTATGCATCTAGATAGGTTCCTTGGGGGGGTCTAGTTTCCAAAATGGGGTCACTTGTGGGGGAGCTCCAATGTTTAGGCACACAGGGGCTCTCCACACGCAACTGGTGTTTGCCAACAATTGGAATGGTTAGAGGACACCAGGTCGCGTATGGAGAGCCCCTGTGTGCCTAAACATTTGAGCTCCCCCACAAGTGACCCCATTTTGGAAACTAGACCCCCCAGGGAACATATCTAGATGCACAGTGAGCACTTTGAACCCCCATGTGCTTCACAAATTGAGACGTATAAATGAATAAAGAAACTTTTTGTGAAAAAACATACTAGTCTAGTAGTTAAAATTCGCAGCATAGGGGACCCAATACATTTGGGTCTCTCCATGCTGAGGATTCCAGCCCCCTAGCTGCCATGTTGTATCTGGCTGGCAACCAAAAATACGGCAAAGTTCCATGTCATTTTATTTGTAGAATTTAAAAAAAAAAATGACATGGGGCTCTGCCATATTTTTGGTCCAGCCAGGTACAACTTGGCAGCTACGGACTGCCACCAGCCCCCAGCTGCCTCATTGTACCTGGCTGGAACCAAAAATACAGTGAAGCCTATTTTTTTTTTATTTCTAGAATTATTTCTAGAAAAAAAATGACATAGGGCTCCG
The DNA here is from genome assembly GCA_033576535.1 of Allobates femoralis. Classification (NCBI taxonomy): domain Eukaryota; kingdom Metazoa; phylum Chordata; class Amphibia; order Anura; family Aromobatidae; genus Allobates; species Allobates femoralis. The sequence continues at coordinate 340,444,018 of JARQOC010000001.1, forward strand.
CCATATTTTTGGTCCAGCCAGGTACAACTTGGCAGCTACGGACTGCCACCAGCCACCAGCTGCCTCGTCATACCTGGCTGGAACCAAAAATACAGCCAGGTACAACTAGGCAACTGGGGGCTGGAATCCTCAGCATAGAGAGGCCCAAGCGTTCTGGGCCCCCCATGCTGCGAATTGCAGCCCGCAGCCGCCCCAGAAAATGGTGCATTCATTGAAGCACCATTTTCTGGCGCTGTACCCACGCTCTTCCAGTTGCCCTGGTACCGGTGGCTAACTGGGTAATAAAGGGGTTAATGCCAGCTTTTTATTGGCAGCTGGCACTAAGCCCGAGATTCATAATATAGGGCCAATGTTAGACCCGCCATTAGGAATCTCTAGTACTGTAAATAGTCAATAAATACACACAGAGAAAAATCTTTTTATTTGAAAAAAAAACACAGACACAATTCGTACTCCATCTTTATTATAAAAAGATCCGACGTAGTCCACAACGAAGGTCCCACGATGCCCGATCGCTCCGACGTAGTCCACAATGAAGGTCCCACGCCGCTCGATCGCCTTTGCTTTCAGATCGCTACTCTGGAGCCCAACCCGCCAGCATGGTGATCGAGCTGCAGAAAGTGATCTGACACCCCTGGCGCAGTGACCCACTATGTGCATCACTGCGCCTGGGCTGCCAGATAGCTTTCCGCAGCTCGATCCCCATGCATGGGGATCGAGCTGCGGAAAGCGATCTGGCAGCACAGGCGCATTGACCCACTATGTGCATCACTGCGTCCGGGCTGTCAGATCGCTTTCTGCAGCTCGATGCCCATGCAGGGAGATCGGGATCCTCAGGATCTAGCTGTAGAAAGTGATCTGGCAGCTCCAGCACAGAGCTGTCAGATCCAGAGGCGGTGAAGAGGAGGAGGAGGAGCGGGACGCAGTGGAGACAGAGCGGCCGCCGGAGGGGTGAGTGGGAGAGGCGATCGCCACTCCGGTGATCGATGGGGCAGGAAGGGGGAAGAGGGGGGGTGACAGGAGAAGTAGTGGGGCACTTAGGAGGAAGCGGGGGCAGGCAGGAGGAAGCGGGGGCAGGCAGGAGGAAGTGGGGGCAGGCAGGAGGAGGCGGGCGGCAGGAAGAGGAAGCGGGCGGCAGGGACAGGAAGCAGGCGGCAGGAAAAGGAAGCGGGGGGGTAAGAAAGATGAAGAGGGGGCAGGAAAGAGGAGGGGGGCAGTTAGAGGATGACAGGGGAGAAGATTGGAGGGTAGGGATAGCAGCGGCAGGCAGGGAAGCATTACAGGCGCGGTGATTTTCACTTTCACTTTTGAGTGCCAATCACCGCGCCTGTAGCCGGGGGGTGGGAGTGGGGGCAAATCGACCCCCCCTGGGGTGTTGTACAACTCCCCATGTACCTGCAGGCCGAGTGACAGGTCAGTGAGACCCTCACTCGACCTGCAGGAGCCCGATCATTCCATGGCCCAGGGGGTGGGCCAAGGGTCTGGAAGGGGTTAAGAAATTTATATAGGTGTGTGGATGAGTAGATTGAACCCAATGGTGCTTCACAGAAATTTAAAATATTTGGCTATGAAAATGAAATATTGATTTTTTTTAACAAAATTGAGGTTAATGGCACAAATTTTTAATTTTACAAAATGTATTACACAATTTCTCCTGAGTACAGCAATACCTTATATGTGGTCAGAATCTTCTTTTCAGGCACAGTGCAAAGCTCAGAGGTGAAGGTCTATCAGATCAAAGTGCAGATTTGGCTGGGATGATTTGAGGGTGCCATGTCACTCTGGCAAAGCTCATGAGGTGCCAGAATAGCAGAAATCCCCCATATGTGACCTCATTTTACAAACTACACCCCTCAAGAATTCATCTATGGATGCATTACCATGTTTACAACACAGGTTTGTTAAAAATGTTATACCATTGAGAGGTGAAGAAAAATTACTTGCATTATTATCATTAGAATGTTGTTTAGCCCCAGATTGTACAATTTAAGAATGGGAAAATAGATAAAAATGGCTGCAGAATTACTACACAATTTCCCGGGGAACATAACAATACCCCTGTATAGTATTGTTTGGCCATACATCAATACTCAGAAAATAAGGAGCGGCATGTGACTTTTAGAGTGCATAATCTCCTAGAATAGTTTGAGATCTCCACATACAGAGCCTCTAAGGCCACGTGCACACGCTGAGGATTTGATGAGTTTTTTACCTCAGGATTTGTAGCCAAAACCAGGAGTGGATAATTAAATACAGAAGTGGTGCAGGTGTTTCTATTAGACTTTTCCTCTGATTGTTCCTGTCTACAAATCCTGAGGTAAAAAACTCATCAAATACTCAGTGTGTGCACATGGCCTAAGTGCCACAATAGCAGAAACTTGCCTCAAGTGACCCAAATTTGGAAATTGAACTCCTTTGTGAATTTATCTACAGGTACAGTGATGGATATGACTCCATGCTTTTTTTCCTGAAACAAACAGCAATGGATGTTGCAGAGTGAAAATGGAAATCTGTCATTGTAGTGCCCGTTCACCGTGCCTAGCTTGAGCATCTGGTGACCTGCACCCTATAAATTTAGCATGGTCTGCTTGCTACAGAAATACAAAACATGTGGATGCTAACTGTGTTTTAGGCACACTCTGGGGCTCAATAGAGGGGGCATTTGGATTTGGGAGTGCAGATTTTTCCAAATTTCTTTTGAGGGGATATGGAGCCATAACACTTTTCCAGAGTCTTTGTGCTACCAGTAACGTGGAAGCCCCTTATATTTCTGTTAACAGATGATGACGCTGGGCAGAGACTTGTTTTTCGTGGGTTTAGTAGAACCATTTATTGGTGGCATTTTGAGGTACAGAACATTTTGGAACAGTTCCTATGTATCCAGTGCTCTATGTTGAGCAATAAAATCAGGGCTTTAATCTACATCTATAAAATATTTTATTTAGAAGAAACTCACAACTAATTTATTAACTAATGAGGAAGTGCAGATACTCTGGACTTTGTTTGGCATCTGTTAAGAAGTGTCTAGTTTTTAGAATGTGCACAAATAGGTGGTCAACTGCATTTTTATGCATACCTAAAAAGATAGCCACAACCAGGTCATAGACCAGAGAATGTGCAAAATAACTCCATCTGCCTCATTATAGTTAATTTTCCATCAGGAGTTTTGTCTGAATCATGTATTTCAGAGAGTTACACAGAAACCCCAATGTAATTACTCAGCATAGAGTACAGGATAAATGTAAGCTTAGTTTAACTGTGATCTATAGGAAGAAGAATGAACAAATCAAAAGCAAGTCAAGAATTTCTTTTATTTTTTTTGTTACCCCATTCACCGTGTGGTGTAAGCGATATGGTGGCTGTATTCTTTGGGTTTAGTGAGATTGCAGCAATACCAGATCACCATATTTTGAGAACTATAACTTTTGTATATGTCTGCAGATAGAGTCATGTGGGGGCTTTTTTTTGCAGGCCTTTTGCAGTTAACTTTTGTACTGGTACCATTTTTGGCCACATAATATTTTTATTAGCTTTCTATTCCAATTTTAAGGAGGCAAAAAAGCGACAAAATAATTCAGAAATAGTTTTCTTGGAGTTTTTTTTTTATGACTTTCACCAGGAGGCAAAAGTAATAAGGCATTTTTATTCTTCCAGCGATGCCACACTTATATAATTTTATTTTGTGTTGCCACTTTAGCACAATAAAAATAATTTTATAGAAAAAAAATAGGTTTTGCATTGCCTTATTCTGAGAGATACAGTTTTTTTTATTTTTAAACTGACAGAGCTGAATGGAAGCTTGTTTTTTGGGGAACAAGACGATGTTTCCAGTGATACTATCGTTATTTACAATTTGTCTTTTTGATCACGTTTTGTTCCACTTTTACTTTGGAGATATGATGAAAAAGCATAGTTTGTTGTCAAGTTTTTTAATTTATTTTTTGATGGTGTTAATTGTAGGAGTTAAACAGTGGGACAGTTTTATAGATGGCGTCGTTAAGGAAGTGGCTTTACCGAACATGGATACGTTTTCTTTTTTGGAACACTGATCTCATGTATTGCAATACATGAGACCAGCCAGATTATTCTGCTGAAATACCTGTCAGTGTAATCTGGCATAACAGGCCACCATATCTGGCACCCCAGGTGGTCATTGTTTGACGTGCTGGTCATGGTGCCATGACAACCACCGGCTCCCCAAGATTTCATCATAGGGCTGACAATGCAGGTCAAAGAAGAAGCTCCATCCCTCTCACAACATTCGTAATGCCTCAACACCTAGAGGGTTAAAGAGTCGGGCATTTGATTTGTACTGAAAAGTACATTGTGTCTCTTGGGTTGAAAATTCCAGAAGTATAGATGTCACTTCTTTGACTTTTTGAAAACCTGAAATGGTTAAAAGATGCTCAAAAGCCTAAACACATAATAACAAGTTATTTTACATGCTATGGCTTATGATCATTCTTTTGAATGTTTTTTAGAGCTTTTAAAATTTATAAAAACCCTTTAATCAAGTTCACAATTTCTAAATGAACAAAAAATAACTACTCAGTATTACTTTACATGCAACAATAGTTCTGGAACAAAGACCAAGAATGTTATTAGACCACAATGTGTGAATGGACCCTAAGGGTGTGCAAAGTTATATGTTGAATTACTTGGTGATTAATGACTGTAATTAATAGAGAAAGTGTTTCCATTTTGACATTGAATAGTAATTTTCATCTAACTTCCACCCATAAAACCTAATGGTATTTTAATATTACACAATAATACATGAAACCAATCAATCTGAATTCTTTTAAGTAAAAGGCTCATTTGGCACTAATCATATCTTCTACTATATAATTGCCTAATGGCCACTTCTGTCTGACGCCGAAATCGTGTGCCGCAGACGGAATTGGCCAGTATGCAAAAGAGCTGTGCGGCGCACGAATTCAAAGTCTGCGTGCTGCGCGGCTCTCCTCACAGCTACCCCGCTCCTCCTGGCCCCTGCTCCTCCACAGTAAAAATAAAAATAAAAAAATCCTCAGGGAGGATACTTGCCTGTCCTCCGGCTAGCTCCGAACCCCTCTGTACAGCGGTCATGTGACAGGGCTGGCTGATGTGACATCCTGTTACAAGACCCCTGTACAGTGCGACTCTGAGCTGAAGAAGACAGGTGAGAACAGAGGGGGGAGGGGGATCCTGCCCCCGCCTCCATCCTGCCCCCCGCCTCCATCCATCCCCCTGGCTCCATGCTGCCCCCTGCCTCCATCCTGCCCCCCGACTCCATCCTGCCCCGCTCCATTCTGCCCACACTGATTAGTCGCGCCCGGTCACTGAACACCGACACCGCCGCACACAGACACTGCCACACAATACTGACACCCTGCTGCACACCGCAGACACCGCTTCACACCGACACTGCTGGCTCCATCCTGTCCCCTCTTTTCTGCCCCTGCTGATTAGTCTTGCCTGGCGACTGAACACCGACACTGCCGCACACCGACACCACCGCACACCAACACTGCCGCACGCTGCCACCGCCGCACACCGACACTGCCGCACAACACCAACACTGCTGCACACCGACACTGCTGCACACCGCTGCACATTGACACCGCTGCACACCGACACTGCTGTACACTGACACAGCTATAGGTATCTACTATGTAATTACCTAATCATGTCTGTCTGTCCAGAAAATCGTGCGCCAGCGCTCATTGGTCGCCGCCAGCTGCAGCAACCAATGAGCGAAGCGTATGCAAAACAGCCATGCGCATTCAAAACTCGCACCAAGCTGAAACCTGGCGATGGCGACGCATCGGCGTCGCTATTGCCAGGATACACGCATCTGGCCGTGGCTATCATCAGGAGATAAGACGGTAGCTGGGGCTCATCTACTGCCGTACAGAGGTCCACAGTGAGCCAGACGGGAGATGACTGGCATCAGTTTGCAGTGGTAGTACCCTGACCGCCACATTGGAACACCCACATTATGGGTATTCCTATATGGTGGCCGGAATTCAAATTCCCCGCTAAGCCGTGCTACTTCTCTGATTGGTCGCCGCTCTTAGCAGCGACCAATCAGCAGCGCGGGATTCAAAACCCCTGCCTAGTCATGCTCCACTTCGCTGATTGGTGGCCTCCGCTCACGGCGACCAATCAGCAAAGCGTGTTTTAAAACACGCACCAAGTGCGCTAATTGGTCATCGCGGCTGGCGGCGACTAATAAGCAGAGCACGGCTTGGTATATTGGTGCGCAATTTCAACTGCCGCTCATAGTGTGACACACTTCTCTGTGCTTTGCTTCACAAGGCAGTTCAGTTCATTAGTGTGTGACACAGTTCTCTCCTGTTTACAAGGTATTCTAGAATACCCGATGCGTTAGAATCGGGTCACCATCTAGTAGAATTCAGAGGTCTACAAAAATTTTTTTTTTCTGGCATGGACTTTAAGAACAGTTTTAGACTAATTTGAGTGTGCTGAATTAAAATCTGATCCTATAATTTCTGTATCACATCACGTTTTTGCACTATAGGTATATAGCCCATTTTCATCAATTCCATGTAAAATATAAGTAGTGCATGAAAAGTGTCGGTTTATACAGTAAGGTAAATTTAGTTTTCATTTAGTCTCCCAATATATGTGAGAATATCTTTGTTTTCTTTGAACATGCATAATTCCCATTTGTTATGATAAGTAAACAAACAGTTTTCAACATACACAACAGTCGTGTGCAGGTACTGTTTTATTTATTGAAACTTTCAATGAATTTTGATATTTATTTTTTTTATCCTGCTGTTTTTCTGTTTTTTTGTTTGTGAATCAATACCTAATGTGTGAGTGTATGGGGGGGGGGAGGGGGGTGGACAGAAGTTCAATGAACAACTCAGGTAGCTAACAACTTTTATCTTATATTTCTCTGCAGGATGTTTTGCTGATCTAACAATGGCCTCTATATCTCCTAGAAGACAGTGCTCCAATGATCCAAATAGTTTTTGTTACATCTGTGGAAACATTACTGTGAAGACTCAGAGGAGCAACATTACTGACTTTGTTAAGGGGGTGTATTTTGCATACTTCAAAGTAAAACTTGGAGACCAAGACAAGCATTGGGCTCCTCACAAAGTGTGCAAAACCTGTATTGAGAGCTTGAGATCATGGTCTCAATGAAAGAATGCTGAACTTCAGTTTGGAGTTCCTATGGTTTGGAGAGAGCCAAGCAATCATTTAGGAGACTGCTATTTCTGCCTTGTCGATGTAAAATGTTTCAATAAGAAAACAAGCAATATTTGCAATACCCGAGTATCCCTTTAGCTATTCGTCCAGTTGACTATAGTGAAGACATACCTGTTCCAAAATTTACTACGCTTCCAGAAAACGTTGACACAGATCTCTCCTCACATTGTTATACTGATGAAGAAGACAGTCTAGATATTTTTCAGCCATGTGATGAAGATTGTGACAAACCAATTCTGTTTACTCAGTCTGCTTTGAATGATCTGGTTAGAGATCTTTATCTACCAAAAGAATCTGCTAAAATATTGGCTTCAAGACTACAAGAGAATCGAATGTTGAAACCTGGTACAAGTGTCTTATTTTATCGTAACAGGGAAGCAGAACTGCGTAAGTACTTCCATTCAGATGGCCAGCTTGTCTATTGTACTGATGTTGAAGGGCTACTTCTCTTTATGGGACTTCCAACATATGATTCAAGGGATTGGAGGCTTTTTATTGATAGTTCCAAAAGAAGTTTAAAATGTGTTCTGTTACACAATGAAAAGAAGTATGGCTCTGTACCAATAGGTCATTCTGTAAAACTTAAAGAAGAATATAAAAACATCAAGATTGTTCTAGAGAGGTTGCAATATAATGTTCATGGGTGGTTAATTTGTGTTGATTTGAAAATGGTTAACTTTCTTTTGGGTCTGCAAGGAGGGTACACAAAACACTCTTGTGGCAATGCTGCAGGGGGGCGGTGCCCTGCACCGAGCGGCCTCCTGCCTGCTGTCAAACGCTTGTTTCCGCCTGTTTCCACAACCATAACAAAGGTAAATGCACAGAACGCCGCTCCACCGCAATGATAGCACCCCCCCGCTCCGCACTCATGCACCAGACTGACAGCATCCCCCCCGTTCCTCGGCTTAGGGCTTAGGCAGCAAGGAGCCTTGGTTTATCCCTGGTTCTGAACCAGACATTAGGCGACAAGTGTGTGCAAACGTTAAACTCTGGTAGTGATTGCTCGGGTCTGAATCCTGTCACTCACTGGAAGAGGAATGCCCCTAAGTGAAAGAAAACACACAAACCTGCAGAACTCAGTCAGCATCTCATTGCCATCTTACTGTCACATGTTGACTGCTCTACAGGCAATGTCAAATGCTCTACTGTGTTGAAATGGGAGTAAATTTCCTTTACATTCAGAATTAATGTTAAAAGCTGCTATAGTGTTGCTATCTATGTCTATTCTATTCTGCCTAATTCTATTCCACTTTATGGAAGACAAAATCAACAAAAATGAGCAATTCAGGAATTAAGTGTTTTTAATGCTATTCATCATGTTGTAAAAGTAATAAAACAGCTTTATTCTCTGGGTCAGTACAAATACAGCAATGCCACATTTAAATAGTTTTTTTTCATGTTTTACTGCTTTTACACAATAAAACAACTTTATAGACAAAAATATATTTTTGCAAAGCCATATTCTGACAAATGTAGCAATTTTAATCTTCTATTGACAGAGTTGTATGGGGACTTATTTTTAGCAAGACAAGTTGATATTTTCAGTGATACCATTTCTATTTCTATTTGACTTTTTGATTTTATTTAATTCTGCTTTTTTGCCTGCTATATTATGAAAAAATATAGCAATATGCTAAGTTTTTTATGATGTTCACTGAAGGGCTTAATCATCGTTACAATTTTGCAGAACAGGTCATTTTAGATGCAGCGATATCACATATATGTAATTTTTTATATAAGTAAATGATTTATTGTCATTTTTTCATGCTTTTTTTTCTTTATTTCTTTATTTTTATATATATTTTTACAGGATTTTATTCATGATTTTATATTCCTTCTTTATACCTCGATAGTACTTTAACTTTTATTACTCCAATCGCTGATATAATGCATTACAATGCACATGCACTGCAATGCATTTTATCTGTCATTGAGACACTGACAAAATGCCTTTTAGACCATGCTCCTGTCATAGTCTAAAAGGTCACTACAGCTGGTATATCTGGGGGCATTATATTACCTTGTGTTGCTGATTACATCCCTGGGCTGCCAATTGGGTGGGAGAGGGTGCCCCCTCCCTCTCACAGCCTTCTAAATTCTGCAGTCACTATTCATTGTGGCATTGGGTAAGGCTACGTTCACACTCGATGTATTTTGCCGCGCATTCGGCAGTTCCTTTTTTTGTGCACGTTTGCACTCATAAAAGCGCTACTGTATGCTGACACCGCAATTTTCTCAGCGCGCTTTTCTTGAGGCCATGTTAACATGTAGCCCATGGGGAAAGCGCTCTAAAAAAAATGCCAAGAATTGTCATAACAGTTCTTTTTGCGTGGGCGCTTTTGCAGAGAATGCACCTGCACAAAAATATGCGGCAAAATGCAGAAGCTTTTGCTGGAAAGCATAACCAGCTTTGTTTTGTATTGCTGTTATGTGACCATTCAAAAGCTCCACATAAAAGCAGGAATACGCGACTATTACACCGCGTGTGAACGTAGCCTTAAACAGCCAAGGGCGATGCGGTCACCAGTCCTGGCTGTGATAACCAGAGCTCAACTATCACTTAACTTGAGCTCCCGGTGGCAATTGTGTGAGCACAGCTCCTGTGCCCACATGATTTCCACAACTTACCCATATTCAGAATGTCACTGTGAAATATAATGTACCAGTATGTCATATGTTGTGAATGGGTTAAGCATTAGTATGGGATGAATAATATTTATTATATCTTTATCATGTAGACATTTTAAGCGTTCATTGATGACATTATTTTACTTTTGAGATATTTATTAGTTATATGTGTATATTAGCAAATACATAGATTCCTATGTTTCTAGCTTAAGACACAAAGTTAAAGTGACTACCTTTTTTGAGATCTGATGGCTTTTCATGTTTTTTCTTTGTTCTGTGGGTTTTTCAAGTTTTATCATAAAAGTATCTGCAAAAACATAAATTTGAAACAATTGTCAGTGGGTATTTATTTATTGACATACATTAATTTTTTCGTAGTGGTTTCAAGTGAATTAAGGAAAATTTCAGCAACCTGACTATCATTTTTCTGAACTGCAGAAGGCCAGCTAATGGCAAAAAGAAATCAACTAATATTCACCTCATCCATTAGGCTAGGGTCAGATTAACGTTAACCTGTGCTTGCGTTAAAAACATAAGTTTTGGCAGCCTTAACGCATTGCTACCGCCATGGAAGCGCCACGTTAACGTTGCCAATGGTGACGCGGCCCACAGCGTGGCTCAAACGCCGGCATCTGAATGAAATCTCGTGCTTTTTCCTAACGCGAGAAAAGAAGTTGCTTAAAGATGCATCTGTATTCTGAATGGATATGATGGGAAAAAAAGTTCTGCATCTCCCTTACAGGAACAGAATTGGAAATAATGAAATTCAACTTGCTAATCTTTTTTTATCGAAAAATCAACTGTAAGAATAGATTCTTATTGGTCAAACAAAGTGTATTCAATGTACATGATCAGCATGTATTTCTGTTGTCCTGTCCTTTTTTTTTTCATGAACGTGTTACTCATTTTATGTTCCTGTCCATAATTTGACAAACTTGCTTTAAAAGCTTGGTTATTCTCTTTTCTTAGGCTGGGGTCACACTTGAGCCTTTGATCTGTTAAAACCATCAGTTTTTCCAAGTTGAAAATGTTGCAAAACAGATCCATTAACGGATTCATAGGCTCCAATGCAAAAAAACACAGTGTCAAAGTGCACTGCTAAAAATGCTATGCATTTTTTAACATGGGACCCTATGGGATACACATGCGTTAACGCATGGTACATATAGGTACCATGTATTAATGCATGCGTTAGCACTAGCGTTAATTTTGCATCAAAATGACAACAGAAAAAAACAGCAAGCAGTAACGAGAGCTTCCAAAATCTGACTCCCAAGTGTGACCCCGGCCTTAGGGTATAGTTTAGATTGGTAATGAAGTGCCAACCTTTGTAGGTCATAAAAATGTATGTAGCATGATACCTTTAGTGGGTTCTGAAGGTTCATCATGTTTTTTCTTTGGTTGTGTTGGTTCTTCATGTACTTTTAAAGCCAATTCTGCAAATTGAATTTGAATTCAGTAGTCAGCTTACAATATTTATTTTTTCAATTGTTATGTGCTAATATTTTATGACATGCCAAATAAGAAGAAATCTGGTTACCTTTCTTGAGTGCTGCTGTTTCCTCCTGTTTCTTCTTGGGTTCTACTGGCTCTTGTTTTTTCACTGAAGGCTCTGAAAAAAATGTTGCAGATTTATTAATAATTTTCTATAAATATGCACAATAAAATTATCATACATCAGATAGTCAATGTATTAAAGTGGTGCACATTGTATGAAAAATTTTGCACTTGTAGCTAGACATGTTAGTCTCTTGTCTTTACTCTATCTGGTAGCTTACATTTTTATCATAATCAATATTTTGCACAAATGGTTACCTTTGGGTTCTGTTGGCTCCTCCTTTTTCTTCTTGGGTTCTGTAACCTCTTCATGCTTTTTCCCTAGAGGCTCTTAAAAGGTACAGAGAATTTATTAATACAGTTTTAAAGTCTGTATGAGTAAAGTTACAGCAGACCAGACATGCATTCAAATCTTCAAATGTATTACAGTATTGCATAGTCACACTTAAATGATACATTTGAAATATGGGCTAGATAGACATCTAGACACTCTTCCACCTCTTAACTAACATACTCTAAAATAATTATTTGCACCAATATTTTATAGAGTACCTTCTAGAGGCAATCAAATCTTCTGAAACTTGAACTTGCCAGGTTTGAATAACAACATTTTTTTAACTGATTTTTGGCAAATCACAAAATTTCAAAGCCTACAACTACCCTGAAAATATGTCTGCATCACTACGCATATATCACTTGGAAATCTCCAATTCCAATTCAGACACTTTAACACAAAAATAGCATTACTAATATTATAATGAGCTCACACCAAAAGGAGATGGTAACTTGATAGAACACAAAACAGTCTTTTTAATAACAAAGTTTGATATTGAACCTACTGGATATTTCACTAAAGCCAGTGCCTTAATGACGGATGACGTATTAAGTATGTCATGGTAATTTTGCAGGCAACTGTGCCCGCGCCATTAAATCAGGGTCTCTGGCTGATGTGACAGCTGAGACTCAACTCTCACTGCCAGGAGCAGTGCCTGCACTACTCCTGGAATTTTAACACCTAAAATATTGTGATCAATAGCACGATGCATTTAGGACGTAGGGAGAGGCATCATTCCCCTATCCCAAGCAATTGGACCACTGTGGCGTGATCATGGGGACTTGATCTCTGCCATGATAACGCGTGGTCATTTTCATGATGAACCTCAGGTCACCTGACTTTGGAGAGCTGCGCACACCATGTCAGATGTATGGTGAGAAGACAGTCTGTTACAGCTGCAGCGGCTTTAAAAGATATGCGCCACTACAATGCTGCTGCCTTGCAGTGGATTATCTCAGTGTTCAGAAGAATAAAAAGGTAATATCCCATAAAGGGACTAACTAAAAAAGTAAGTAAAGTTAAAATAAATGTAAAAATATTAAATAAAGCAAAAAAAATTACAATAATGAAATGCCAATAAATTTATGTAAAAGAAAAAAAAGTACACATATTTCATATTGCTGGTCCAGAACAACATGCTTTATAAAACTGTCACACTAGGTTCAGTAAACAACATAAAAAATAAATAAAAAATGAGTTAAAACACTATACTTTTTCATTATCTTGCCAAAAAAGTGGAATACAATGCATTCAAAAAGTCAAAATAAAATAAAAATGGTATAATTTCAAAAATCATCTTGTCCCATAATAAAATAAGACATCACACAGTGCCATCAGCAAAAAAATTTAAAAGTTTACAGCTCTCAGAATACAACGATGCAAGAACAATTGTTTTTTCTATAAATTTGTTTTGTTGGTGTAAAAGAGGCAAAACATAAAAAAATATAAATGGGGTTTCACTCAGTTCGTACTCACCATAAAAATAAATCTGACTTATTACTGTTATAACATGGTGAACAGCATAAGAAAAAAACAAACAAAAAGTTTTTCAATTTCTGTTTTTAATTTATCTTTTTGATTCTGCCTCACAAAATGCTGAATAGAAGGCAATTAAAAAACATTGTGAGGCCCAAAGGTTACCAATAAAACTGCAACTGATTCCGCAAACACTCAATGGATCTATCGGCATAAAAATAGAGAAAAACAGTTTCCTTCAAATTTCATTAATGCAAAAACCCTTTGTTTTGTAAAAAAAAATTTTTAGTGTGACAGTATACAAACCTAAAAAACTACATAAATCTATTATCGCTGTGATTATACTGACCTCACAAATAAACCTGCCTAATCACCTATACTACAAGGTGAACTGTGTAAAAATAGTAATAGTTATTAGTTTTATTCTGCCTCCCAAATATCACATTCAGGCATGCCTTACATTTATCCTGCAGACAATGCCGAGTGCAATTATATGTAAATCTCTGAAAAACGTGATTCAGAGCAAAACCAAACAGAGATTTCCTTCTAATGAGGCACAGAGATCACTTTGAACTCACATCTGGCCTGTCATCCAGTGGTGTCCATACGTTTGCACATCTTTATAGGCGTGCAAAAAAATGTGGCTCACCACAGTTTTGTGAACCTTTGAAAAGAAGGCAGCTACTAAATAGAAGCCAATCGATGTTAACTCTGCTGGCTCATTAGTGAATGAATCCATTCAGGGATTCACCTGAATCACATGTTTTAGAGATGTAGCTGGAAACTCAAATGTGAGTGCTCAGCATAGAACAAAGGATAAATGTGAGCTGATCCAAAATGTTATGTGCCCAAATTGCCACCAATAGCATTCACATCAACCCACTAAAGGTATCGGTATGCTCCAGTTTGTGTGCAGAAGTTTTTCTTCTTGTCTATCAGGAAAAAAGCATCCAGGGTACATATGATTGTATCTATGGTGGTATAAGGTATCTCAGGTCATCTGAGTTTATTTAGGATGTTGGGAAGCCAGCACACCTGTCCTTTTGCTGAGAGGAGCTCCTCGACCCACTGGTCCAAACTGCACACCATATCCACACAGGAACACTTTAACTAAGACACGGTGTGGTTGAAACGTCAACTTTATACTGATCGTTGGCTTGTACAGCAATCGTTTACCAAAATAAACTTTTGAGTGCAGTGATTTATAATGTCCATAGTTTTGCTTTATTGTAGGTTGTAGGGAGGAAGCCAGCTTAATTTACGATATGTGTTTCTCCAGAAGCAGGAGCTGGGCACAATATACGAGCACTACCAATGAAATGGGCTATTGAAGGGTTTATTTGCAATTTTTAATTCTGTATCATTCACTGCGTTTGACTTCATGGGTGTTTACCAGAGATAAAATCATCCACTAGATGAACTGCCATAGGGTATGATTTTAAAAATGTGGTCATTTGAGGGATTCCTGCTGTTCTGGCGATTGGGGATCTGCAAATGGAATCCACAAACTATTTAAGGAAAATCTACGCTCCAAAAATCATATGACACTCCTTCCCAAATAGCTTTGCGGTGTGGCCAAATAATACTGTTCAGTCACATGTAGAGTATTGCCACGTTCAGGAAAACAATGTAGAATTTGTGAAGCCCTTTTTGGCCACAATCTTAAATGTTACATGTGGAGAGGCGTCAACAAGGCCTATGATGAAAGGAACACCATTCCTACTGTAAAGCATGGGGGTGGATTGCTTGATGATATGGGGATGTCCTGGACCCCTTCATAGCCACAGTGGTATATTAAGTAAGTGTCGGCCTTTATGATAATTTATCATTACATGGATTGCATCCATCTAAACACAATAAGAGCTTATAGAGCCCATGAGATCATTTGCTCACATATGGCAATTTGATTACGTGATGCACTTCACTTTCACTCACCGTAAGGTTTTAGATACTATGTCTCACCACGTAGTCACACTGAAATTACCTATTGAGGCTGATAATTATTGTCCCTTATACCGCTCCTTTATCAATTTTTTCTTTAGCCCTTTTGACCATTAGAAGGAATCTGAATCAATTGCCCCTTTGCCTTATATTGTGCTTTTACCATTCAGAGGTAATTACTTGTTTGTTTTAGTTTTGAAAACAATATTGGATAAGAATTGAGACATACTGTAATTTTTACCATAAACTGGTGTACAAATTTTTTACAAGCATGGTTATATAATTTGTCTATCCAATACAATATTATGGTGCAACAATAAGTCACGTTATTGTATGAGTATCTTGTACTATTTGTTTTTGTTTTGATTTTGATTACCCTTTGTTTGTTTTATTGCATGCCAATGTTGAAAGAATTTCGTGAACAAGGCTATAAAAGCCGAAACGTTGAATATATAATTTTTGCTCTGCATTTTCTTGTATACAACGGCAACAATAAACTTTGTGAACTTATTGAGACTCCATATAAAAAATGTTTTGAGGTAATCTCTCTTTACAGTGTGCCAGAATATTCTATATAAATATTACCGTATATACTCATGTATAAGCCTACCCGTGTATAAGCCGACCCCCCTACTTTTGCCCCAAAAATCTGGAAAAACCTATTGACTCGTGTATAAGCCGAGGGTGGACCCCAGCACAGGTAAACAGACCCCAGCAGTGTGGTATACAGGCCTCCCCAGTGGTAGTATACAGCAGCCCCAGTGGTAGTATACAGATTCCCCAGCAGCCCCAGTGGTAGTATACAGATTCCCCAGCAGCCCCAGTGGTAGTATACAGGAGCCCCAGCAGCCCCAGTGGTAGTATACAGGAGCCCCAGCAGCCCCAGTGGTAGTATACAGGAGCCCCAGCAGCCCCAGTGGTAGTATACAGGAGCCCCAGCAGCCCCAGTGGTAGTATACAGGAGCCCCAGCAGCCCCAGTGGTAGTATACAGGAGCCCCAGTGGTAGTATACAGATTCCCCAGCAGCCCCAGTGGTAGTATACAGATTCCCCAGCAGCCCCAGTGGTAGTATACAGGAGCCCCAGCAGCCCCAGTGGTAGTATACAGGAGCCCCAGCAGCCCCAGTGGTAGTATACAGGAGCCCCAGCAGCCCCAGTGGTAGTATACAGGAGCCCCAGCAGCCCCAGTGGTAGTATACAGGAGCCCCAGCAGCCCCAGTGGTAGTATACAGGAGCCCCAGCAGCCCCAGTGGTAGTATACAGGAGCCCCAGTGGTAGTATACAGTTTCCCCAGCAGCCCCAGTGGTAGTATACAGGAGCCCCAGCAGCCCCAGTGGTAGTATAAAGGAGCCCCAGCAGCCCCAGTGGTAGTATACAGGAGCCCCAGCAGCCCCAGTGGTAGTATACAGGAGCCCCAGTGGTAGTATACAGATTCCCCAGCAGCCCCAGTGGTAGTATACAGATTCCCCAGCAGCCCCAGTGGTAGTATACAGGAGCCCCAGCAGCCCCAGTGGTAGTATACAGGAGCCCCAGCAGCCCCAGTGGTAGTATACAGGAGCCCCAGCAGCCCCAGTGGTAGTATACAGGAGCCCCAGTGGTAGTATACAGATTCCCCAGCAGCCCCAGTGGTAGTATACAGGAGCCCCAGCAGCCCCAGTGGTAGTATACAGGAGCCCCAGCAGCCCCAGTGGTAGTATACAGGAGCCCAGCAGCCCCAGTGGTAGTATACAGGAGCCCCAGTGGTAGTATACAGATTCCCCAGCAGCCCCAGTGGTAGTATACAGATTCCCCAGCAGCCCCAGTGGTAGTATACAGGATCCCCAGCAGCCCCACTGGTAGTATACAGGAGCCCCAGCAGCCCCAGTGGTAGTATACAGGAGCCCCAGCAGCCCCAGTGGTAGTATACAGGAGCCCCAGCAGCCCCAGTGGTAGTATACAGGAGCCCCAGCAGCCCCAGTGGTAGTATACAGCAGCCCCAGTGGTATACAGCAGGCCCCCAGGGGTACATATAGCAGCCCCCTGGGGGTACCCAGCAGCCCCCTGGGGGTACCAACAGCCCCCTGGGGGTACCAGCAGCCCCCTGGGGGTACCAACAGCCCCCTGGGGGTACCAACAGCCCCCAGGGGTACCAACAGCCCTCTGGGGGGTACCAATAGCCCCCAGGGGGTACCAGCAGTCCCCTGGGGGTACCAACAGCCCCCTGGGGGTACCAATAGCCCCCTGGGGGTACACAGCGGCCCCCAGGGGGTCCCCAGCAGCCCCCTGGGGGTCCCCAGCAGCCCCCAAATGCTGGCACTCGCCCCCCCTTGCAAGGGCCCCCCCCCCGCTTCTCTTACCATTCCGGACTTCTGATCCGCGCCGCTCCTCGCTGCTCCTCGCTGCTCCGTCCGTCCGTCTTCTACATCCGGGATCCCCGGCCGCGCGATGACGTCACATGCCTGCGACGGCCGGAGATCCGGGATGTAGAAGACGGACGGAGGGAGCAGCGAGGAGCGCCGCGGATCAGAAGTCCGGAATGGTAATATAACCATCGGGGGGGGACCCTTACAAGGGGGGGCAGGTGCCAGCACTTGGGGGGGATTTATTTAGTTATGCACTGCTTCCCCCTGCCGCTGATTGACAGGGGAAAGCAGTGCATATTTAATGAGCGGCCCCACGTGACGGGGCCGCTCATACAGCAGCCTCCCCCCCGCCTCCTGAAGCCTCCACAGCCCCGGACACAGCCCCCCCCGTATTGACTCGTGTATAAGCCGAGGGGGAGACTTTTCAGCCCAAATTTTGGGCTGAAAAACTCGGCTTATACACGAGTATATACGGTACTCATTTTTTCTGAGCACCTAACACTAGGTGGTTGAGCAGACATAACTCTGATTGTAAATATTTTAGACACTTTACAGCACTTTTTCAAGTACTTCAAAATGTTAGACCAATACTTAGGTACCTTTTTTGGGCTCTGCATGCTTCTCTTTCTTTTTGGATTCTATTGGTTCTTCATGTTTTTTCACTGGAAGCTCTGCAAAAGTAGTTGAGATGTATTAATACTAAAATTAGACAGGATCAAACTACAGCAGACAGGTAGAAAAAGCATCAAAGATATTTTGGTGATACTTTTTTTGTGATAAGTATGTCACATGTTCCTAGATATGTTAGACAATCCACCTTATGCCATCTCTTGGCTTGCATACTCTAAACCAATATTTTTTTGGTAATACTTAAAGGGGAACTCCGGGAGATAACAATTTTTAGTACATCCCCTGACCTACTACAAGATGAAGCAGAGCTGGGAACTTAAGATCTGGGATCTATAATCTCTTATAAATAAATAAATAAATAAATAAAATAATATCTGTTCTTTGGGGACAGAGAAATTCAGTGATCCTGCAGCAGGTATGTTGGGGATGTAGACCCTGGGGGCTCCAGGATCATCTTACATTCCAGCCCCTTCACACTTCTGTATGAAAAGGGGGCATGGCAGGGGTGTGGCAAGGACATGGCCGTAGGAGCCATAGTGACAGTACATACTGCCCCTTATAATGAAACCTTGGGGTTTATACCACATCTGACAAATGCTGCACAGATGTCTGGATGATTTGCTGTGACTGAGAAGACACTGACGATCCATGGAAAGTTTCAGGGGACAATTGTAGTGTGACCATGGGGCCGGTGGCCACGCTACCTGCCACTCCCCCTGCCCATACAGAAGATTGAGGGAGTAGGAATGTAAAATGTTGAAGCACCCAGGGTCCACACCCTCGACACATCTCCTGCGCTGTGCTGCAGCATCAGTGAATTTCTCTGTCCCCTAAGAGAGGGATGAGAGCAGAGGAGCAGATATGATTTTATAGATTTATAAGTGATCTATACATCCTAGAACTGTAGTGCCCAGCTCTGATTTATCATGTAGGGCAGGGACTGTACTAAATTTTTTTATCTCCCCTGAGTTCCCCTTTATATCTATTATTGTAGATGTATTAATTCAATGCTTAAGTTAAACAGTATTGAACTAGATCACAAAGATAGACATTAATTCAAATGCATTACATTACGTAGAAGGTGTTAATTTAGCACAAGTTGCTAGAATTGTTAGAAAATCTTCTTCACCCCATTTCTTGACTTGCCTACTCTACACCAATAATTTGCCCCAATATTTAGGTACCTTTCTTCGGTTCTGCTAACTCCTCCTGTTTCTTCTTGGCCTCTGCAAGCTCTGCATGTTTTTTTATTTGAGGTTCTGCAAAGGTAGTGAAGATTTATTAACACAATCCTACAGTTAGGCCGGATGAAATTACAGTCTACTGGTGTAAATTACATCAAATTACACCAAATATATTCTGGTGGTGCACTAACTGGGATAGAAATAGCAAATATAGCTAGACATGTTAGATAATCTGTATTTTGCTATCTTTTGGCTGGCATATTTTGCACCAATATTTTGTGGCAAACCGTAAAACTTCGGTACCTTTTTTTGGTTCTGTTGTCTCCTTCTGTTTCTCCTGGGGTTCTGCTGGCCTTTCTTGATGTTTCACTGGAGGCTCTGGAAACATATAGGTGATTTAATAATATTGTTTTAAAGTTGGACAGGAATAAACTTCAGTAGACTTATAGAAAATGCATAACATTTTTTACTGTCGAGCAGATTGTGTGATAAATTTAGTGCATGTGACTGGACGTGATAGACATTTTTCTTTAGACAATTGTTTAGCTCGCATACTCTACTTTAATATTTTATGATAATACTTTGGTACCTTTCTTAGATTCTGCTGGCCTTTCCTCTCTCTTCTTGGGTTCTACTGGTTCTACAAGCTTCTTCACTGTAGTCTCTGAAAAAGTATTGGAGCTATATTATTATTAATGTTTTAAAGTTAGACAGGAAAAAGGAGCAGACTGATAGAAAATGCACCAAATATATTTTAGAGGAGCACTTTGTGTGATGAATATGGCATATGTGGTAAACGTGTTAGACTATCTACCTAATGCCATCTCTTGGTGTGCATACTCTAAAGCAGGCATGGACAATCAATTTCCCCAAGGGGCTACATAAGGGACAGTGATTGGCATAATTGCCAAACCCTAGGGCTGAAATTAATTCTGCTCAGTATTATTTATATTATTAATATATTAATTATAATGATTTTATATTAGTATTAATTGCAAAATTTTATATTGAGCAGAATTAAGTATGCTGACATCCACCTATGTACTGTATGAGCCCAAACACAGCCCCACCTATGTACTGTATTAGCCTTCACAATACCACCTATACTGTATACAGTACAAGGCCCCCACTTAGCTACCTATATACAGTATTCACTCCCAAATAGTCCCTTAAATACAATATGAGCCCCCACACAGCCCTTTGTACAGTGTAAGCCCACACATGACCCCTGTGTTTACAGTGAGCCCACACATAGCCCCTTTACATACAATATGAGCCCCGTACAGCCTTTTTATATACAGTATGACCCCCATAAAGCCTCTTAAATATGGTATAAATTCCCACATAACCTCCTGTATGCATCTTGAGCCTTCACATAGCTTTCTAAATACAGTATGAGACCCCACGTAGCCTTCTATATACTTCATTAGCCCCAGCATAGCCAATTATATACTTTTATGAGCCCCACATAATCTTATGTACTTAATGAGCCCCATGTAGTCTCCTATGTACTTTATGAGCCCATATAGCTACTATATACTTTAAGATCCCCCACATGGCCTCACATATACTTTGTGAGCCCTGTATAGTCTCCTAAATACTTTATGAGCCCTACATAGCCTCCTGTATACAAAAGGTCCACACGCCTCCTATATACTTCCTGAGTCTCCTTATTGCCTCCTATACACATTATGAGAGCACATAAAGCGTCATATATACAAGACCCATAGTATCTATATACTTTATGAGCCTGCATAGCCTCTTAAATACTTTTTGAGCCCCACATAGCCTTCTATATACAAGAGTTCCATACAGCCTCCTACTTGATGTACTTCCTGAGCCTCCTTATAGCCTCCTATATGCATTATGAAATCACACATAGATTTCTATATACATACCCTCATATAGCCTCTGATATACATGAACCCCACACAGCCTCCAATATTCATGATCCCCATATAGCCTTCTTTATATATGACCCCCAAAAATTCCTATATACTCTGAGTCTCGCATAGTATCCTATATATATATGAGAATCACATAGCCTCCAATACACATGAGCCCCATATAGCCTCATATATACATTATGAGCCCCACATAGCCTCCTATATACTTTGAACCCATACATAGACCTCCTGTATCCATGAGCTCCACATAGCCTCATATATTCATAGCTCCACACTACATCCTATATACTCTATGAGTCCCACATAGACTCCTAAATACGTGAGCCACCACATAGCCTCCTATATACTTTATGACCCACACATATCCCCTATATACAGCATGCAGTAATACACATATGAAAAATTAATACCACATATTTACCTCACTCCAGTTGCCCTCCTCTCTGCAACATTGGCCCTCCATGCAGATGACTCACAGGCTGATTGGTAGTGGTTGGAATCAACAGTTTTGCCTCCAATATATTCACTACTATCCGCAGATTGCAAATAGTGTTGACATTGAGCAGCTGGGCGGTGAAGGTCACATTGTGGCCCACAGTCCACTGTTTTAAGCCCTTTGGGGCAGACTGAAACAGCTAGGGGGTTGGATGTGGCCCACAACCACATTTTGCCATGCCCTGCTCCAAGGCAAATTATGCAAGCAGAAAGTACATCCAATTTTATTCAGTGGTATAAAAGGAATGATAAATTTGATATTTGTAGCTTGACATTATAGGCACTCTTCCTTACACCATCTCTTAGCTATTAAACACTACATAAATGTTTTACTGTAATATTTAGATACGTATTTTCCTAGGTTCTGCTGACTCATCAATTTTTCTCTTTGATTCTGCATGTTCTTCATGCTTTTTCACTAAAGGATCTGCAAATGTTTTGAAGATTATCTAACAATGTTCCAAGATTATTCAAGATAAAACCAAAGCATAATCTACTTCAATTTTAAATGGTGCACATTGTTTGATAACTTTGGTACTTGTGGCTTGATATACTGGACATTTTTCAATACAGCACGTCTTAGCTAGTAGACTCCACATCAATATTCTGCACCGAGTATTACAGTGGATACCTTTCCTAGTTTCTTCTGGCTTCTCATGTTTCTTCTTTGGTTCTATTGGCTCTTCATGCTTTTTCACAGGAGACTCTGTAAAAAGTATGGGAGATTTATTACTACTATCACAAAAGTGGATCAGTTATCAAGAAACTACATCACATTTTTCTGTGGTGCAGAATTAGTTTTACATTTAATGATGTTGATAGACATATTGGGCCCTTTTCTTTACACCAGATTAAAGTGAACCTTTCACTCCTAGAGCTTTGTAAACTGAAAGCAGCACCATTAGCAGAGCCTATGCTGCATTCTGTGAAGGTGTCTATACTGTCTCTCCCCCTCTATACTCCAAAATAAACAGTTTATAATGTTTCCCACCATGTATTTAAATGAGTTCTTAGCCGGTCAGATGGATTTGGTCCTTGTGTCCTAACATCACTGACAGCTCGGTCCTCCCTGCCTCCTCTATGTGTATGCTTCCTCCTCTTCTCTGTTTGTCCCCTCCTCTTCGGCATCTGCACTTAATCAACTTTGTTTACTCAGGCACACACAGCTCAGCCGGTGTGTGGTGAACCTGCTGTCATCAATGCGCCTGCATGAAGTTCAGGTACCGGAGCCCGTTCTGTTTTATGTTATGCTGTGTACAGCGGGCTCTGGTGCCTGCAGTTCACTCAGGCGCATTGATGACAGCCAGGCCCCCCACATCGGCTGAGCTGTGTGCACCTGCATAAACAAAAATGATTATGCATAGGCACCAAAAAGGAGGGGGAAACAGAGAAGAGGAGGGGCAGACACATAGAGGAGGCAGGGAGGACCGGACTGGCAGCGATGTTAAGACACAAGGACTAGACCCATCGAACCGGCTAAGTACTCATTTAAATACATGGTGGGGAACATTATAAACTGTTTCTGTTGGAGTACAGGGGGAAGAGACAGTATAGACACCTTCACAGAATGCAACATAGATGCTGCTGAAGGTGCTGCTTTCAGGTTTGCAAAGCACTAGGGGGGTGACAGGTTCACTTTAAAGCAAATATGTTCTGTATCCTGATATTGTCCAATACTTAGATACCTTTCTTTGATTCCGCTGGCTTCTCTTCTTTCTTCTTGGGTTCCACTGGTTTTTCATGCTTTTCACTAAAGGCTCTGCAAATGTATTGGAGATTGACTAATGCTACCGTAAGGTTAGTCAGGATAAAATCAATATATACTACTTTAAATTCATCTGAGTGGTGCAAATTGTATGATAACTTTAGTACTCGTAGCTTGATATACGGGCATTCTTCCTTAAAGGTTTTTCCCACAAAGTTCATTTAAATCGATAGATCTTTGAATATCAATAATTTCCAGTTTGATGTGTTAAAATATTTTCCTGTGCTGAGAAAATTTTATCTATGTGTCCCTGCTATGTACTGTTTGATTCCTGTTTCTGACCGTGCATGGAACAAGGTCTGATCAAAACACATCTCCTGAGCAGGAGAGAATGAAAAAAAGTAGAGGCATTATGGCAAGGGAACACAAATTCTTTGAGGTAAAACATGTTTTACAAACAGGCAGGGAAATGTTTTACCTTACAAAAAAGAATCACCTGTGACTCCGTGCTTTAATGTCAGTATACTCTCCTTTGCATCCTCTCCAGCCCAGAAGTAGAGATGAGCAAATTTTCCTTGAACATGCTTGCCAATTTCAAATTTGGCTGAACATTTCAGATTTGGAATCCAGAAACATTTTGTGAAAAAGTCTACTAACTTGGCTTTGTTCAGTAACTGATTGGATGAAAAAAGTGTTACAGCATTTAAGTGATGCTTTTTTCCTACCTTTCACTCTGTAGGATAGTGGTGGACATGTTTGATGATGGGAGGAGTTGGGAGAGGTCAGAGGAGTGTCAGTCTCCATTTTTAACTCAGACACTTTCTGTGTGGATGTTCCAGGCCTGCAGCCAATCAGGACACATAAAACATTTACAAGTTGTAGCCACAAGTGCTTGTGTCATTGGCTGAGTTGTGTCATTGGCTGGCTAAGTCACATGTCCCTTGAGATATAAGAAGTGGCCATTTGCTGTCATCGCCATTTAAAGATGTTACTGATAGGGACAGTGCTGCTGCCAATCTGTGCTGCTCCATTCTGCTCCATCCATGCTATACTAAAAGATAGCTAGTTACTTGATCGTTTTTAGATAGAATAGGAGGGAAAGAAGGTCCATCCGATATAGACATTTTTTATGAGAAAAAGTGTGATTACCAAATCTGGTTGCATTGCCAAAGCAGTGTTTTTTGCATACAACAAATGATTGTAAAATCTTTGTGTTTCCTCTAAAAAGGCTTTGATCTGGAGTCGACGTATAGAAAAATAAATGTTAGATGCCCTGAAGAGTGTATTGGTTGTCTTTGTTAGGGTGTTAATTTAATTGGTTTACCTTGATACATGTAGATGTTTTTTCAATGAAAATTACCTTTGGTTATGGTGCTATATCTGTGGTACTATGATATTTGATTAGACCTGTGGTTAGTGGTTAAACTTCATATAAGCCATATTGTACTGTTGTGTTTTTTCTGGATAACAATGTGCTTCCTATTTTATTGTTTGAAACTATATTTATTGGTATGGGTGTCTAATATGCACCTAATAAACTGTTCTGTCTTAATATTGGTTGCTCTGTGTTGGCTTAATCAGGGCTAATTTCCTTTTGGCAGTCACTCTATGTAACCAATGTTATTTCCTCCTTGGATTGCTTGATGTCTCTAATGGTACCTTTACACGCCGCCACAGAAAGGCAGAAACCGCCAGGCATTGGACACAATTGTGCCTGTTGCTTGAAAACACCACGATGTAGCGGCGTGTAATTCAGGATTTTCCTTCCTGTGTCTTGAAGTGCCTTCAGATACCTGTGTCTGGCCGTGCTCAAAAACAGGAAGGCACAATCCCTAAGGCACTAATCCCTATCCGTATGCATGCCCTAGTGAATTCCTTGGGGCGTGCCACAGCGTCATGTATACCACGCCCCATCAGCATCATTGGTGGGGGCTACTGTGTAACCATTGGCTGTCCCTGCACAGGGCACCATATTTAACGAGCTGACCATTCACACTACACATTTGCAATAGCGTCATTGTATTAGCCAGCCTTCCTGTGCTGGCTGGTCAATCATAATGCTATTGCATTGTCCAATCACCGTACGAGCGTCATGTAATACACAAGTCTGTCACGCCTATGTACTTGCGGCGCGTAAGATGTACGCCAATATTCCCTTGTGGTAGCAGCGTGTAAATCAGGGAAGGTACTACACAGAAGGTAACCCGCAGCACCCGTCGGTACTTCCGGGGAACGCAAATACCTTCTGTGGAGCACTTTGTGGCGGCGTGTATATGCGGCATCGGCAACCGTTAGCAACAGGTAAAAACGCGCGCGTGCACGTGGATGCCTACCTGTTGCTACGCTCTGTGGCGGCGTGTAAAGGTACCATAACAGCATGCTGGCAGTGCAGAAGTTAACTGCCTATTGTCAGCAGTTACTATGTACTAACCTTATAGTGGTTAAATTCATTTCATCAGGGGGTTGCCCTGGTGTATATGTTGGTAACTTCCAGTTAACCTGGATAATGTGAAGCAGTGTCATGTGTGAACTCCAACCCCTGTAAAGGGTTTTTACTCACTTATTCGATGGTGGAGTGGGTCGTTGCAATGTGGTCGCCACTATTTCGGGTCCCCCTCTTGCACCTCTTCCATAGGTAGAATAACAGTGGGTTGTGTCCTTGTGGATCTCTCCCTGAGACATCTATCCATCTTGATTGCAAGAGACATGGCCGAGTACTGAGCCATGGATTCCTGGAGCCTACCAGACAACCCATGACAGAAATGGCTCCTAACAGTGATAACATTGGGTGTCCGTGGCACACCTCTGGAACTCAAAACAATACTCCTCAGCCAGCTGTGTCCCCTGCTGGAGTGTACGCAGTTTTGACACTGCCAAGGAGATGCCATCAGGGTCCCAATAGCCAAGGGCCAAAGCCACAAAACATCCGTCTGCCAACTGCAATGAGGGAGAATCGGTTAGTAGAGAGAAGGCCCAGGACTTGGGATCCCCCCGCAAAGAGGAGATCACAATCCCCACTCTCTGTTCCTCCCTCCCCAAAGAAT
This sequence comes from Allobates femoralis, assembly GCA_033576535.1. Classification (NCBI taxonomy): domain Eukaryota; kingdom Metazoa; phylum Chordata; class Amphibia; order Anura; family Aromobatidae; genus Allobates; species Allobates femoralis. Next base: position 340,470,484 of record JARQOC010000001.1, read on the forward strand.
GAGCATGGAGCCCAAAGTACAACTTGCAGGGGTCCTGAAAAGCCCAAAACATATAACGCCCTCCTCAAAATCTATCAGGGAGGGGAATCTTAGGTTCCGGCTGTGGCTGCGTGTGAGCCGTGATCAGCGTACCCCCGAAATGCTGCAGCTTCTGCACCCCCTGTTCACGCAGATCCGTCACCTTCTGTGGCAGAGTCTACTTAAGGTGTGCAAAAAAAGCAGTTGAATCAATAATGGATCACAAAAAGGTTTCAGCTGGTGAATATGTCACACAGCTGACATCTGGATACAGTGTGTGGCAGTGGCGCACGAACAAATGATGTCCAGCACACTATCCACAACAAAAGACTGTGGAAACTCTGGGAAGAAACAACTACAATGGGGGGTCCTGCTTGTAGGGAATGGGGGAAAGGACACATCCTGCACATACCTGCAACTGTGACCTGATATCCCTACTGTCCCTACATGGGTTCTTTCATACCATTGCCGAGCAGTATGCCTAGACCCTCGCTGGCCCTGATGTAAACCCTCAATAGGGAGATGGACAGCGGGAGCACTAGTCTCCACTGTGACGACATGAACGTTTTTTCAATGTATGGCATGAGTGGCTTCTTAAATTAGTCAGACATGTTGGTATTTTGTTTTTTAACTTATGATAAGTCATTGTTTCTGCCAGACTCTTCATTGTCCAAAGTTTGTTAATGTAATTACCGTATATACTCGTGTATAAGCCGAGTTTTTCAGCCCAAAATTTGGGCTGAAAAGTCTCCCCCTCGGCTTATACACAGGTCAATACGGTAGTCAGGGCCCGGCGCTCATTATATATGCACTGCTTCCACCTGTCAATCAGTGGCAGGGGGAAGCAGTGCATATGTGCCCCCAAATGCTGGCACTCTCCCCCCTTGTAAGGTCCCCCCCCGCTGTGTATCTTACCATCCCGGACTTCTGCACAGCACCGCTCCTTGGTGCTCCATCCTCGCTGCTCCCGTCCTGCTACATCCGGGATCTCCGGCCGTCGCAGGCATATGACGTCATCGCGCGAATCCCGGATGCAGCGAGGACGGAGCATGAAGAACGGAGCACCGAGGAGCGGCGCTGAGCAGAAGAACGAGATGGTAAGATAAGCAGCGGGGGGGGCCCTTACAAGGGGGGCAAGTGCCGGAATTTGGGGGCTGCTATATACCCCCTGGGGGCTGCTGTATACTACCACTGGGGCTGTATATACCACTGGGTCTGTATATACCTCTGGGGCTGTATATACCTCTGGGGCTGCATATACCACTGGGGCTGCTGTATACTACCACTGGGGCTGTATATACCACTGGGGCTGCTGTATACTACCACTGGGGCTGTATATACCACTGGGGCTGCTGTATACTACCACTGGGGCTGTATATACCTCTGGGGCTGCTGTATACTACCATTGGGGCTGTATATACCTCTGGGGCTGCTGTATACTACCACTGGGGCTGTATATACCACTGGGGCTGCTGTATACTACCACTGGGGCTGCTGTATATACCACTGGGGCTGCTGCTGTATACTACCACTGGGGCTGCTGTATATACCTCTGGGGCTGCTGTATACCACACTGCTGGGGGCTGTATACCTGTGCTGGGGTCCACCCTCGGCTTATACACGAGTCAATAGGTTTTCCCAGGTTTTGGGGGCAAAAGTAGGGGGGTCGGCTTATACACGGGTCGGCTTATACACGAGTATATACGGTATCTCACCCTCTCTGTCAGAGATGGTCATAACTCAAAAAGAATTAAGTATGCTTTTCTTCCATTGGTCTGAGGATGTGCATTGCTAATTCAGTGGAAATTTCCTGACCCCCCATCCCCTCTGTCAGAGACTCTTGACCCATAGGGATATTATGAATACGTCTTGAATTCCAGCCAATGAGCGCACAGCCTTATTCCACCAATCCTGAAGTCCCCAATGTCCTTTAATGAGTGATCAGTGTATATAAGGGGGTTTGTCATTAACCAGCAGTTCTTATGCTAGATGGCTTCCATATACGGTGTGCGAACCCAGTTGGAAGGCCATAACCCCAGCCAAAGCCATAACTCAAGTTGGAAGGTCATAACCCCGGCCATAACCCCGGCCATAACCCCGGCCAAGGCTCTTCGGCGCCTGACTAAGGGATCAGAACCTGGATTATATTATTATATGGACTTCAATCTAGGAATGTAGGATTCAGCTGAAACATCAGAAACTACATAAGGAAGATACCCAGATTGGGACAATCTGGTCACTTGACTACAGACATTGCTATGCTTGTTCAGCTTTTTAGTATTGTTGCTTTTCCTTTCTCAGTGGATGCCCACTGAAAGTGGGTTGCTGGCGGATTGGAATAAGTGGCCTTGAAAGCCCTGAGGCACAAACATTCTAATCCCTGGTGAGCCAGTGGAAGGGTGAGACACTGGTGTCTGTTACATATTGTGGTTTGCTTGGTTATGTGTTATATGCCTTTAACTGTTGGGGATTCAATATAGTCTTACTATTGTGTTTCCCTCATCCTGTGTTGTTTGGCAGTGTTCCGGTTAAGGCATATTAGGCGTTCATTTGGGATGACTCCTGGTCCATGTTGTCTTGCCAAAGGTAGATGGGCAGCAGATGAGAGCACCCACTGAACCCTGTGTCTCCATACCAACCAACCACTTCCAAAAACAAGACAAAAGGATAAGGGGGGAAAGACAGGGAAACAAGAGGAAACGTCACTCCTGCTGCCAAACTCCAAGGCAGCAGACGGCTTGGCAATGATCAGCTCTCTAGAGTACTACATACTGAAGTATCAAAAAATGTTTGTATATTATTTTAGGACTGGTTTTCCCCAGTAATGAGGGACACGGCCGCATTGCATATCTACATTTCCAACCCGGGGAATGTCGAGTTATCAGCGCAGAAATATTAGCAGCAGCAGTTTAACTGTCAGAAGCAATTTCTGGGAGTCGTGTGACCAATCTTTAAACCAGCTCATGCAGGAGTATCTAGAGCTCAATAATTATGCCATCAGGGGAGTTTGGACCCTTTTGCATTTTGGCTTCAAAAATGGAGGAGTGGCCTGAACTCGCCAGTCACAACTTGGAGGTCTTGTCATGCCCAGCAGCCAGTGTTCTCTCAGAACATGTCTTCAGCGCTGCTGGCGGTGTCCTGATGGATGCATCTGTCTGTCCCCTGAAAGTATAGACTGCCTAACTTTCATGAAACTGGACAAGTCATGGATCTTCAAGGACGTTTTCAGCGCAGTCGCAGACTGGGCAGGCTAAACGATGGTGTACTTTTTGGTGTGCTGTATTGAGTTCGTAATTTTATCATTTTTATTGTGGGTCAATTGATGCCACTTTCATGGTATCTGGCTCTAATTTCTTGAAATGTGGAAACTATTTTGTGGTTTGATTTTTGTGTGTTTTCTGAATTCAGCAGGGCTCTCAGAGCATGATGACTACACGTGTCACACATCCCACTGTTTTTAATGAATGTTTAATCTTGAAATGCTAGGCTAGGCCCTATTACAGACTCAGTCCCATGAATGCAGGCTGTGTCATTATACAATGTTTATTGTGGGTCAAATTATGTCACTTTTGTGGTATCTGGTCATAATGTTTTGAAATGTGTAGACTTTTCTTGGGGTCTCTTTGTTGTTTTTCCTGAATTTAGCAGGGCATTCTGAGCACGATGCCTACACGTGTCACTCATCCCACTGTTGCTAATAAATGTTTAACCATGAAATGATAGGCCAGGTCCTAGTCTGGCCTCTGTGTCATACATGTAGGCTGCACCATTCTATAATTTTTTATTATGGGTCAATTGATGCCACTTTAATGTTATCTGGCCCTAGTTTTTTTAAATGAGGAGACTCTTTTTGGGGTCTCCTTCTTGTCTGTTTTGTGATTTTATCAGGGCTCTCTAAGCATCCTGCCTTCACATGTCACTCATTTCCCTGTTGTGATGGGAATAATATGCGAGGGACGATATGTATCCCCCAGAATATGCACTGAAACAAATTGAACCCACTGGAGTGCATTGCAATCACAGGCAAGCCTGTGAGTGTAGGACAATGGGATGGTCCACTCCTTCCAGCCTGGGTCTTGCATGTGGCTCATGGCCACAGATTTCATTAAAAAAAAACAGCAAAGGTTTGGGTGTGTCAGTGGTTTGTTTCAAGCTGCAGAGCTGGAAGCTCTGTGCAGGGCAGGTCTGTGTGAAGTCACAAAAACGACCTGTGAGGATGAAGTATCTGGTGCACCACAGGGCGAAATGGCACAGCCGTCTCCCAAGCCAACAGGTTTAGCACGGACTGTGTGGATCATCCAGCTGCGATTCGGAGGTCATCGTTTGCATTTAAGTTGTGAGTTGGGCAAATAAAGACATTTAAGTTGAACTTTCCTTGGGTCACTTCCTCATTACCGCACAGTGTGAACACCGCTGTACTACACTGTTTCTGATCCATGTTGAAGCTTCAAATATAAGTTCAGGCTTTGTCACATGCATCCATAATGCACTATGATAAAATGTTAACTCTGTGGAATAGATGGCACTTTTATTGGTGTCTGCCTCTAATTTGAGCTGTGTTTGAAGCTTTTGGGGCCCCTCTTAAGGTCTTTCCTGTGCTCTTGATTTGCCTCCCATTGATTTCAATGGGATTTGGAAGTTCGGCGAACAGTTTGCCGATCTATTCACCAAACAAATTCCAATTCAGTGAAACGAACCTGAACTTCAAAAAGGTTCGCTAATCTCTACCCAGGAGCTGTGGTATGATCAGACCATGCACATAGCATGGACACAGTTATAAGATAATCACAGTACAGGATCTTTTTTTTTTTTTTTAAACATATCCAATTGTGGAAATTATTAATTTTCCAATATCTATTGATGAACTTTAAAATTATTTTTTGTTCATGGAAAAACCCTTCAAAGCCCTTCTTATCTAACATACTCTACATTAATATTCTAAGCCAAGAGTTACAGTAAGTACCTTTCCTAGTTTCTACTGGCTTCTCATCTTTCTTCTTGGGTTCAGCATGCTCGTCATGTTTTTTCACTGGAATCTCTGAAAATGTTTGGGTGATTAACACTATCCTAAGGTTATTCAGCATAAAGTTTAACATAAACTACTTTAAGTTTATTTAAGTGGTGCACATTGTATGAAAATGTTGTACTTGTGGCTTGATATGCTAGATGTTCTCCCATGCAATACGTCTTAGCTAGCATCACCTACATCAGTATTCTACACCAAGAATTACAGTAGATACCTTTCCTAGGTTCTTCGAGCTTCTCATCTTTCTCCTTGGGTTGGGATGGCTCTTCATGTTTTTTCACAGCAGACTCTGCAAAAGGTTTGTGAGATTTATTATTACTGTCAAAAAGAAAGATCAAACAGGAAGAAACTACAGTGCCTACAAGTAGTCTTCAACCCCCTGCAGATTTAGCTGGTTGACACATGCAGAATTAACTTGGCATTGTGACATTTGGACTGTAGATCAGCCTGGAAGTGGGAAATGCACTGCAGCCAAAAATATATATTTTTTTTTTTTTTATTTTTTTTTAAAGCGTTAAAAGTTAATTCAGAGGGTCATTTATTATTCAACCCCTCAAACCACCAGCATTCTGTTTGGTCCCCCAAAAGTATTAAGAAGTAGTTCAGGCACAAAGAACAATGAGCTTCACATGTGTGGATTAATTATCTCTTTTGCCAGCCTTTTCTGACTATTTAAGACCCTCCCCAAACTTGTGAACAGCACTCATACATGGTCAACATGGGAAAAACAAAGGAGCATTCCAAGGCCATCAGAGACAAGATCGTGGAGGGTCACAAGGCTGGCAAGGGGTAACAAAACCCTTTCCAAGGAGTTGGGCCTACCTGCCTCCACTGTTGGGAGCATCATCCGGAAGTGGAAGGCTTATGGAACTACAGTTAGCCTTCCACGGCCTGGACAGCCTTTGAAAGTTTCCTCCCGTGCCGAGGCCAGGCTTGTCCAAAGAGTCAAGGCTAACCCAAGGGCAACAAGGAAGGAGCTCCGGGAAGATCTCATGGCAGTGGGGACATTGGTTTCAGTCAATACCATAAGTAACGTACTCCACCGCAATGTTCTCTGTTCCAGACGAGCCCGTAAAGTACCTTTACTTTCAAAGCGTCATGTCAAGGCTCGTCTACAGTTTGCTCATGATCACTTGGAGGACTCTGAGACAGACTGGTTCAAGGTTCTATGGTCTGATGAGACCAAGATCGAGATCTTTGGTGCCAACCACACACGTGACGCTTGGAGACTGGAAGGCACTGCATACGACCCCAAGAATACCATCCCTACAGTCAAGCATGGTGGTGGCAGCATCATGCTGTGGGGCTGTTTCTCAGCCAAGGGGGCTGGCCATCTGGTCCGCATCCATGGGAAGATGGATAGGACGGGCTACCTGGAGATTTTGGCCAAGAACCTCCGCTCCTCCATCAAGGATCTTAAGATGGGTCGTAATTTCATCTTCCAACAAGACAACGACCCAAAGCACACAGCCAAGAAAACCAAGGCCTGGTTCAAGAGGGAAAAAATGAAGGTGATGGAGTGGCCTAGTCAGTCTCCTGACCTTAACCCAATTGAATACTTGTGGAAGGAGCTCAAGATTAAAGTCCACATGAGACACCCAAAGAACCTAGATAACTTGGAGAAGATCTGCATGGAGGAGTGCGCCAAGATAACTACAGAGACCTGCGCCGGCCTGATCAGGTCTTATAAAAGATGATTATTAGCTGTAATTGCAAACAAGGGTTATTCCACAAAGTATTAAACATAGGGGTTGAATAATAATTGACCCACACTTTTATGTTTAAAATTTATTAAAATTCAATTGAGCAACATAACTTTTTGGTTTGTAAGATTTATGCTTCTGTTAATAAATCCTACTCTCGTTTGCAGTTTGAAGGCTCTAACTTATTTGCATCTTATCAAACCACCTAAATCTGCAGGGGGTTGAAGACTACTTGTAGGCACTGTATATCATATGTATCCTGTGGTGCAGAATTTGTGACAAATTTAGCTTTTGTTGCTAGACATATTTGAAATTTCTCTGTATACCATATTTTACAAACATGATCTATATCCTGATTTTGTGCCAATACTGAAATACCTTTCTTGGCTTCTGCTGGCATCTCTTCTTTCCTCTTGGGTTTCAGTGGTTCTTCATGTTTTTTCACCTGAGGCTCTGTAAACGTTTAGGATATTAACCGACTGTGCCCCAAGATTAGTCAGGATAAACCAACCCATAAACTGCTTTAAATTTATTTCATTTGTGAAATCTACATGATAACTTTAGTACTTGTGTATTGATATGCCAGACATTTTTCATTAAAGCACTTCCTAAGTAACATACTCTACATCAATGTTCTTCACCAAGATTTACAGCAGGTACCTTTCCTCGGCTCTGCTGTCTTCTCATCTTTCTTCTTGGGTTCTATACGCTCTTTATGTTTTTTAATGGGAGGCTCTACAAGTATTGGACATCTATTAATAATCGCGAATCGGAAAAGCGCCCCTCCGCGGCTACTCGCGTGGTCATGTGCATACGAATTAACATGGGCGCAAAGCGCCCAATGCTGCGCGAGCAATGGCCGCGAGGCCATTGCGAGTCGTGGCCCAGGGGAGCAATGGCCGCGAAGCGGTCATTGCGAGCGCTGGCCAAAATCCACACAGCCTCGGCTACAACCTTAGCGATTACCGCTCAGGTAGCGCGAGCAATGGCCGCGAGGGCCATTGCGAGTCGCTGCTGAGCCGCAAATCGCTGCCACGCCCCTATGTCCCAGCACCGCCCCCTATGTCCGCACAGCCCGCCCCTATGTCCGCACAGCCGCCCCTATGTCGCACTAGCCCGCCCCCTATGTCCGCACAGCCCGCCCCCTATGTCCGCACAGCCCGCCCCCTATGTCCGCACAGCCCGCCCCTTTGTGCGCACAGCCCGACCCCTATGTCCGCACAGCCCGACCCCATGTCCGCACAGCCCGACCCCATGTCCGCACAGCCCGACCCCATGTCGCACAGCCCGCCCCCTATGTCCGCACAGCCCGCCCCCTATGTCCGCACAGCCCGACCCCTATGTCCGCACAGCCCGACCCCATGTCCGCACAGCACGACCCCATGTCCGCACACCGCCCCCCCCTATGTCCGCACAGCCCGACCCCATGTCCGCACAAGCCCGACCCCTATGTCCGCACAGCCCGACCCCATGTCCGCACAGCCCGACCCCTATGTCCGCACAGCCCGACCCCTATGTCCGCACAGCCCGCCCCTATGTCCGCACAGCCCGACCCCATGTCTGCACAGCCCGCCCCCTATGTCCGCACAGCCCGACCCATGTCCGCACAGCCCGACCCCATGTCCGCACAGCCCGACCCCATGTCCGCACAGCCCGACCCCATGTCCGCACAGCCCGACCCCATGTCCGCACAGCCCGACCCCATGTCCGCAGCAGCCCCCCCCCATGTCCGCACATACTTACATGTCTTCTTTGTCATCTGATCCTCCGTCCGGCCAGGCGTCCTCTTCCTCCGGCCCCGGGGGTCTTCTTCTCTTCTTTTCGCTAACTTCCATCTTCGACGTCCTCTTCCTTCCCATTAAGATACAATGCACGAAAAATCCGCCATTGTACCTTAATGAGATCTGAGGCCCTCTTCTGATTGGTCGCTGTATACTGACCTCAGCCTATCAGAAGAGCCCCTCAAAACTGAGACGCAGTTCTCATTCAGGTCCGCCTTTTTTTCCCCATTGACATACATTACCGGTGTGTCGGCGATTTTATGGCCGCCCACCTGGTTCTATTTGTCGGCCCTAAAATCGCGGACACACCGCTAATGCATCTCATGGGCAGTCAGCCCGATTTCGGATTGAACGCCGACCAATCAGAATTCGAGCTGACTGCCCATAGACATGCATTAGCGGTGTGTCCGCGATTTTAAGGCCGACAAATAGAACCAGGTGGCCGGCTATAAAATCGCCGACACACCGGTAATGTATGTCAATGGGGAAAAAAAAGGCGGACCGCAATGAGAACTGTGTCTCACTCTCGCAAGTAAAAAAATAATAAATTTAATAATAAAAAAAATAATTTTAAAATAATTTAAAAATAATTAAAAAATAATTAAAAAATAATAAATAATTAAATAAAAATAATAATTTAAAAAAAAAAAAAAGGCGGACCTGAATGAGAACTGTGTCTCAGTCTGACTTAAAAAAAATAAATAAATTAAATAATAAAAAAAAATATTTAAAAATAATTAAAAAATAATAAAAAAATAAATAAAAAATATTAAATAATTAAATAAAAATAATAATAAAAAAAATAAATAAATGCGGACCTGAATGAGAACTCTGTCTCACTCTCACTTAAAAAAATAATAAATTAAATAATAAAAAAAATATTTAAAAATATTTAAAAAATAATAAAAAAATAAATAAAAAATATTAAATAATTAAATAAAAATAATAATAAAAAAAATAAATAAATGCAGACCTGAATGAGAACTGTGTCTCACTCTCACTTAAAAAAATAAATAAATTAAATAATAAAAAAATAATTTAAAAATAATTAAAAAATAATAAAAAAATAAATAAAAAATATTAAATAATTTAATAAAAATAATAATAAAAAAAAAAAAAAAAAAGCGGACCTGAATGAGAACTGTGTCTCACTCTCACTTAAAAAAAAAAAAAAATTAAATAATAAAAAAAATACTTAAAAAATAATTATAATTACAAAATAATAAAAAAATAAATGAAAAAATATAAATAATTCAATAAAAATAATAATAAAAAAATTTAATATATGCTAATTATATCAGCCCTTTAGCGGACCTGAAAGAGAACTGGGTCTCAGCCTAAATAATAAATTTAATAATAATAAAAATAATTAAAATATAATAAAAAAATAAATAAAAAATAATAAATAATTAAATAAAAAATAATAATTAAAAAAAAAAAGCTAATAATAATGATATTACTGCTAATAATAATGCTATTAATGCTAATAATTATGCTATTAATGCTAATAATAATGTTATTAATGCTATTATTAATGCTATTAATGCTAATAATAATGCTATTAATGCTATTAATAATGTTATTAATGCTATTATTAATGCTAATAATGCTATTATTAATGCTATTAATGCTAATAATAATGCTATTAATGCTATTAATAATGCTATTAATGCTATTAATTATTCTATTAATGCTATTAATGCTAATGTTTATCCTATTCATGGTATTATTAATGCTATTAATGCTAATAATAATGCTATTAATGCTATTAATGCTAATAATAATGCTATTAATGCTAATAATAATGTTATTAATGCTATTATTAATGCTAATAATGCTATTATTAATGCTATTAATTCTAATAATAATGCGATTAATGCTATTAATAATGCTATTAATGCTATTATTATGCTATTAATGCTATTAATGGTAATATTTATCCTATTAATGCTATTAATGCTAATAATAATGCTATTAATAATGCTATTAATGCTATTAATTATGCTATTAATGCTAATATTTATCCTATTAATGGCATTATTAATGCTATTAATGCTAATAATAATGCTATTAATGCTATTAATAATGTTATTAATGCTATTATTAATGCTAATAATGCTAATATTAATGCTATTAATGCTAATAATAATGTTATTAATGCTATTAATAATGCTATTAATGCTATTAATTATGCTATTAATGCTAATATTTCTCCTATTAATGCTATTAATGCTAATAATAATGCTATTAATGCTATTAATTATGCTATTAATGCTAATATTTATCCTATTCATGGTATTATTAATGCTATTAATGCTAATAATAATGTTATTAATGCTATTAATGCTAATAATAATGCTATTAATGCTATTAATAATGTTAGTAATGCTATTATTAATGCTAATAATGCTATTATTAATGCTATTAATGCTAATAATAATGCGATTAATGCTATTAATAATGCTATTAATGCTATTAATTATGCTATTAATGCTATTAATGCTAATATTTATCCTATTAATGCTATTAATGCTAATAATAATGCTATTAATAATGCTATTAATGCTATTAATTATGCTATTAATGCTATTAATGCTAATATTTATCCTATTAATGGCATTATTAATGCTATTAATGCTAATAAGAATGCTATTAATGCTATTAATAATGTTATTAATGCTATTATTAATGCTAATAATGCTATTATTAATGCTATTAATGCTAATAATAATGCTATTAATGCTATTAATAATGCTATTAATGCTATTAATTATGCTATTAATGCTAATATTTATCCTATTAATGCTATTAATACTATTAATAATGCTATTAATGCTAATATTTATCCTATTAATGCTATTAATTATGCTATTATTGCTATTAATGCTAATATTTATCCTATTCATGGTATTATTAATGCTATTAATGCTAATAATAATGCTATTAATGCTATTAATGCTAATAATACTGCTATTAATGCTATTAATAATGTTATTAATGTTATTATTAATGCTAATAATGCTATTATTAATGCTATTAATGCTAATAATAATGTTATTAATGCTATTAATAATGCTATTAATGCTATTAATTATGCTATTAATGCTAATATTTATCCTATTAATGCTATTAATGCTAATAATAATGCTATTAATGCTATTAATAATGCTATTAATGCTATTAATTATGCTATTAATGCTATTAATGCTAATATTTATCCTATTAATGGCATTATTAATGCTATTAATGCTAATAATAATGCTATTAATGTTAATAATAATGCTATTAATGCTATTAATAATGTTATTAATGCTATTATTAATGCTAATAATGCCATTATTAATGCTATTAATGCTAATAATAATGCTATTAATGCTATTAATAATGCTATTAATGCTATTAATTATGCTGTTAATGCTATTAATGCTAATATGTATCCTATTAATGCTATTAATAATGCTATTAATGCTAATAATAATGCTATTAATGCTATTAATAATGTTATTAATGCTATTATTAATGCTAATAATGCTATTATTAATGCTATTAATGCTAATAATAATGCTATTAATGCTATTCATAATGTTATTAATGCTATTATTAATGCTAATAATGCTATTATTAATGCTATTAATGCTAATAATAATGCTATTAATGCTATTAATATTGTTATTAATGCTATTATTAATGCTAATAATGCTATTAATAATGCTATTAATGCTAATAATAATGCTATTAATGCTATTAATACTGTTATTTATGCTCATAATACTGCTAATAATGCTATTAATACTGCTATTACTGCTAATAATAATGCTATGGCTTATATTATTGCTATTGATGATGCGATTATTATTTAAAAATCTTTAAAAAAACAATAAACATATTTTACATACCCGATGCATTTGCATCAGGCTAACAGCTATAACTACTATAATCAAATTAATGCACATTCTAGAATCCCGATGCATTTGCATCGGGCTCACAGCTAGTTAATTAATAAATTCATAAAGTATTAGACAGGCAAAAACTAAACCAAATTTATCCTGTGTTGCAGAATTTGTCATACATTTTGCTGATGTTGCTAGACATATTAGACACTTTTCCTTACACCATATTTTAGCAAACATGTTTTATATTAAATACTGATTTTATGCCAATGCTACTTTAAATTAATTTCAGGGGTGCAATCTGTACAACAACTTTGGTACTTGTGACTTGATACACCAGACATTCTTCTTTAAATCACTTCTCAGATAACTTATGGTATTCTAATTCAATAATCTGCACCAAGATTTACAGTAGATACCTTTCCTAGGTTCTTCTGGCTTCTCATCTTTCTTCTTGGGTTCAGCAGGCTCTTCATGTTTTTTCACTGGAGACTCTGAAAATGTTTTGGTGACTAATTAAAACTATCCTAATATGATTCAGGATAAAACCAAAGTATAAATTACTTCAAATTTATTTCAGTGGTGCACATTGCATGATAGTTTTGGTGTTTAGTGACTTGATATACTAGGCACTCTTCCAGGCAGCATGTCTTAGCTAGCATATTTTGCACCAAGAATTACAGTAGATACCTTTTTTAGGTTCTTCTGGCGTCTCGTCTTTCTTCTTGGGCTGTGATGGCTCTTTATGTTTTTTCACAGGAGACTCTGCAAAGGTTTGGGAGATTTTTTAATACAATCATAAAAGAAGATCAGTCGGAAAAGTCATAAAATATTTCCCATGGTGCAGAATTTGTAATAAATGTAGCTGATATTGCTAGACATGTTAGAAAAAATTTCTTTACACCACATTTTATGAACATGTTTTATAACTTGATTTTGTGCCAATACTGAGGTACCTGTCTTTATTTTTGCTGGTTTCTCTTCTTTACTCTTGTGTTCCACTGTTTCTTCATGCTTTTTCGCTAAAGGCTCTGCAAGTGTATTGGAGAAATTAACTGACTCAGCCCTAAGATTACTTAGGATAAACCAAAGCATAAACTACTTTAAATTAATTTCAATTGTTAAAACTATATGATAACTTTGGGACTTGTGGCTTGATAAACAAGACATTCTTCCTTAAAGCACTTTTTAGCTAACCTTTCCTAGGTTCTGGTGGCTTCTCATCTTTCTTCTTAGGTTCAGCCGACTCTTCATGTTTTTTCATGGGAGGCTCTGAAAAATGGTATGGGAGATTTATTAATTCTATCATAAAAGAAGATTAGACAGGCAGGAACTAAATCAAATTTATCCTGTAGTGCAGAATTTGTGATACATTTTGCTGCTGTTGCTAGATATATTAGCCATTTTTCTTTACACCATACTTTAGCAAACATGTTCCATATCCTAATTTAGTGCCGATAATCTGGTACCTTTCTTGGTGACTATTGGTTTCTCTTCTTTCATCTTGAGTTCCACTGGTTCTTCTTGCTTTTTCACTAGAGGCTCTGCAAATATATTGGAGATTAACTGATTCTGCCCTTAGGATAGTCAGGATAAACTAAAGCATAAACTACTTTAAATTATTATTATGATTATTATTATTATTTATTTATATAGCGCCATTAGGTTCCATGGCGTTTACATGAGGATGAGGGAGACAAGAACAAGTACACTAAATCTAGGCGATCAGGACGTACAGGTACAGGAGGGGCAGGGACCCTGTCCACGAGGGCTCACAGTCTAAGGCTACTTTCACATTACGATTTGAAGGGAGCCAATGCTGTCCGATATAATTTGGACAGCATCGGCTCTCTTCTGATGCCTGGAATCGGGTGCCAAATAGGCACCCGATTCCGGCATAAAATCGGAGTGAAAAAAAGAAAAAAAAAAGTTTATTCTCACCTCCCCCCGAGCCCCCGCCGTCTTCCGCCATCTTCTTGGAGGCTCCCGGTGGCTTCCGCAGGCTCCCGGTGGCTGCAGAGATCTTCCTCTGCTGTTCAGGACCTGCGGTGATGTCACAGTCACGTGACCGCGGGTTCACCATGGTAACCTGCGGTCACATGACTGTGACATCACCGCAGGTCCTGAACAGCAGGGGAAGCCCTCTGCTGACACCGGGAGCCTGCGGAAGCCACCGGGAGCCTCCAAGAAGATGGCGGAAGACGGCGGGGGCTCGGGGGGAGGTGAGAATAAACTTTTTTTTTTTTTAACCCTTGTGCTCCCAGTTAGGAGTAGTTTTACTGTACTGAGCATGCTCAGTACAGTAAAACGGGGTCCGAGGAGACATCAGATGTTTCCTCGGACCCTTCTCCATAGGGCCCCATGTCAAATTGATCGGGTCGGATCGGATGTGCACTAAATGCCATCCGATCTGGTCCGATCCGAATCTGTCAGATTTTATTTTCGGTGCAAAAATCGGAGCAGACTCCGATTTTTGCACCGATAAAAACATCGGACAGAATCGGATCGGACCAAATCGGATGGCATTTAGTGCACATCCGATTCGGTCCGATGCCCATAGGGCTGCATGGGGCCCAAAATCGGTCCGATGCTGTCCGATTTTTATCGGACAGCATCGGAACTGATAAAATCGTTATGTGAAAGCAGCGTAAGAGGGGCGGGTTAGGATACAGTAGGATGGGGGATTTCTATTGTTAAAACTATATGACAACCTTAGTACTTGTGGCTTGATATGCCAGACATTCTTCCTTAAAGCACTTTTTAGCTAACCTTTCCTAGATTCTGCTGGCTTCTCATCTTTCTTCTTAGGTTCAGCAGGATCTTCATGTTTTTTCATGGGAGGCTCTGAAAAATGGTATGGGAAATGTATTAATACTTTCAATAAAGAAGATTAGACAGGCAGGAACTAAATCAACTTTATCCTGTGGTGCAAAATGTGTGATAAAGTTTGCGGATGTTGCTAGATATATTAGCCATTTTTCTTTACACCATACTTTAACATACCGTATATACTCGTGTATAAGCCGAGTTTTTCAGCCCAAAAATTGGGCTGAAAAGTCTCCCCCTCGGCTTATACATGGGTCAATACGGTACATGGTGTGGTGGCTGTGGTGGGGGCTGTGTCCGAGGCTGGAGGAGGCGGGGGAAGGCTGCTGTATGAGCGGCCCCGTCACGTGGGGCCACTCATTATATATGCACTGCTTCCCGCTGTCAATCAGCGGCAGGGGGAAGCAGTGCATATCTGGCCCCCAAAATGCTGCACTCACCCCCCCTGTGTAAGGGCCCCCCTCCCCGCTGTGTAAGGCCCCCCCCCACTGCTGATCTTACCATCTGGTCTTCTGATCAGCGCCAGTCCTCGGTGCTCCGTCCTGCTACATCCGGGATCTCCAGCCGTCGCAGGCATATGACGTCATCGTGCGACGGCCGGGGATCCCGGATGCAGCGAGGATGGAGCACAGAAGACCGGCGCTGATCAGAAGACCGGATGGTAAGATAAGCAGCAGGGGGGGCGAGTGCCAGAATTTGGGGGCTGCTGTTTACCCCTGGGGGCTGCTGTTTACCCCTGGGGGCTGCTGTTTACCCCTGGGGGCAGCTGATACCCCTGGGGGCCCTGCTGAATACCCCTGGGGGCCCTGCTGATACCCCTGGGGGCTGCTGATACCCCTGGGGGCTGCTGATACCTCTGGGGGCTTCTGTTTACCCCTGGGGGCAGCTGATACCCCTGGGGGCCCTGCTGAATACCCCTGGGGGCCCTGCTGATACCCCTGGGGGCCCTGCTGATACCACTGGGGGCACTGCTGAATACCCCTGGGGGCCCTGCTGATACCCCTGGGGGCTGCTGATACCCCTGGGGGCTGCTGATACCCCTGGGGGCCTTTTGTATACCCCTGGGGGCCTGCTGTATACCCCTGGGGGCCTGCTGATACCCCTCGGGGCCTGCTGTATACCCCTGGGGGCCTGCTGATACCCCTGGGGGCCTGCTGATACCCCTGAGGGCCTGCTGATACCCCTGGGGGCCTGCTGATACCCCTGGGGTCCTGCTGATACCCCTGGGGGCTGCTGTGTACCCCTGGGGGCTGCTGTGTACCCCTGGGGGCTGCTGTTTACCCCTGGGGGCTGCTGTTTACCCCTGGGGGCTGCTGTGTACCCCTGGGGCCTGCTGTATACCCCTGGGGGCCTGCTGTATACCCCTGGGGGCCTGCTGATACCCCTGGGGCCTGCTGAATACCCCTGGGGGCCTGCTGTATGCCATACTGCTCGGGCCTGTATTCCACTGGGGGGGCCTGTATACCTCACTGCTGGGGGCTGTATACCTGTCCTGGTGGCTGTATACCATACTACTGGGGCCTGTATACCACACTGCTGGGGGCTGTATACCTGTGCTGGAGTCCACCCTCGGCTTATACGCGAGTCAATAAGTTTTCCCAGTTTTTGGGGGCAAAAGTAGGGGGGTCGGCTTATACACGGGTCGGCTTATACACGAGTATATACGGTATATGTTCCATATCCTAATTTTGTGCCAATAATTTGCTACCTTTCTTGGTGATTGCTGGTTTCTCTTCTTTCTTCTTGGTTTCCACTGGTTCTTCTTGCTTTTTCACTAAAGGCTCTGAAGATATATTGGAGAGGTTAACTGACTCTGCCCTAAGGATAGCCAGGATAAACTAAAGCATAAACTACTTTAAATTAGTGTCCATTGTTAAAACTATATGACAACATTGGTACTTGTGGCTTGATATGCCAGACATTCTTCCTTAAAGCACTTCTTAGCTAACCTTTCCTAGGTTCTGGTGGCTTCTCATCTTTCTTCTTGGGTTCAGCAGGCTCTTCATGTTTTTTAACGGGAGGCTCTGAAAAATAGTATGAGAGATTTATTAATACTTTCATTAAAGGAGATTAGACAAGCAGGATCTAAATGAAATTTATCCTGTGGTACAGAATTTGTGATAAAGTTTGCTGATGTTGCTAGATATATTAGCCATTTTTCTTTACACCATACTTTAACATATATGTTTCATATCCTAATTGTGCACCAATAATTTGCTACCTTTCTTGGTGACTGCTGGTTGCTCTTCTTTCTTCTTGGGTTCCACTGGTTCTTCATGCTTTTTCACTAGAGGCTCTGCAAATATATTGCAGAGTTTAACTGACTGCCCTAAGGATAGTCGGGACAAACTAAAGCATAAACTACTTTAAATTAATTTCAATTGTTAAAACTATATGACAACATTGGTATTTGTCGCTTGATATGCCAGACATTCTTACTTAACCCCTTCCCGACCCAAGATGTAGGAGGACGTTCTGGGTCGGGTCCCGGTATTTGATGTGAGCTCCGGCGCAGCGATCACAATAAACACCCAACATCTCAGCTGATCTCATCAGCTGAGATGTCAGGCTTCCAGCCACAATTGGATCTGAGATCGGATCAGTGCCGTTAACCCCTTGGATCTTGCTGTCAATCACTGCCAGCGGGATCCAAAACTGCTGCGGCGGGGAACGCTCATGTGACAGCCCGGGGTTCTGGTTTGACCCCCTAAGCTGTCACGAATCACTTCTTGTGAGTTGTTGGAAAGCGTTGACAACCACTAACAGTGATCATTTGTGACGGGTCCCGATGTGCTGCAGCTCATCGGGACCTGACACCAGAGATCAGCATGTGCAGCAATGGGGCTCCCTATGGGGCAGTATAAAACAAAGAATGAATTGTAACATAAAGTTTATAAAAATACTAACTGTAGTACCCGGCTACGCCCGGGTTAATAAATAACTGATGTTAGCTATAACAAAATAGAATTTGAATATGTCATATTAATGACCTGTAAGAAAATAGAAGCTGAGCTGTGATTGATTGCTATAGGCAGCCTAATAAATCTCCAGCCAACAGTAAACCCTCCCCCTGGCCGGGCAGTATATGTTACCTCACACATACACATAATAGACAGCTCATGTGACTGACATCTGCCTTAATTCCCTATATGGCACATGTGTTGCACATTGGCTGTTTTTAATCAGATGTTTATGTTTGGAAATTAAAGATAGCACACGTATGAGGCGAGTTGTGTGAAGTGATTTGGGCACATCTGTGTCTGTCTGTGTGTTGTGTGTGTCCCTGGGGTGTGTGTATGTGTGTGTCCCTGTGGGGTGAGTGCATGTGTCCCTGTAGGGTGTGTATGTGTGTGTGTCCCTGTGAGGGGGTCTGTGTGGTGTGTGTCTCTGTTGTGTGTGTCTCTTTGGGTGTGTGTGTGTGTGTCCCTGTGGGGTGAGTGCATTTGTCCCTATAGGGTGGCTATGTGTGTGTGTCCCTGTGGGAGGGGGGTCTGTGTGGTGTGTGTCTGTGTTGTGTGTGTCTCTTTGTGGTGTGTGTGTGTGTCTGTGGGGTGAGTGCATGTGTCGCTATAGGGTGTGTGTCCCCTTGGGGGTGTGTGTGTGTCTCTGAGTTGTGTGTGTCTCTTTGTGGTGTGTGTGTGTGTGTTTGTTCGGGTGCGTGGTGAGTATCCAATGTTGGGGCTGCACCTTAGTGACTATACCCTTGCTGTTACTCTTTGTGTGCGTGTGGTGTGTATACATGTCCCCGTGCGTGGTGAATATCTCATGTTGGGGCCCCAACTTAGTGACTATATGCTGGTATGTGCTGTTAGTCTTTGGCGCTATCATTAAGCCCCTCTCATTCACAACTGTCAACTGGTAACTGTCACTTTTTCCCCATTATGTAGATAGGGGAAAAATTGTTGGTGAATTGGAATGCGCAGGGTTAAAATTTCGCCTTCAAACATAGCCTATGACGCTCCCGGGGTCTAGACGTGTGACTGTGCAAAGTTTTGTGGTTATAGCTGACAGCTGTCGATTTTCCTCCAACACTTTTCCATTCACATTTTTCCCCATTATGTAGATAGGGGCAAAATTGTTTGGTGAACTGGAACGCGCAGGGTTAAAATTTCGCCTCACAACGTAGCCTATGACGCTCTCGGGATCCAGACGTGTGACTGTGCAAACTTTTGTGGCTGTAGTTGCGACGCTGTAGATGCCAATCCCGGATATACACACACACACACACACATACACACACACATACATACATACATACACACATTCAGCTTTATATATTAGATGAGAAATAAACCCCTAAAAGTTTAAATCAAACCCCCTTTACCACCATTCAAAATAAAAGTATTAAAAAAAAAATACATATTTGGTATTGCTTCATTCAGAAATGCCTGATCTATCAATATATAAAACTGCATAATAGAAAAAAAAAGTCCAAATGCCAAAATTACTTTTTTTGGTCGCTGCAACATTGTTATAAAATGCAATAACAGGCGATCAAAGCAGCGTATCCACTCAAAATTGGTATAAATAGAAATTTCAGCTCAAGCCAAAAAAATAAGACATCACACAGCCCCAGATCCTGAAAAATGAGAACATGGCGTAAAAAGAGTGATTCTTTTTTTTTCAAAGTTCTGAATTTTTTTTCACTATTTAGATAACAGTAAAAGTATACATGTTTGATATCTAGGATCTCGTACTGACCCGAGGCATCCCACCATAATGTCAGTTTTACCATATAGTAATCATGGCGAATAAAAAAACATAAAAACAAACGTGTAATTGCACTTTTAGCAATTTCACTGCATTTGGAATTGTTTTCCTTACTATCCTGAACACTATGTGGTAAAATAAATGATTGCATCTGAAAGTACAACTCGTCCTGCAAAAAACAAGTCCTCATATGTGTATATTGATGGAAAAAAAAAGTTATAGGTTGGAAGCAGTGGAGCAAAAAACAAAAAACGAAAACAAAAAATTCCCGTGTGGTGAAGGGGTTAAAGTACTTTTTAGCTAACCTTTCCTATGTTCTGCTGGCTTCTCATCTTTCTTCTTAGGTTCAGCAGGCTCTTCTTGTTTTTTCTTGGGAGGCTCTGAAAAATGATTTGGGAGATTTATTAATACTTTCATTAAAGAATATTAGACAGGCAGAAACTAAATCAAATTTATCCTGTGGCGCAAAATTTGTGATAAATTTTGTTAGACATATTAGGCACTTTTCTTTACACCACATTTTAGCAAACATATTCTATATCCTAATGCTGTGCCATTAATTAGGTACTAGTGATGAGCGAGCACTAAATGCTCAGGTACTTGACCCGAGAACCGAGCCCAATGTTATTCTATGGGAGACCCGAGCATTTTTCCGGCATGACCCCGGCAGCCTGGATAAACCCTGAAAATGTCACAATAGTATAACAACAGTGCTCAAATGACATGGGAACAGCATGGGGAAAACCCCTTTCAGCATTTATGACTCCCAGGTCACTGCTGTGAACAATATTGTCTGAGTATTGCGCCAGTTTTACGGACTCAAATAAAACGTCCAAAAATTAAACCAAAATGAATTTTCCTTGGGAAAAATGTTAAGGGCTCATATTCATTTATGAGACAGTGTTGCTGTATGATAGTTTTTTGGATTACATGAAAGATTATTTTAAAAAACAAATGCATGGCACTCCGATGCCCCTGGGAAGAGACCTAATGAGGGCTCTTTAAATAATGTGCCATTAATAGAAAGTGGGTCTTTCTGTATTGTCCTAGGCAGGGCTGCAAAATTGGAGCACTCCGATGTCCCTGGAAAGAGTGGATAAGGGCTTCTTTAAATATGTGCCCTTATTTGAATTGGGTCTTTCCTGCCCTAGGCAGGACTGCTATACATTGGCAGATATCTTATCACCAGTATCCAATCTAAAAAACATTCTTTGTACGCCTTTATTTACTTTTATACAGGCAGTGCATATAGCACACCACCATGCAAAATGCGCAAAGCTGGGGCAAGGGACGAGGAAGTGGACATGATGTTGGGGTGCATGTAGAAGCCGAGGCTGTGGGCAAGCTCAAATTGTGCCACGACTAACGCCCACATCATCTTGCCCGACCTTACTGTCCCAATTTCTAGGGGACCGCAGCAGCAGACCACTTTTAAACCAAGACCAGTGTCAACAGGTTGTTAGTTGGATAGCAGATAATGCTTCCAGTCAATTTGGCACCATCACAAACACCCTCTCTTCCACACGGTCAAGTGTCAGTAAGTAGCTGTGAGACTGGACCACATAATCGTCACCCTGATCCTCCTTCCCCCCACCATGCTGAGTGCCCAGACACAACTGATGCCACATTTGGACACTCTGAACAGCTGTTCAGTTTTCCATTCATAGATTCGGGCCTCTCACCTGCTCCGCTTGAAGTGGTCATGAGGAGATCGTATGTAGCGATGGCCAAATATTTGAGCAGCCACGGTTGCACGAAGGCGATGGTGGGAATGTGTCACAACAAAAGATGGACGATAATGAGACACAATTGCCAGAAAGTCAGGAGGAGGACCAAGGTGCGGAAGTGGGAGACGACATGGTGGATGATCCAGTAACCTCATTACTCGGTCCCCAGCCGCCACTATTTCTCCCGCTGTGCCGACCCCACATTGTACATTTGAGTCGACCGGCAGGGCTATGGGGTACTCGGGAATCGGGCAGTTCTGCAGCTGGGAATCATGGATGGTCGAGACCCCGTCTTGTGCCCTGGGTGCTCAAAGAAAAGTGGTTTAAAAATAAAAAGGGAATAAAAATAAAAAGGGAAATGTCTTGTGATGCCCCCTACGGTGTCTGGTGACTGCACCAGCACTGCAGGGCAGACCTTTGAGGAGATGTGATGGCAGCAGAGATGACTACACTCCCCATAGGTGTAGTGTATTTTCTTCAGGGCAGCAGTGGATGATGGGGGTTGTACACAGGAGTCCAGTGCAGCACACAATCTCTGTGAAGGAAGCAGGAGTATGGCTCCTCTTTTGCAGGAAAATAACACACGCCACACAGTTTTTCATTTTGCAGGGTCTTTACTGAAAACCACAGGCAATATGACGGTTTCAGTTCATGGTATCGCTGGCCTGTGTATAGACAAGGATTTTGCATGTCACTTAGGGGACCTTCGCTGTTCTTGATGTCCTCCAGCGTTCCTGCAGCAGAGCCTCCAGCCAGTCCCTCAGGTCTCTCTTCAAGGGCTTTATGTACCTTCGGACCTTATTTAGGACCTTTTGTGGATATGCTAGGTGTTGGCACTGACCGCATAAAGCCGGCTCGGGCCTCTGGTGTCGACGGTTTGGAGGTAAACTCCCGCACCATTCTCAGAGCCAGACCTCCGTACCAGGACTGCTCCTCCCCCAGAAAGCAGCGGCTAACTGGAGCAACTGGACCCTCTCTTCTTAGGGCTACCTCGGCTAGGTACCCTCCCCTGCGCTCCTTACAGGGTTCCACTCTGTTCCTCTCCAACCACTTTCTTCTAAATCTCTTGCTTTGTTCTCACTAACTTCTTCCACCACTTACCTAAGCTCCACACACCGTGACCAGTTCCTAACAATGATCTTTTTGATTGGTCCCCTGCTCTTAGGTATGTGGATGAACGTTATGAGCATCCCCTTTAAGACATCCAATTTCCCTGACCAAAAGAATCCCACACTCTCTCTTGTGGGTGAAGTACCCCTACGTGGCGTCCCAACCAATGGGGAGCCACACAAGCACGTGTCCCAAAACATTAGCCGTGCCCTTAACAACGCAGTTTCTGTCAAAGTCCACCTATCCACAGACACGTTGACAAGTGCTTGTGGGCAGGGACAATACATCTTGCAAATGGCACACTGGGTTAATATAGTGGAAGCTGGGACCCAGTTGGACATTAGGACGGAACACGTCCTCCCGACGCCAAGCATTGCGGGCCCTAAATCAGTCAGGGTTGCCCCCACAGTCTACAGCTCTGGTACATCATCCTCCTCAGCCTCCTCCTCCTCTTCAGCCTCCACAACAGTCCCAAGCTGGAAGCTCTCTAGCACTGCCTCAGCCAAGTGGCAACAGGCTGTGCTGAAGCTAATATGCATAGGTGACAAACTCCACAATGCTGATGAGTTGTGGACAGCTCTGAAAGAGCAGGCAGATCATTGGCTCACAACGCTGAACCTAGAGCCAGGCATGGTCGTGTGTGACGACAATGGCCAGAACCTGGTGGCGGCTCTGAGGCGAGGCGAGCTCACACATGTGCCATGCCTGGCCCATGTGCTCAACCTAGTGATTTCTTAAATCCTACCCGGAGCTACCAGATCTGCTTGTCGAAGTACACCACCTGTGTGCCCATTTTAGAAAGTCACCTACTGCTTCGGCCGCCCTTTGCAGGTTTAAGCAGCGTTTGCAGCTGCCGGCTCACAGACTGGTGTGCGATGTCCCCACATGTTGGAATTCAACCCTGCAGATGTTGGTCAGGATTTGAGAGCAGAAGAGGGCAGTTGTTGACTACCAGCATCAACTAGGCCTTTGTTATTCGGTTCAAACTCCACACATAAGACATCTGGAGTGGACATGGATGTCTGATATATGTACAGTCCTCTGAAACTTTGAGGACTCCACAAAGGTGGTGAGTGGCAACGACGCCATCATTAGTGTCAACATCCCGCTTATCTGTCTTCTAAAATGCTCTCTGCTCAAAATCAAGAGACGATGCATTGCAGGCGGAGCACGATGAGATGGAGCAAGGAACCATAGTGGGTGATTACGCACACCCAGCCTCATCTCATCCCAATGTGCGTTGGGGAAACAATGATGATGAGGAGGATGAGGAGGAGGAGTTAGAAGAACAGGAGCTAGTTTCATGTGCAATTGATGGTACAACCTCCACAACCGTCATACAGTCGGTTCAAAGTGGATGGCCAGAGGATAGGGAGGAGGAGGAGGGGGATGAGGACAGAATGGTCAATCATCCTGTTGTCGAAGACCCTGAAGTCTTGCCTGTTACCAATCTGGCGTGCATGGCTGACTTTATGTTACGTCGCCTTTCCCGTGACCCTCGCGTTATCAACATCTTGGCGGACACTCATTACTGGTTGGTGACACTTTTAGACCCACGCTACAAGGAGAACTGTATTTCTCTTTTTCCCCAGGCAGAGAGATCTACAAAAATGCTGCAGTACTAGAAGGCATTGTTGCGGAATTAGTAAAAAATTAACTTCGGAAAATGCTGGCGGCAGGAGTCACGGTTCCGGTGGACAACCAAGGCATCCGGGAGAGAGAGTCACAACTCCAATCCAGCAGAGGTAGGGGAACACTGTGAAAGATATGGGACAGTTTTGTTTTCTCAGCTCCTCCAAGAGCACAGGCCCTGAGGCGCGGAGTTCTGCTACAAGGACTGCAAAGTTTGAAAAGATAGTGAAGGAGTACCTTGGCAACAGTACAAAGGTACTCCAGGATTCCTCTGAGCCTTATAATTATTGGGTATCCAAGCTGGACACATGGCATGAATTGACTGTCTACGCCTTGAAGTCCTGGTGTGCCCTGCCACTAGCGTTTTGTCAGAGCGGGTTTTTAGTGCCACTGGTGGAATCATTACTGATAAACGCAACTGCTTGTGAACTGAAAATGCTGACAGGCTGACTCTCGATCAAGAAGAACAAGGGTTGGATTGGGCCTGACTTCAGCACACCACCAAATGATAGCAGCGTAATCTAAAGGCAAAACCATTGTATTTTTTGGGAAGGTAGATTCCCATGCCCCTAATCCCACCCACATACAGGTACATGCTTCCTGATATTGGCTTTTTGCTATACTCCTCCTTCTTCTCCTTATCCACCACTACCATATCATCAGGGCGACCGTGGTCCATGATGCCACGAAAACACATTTTATTTACATGGTGTTTATGATGCCCCTAACCGTTAAAAAGTTAGACAGTAGGTTCATGTATACTCCCCAGGTGTAAATGTTTTAGTCCATTCTTAGTGCATCAGCATTACAAGTATAGGAGAACCAATCCTTTGTAATGGGAACAATATTTAAAGAGGCTCTTCTCCACGCCTCTTGCCAGGGGCATCGCGAGTGTCTCCCAATGTTTGGCAGCCCTACCTAGGGCAATACTAGAAAAGGCTCACTTCCTAATAAAGGGCACATTATTTAAAGAGGCCCTCATCCACATCTGTTCCCAGGGGCATCAGGAATGTAAAAAGAAATGTAAATTAAGTCAGACAACGAATGGTTTTTAGATGGATATTGGAGATCAGATATTAAAGCATATACACCTGGTACAAATGCTGTGTACAGGTAGACAGCATCTTGTGAGGTCTAGAAAATAGAGCTATATATCCCTCTTGCCTATAGAGATTTAAATTAATCCTTAATAGGACTGTTTTGGGATGGAGAGATGAAAAATTAGATATTACAGGCTACACACCTGCTACAAATGCTGCACATAGGTAGACAGCGTCTTGTGAGGTATAGACAATTGGCCTATATTATGCCTCCTGACTATACAGATTTAAATTAATCCTTAATAGGACTGTTTTGGGATGGATGGATGAAAAATTAGATATTACAGGCTACACACCTGCTACAAATGCTGCGTACAGGTAGACAGCATCTTGTGAGGTCTAGAAAATGGAGCTATGTATTCCTATTGCCTATAGAGATTTAAATTAATCCTTACACTGTTTTGGGATGGATAGAGGAGATTTAAAGCCAGCACACCAGCCACAGATGTGATGCTGGCTGGTATACTGGCACACCTAACTTTCCTATATACCTGGCCTCCATGCCTGCTTGTAAACAGCTAATTAGTCCTCATGATTGTTGTTTGTCTTAGATTAGCAGCCCTGCACCTACACTAGCTGAAAGGCATGAAACCTGCCCCTGAATCAGCAGCAGCTCTCCCTACACTCACTGCCTATGGCGCAGAGTGACGAGCACAGCGCGGTCAGGCCTTATAAAGACCTGATGACACTGTGCGGCCAGCCAATCACTGTAATGCCACAACCTACATGGCTGTGGCATTAAAGTGTCTGGTAGCCAATCTGTGCATGTGGGCTGGCTCTGTAAAGAGCGCCAACATGCAGGGAGGTGGAACCGAGCATTAGCACGAATATCGCGCATTACTCGGTGCTCACCAAGCATCCCGAGTATCGTGATACTCGTGCGAGTACCGAGTAGTGGCGAGCATGCTCGCTCATCATTATTAACTACCTTTCTTGGTTTCTGCTGGTCTCTCTTCTTTCTTCTTGGGTTCCACTAAATTCTTCATGCTTTTTCACTGAGGCTCTGCAAATTATTGGAGAGATTATCTGACTCTGCCCTAAGGGTAGTCATCTTAAACCAAAGCTCTAAACTACTTCAATCCCTTCACCCCTGGAAGATCATTTTCCATTTTCCCTCCCCTTCTTTCAAGAACCCTAACTTTATTAGTTTGTTTGTCAATATAGACATTTGAGGGCTTGGTTATGCAGTACGAGTTATAAAATAATTTATTTTATCATATAGTGTACAGAAAAATGGGAAAAAATTCCATATGTGGAAAAATTGCAAAAAAATGTGCAAACACATGTTTGTTTTTTGGATGTTTTATTCACCATGTTCACTATGTGGTAAAACTGACATGTCAGTAAGATGTCTGGGGTCAGTATGAGTTCGTTGATACCAAACATGTATAATTTTACTGTTATTTAATTGGTGAAGAAATTTTCAGAAATTTTTAAAGAAAAAGAATTAGACTTTTGCGCCATTTTCTGGTAACTATAGTATTCTTATTTTTCAGGATCTGGAGGTGTGTGACGGCTTATTTTTTGACATTGTATAGGATAGGTTAGGCTCAAAAAGAGTACAAAAATGTTCTGGCACACTATAAGAAATACTGTAAATGTGAAGAAAATCCGTCAGTCTTTTTGTCTTTTCATTGATAGGTGAATTTGTGATAATCTCAGCAGTAAGGCTCCGCCCAATGTTTAAACGCATGGTTAGGTATCATCTTATAATGATAATGTTGCTACTCACTCTTACTTTAGAAGCTGTACCCTGTTTAGCAAAACACTAAAGGTCCCGTCACACCTGGCGACGGGGCTGGGGATGTCGGCAGCGACTGGCGGGTGAGCGCATGTTTTTGGCGCCCAGCCAGCGTCGCCGTCCCCCATTTACATGGGGTGACATCTCCAGCCCCGCGCCGGCGAGCTGACAGGCGGCATCGCCGCCGGGGTGTTTGAAAACCCCAGCAGCGATGCAGGACAATGGGAGAACATAGGCACTCATCGCCTGACAGGTCGCCGGCAGCCGGTTACATGGGGCGATGTATGCACATCGCCCCAGATCGGTCACCTGGCTTCAGAGCACTGCCGACATCGCCCCTTTACATGAGGCAACGTAGTGACAATATCGCCGCCGATAGGCCACGCCCCTATGTCGCCTATGTAATCGGCAGCGATGTCGCCCCGTGTGACGGGGCCTTAAGATTTTGGTTTATGTGTGATGTTAACCCTTTTATTTGCTTACCTTAACTCCTTTTTTCCTTTATAAACCAGTTTTTATCACTGTTTTTTGTTTATGCCCATGTAATTGATTATTGTTTTTTGTTTGTTTATATTTTCATGTACTGCACCGTACTCCAGAGCCCCTGACGAAAACTTGCATGGGTTGAAACGTTGGGTGGAGCCTTACTATTGATATTATCACAAATTTACCTATCAATAAAAAGACAAAAAGTCTGAAGGATTCTCTTCGCATTCATTTCTTATAGTGTGCCAAAAGATTTTTGTATGACTTATTTTTTGTGACTTGTGCTGATGTTTTTAATCATACCATTTTTGGGTGGATTCACTTTTTTTGATTGCCTGGTATTGCATTTTATTGCAATGTTGCTGCGACCAAAAAACGTAATTTGGGTGTTTAGACTTTTCTTCCTTTAATCTGTTTACAGATTAGAATAATTAATTTTATATTTTTATAGATCTGGTATTTTTGAATGCGACAATAAAACATATGTGACTTTTTCATTTTTTTAATAGTTTTATTTTCAATGGGGCAAAAGGGGGCTGATTTTAACTTTTGTGTTTTTTATTTTTTTCTCCTTATTAAAAACATTTTTTCTATATTTTACTTGGTCCACTAGGTGACCTCAGTGCTGCACTTCCTGATAGTTTGTCTTGCGTTCAGATGAGCTAAAGCATATCTGTAGACAGGAGAAACGATCACTTACTTCTGGTGATGTCACTGGGACATTGCTGGCAAGAAATGATTCAATACAGCCTCCAAGGTCATCAGAGGACTCCAAGCCATGAAGGTAACAGACGGAGGCCTTGTGATCGCATCACAGGACCTCAGATTATGGCGTGTTCGCCGTCGCAGGTCTATGGATGGCGCTGTCAGTCACTGACAGCGCGATTCAAAAGGTTAACAGAATTGATTGCATTGCTGATCGGATCGGCGCGATTAGCTAAACATCTCAGCTGATGTGTGGGAGATGATGTAAACTCAACGCATGGGTTCACATCAAGGGGCTGGACACGACCAAGGACGTATATGTACATCTTTGATCATGAAGGGGTTAAATTATTTTCAGGGCTGCAAACTGTATAACTTTGGTACTTGTGGCTTGATATGCCAGACAATCTTCCTTAAAACACTTCTCAGATAACATATTCTAATTCAATAATCTGCAACAAGATTTACAGTCGGTACCTTTCCTAGGTTCTGCTGGCTTTTCATCTTTCTTCTTGGGTTCAGCAGGCTCTTCATGTTTTTTCACTGCAGACTCTGAAAATATTTTGGTGATTAATTAACACTATCCTAATGTGATATATATGTGGTATGATAATTTTAGTACTTGTGGCTTGATATGCTAGACACACTTCCAATCAGCACGTCTTAGTTAGCATACCCTGCATTCCAATTTTGCACCAAGAATTACAGTAGATACCTTTCCTAGGTTCTTCTGGCTTCTCATCTTTCTTCTTGAGTTGTGATGGCTCTTCATGTTTTTTCACAGGAGCCTCTGCAAAGGTTTGGGAGATTTATTAATGCTATCATAAAATTGATTAGTCAGGCAGAAACGACATCAAATATGTCCTGTGGTGCAGAATCTGTGATAAATTTAGCTGATGTCCCCAGACATGCTAGACAATTTTATTTACACCACAATTTATGAACATGTTCGATATCTTGAGTTTGTGTTAGTTAGTACCTTTTTTGGTTTCTGCTGGCTTCTCTTCTTTCTTCTTGGGTTCTACTTGTTCTTCATGCTTTTTCACTAGAGGCTCTGCAAACGTATAGGAGATTAACTGACTCTGCCTTAAGGATAGTGAGGATAAACCAAAGTATAAACTATTTTTAATTAATTTTAACTGGTAAAATTATACGATAACTTTGGTCCTTGTGGCTTGATATGCCAGATATCCTTCCTTAAAGCACTTCTTAGCTAACCTTTACGAGTTTCTTGTGGCTTCTCATCTTTCTTCTTAGGTTCAGCAGGCTCTTCATGTTTTTTCATAGGAGGTTCTGCAAAATGGTTTAGGAGATTCATTAATTCTATCATAATAGAAGATTAGACAGGCAGAAACTAAATCAAATTTATCATGTGGTGCAAAATTTGTGATAAATTTTGCTAGACATATTAAGCTATTTTCTTTACACCATACTTTAGCAAACATGTTCTATATCCAAATTGTGTGCCAATAATTTGGTACCTTTCTTGGTTTCTGCAGGTTTTTCTTCTTTTTTCTTGTGCTCAACTTGTTCTTCATGCTTTTTCACTAGAGGCTCTATAAATATAGTGGAGAAATTAACTGACACTGCCCTAAGGGTATTCAGCATAAAACCAAAGCCTAAACTACTATAACCCCTTCTACCCTGGGCTATTGTCCAATTTTCGTTTTTCCCTCCCCTTCTTCCCAGAGCCATAACTTTTTTTATTTTTCCGTCAATTTTCAGGGGTGCAAACTGTATGATAACTTTTGTACTTGTGACTTGATATGCCAGACATTCTTCCTTAAAACACTTCTCAGATAACATACTCTAATTCAATAATCTGCACCAAGATTTACAGTAGATACCTTTCCTAGGTTCTGATGGTTTCTCATCTTTCTTCTTGAGTTTAGCAGGCTCTTCATGTTTTTTCACTGGAGACTCTAAAAATATATTTTGGTGATAAACTCACACTATACTAAGGTTATTTAGGATAAAATCAAAGCATAATCTTCAAATTTATTTCAGTGGTGCACGTTGTATAATAATATTGGCACTTGTGGCTGGATATGCTAGACCAAGGGTCAGGAATCTTTTTGGCTGAGAAAGCCATTACCGCCATATATTTTAAAATTTAATTCTGTGAGAGCCATACAATATGTTTAAAGCTAAATACAAGTAAATGTGTGCAGTTTATGTAAGACCAACACGTTTAAAGTACGTCTCTGAATTATTTTTAATAGCGATGTTGTACTATTGCTAAAAAATGATGAGTCCCTTTGCAGCCCCCAATATGGTACCCTCATCATCCCCTTGCAGCTCTTTGCAGTCCCCAATATGGTACCCCCTTCACCCCCTTGCAGCCCCCAATATGGTATCCTCATCATCCCCTTGCAGCACCCAATATGGTACCCCCATCACCCCCTTGCAGCCCCCAATATGGTATCCCCATTATCCCCTTTCAGCCCCCAATATGGTACCCCCATCATCCACTTTCAGTACCCCTACCCCTGTCATCCCCATGCAGTACCCCATCATCCCTTTGTAGTAGCCTCATTTCCTTGCAGTACCCCCTTCATCCCCATGTAGTACCCCATCATACCCTTGCAGCATGCCATCATCCTCTTGCAGTACTCCTATCATCCCCATACAGTAACCCTATCATCCCCTTGCAATACCTAATAACCCCCTTGAAGTACCCCCATGATCCCCATGTAGTACCCCCATTATGTCCTTGTAGTAGCCTCATCATTTCCTTGCAGTACCCCCATCATCCCCATGTAGTACCCCCATCATACCCTTGCAGTACCCCCTTCATCCCCTTGCAGTACCCCATCATCCCCATGCAGCCCTTTGCAGACCCCACCATGGTGCCAGTACCAGCAAAATAAAAAAAAAAAACACACAAACTCATCGATCCTCCTTGGTCTATGCTGTACAGTGTTCCAGGTGCCGCTCTGTCCCTGCTACTTTACACATACATTACCAATCAGAAGCCAGGTGGCTGCAGTCCAATCAGAAGCCAGACTAGCTGTGGTCCAATCAAAGCTCAGTAGCTGCAGCCAATCAGAGGCCAGCAGTGGCTGGCCAATCAATTCCTGCATGTGACTTCATGTGCCACTGATTGGCCTGCTGCTGCTGGCCTCTGATTGGGCTGCAGCTGCCTGGCTTTTGATTGGACCGCAGTCACCTGGCTTATGATTGGACCGCAGCCGCCTGACTTAGGCTCCTTTCACATCAGCGGTTTGCTGAAGTTTCCGGCCGATACGGCCGATGGTGCTGCATCTGCAGATCTGCCGCCTAACAGCCGACTTGCAGCACCGATTTGGCGAGCCCCATGCTTTCTCTATGGGATTGTGGTTGGGTGTGGCAAATGCGGTTTGCCGGATCCAGCAGTTCCAGCACTTGCGGCGCAAGAAAAAATCTGCTGCTATCTGCAAATTTTTTACCTGCCACAACTACCGCATTTGCCTGATGGCGGCAAAAACAACATTTGCCACACCTGCCGCAAGCCACATAGAGAATGCTGTTAGGCGGCAGATGCGGCAGATATTGTAAATCTGCCGAATCTGCCGCATTCAGCCTTAACCCGCATGGCAGAAGGGACAGAGCGTGGCACCCGGAACAGTATACGGCAGAGGTGGGATGCAGCTGTGTGGCGGGTAAAACAGTTTTATATAGATTTGGCTGCAAGCCAGATGCGGCCATCAAAAGGACCACATCTTGCTCACGAGCCATAGGTTCCCGACCCCTGTGCTAGACAGTCTTCCATACAGCACGTCTTAGTTAGTATACCCTTCATTCCAATTTTGCACCAAGAATTGCAGTAGATACCTTTCCTAGGTTCTGATTGCTTCTGATCTTTCTGTTTGGGTTGTGATGGCTCTTCATGTTTTTTCACAGGAGACTCTGCAAAGATTTGTGAGATTTATTAATACTATCATAAAAAGATTAGACAGGCAGAAATGACATCAAATTTTTCCTGTAGTGCAGAATTTGTGATCAATTTAGTTAATGCTCCTAGACATTTTAAACAATTTTCTTTACACCACATTTTATGAACATGTTCTGTATCTTGATTTTGTGCCAATTCTTAATTACCTTTCTTTGTTTCTGCTGGCTTCTCTTCTTTCTTCTTGAGTTCCACTGGCTCTTCCTGTTTTTTCACTAGCGTCTCTGCAAACATATTGGAGATGAGTTGGCTCTGCCTTAAGGTTAGTCAGGATAAACAAAAGCATAAACTACTTTAAAGTGAATCTGTCACCAGGTTTTTGCCATCCCATGTGAGCGCAGCATATTGTAGAGACAGAGATCCTGATTCCAGAGATATGTTACATACTAAGCTACTTGTAATTTTGATAAAATTAGTGTTTTCTCTCTGCAGATTTAGCAGTTTGTGAATATGCCACACTACCAGACTAATCCCCAGCTGATTAAATATAGATTTTATCAAATCTACACTGAGCAAACCTGTAAGTGACACATTGCTGGAATCAGGATCTCGGATCGTATATAATGCTATTCTCAGAATAGGTTGCAAAAACCAGGTGACAGGTTCCATTTAAATTCATTTCAAGTGTTAAAACTATATGGTAACTTTGGTACTGGTGGCCAGATACGCCAGACATGTTTCCTTAAAGCACTTTTTAGCTAACCTTTCCTAGGTTCTGCTGGCTTCTCATCTTTTTTCTTGGGTTCAGCAGGCTTTTCATGTTTTTTCATTGGAGGCTCTGAAAAATGATTTGGGAGATTTATTAATACTATGATAAAAGAAAATTAGACAGGCAGGAACAAAATCAAATTTATCCTGTGGTACAGAATTTGTGATAAATTTTGCTGGTGGTACTAGACATATTAAGCTATTTTCTTTACACCATACTTTAGCAAACATGTTCTATATCCTAATTTTGGGCCAATAATTAGGTACGGTACCTTTCTTGGTTTCTGCTGGTTTCTCTTCTTTTTTCTTGGGCTCCACTTGTTCTTCATGCTTTTCCACTGGAGCCACTGTAAATATATTGGAGAGATTAACTGACTCTGCCTTAAGGGTAGTAATCATAGAACCAAAGCCTAAAACAATTTCATGGGTGCAAACTATTATTATTATTATTATTATTATTTATTTATATAGCGCCATTAGGTTCCATGGCGCTTTACATGAGGTTGAGGGAGACAAGAACAAGTACACTAAATCTAGGCGATCAGGACGTACAGGTACAGGAGGGGCAGGGACCCTGTCCACGAGGGCTCACAGTCTATGAGGGGTGGGTTAGGATACAGTAGGATGGGGGAATGTCAGGTATGGGGTGTTCGCCTGGGTCTCATGGCAGGTTGTAGGCTTGACGGAACAAGTGAGTCTTCAGGTGACACTTGAAGCTACTCAGGGTAGGAGAGTGTCTGACGTGTTCGGGTAGGGAGTTCCAGAGTAAGGCAGATGCCCGGGAGAAGTCCTGGACTCGGTTGTGCGAAGAGGTGATGAGGGGGGAGCAGAGGAGGAGTTCTTGGGAGGAGCGGAAGTTGCGTGAGGGTAGGTATCGGGAGACCAGGTCGGAGATGTATGGTGGAGCCAGGTTGTGTATGGCTTTGTACGCCATGGTTAGTGTTTTGAATTGGGATCTCTTGGAGACGGGGAGCCAGTGAAGGGCTTGGCAGAGGGGGGAGACAGAGGAGTAGCGGGAAGACATATAGATGAGTCGGGCAGCGGAGTTGAGGATAGACTGGAGAGGTGTGAGGGAGTTAGCCGGGAGGCCATTGAGAAGGAGGTTGCAGTAGTCAAGGCGGGAGATGATAAGAGCATGGATGAGTGTTTTAGCGGTGTCGTGGGTGAGGAAGGAGCGGATCCGTGAGATGTTCTTGAGCTGGAGCCGGAGGGATGTGGTGAGGGCCTCGATGTGGGGTTTGAAGGATAGGGAGGAGTCAAGGATTACCCCGAGGCATTTGGCTTGGGGGACTGGGGAGAGGGGGCAGTCGTTGACGCAGATGGATAGGTTGGGAGGTGGGGTGGAATTTCTTGGGGGGAAGACTATGAATTCAGTTTTGTCTTGTCCAGTTTTGTGCATTATAACTTTGGTACTTGTGGCTTGATATGCCAGATATTCCTCCTTATAACACTTCTCAGATAACATATTCTAATTTAATAATCTACACCAAGATTTGTAGTATGTACCTTTCCTAGGTTCTGCTGGCTTCTCATCTTTCTTCTTGGATTCAGCAGATTCATCATGTTTTTTCAATGGAGACTCTGAAAATATTTTGGTGATTAACTAACACTAAATTAAGTTTATTCAGGATAAAACCAAAGCATGATCTACTTCAAATTTATTTCAATGGTGCATATTGTATGATAATATTGGTACTTGTGGCTTGATATAGTAGACACTCATCCATACAGCACGTCTTAGCTAGCATACCCTTCATTAAAATTGTGCACAAGAAATTGCAGTAGATACCTTTCCTAGGTTCTTCTGGCTTCTCATCTTTCTTCTTGGGCTGTGATGGCTCTTCATGTTTTTTCACAGGAGACTCTGCAAAGGGTTTGGGAGATTTATTAATCTAATATATAAAGCTGAGTGTATGTATGTGTGTGTGAGTGTATGTGTCATACTTCTCCCCACTCCACATAGCTCCACTGACTTCATAGCCACCTCTCCACATAGTTCCACCCATATGTATGTATGTCCACACATAGCACCACCCACTTTATAGCCCCACCCCTCCATTTAGTCCTGTCCTTAAAGGGGCTGGACTAAACAGAAGGTTTGGGCCATATACATTCATGAAGGGATGCAGCTATATGGAGGGGATGAAGCTCTAAAGGGTTGGGCCTATGTGTTCACATACATACATACACACACATATATATGGAGGCTGCATTATATTATATGGAGGACTATTGAGGCTGCATTATATTATATGGAAGAATATGGAAGCTGCACTATATTATATGGAGGCTGCATTATATTATACTAGCTGTACAGCATGGTGTTACCTGAGTATGGTAACTAAATATTTTTAGTTATAAAAAAATAAATAGAATGATTAGTTAGCCCATAAAAACATTTCCTGGAGAGGCAGAGCCATATGCATCCTTGAAGGGGTGGGGCTATGAATGGGGCAGGGCTATGTGTAGGCATACTAAAATACTTATATACATATACATACATACATACACTTAGCCCTATGAGTGGGCAACGCCGGGCTCTACAGCTAGTGCTAATATAAGAAAGATTAGACAGGCAGAAACTACATCCATTTTTTTCTGTGGTGCAGAATTTGTTATAAATTTAGCTGACATTTTAGACAATTTTCTTTACACCACATTTTATGAACATGTTCTATATTTTGATTTTGTACCAATACTTAAGTACCTTTCTTTATTTCAGCTGGCTTTTCTTCTTTCTTTTTGAGTTCCACTGGTTCTTCAAGCTTTTTACTAGAGCTTCTGCAAATGTATTGGAGATTAACTGACTCTGCCTTAAGGTTAGTCAGGATAAACAAAATCATATACTACTTTAAATTAATTTCTAGTGTTAAAACTATATGATAACTTTGGTATTGTGGCTTGTAATGCCAGATATCCTTCCTTAAAGCACTTCTTAGCTAACCTTTACGAGTTTCTGCTGGCTTCTCATGTTTCTTCTTAGGTTCAGCAGTCGCTTCATGTTTTTTTAATGGAGCCTCTGCAAAATGGTATGGTAGATTTATTGATACTATGATAAAAGAAAATTAGACAGGCAGAAACTAAATCAAATTTATCCTGTGGTACAGAATTTGTGATAAATTTTGCTGGTGGTACTAGACATATTAAGCTCTTTTCATTACACCATACTTTAGTAAACATGTCCTCTATCCTAATTTTGTGCCGATAATTAGGTACCTTTCTTGGTTTCTGCTGGTTTCCCTTCCTTCTTCTTGGGTCCCACTGGTTCTTCATGCTTTTTCACTAGAGGCTCTGCAAATATATTGGAGAGATTAACTGACTGTGGCCTAATGGTAGCCAGCATAAAACCAAAGCCTAAACCAATTTCAGGGCTGCAAATTGCATTATAACTTTGGTATTTGTGGCTTGATATGCCAGACATTCATCCATAAAACACTTCTCATATAGCATACTCTAATTCAATAATCTTCACCAAAATTTACAGTAAGTACCTTTCCTAGATTCTGCTGGCTTCTCATCTTTTTCTTGGGTTCAGCAGGCTCTTCGTGTTTTTTCACTGGAGACTCTGAAAATATTTTGGTGAATAACTAACACTATACTAAGGTTATTCAGGATAAAACCAAAGCATTATCTACTTCAAATGTATTTGAGTGGTGCACATTGTATGATAATATTGGTACTTGTGACTTGACATGCTAGATACTCTTCGATAAAGAATGTCTTAGCTAGCATACTCTACATTAAAATTTTGCACCAAGAATTACAGTAGATACCTTTCCTAGGTTCTGATTGCTTCTTATCTTCCTTTTTGGGTTTTGATGGCTCTTCATGTTTTTTCACAGAAGACTCTGCAAATGTTTGGGAGATTTATTAATTTAATATATAAAGCTGAGTGTATGTATGTATGTGTGTGTGTATATGTCATGCTCCACCCACTCTACATAGCCCTATCCACTAGTTGACTATCCACATAGCCCCACCCACTCTAATTAGCCATGCCCACTTCATAGCCTCCCACATAGCCCTGCCCCCTATGTGTATATCTCCAGACATAGCACCACCCACTTCATAGCTCTGTCCCTCCACATAATCATGCCCCTTAGGGGCAGGGCTAACTAGAGGGTTGGAGCCATGTGGCTTCATGAATCCATGAAGGGTTTGGGCTATATGGAGATGGTAGAGCTATGAAGGGGGTGGAGCTATGTGTTGACATGCATACAAACATACACACACAAATACAGCTCTGAAAAAAATTAAGAGACCACTGCAAAATTTTCAGTTTGTCTGATTTTTCTTTTTATAGGTATATAGTATTGTTTTTGGCAAACTTCAGCCTGGCTCTCCTTTGCTTCTCATTGATGAAAGGCTATTTTTCTAGCTTTACATGACTTGAGACAGTTACAAGTAGTGATGGGCGAGTCCTAAATTACTCGGAATCGCTTGACTCTAGCGAGTCCGAGCCCGGGACTCGCTACTCATTGCGATTCTAGCGAGTCCAATGTTAATGAATGGGGAAGCGAGTAATAGCGAGTAATGTGCGATTTACAAATCGCAGATGTGTCTCGGAAAGTGCTCGCATTGCCGTTTTGGAAACCCCACTTGCAACAGTTTTTTGCCACCGAGATGGAGTTAGGTGGTACTGATTACTTATGGGATCCATATTGTGAAATTTTTCTGTATGGTATATTGGACCCCATAGGTAAAACGTATGTATTTATTCTATATATATACTACTGTAACCAGTTTTGGGCAATTGGCAATGAGGTTTTCAATGGTATATTATTATCATATGAATTGTTATGGCTATATTTGGCTATTTTAAGTGTTTTTATCTTTCTGTGTGATCATTTTTTGTCTGTGTGTGTTTTTTTTTATATGTAATAAACTTTGCTAAATACTTTTGATTAATTTTGGAGATTGTATCGCTTTCTTGGACCTTTTCTTGCCAATTTTCTGTGGTGCTATAGGCGTCACCTGCTGGCGGGTTAAGTGCGTGCTAACACTTGGCAGTGAAGCAGCACACTAATCCCTGCAAAAATTATTAAGTGCCCACAAGTAGTCGCACAAGCAGGTGGCGTACGTGCTATTTGCAGCTAGGAGAGCAGCAACGCACTGGTCTGCCACAGAGAAAAGAAAACTGAAGGGGTTATTATGACCCAAAATCTATCAGGTGCAAAAAAAATAGGAAATAGTACCTCAGCTAAGCCTCTGACTTCAGCTATTAGGACAGCTGAGTGAGTAAGCTAAGCTATGAGGTCGGTCCTGTGTGCACTGTAAGGCTGCTCCTCCCTGCCTGCCTGCCTGCCTACAGTCCTCTACACAGTACTCCTCTGTCCTCCTGGTAGCTCTCACAAGAGCTGTTTGGGTTAAATATAAGAAATTTTTAAGTTTCCCAACACAGACTGACACTCCCTATGATCTGCTCCAGCATCTACCTCACCCTGCACTATGTCAGATCTCACAGGAATGTGGAGAAAATGGCGGTGGAAAGGCTTATATACAGCCTCGCCTCTCATGCATGACATAGGCATCACGATGGACAGAAGCCAATCATAGTCCTGCCACAACCAACATGGCTGTGGCATTACTGAATATGATTGGCTAACATGCTTGTCCATCTTCACAAATTTTCTGACCTAACACGCTAGGCTGTCTCGGAAGCTTTGTCGGAACATAACAGATTCTGTATTCGCGAGTCCCGAATACAGTATACAGGATTCGGATTCGTAGACTCGCTCAGACTCGCTCAGACTCGCTGCTGACAGCGGGTATCCGTGAAGCGGTGCGATTGTTTAAATGATTTGGGGAGATTCAAGCTACATAGCGATGTGATATAGCGAGTCTAGCGAGTGAGAAAAAGTAAACTCTGACAAAACTAGGATTGCCATTGACTTGCATTGGACTCGTTACTGTGCGAATAATCGCTGGGAAACTCGCCGAGTACCGAGTCCTGCGAGTCCCTTACTACTCACTGAGTAACGAGTCCTAGCGAGTAGACTCGCCCATCCCTAGTTACAAGACATCAAACAATGAAGAACTGCTTACACCCAAAAGCAGTGTGAAAGACTGGTGGAAAGCATGCCAAGACGCATGAAAGCTGTGATTAAAAATCATGGTTATTCCACCAAATATTGATTTCTGAACTCTTCCTAACATTAGTATTGTTGTTTGTATATCAATAAGAACCTGTTTTCTTTGCATTATTTGAGGTCTGAAAGCACTGTTTCTTTTTCATTATTTTGATGATTTCTTATTTGCTGCAAATAAACACAAAA
The DNA here is from genome assembly GCA_033576535.1 of Allobates femoralis. Taxonomy (NCBI): domain Eukaryota; kingdom Metazoa; phylum Chordata; class Amphibia; order Anura; family Aromobatidae; genus Allobates; species Allobates femoralis. Next base: position 340,509,853 of record JARQOC010000001.1, read on the forward strand.
TTTTTAGCTTTCAATTACAGAGACATATTGCCAGAAGTTTATAGAATAAAAGAACAATGTACATTTTACTCAAAAATATACCTATAAAGAGAAAAATCTGAGAAAATGAAAATTTTGCGTTGTTCTCTTAATTTTTTCCGGAGCTGTCTATGGAGGCTGTATTATATTATATGGAGGACTATTGAGGCTATATTACATTATACGGAAAACCATGGAGGCCACAGTATATTATATGGAGGCTGCATTATATTATACTAACTGTAGATACTGGCATTGCCTGGGCATAGTAACTAACTTTTCTCAGTTATAATAAAATAGAATGAATATTTTGCACCTAAAACATTTCCCGGACAGAGCGGAGTCATATGCATCCTTTAAGGGGTGGAGCTATGAAAGAGGTGAAGCTATATGGTAGAATACTTACATACATACATACACATACAGACATACACTCAACCCCATCGCCGGGCAGTGTCGGACTCTATGGTTAGTACTATCATAATAAAGATTAGACAGGCAGAAGCTACATCAATTTTTTCCTGTGGTGTAGAATTTGTTATAAATTTAGCTGATGATCCTGGACATGTTAGACAATTTTCTTTACATTCTATATCTTGATTTGGTGCTAATACTTAAATACCTTTCTTTGTTTCTGCTGGCTTCCCTTCTTTCTTTTTGGGCTCCACTGGTTCTTCATGCTTTTTCACTACAGGCTCTGCAAACGTATTGGAGATTACCGTATATACTCGTGTATAAGCCGACCCGTGTATAAGCCGACCCCCCTACTTTTGCCCCCAAAATCTGGGAAAACCTATTGACTCGTGCATAAGCCGAGGGTGGACCCCAGCACAGGTATACAGCCCCCAGCAGTGTGGTATACAGCAGCCTCCCCAGTGGTATATACAGCCCCAGTGGTAGTATCCAGCAGCCCCAGGGGTATATACAGCCCCAGTGGCAGTATCCAGCCGCCCCAGAAGTATATACAGCCACAGTGGTAGTATACAGTAGCCCCAGAGGTATATACAGCCCCAGTGGTAGTATACAGCAGCCCCAGAGGTATATACAGCCCCAGTGGCAGTATCCAGCAGCCCCAGAAGTATATACAGCCCCAGTGGTAGTATACAGTAGCCCCAGAGGTATATACAGCCCCAGTGGTAGTATACAGCAGCCCCAGAGGTATATACAGCCCCAGTGGCAGTATCCAGCAGCCCCAGAAGTATATACAGCCCCAGTGGTAGTATACAGTAGCCCCAGAGGTATATACAGCCCCAGTGGTAGTATACAGCAGCCCCAGAGGTATATACAACCCCAGTGGTAGTATCCAGCAGCCCCAGAGGTATATACAGCCCCAGTGGTAGTATACAGTAGCCCCAGAGGTATATACAGCCCCAGTGGTAGTATCCAGCAGCCCCAGAAGTATATACAGCAGCCCCAGAGGTATGGCTTATATTGGCAGCCAGCCTACTTACATACACATACCCATACATACACACATTATTATTATTATTATTATTATGTTATCATACATACACACATATATACACACACACACACACACACACACACATACACATATATACACATACACACACACATACACACAGCTTCCTACCTTGTCCTCCCGTTCTGCAGTGCTTTCCGGTGTCCTCCGTGCTCCGTTCCCGGTCTGCTGGGCCTTGTGGTTCCTCCTGGTTCCTCCTCCTTCGGTTCCATCATGGGGGCTGCCATCTTGCTTCTTCTCTCCGCCCCCGGCCAGTGATGTCAGAGCAGGCCGCGCTGTGATTGGCTAGCACCCGTGACATGTGATCACGGGTGCTAGCCAATCACAGCGCGGCCTGCTCTGACATCACTGGCCGGGGGCGGAGAGAAGAAGCAAGATGGCAGCCCCCATGATGGAACCGAAGGAGGAGGAACCAGGAGGAACCACAAGGCCCAGCAGACCGGGAACGGAGCACGGAGGACACCGGAAAGCACTGCAGAACGGGAGGACAAGGTAAGAAATACTGCGCAGCGCCCCCCCACCCCCTTGCCCCTCCCACCATAGGATTACCGTATTGACCCGTGTATAAGCCGAGAGGGGGACTTTTCAGCCCATTTTTTGGGCTGAAAAACTCGGCTTATACACGAGTATATACGGTAACTGACCCTGACTTAAAGTTAGTCAGTATAAACCAAAGCATAAACTACTTTAAATTAATTTCAAGTGCTAAAACTATATGATAACTTTGGTACGTGTGGCTTTATATGACAGACATTCTTCCTTAAAGCAGTTCTTAGGCTGTTTTCACGTAAACATTTTTTTTTAATTTGTGGCAGATCTGGCAGATTTTGCCACATCTGCCACGTAACGACTGACTTACGGCAAGCCCCATTCATTCTCTATGGAACTTGTGTTTTTTTGCGTGGCCACAAGTGCCAGATCCAGCAAAGCCGAACTTGCTGCACTTGACCGCAAGTCTCATAGAGAATGAATGGGACTTGCCACAAGTTAGCAGATGTGACAGAAGCGGCAAAATCTCCCATATCTGCTGAGAATCGAAAAAAAAACTGTGATGTGAAAGGTTTGTTTGCTAACCTTTCCTAGGTTCTGTTGGCTTCTCATCTTTCTTCTTAGGTTCAGCAGGCTCTTCATGTTTTTTCAAAGGAGGCTCTGCAAAATGGTATGGGAGATTTATTCATACTATGATAAAAGAAGATTAGACAGGCAGAAACTAAATCAAATTTATCATGTGGTGAAGAATTTGTGATAAATTTTGCTGATGTTGCTAGACATATTAAACACTTTTCTTTACACCATACTTAGCAAACATGTTCTATATCCTAATTTTGTGCCAATAATGACATTAGGTACCTTTTTTGGTTACTGCTAGTTTCTCTTCTTTCTTCTTGAGCTCCACTTGATCTTCATGCTTTTTCACTAGAGGCTCTGCAAATACATTGGAGAGAATAACTGACTCTGCCCTAAGGACAGTCAGCATAAAATGAAAGCCTAAACCAATTATAATAACTTTGGTACTTGTGGCTTGATATGCCAGACATTCTTCCTTAAGTGGAACTTGTCAACCCCCAAAGGCATTTTATACTGTGCCCACCAGGTTACCCATCATGTAAATGGGGTTCTTGTAACCCCTGTATGTACCCAGAGTGACCCCACATACCTGTGATATGAAGTTATATTCTGTGCATAGGTGGCCTCCTATTGAGTCATGGAGGCAGCTATTTGGGTCATGATGGGGAAATATCTCGCCGCCCCTCCGGCTGCTAATTCCGCCCTGCTGGATTCAAATCTCCCACCCCTCCTCTGGCCAGCGCTTGAGTGACAGCGGCACTTGCGCCGGCACAGAGGAGTGGTTGTCAGCCGGCCATAGAACAATGCTGAAGTCTCACGAGACTTCACTAATCTCACAAGACTCCGGCACTGACAGCGGCATTCGTGCCCACGCAGTGGAGCGGGTGCCCATGCCTAGTGTGGAAACCTCGCGAGATTAGTGAAGTTTCACTAAACTTCAGCATTGTTGTTTGGCCCACTGACAACGCTCCTCTGCGCCGGCACGAGTGCCGCTGTCTACTCAAGCGCCGGCCAGAGGAGAAGCGAGATATTTGAATCCAGCAGGGCGGAATTAGCAGCCGGAGGGGTGGCAAGACATTTTCCCACCATTACCCAAATTGCTGCCTCCATGACTCAATTGGAGGCCAGCTGTGAACAGAATATAACTTTATATCACTGGTATGTGGGGTCACTCTGGGCACATACAGAATACTAGAACCCCATTTACATGATGGGTAACCTGGTGGGCACATTATAAAATACCCTGGGGGGGGTGACAGGTTCCTTTTAAATCACTTCTTAGATAACATACTTTAATTCAATAATCTGCACCAAGATTTACAGTAAGTACCTTTCCTAGGTTCTGCTGGCTTCACATCTTTCTTGGGTTCAGCCGGCTCTTTATGTTTTTTCACTGGAGACTCTGAAAATATTTTAATTATTAGCTAACACTATACTAAGATTATTCAGGTTAAAACCAAAGCATATTCTACTTCAAATTTATTTCAATTGTGCACATTGTATGAAATTATAGGAACTTATGGCTTCATATGCTAGACACTCTTCCATACAGCATGTCTTAGCTAGCATACCCTTCATTAAAATTTTGCACCAAGAATTACAGTAGATACCTTTCTTAGGTTCTGAAGGCGTCTCCTCTTTCTTCTTGGGATGTAATGGCTCTTCATGTTTTTTCACAGGAGAATCTGCAAAGGTTTGGGATATTAGTTAATACTATCATTAATGATGAGTGAGTGTATTCGTTACTATTCGCACGAACAGTACGCTGTTCGGGTTACTTGTTATATTGTGAGTTTTTGTGTACTTGCCTTCCTATACTTGGATGTCCCAGCCTGCGATTTTGGCACCTCTTTAGCTGCTACTAAACATGCTGGGCTTCTTAACCAATCACCGTAATGCCGCAGACATCTTGGTTGTGGTAATACTGTAATTTTCTAGCTGTGCAGTGTCATAGGGTCTATTTAACCCCTGCCACCACCATTTTGAGCACATTGCATCTGGAGCTTGTGTTCTACAAACATAGGGAAAGGTCAATGAACTGCTAGAGTGAGTGTTTAGGCTTCTTGATAACACAAAAGCCCTTTTGAGGGCTACATGTAGTGTATACTAGGTCAGTGTAGAGTAGGAAGAGAGAGATACTCAAGCAGGGGCAGTTTAAAGAAAGCAATAGCTCTTTTTAGAGCTGAAAGAGAACAAGTTCAGAGTACAGGGAGGAAGAGATACTCAAGCAGGGACAGTTTAAAGGAGTCGTTCAGTAGCTCCTTAATACCACCAAAAAAATAGCTCTTTTCAGACCGGTAACACACATCAAAGTCAGATTACAGGGATGGAGATATTGTGTGTAAGGTAGGGAGAGGTTAAAATGTTTTTCCAATGTCCATCTTCAAACAAGTCTTGTTAGAGGCAAAGCTCTATTTTTCGGCTATATTTTTCCAGCACACAGAATACTAGCATTTTCTGCTACCTTTTTTTTAAAGCAGCGGTCTATTTTCCCCATTGTTTTGGGGGTCATAGCGTGGCTTCTGAGGTCCATGTTAGTTCACTTAAAACGGTGGCTAGTGCCCTAAGCAAAGCAGTAGTCCAAACATTTCCTACTGCCTGCTACAAAGCACACACCAGGCAATTTTCCACACTGTTTTGGTGGTGACAGCTAGGTTGGCTTGTGCCATCCACATCTGAAAATCTGTCAACAAAACCCAAAATGACAAAAAAAGCCTGTTGTTAAGAGACAGGGGTGTGGATGTGGACGTGGTGTTGTCAGTGGTGCTTAAAAAGGCACTGAGTCTGTATCAGATCAGTATAAGCTTCATGCATTTACTATGTTCCTGGAAAATTTTCCCGTTCTGGAATATAAACGTGTGTGGAAGCCAGAAGAATGAGAACAGATTCTGTCTTGGATAGAAGATAAGGCTTCAACGCATTTGTCTAGTAGCAGCAAATCTTCCACGACCACACAGCCTACTGTCAATACACAGAAGGCTGTCCCATCCAATGCTGAAGATTGTTCTCCTTCCTTGCACCATTATCAGTTACAGGAAACATATGACCCCAAGCTTGGCCACTCCGAGGATCTGTTTGGTACGTATCCTTCGGTTGGCTCTGTCCTAACATTGTGCAGCATTGAAGAGGGACATGAAGAAGTGGCGTGCATTCATGCTCAAGTATTTGAGGACCTATGGCCAGAAGAAAGCCACTTTGGGCAATGTCATTTAATGTCTCCAGAGGTGGAGGCCGATGATGATGAGACACAGTTGCTATCAGGTCAGTGTACAATGTCATCTAGAAAGGAGGATGAGATGGAAGAAGAGGTGGTTGATGATGAGTCCACTGATCTGATCTGTACAGTTGGTATTCATAGCCATCACAGCAACACAGAGGAAGATGGATATGTAGCACCAACGGGTCATGGTTTGCCCTGAGGAAGGAGCTGGGTGTTAGCTCCGAAAAGCGTCGGAAAATAAAACTGAAGATACCTTGTTTCAAAGCACTCCTGTGTTTTTGATACTTATTGGAGCAGCGGCGCGGACCTAAAGACACTTGGTCCTGGATAGAGTTTCACCCCCACGATTGTGGAAGTGCGGTCCCGGCTGCGGCTGCTGTGTTTGAGCGATCAAGCTAGTTGTGGGCTTCACAACTAAATCAGGTGAGCAGTTTTCACACTGTATGGGATTTGATTCCTATTGAGGATAAGACCCTATGCGCATTCTCATTTTTATAAGTTAGGACAGAGGGCGTTCAGCTGCTGTGTGGAATTTTTTAGTCTGAAAGTCCTTCAGAGAAAAACATTGTAATTTGTAGCATCTGCCATACCACGTTGAACAGAGCAAAGGCATCCTGAGCACCACAAGTATGCAAAACCACATGGCAGCAAAGCACCCCAGTAGGTGGGCAGAACACCAGGGTACCAAATCTGTTTCTGTGGGTCAAACCACTGCCTGGGCTATGTCCCTCAGAATCTGCAGGTTAGGAAGTAGGCACTCATGCCTCCTGTCCACAAGCAGCAATTGCTCACACACAAAAAACATCAACCACATCCTCTTCCTTGTCCCAACAAAGAGTCCAATTGTTGGTACCTGATAGCTTGAAAGGAAAGTATAAATACACAGCCATGCACCTACAGGCACAAATACTAAACTCACATATTGCCAAAATGCTAGCTGCAGAGATTTTGCCATTCAGGCTTGTGGGAACACAGTCTTTCCGTGATCTCTTGGCTGTGGCTGCCCCATGTTACAGTACTCCCAGTCGCCACTATTTTGCCCGGTGTGCCGTCCTTGCGATACACAAGCACGTGTTATACAATCTGAACCATGCTCTCACCAACGCCGCAATCGGGAAGGCTCACCTAACAACAGACAAGTTGTATAACAACCTGGACAAGTTGTGAACATGCACAATACACATCTGTCACAGCACACTGGGTGAACTGATGAAGGGTGGTAAAAAGGCGCAAACTGGAACATCACACTTCCTACTGAAGCCAAGAACAGCAAGTCCAGCTGCTGTCAGGGTTTCCGCCTCTTCATATTCCACTTTCTCTCTCCCCTCCTCCTGCTCCTCATCCTCTGCAGAATTACTCTCCCTATGACTGACAGCATGGGACTTGTGCAGCAGTGCGTCGACAAAGCGGCAACACGCTGAAGCTGATCTGTTTAGGTCAGAAACCACACTGTGCAACAGAGCTGTGGCAAACGTCAAGACAACAGACCAATCATTGGCTCTCCCCGCTGCACCTCCAACCCTGTCTGGTCATCTGTGAAAATGGGTGTAACCTGGTGGCGGCTTTAAAGGTAGGCAAGCTGGTACACGTGCCATGCATGGCTCATGTGCTGAACCTACAGTTGTGGCCAAAAGTATTGGCACCCCTACAATTCTGTCAGATGATATTCACTTTCTTCCTGAAAATGATTGCAATCACAAATTCTTTGGTATTATTATCTTCATTTAATTTGTCTTCAATGAAAAAACACAAAAAGAATTGTCCTAAAGCCAAATTGGATATAATTCCACACCAAACATAAAAAAGGGGGTGGACAAAAGTATTGGCACTGTTAGAAAAATCATGTGATGCTTCTCTAATTTGTATATTTAACAGCACCTGTAGCTTACCTGTGGCACCTAACAGGTGTTGGCAATAACTAAATCACACTTGCAGCCAGTTGACATGGATTAAAGTTGACTCAACCTCTGTCCTGTGTCCTTGTGCGTACCACATTGAGCATGGAGAAAAGAAAGAAGACCAAAGAACTGTCTGAGGACTTGAGAAACCAAATTGTGAGGAAGCACGAGCAATCTCAAGGCTACAAGTCCATCTCCAAAGACCTGAATGTTCCTGTGTCTACCGTGCGCAGTGTCTTCAAGAAGTTTAAAGCCCATGGCACTGTGGTTAAATTCCCTAGATGTGGACGGAAAAGAAAAATTGAAGAGAGATTTCAACGCAAGATTGTGCGAATGGTGGATAAAGAACCTCGACTAACATCTAAACAAGTTCAAGCTGCCCTGCAGTCCGAGGGTACAACAGTGTCAACCCGTACTATCTGTCGGCATCTAAATGAAAAGGGACTGTATGGTAGGATACCCAGAAAGACCCCACTTCTTACCCCGGGATCTAAAAAAGCCAGGCTGTAGTTTGCCGAAACTTACCTGAGAAAGCCTAAAACGTTTTGGAAGAATGTTCTCTGGTCAGATGAGACAAAAGTAGAGCTTTTTGGGCAAAGGCATCAACATAGAGTTTACAGGAGAAAAAAAGAGGCATTCAAAGAAAGGAACACGGTCCCTACAGTCAAATATGTTGGAGGTTCCCTGATGTTTTGGGGTTGCTTTGCTTCCTCTGGTACTGGACTGCTTGACTGTGTGCATGGCATTATGAAGTCTGAAGACCACCAACAAATTTTGCAGCATAATGTAGGGCCCAGTGTGAGAAAGCTGGGTCTCCCTCAGAGATCATGGGTCTTCCAGCTGGACAATGACCCAAAACACACTTCACAATGCACTAGAAAATGGTTTGAGAGAAAGCACTGGAGACTTCTAAGGTGGCCAGCAATGAGTTCAGACCTGAATCCCATACAACACCTGTGGAGAGATCTAAAAATGGCAGTTTGGAGAAGGCACCCTTCAAATATCAGGGACCTGGAGCAGTTTGCCAAAGAAGAATGGTCTAAAATTCCAGCAGAGCATTGTAAGAAACTCATTGATGGTTACCGGAAGCGGTTGATCGCAGTTATTTTGGCTAAAGGTCGTACAACCAAGTATTAGGCTGAGGGTGCCAATACTTTTGTCTGGACCATTTTTGGAGTTTTCTGTGAAATGATCAATGTTTTGCGTTTTGCTTCATTCTCTTTTGTGTTTTTTCATTGAAGACAAATTAAATGAAAATAATAATACCAAAGCATTTGTGATTGCAATCATTTTCAGGAAGAAATTGAGTATTATCTGACAGAATTGCAAGGGTGTCAATACTTTTGGCCACAACAGTAGTTGTTCAGATATTTTTGAAAACCTACCTTGACTTGCCATGCCTCCTTGAGAAGGTGCACCATATTAGCACTCATTTTCAATCCACTACCGCTTTCACTGCTCTTACAGCGCTGATAAAGCACTTCAATTTGCCAAGTCACCGAATCATTTGTGACCTGCCCATGCGATGGAACTTTACCTATCATTTGTTGACGAGGATTAGTGAGCAGTAGAGGGCAGTAGCTGAATATTAGCGTCAACGTGCCTGACAGATTGAGAGTCAGCCACCACACATAACTGTGTGGTGAGGGTGTTGAGCGCTGACATTTGGGAGGTTCTTGAGAACTTTAACTACTGCACCAACCTTGTGAGCGGTGATCAGGCTATTATCTGCTTAACCATCATGTTGCTGTGTCTCTTGAAATGATAACTGTGCAATGTCAAAGAGGAAGGTATGAGTGACCAGCATGTTGGTATGGAGCCAGATTTCCCAAAGGGTGATACTACCAATCTAGCCAATATTTTGAGGCAACATTGGGTGATGCGGAGGAAGATGAAGAGGATGAGGAGGGTGAGGAATTGTTTTTCTATGCTACCAAGGGGACTTTTAATGCTACAAGGGGACACGCAATCTAAAGCTTCATGTCTGTCCAGGCTGGATGGGTTGGAGAGGAGAACGTTGAGGAGGAGGCGAGTCAGAATGAGGAGAGAATGGGTACTGGTTCTACTATTGGAGAAACAAAAGAAATGACTTTTAGCAGCTTTACCCACATGGCACAGTTCATGTGTTACTGTCTGTGGCAAGACCCTCACGAGATAAACATTTTATCCAAGCATCTATACTGTTTGGCCACCTTTCTCACTCAATGTTACAAGGAGAAATTTCCTTCTCTCCTTTTGGAGTCACCAAACAGTTTAACAATGGAATCCTTCAAGAGGGTCATTGTAGATCAGTTGATCAAAATTTTACCCTCAAACAATGCTACTGACAGAGGTACTGTCTCTATTCAACACCAAGGGTTAATGGGGAGAGACACGAACTCCAAGTCCACAGAGGTGGGGGGGGGGAATATGCATAAATTGGGCAATTTTGCATAAACCAGCACAACAAGGGCTATCTGTGCCTGCAACAATGCCAAGGAGGGAGAAGTTGCAGAAAATGATAAAGGGGTAGTTAAGTACCCATACTTCCATCCTTTCTGATGCTTCAGTTCCCTTTAATTATTGGGTGTCCAAGCTGAACACTTTGCCCGACCTCTACTTATATGCCTTGTAGGTGCTGGCCTGCCTGACTGCTAGTGTGATGTCAGAGCTTGTTGTCAGTTCCACTGGGTCAATCATTACTGATAAGCGCACACATCTCCCCACGGAAAATGCAGACAGACTTACTCTGATTAAATTCAACAAGAACTGGATATCTCCACATTTTGTAATCCCTCCAGATGACAGCAAGCCAACCTAAATTCACCAAAAATGCTGATTCATGCTATTGCTGTTAACGTCAACCCCTTCCCATAGAAACCCATTTCTTTCCTTTGTCAACCATGACTCAGCCCATAGGGCTAATTTGTACAAACGTATGCACATTGTGCAGTGGATAAACTAGTCTAGGACAGCATTCATACTCCAGCCTTAGTAAGTAGTATTTGTGATTGGAGGCTTTTGGGAAGGTGGATTCATACATCAACCATGACTCAGCCAATAGGGCTAATTTTTTACAAACCCTATGCACATTGTGCAGAGGACAAATCTGGAATATACAGTGTTTCTACCAAACTAATTTTTGTCATTGGAGGCCCTTTTTACAGGTTGCCCCACTTTGGGACTGATATAGGGTATTCATATTAAATCAAGATCAACTGTCAGTCACCCTATTTGGCAAAAAAAACATGTCTGGCTTGTCCCACATTGTGACTGATATAGGGGATACATATTCAATCAAAATTTACACTGACTGTTGATGACAGACTGATGACCCTCTGAAAACTTGATTCGAGAGTACCAACTACTGCAGTAGTTCATCGTAGATAATGTTTGTCAAGGGAGGTCTTTGTAATGGTATCTTCCTGCACCTATGCACCTACACATTCTGCTGTGGACTAAGTAGTAGAGTATCAAGAAGTATTCTCTTTCTGTATAATCTGGGGAATACTGTCAATCACAATCTCTGAGCCATTTGGAGAAGCTTTTTCAACCTATCCTGAAGGGGATGCACCATGTATTCTTTGTCCATTGACATGCACAAGAGATATATTTGAGTTTGTAACCCAAGATTACTAGTGCGCTAGAGCAGTTTTATTTTTCTGGTTCACAGAGTTCAGCCAAACCTGAGGATCGCAGGCTGCACTCACTGCTACCTTCTAGTACTCCATGTCTCTTGCTCTTTTTTCATGTAGTCTCTGCCCTTAAATGAATTACATAATAGAGTAAGAGCCCTATAATATGAATAAGTGAGGACACTATGAAATATACACAAGAGGGATCTCCAAACTTTCTAGAGGTGGTCATTTCCAAACGTATGTTAAAGGGCCACATGAGGGCTCTCACTAAATTCAGTGATGCTCTATGAGTGCCGAACACCTATGGAGGAAAACTCGCTCACCAGAAGACTTTATCCATTATAAATTCATGCTCAAAACCTACAACTCTGCCCTTCACCTCGCCAAACAGACCTACTTCACCACCCTAATCTCCTCACTAGCCAACAACTCATAGAAACTCTTTGACACCTTTCACTCTCTCCTCAGTCCGAAAGTGCAGGCCCCTATCACTGACCTCTGTGCTGATGATCTGACCTTTTACTTCACAGAGAAAATAGAAAACATCCGTCAGGAAATCAGCTCCCAACCTTCAAGTGTTGTTACTCCCATCTGTCTCTACATCCCCTATGGCTCACTCTCCTTTTTTGACCCAGTCACAGACGAAGAAGTCTCCAGGCTCCTCTCGTCCTCACGTCCCACTTCATGCACCACTGACCCCATTCCCTGACACCTACTCCAGACCCTCTCTCCAGTGGTCACCACTCACTTAACCACAATCTTCAATCTCTCCCTCTCTACTGGCATCTTCCCCTCCTCCTTCAAACACTGTATTATTATTCCACTACTAAAGAAAACGTCCCTTGACCCATCCTGCACAAATAACTACAGACCTGTCTCCAATCTCCCCTTCATCTCAAAACTCCTGGAGCGCATGGTCTACACCCGCCTCACCCACTACCTCTCCACTCACTCTCTTTTAGATCCATTGCAGTCTGGCTTCCGCCCCTTACACTCTACAGAAACTACCCTTATCAAAGTGACCAATGACCTTCTGACAGCAAAACAAAATGGTGACCACTCTCTGCTTATCCTTCTTGACCACTCTGCATCTTTTGACACTGTTGACCATTATCTCCTACTCTCTATGCTGCACTCCATTGGCATCAAGGACATGGCTCTCTCCTGGTTCTCTTCCTATCTTTCTGACTGCTCTTTCAGTGTATCATTCTCTGGCTCCACTTCCTCCCCTCTTCCCACTATTGGGGTCCCTCAGGGTTCTGTCCTTGGACCTCTTCTCTTTTCTCTCTACACAGCCCCGATCGTACAGACCATCAGCAGATTTGGCTTCCAGTACCATCTTTATGCTGATGACACACAACTATACACTTCCTCCTCTGACCTTACTCGTGCTTTAATACAGAACACCAATGACTGTCTAGCCGAAGTCTCCAATATCATATCCGCTCTCTATCTGAAACTCACCCTTTACAAAACTGAACTTCTTCTGCTCCCACTCTCTGCCAACCTCCCTAAACCTGACATCTCTCTCTCGGTGTGTGGCACCACAATAACACCCAGTCAGCAGGCTTGCTGTCTGGGTGTTATGTTGGACACTGATCTCTCCTTCACCCTATATATACAATCTCTCACCTACTCCTGTCGCTTGCACCTGAAAAATATCACCAGAATTCGCCCTTTCCTCACCATAGAAACAACTAAAACCCTCACCGTGGCCCTGATATATTCCCGCCTTGACTTCTGTAATTCTTTATTAGCTGGCCTCCCCCGCAGTAAGCTTTCCCCTCTCCAGTCTATCCTCAATGCAGCAGCCAGGATCACCTACCTAGCAAACCATTACTCAGATGCTTCTGCATTGGCTACCCGTACACTATAGAATCCAATGCAAATTGCTTGTTGTCACCCACAAAGCTATTCATGGTGCGGCACCTCCCTACCTCTCTACCCTCATCTCTGTCTACCACCCCACCCGTCCCCTTCGCTCTGAATGCTACCTCAGACTAACATCGGCATTAATCCGAACCTCCCATTCCCGACTCCAAGACTTCTCTCGAACTGCACGAATCCTCTGGAATGCTCTACCCCAGAAATTAGGACCATCCACAACTTGCATAGCTTCAGACGCTCCCTAAAACACACCTCTTCAGGGCGGCCTATCCTTCTCCCTAACAGTAGTCATTTAGACATGATATTCATTGTTATAAGCCCCTGTACTTTGTGTTCCCATCCCGTCTTAGATTGTAAGCTCCTTCGAGCAGAGTCACCTTTTATTTTTTTGCCTTTTTATTGTATTTCCTACATTGATTCTATGTTTATTGTAGGTAACTACTGGTCTGTATTACCTACCATTCTGTATCGTATATTTTTCTTATACGTACCATTGTACTGTAAAGCGCTGCAGAATATGTTGGCGCTATACAAAAAAAGTTTTATTATTATTATTATTATTATTATTATTATTATTATTATTAAGCCCAACGCTACATTGGGCACATTGTAAACAGCTATGAAATATGTATTCCAACATTTGAATGTCAATGAGGAGGGACGGCCCAAATGTCTAAGTAAGAGCAGTCCCTCAAAAACGCATGTTACAGGGCCACCTGAGGCCAAAGATCAATATAACTACAGGTACGTTGTAGCTGGCCCTCTAAAGTGCTGGGGAATAGCTAACTAAAAATGATGTACGACAGAGTGACCTACAAAATGTATAAGTCAGGGCCCTCCCAATTGTAAAAGGCGAAAAAAAGACACAACACTACATGTGAACAAACGCTAAAAGTGATATTATTTTGTTTCTCTGGTTTGTTTAGTCTTATATACAAGTAATTATGCAGGAAAAACTGTTAACTTTTTTAGCCTGCTAAATGCAACTTAGGTTAGGTTTGGTAGTTGTTCTTGTGTATCTGTAAAAGTGGCATATTATATATGTGAGTCAGAAATGCCTGCAGGCATATTCTTCATGCTCTTCCCATTCTGCTTCATCACTTTCCCATCCATTTCAGCCTTTTCCTCAGGCCCCCAGACCTCTTTGGAGGGTCCAGCAGAGAATTACTTGCATTTCCCATTGACTTGCATTGCACTCGCTAATCGAAACAAATACTCAATTATTAAAAAGTACTCATTACGAGTATAGTGATTACAAATATTACAGTACTCGCTCATCACTAACTATCATAAAAAAGATTACACTGGCATAAACTGCATCAAAGTTTTCCTGTTTTGCAAAATTTGTGATAAATTTAAAGGAAAACTGTCAGGTCAAAAATCCACATGTATATAATAAGTTATACACCGGAGCCAGTCTTTGAGGTTATCCAAAATTGGGAGTTGCTGCTAGAAGGCTGCAGGGGGATTACCTTGTTCTCACCCCCCTAATAGTTATAAAGATATATGATTTTAAGGAGCCCAGTGCATGCAATTACCTCCTACCAATGGCGTACTTTGCACTAATTTAATTGAAACAAGGCACTCTTAATATGTGACTGTTATCCGGATGTTTATTTAGAATAAAAATTATCTTTAAAATCAAAAATCCACATGTAACTGATATAATTTTCTAATTTCTCCCTCTAAACTATATTTATGTATTTCTTTTATGTATATTCGCCTCCTATCTTCTGTAAACTTCAAATAAAGAGAATCATTCCATCTGTCACTCACAGTGAATGATTCACTTAGTGCTCTGCTGTCCAAGCCCCATAGGCTGAATATGCATGTCACATCAGAGCACAGGAGATCAGTGGGGGGCTGTATTCTCCTCTCTGCTCTCTGTGTGCAGCATCACAAGAGGTGAACTACAACACAGAAACTGTTACAGCACAGCAGGGTATCTGCTTTACAGAAACATATGGAGTCTAGATCACGCAGACCTGCAGTAGCTCTCTCCCTCCATGGTGATATCAACTGAACAGACCTGTAATTGAAACTTGACACTGCACTGTTAGCAAAGGGAGGAGGGAGGACAGAGGAGAGCTGCTGAGAGGGAGTGCCAAATTACATGACAGTTTAAACAGCACAGGACTAATCGTCTCTGCTTATAATGGAGAGGAGTAATGCAGCAGCTCTCGGCAGGGTCTGACAATGGGGATAACATGGAAACTACAAATGGTAGAGTAATGATTTTACATGTTTTTAAAAGGTCTGCCCAGGAACTATTCAAGGGTAATATTAGTATCATACTGAAAAATGACCTGACCGTGTCCCTTTAACTGATATTTTCAGACATGTTAGACAAATTTTCTTTATACCACATTTTATGATTTTGTGCCAATATTTAAGTACCTTTCTTTGTTTCTGCTGGCTTGTCTTCTTTTTTCTTGGGTTCCTCTGGTTCTTTATGCTTTTTCACTAGAGGCTCTGCAAATGTATTGAAGATTATCTGACTCTGCCTTAAGGTTAATCTCAAGTGCAGGAGGAATAGTGAGCACCAAAGCCGACGGCTTGCGGGCGGATCCACTTGGGTGCAAAAGGTGGTAGACCGGGGTGCCGATCTCCCAGCACAACAACAGTCCAAAGGTTCAATAATATAAAGACGGCACTCACCCGAATCTTGAAAGGTGATTTATTTAGGGAACGAATACATCCAGTGCAGGGAAGGGAGGAACGGGGCTACTGACGACAGCACCGTTTCGCGCTTGTGCGCTTCCACGGGTCAGCCCTTCCCTGCACTGGATGTATTCGTTCCCTAAATAAATCACCTTTCAAGATTCGGGTGAGTGCCGTCTTTATATTATTGAACCTTCTGCCTTAAGGTTAGTCAGGATAAACCAAAGCAAAAACTACTTTAAATTAATTTAGACAACACAGAATAACTGAGTACCATGCAAATAAAATTCTTTCACTAGGAGAAATTCTAAAAGCGTTTGGCGGTAGCAAGATTGAAAAAGTAGGGGAGTAGCATACAGTAAAACACCACTTTCAGGTGCCACATAGACATAACAGGGTTGTTTTACAACAGTAATCAAATGACTCAAACTAGGAAAAGTACAACATACAACAATTAGATTCCTATTGTGGTCACAACTTCCATTACCACATAATTGGTGTAAACAAAAGTGCAACAGCCATCAGGGGGTTAAAAGTGCAAGTACATTAAAGTCTACAAAAGTCATGTACATATCCCATATTAACTTGGATGTTGGCAGAAAAGCTGTGTAATTGAAGTTTTCCAAACTTACAATGCCACCTAAGTTTCAGCAGTGCAGTTTTTGCCTTATACTGTGCGCCAATGTCCCTCATGTGCTCCCCTACTCTTACCCTCAGTTCTTCGATGTTAGCCCTACATATATAAGGGGACACCTGTTTTGAATTCTGCTTGTGGGCTCCCTCCTGTGGTTGTGGCTGGTAATGCAGTTGATCCTGTTCAGCAGTCTTGGTCAGGTGAATTTGGTAATTGGAATTCAGACTGGGGTATTTAGGTTTGCAGGATTCCCTCAGTCCTTGCCAGTGTTCAATTGTTCCTGGAGGTGTTTCACGTCTGCCTGGTCTCTTCTGCCCTGCTGCAAAATTCCAAGCTAAGTGGCACATATTCTGTTTGCTTGTTTGGAATTGTCTATTTCTGCTCAGAGTCGTGGGTTAATATTTAGTCTGCATGTCTGTTTTAACCTGCTCTCTGCGCTCTGGATTTAACACTAGAAGTCCCGGGAATTTCTGTCCTGAGAGAGGGTCAAATGACCCTCAGTCCATATTGACACCTCAATTAGCATCCTTTAATTTGTAAATGTTCTCTTGCCTGAGGAATCTGTAGGGGGGATTATCTAAGATAAGAGTGTGTAAACAGAAAAAAATGCAAGCTATTCCTGAGTGTGGGGGATGCTGCTCACAGTGCCTTTCTTTGCCTGTTCGTCCATAAAACAATTAAATAAAAGGGACTGCATCTTTATTAACCCTGGACCATGGGCGAGGGGTTAATAAAGATGCAGTCCTTTTTTAGGATTGTTTTATTGATTTTTCAGAAAAAAAATGACGTGGGCTTCGCCGTATTTCTGAACCAGCCAGATCCAGCAGGCAGCAACGGGCTGCCCCCAACCCCAGGTGCCTATTTGTACCTGGCCGGACACAAGAATATAGGGGAGCCCTTTTCTTTTATTATTTCATGAATTTCATGAAATAATAAAAAAAAAAATGCGTGGGGCTCCGCGCAATTTCTATGTCTAGCCAGGTACAGCTAAGCAGCTGGGGGCTGGAATCCGCAGCGCAGGGAGGCCCAAGCTTTCTGGGCACCCCCCGCTGCAAATTGCACGCCGCAGCCACCCCAGAAGATGGCGCATTCATTGAAGCGCCATCCTCTGGCGCTGAATTCCGCTCTTCCAGTGGCCCTGGTGGCGGGAGGCCACTGGGTAATAATGAGGTTAAGGCCAGCTTTGCATTATCAGCTGGCCCTAAGCCCGAAATTTATGGTGGTCAAGCCAATATTAGACATGACCGCCATGAATTTCTATTAAATTTTAAAAAAAAAACACAACACAGTGAAATTTTTTTTTTATTAGAAATAAAAAAAAAAGCTATTAGGGACTCCATCTTTATTTAAAAAAATCCTCTTCCGTTCGATGTAGTCCAAAACGCGATGTCCTCTCTGCTACATCCTGTGCATAGATATAGATGTCTATGCACAGGAGTGAGCAGACTGAGAACAATCTCAGCTCTGCTACATAATATCTGTGCACAGACATTCATGTCTGTACACAGGGAGAGCAGGCGGGCTCTAGGACCCTGGAGCTGCGGCAGCCCGCAGGACCCGAGCCCGGCACAGAGCAGACAGCTGGACTCGTTACTGTGCGAGTTTCCCTGTGATTACTTGCACAGTAACGAGTCCAATGCAAGTCAATGGCAATCCTAGTTTTGTCAGAGTCTCTGACAAAACTAGGATTGCCATTGATTTGCATTGGACTCGTTACTGTGCAAGTAATCGCTGGGAAACTCGCAGAGTACCGAGTCCTGCAAGTCCCTTACTACTCGCAAAGTAACGAGTCCTATCGAGTAGACTCGCCCATCCCTACCCATATGGAGTGTGCTGGTACACTGGAAAAGATCATTGTCACTGAAGTTTACATGACGTACTAAGTGAAAAGTTCGTTGGGCATTCTTGTGGGTCTGCCATGAGAGTTTAACATGTGATGTTTGACATACATAGGTATTGAATTTAGCCACAGTGTAAGGCAAAAACTGCACTGCTGAAACACAGGTACCTTTGTAAGTTTGGAAAACTTCAATAATATAGCTTTTCTGCCAACATCCAAGTTAATATGAGATATATATGCACATGATTTTTGTAGACTTTAATGCACTTGCACTTTTAACTCACTAATGGCTGTTGCGGTTTTATTTACACCAAGTATGTGGTAATGGAAGTTGTGACCATAATAGGATCCTAATTGTTTTATTTTGTACTTTGCCCTGTTTGAGCCATTTAATTTTTTTTGTAAAACAACCCTGTTGTGTCTATGTGATACCTGAAAGTGGTGTTTTACTGTATGCTATTCCCCTTCTTTTTCTGTCTTACTACCACAAAAATTTCTTCTGATAAAAATATTTTATTTGCATGGTACTCAGTTGTTCTCTGTTGTCTAAAAATGTATGTCTTGCCGAGTATCTCTCTCATAGGACTACAAAGTTCGGTGAGAGTGAGGTACGTAATAATGCCAAACTGGATATTGTTTATATTACTTTAAATTAATTATTAAAAATATATGATAACTTTGGTCCTTGTGCCTTGATATGCCAGATATCCTTCCTTAAAGCACTTCTTAGCTAACCTTTCCTAGGTTCTTCTGGCTTCTCATCTTTCTTCTTGGGTTCAGCAGGCTCTTCAATTTTTTTCATGGGAGGCTCTGCAAATGGTATGGAAGATTTATTAATACCATCATAAAAGAAGCTTAGAAAGGCAAACACTAAATCAAATTAATTCTGTGTGCAGAATTTGTGATACATTTTGCTGATGTTGCTAGACATACTAAGCTATTTTCTTTACACCTTACTTAGCAAACATGTTCTATATCCTAATTGTTTGCCAATAATCTGGTACCTTTCTTGGCTTCTGCTGTTTTCTCTTCTTTCTTCTTGGATTCCACTTGTTCTTCATGCTTTTTCATTAGAGACTCTGCACATGGTTAGAATTTTAACTACTCTGCCCTAATGGTACTCAGCATATTATTACCAAAGCCTAAACTACTTTAAATTAATTTCAGTTGTGCAAGCTGTAGGATAACTTTGGTACTTGTGGCTTGATGTGTCAGACATTCTTCCTTAAAGCACTTATCAAGCATACTCTACATCATTATTCTACATCAAGATTTACAGTATGTACCTTTCCTAGGTTCTGGTGGCTTCTCATCTTTCTTCTTGGGTTCAGTAGGCTTTTCATGTTTTTTCACAGTTGACTCTGCAAATGGTTTGGGAGATTTATTAATACTATAATGAAGGAAGAGCAGAAACTGAACCAAATGTTGCCTGTGATGCAGATTGTATTATACTGTACATTTAGTTCAATTTACTAGACATATTATACACCAAATTTTAGAAAGAATGTTTTATATCATGATTTTGTGCCTATACTTGGGTACCTTTTTTGATTTCTGCTGATTTCTCTTCTTTCTTCTTGGGTTCCACAGCAGGTTCTTCATGCTTTTTCACCAGAGGTTCTGCAAATATAAAGGAGAATTACACTGACTCTGCCCTAAGGTTAGTTAGGATAACACCAAAGCATAAACTACCTTAAATTAATTTCAGTGGTGCAAACTACTTGCTATGCTTCCTTACAATATGTTTTAGCTAACATAATCTACATCAAAATTCTGCATCAAGATTGACAGCAGGTACCTTTCCTAGTTTCTTCTGGCTTCTCATCTTTCTTCTTTGGTTCTATAGGCTCTTCATGTTTTTTAATGGGAGGCTCTACAAAAGGTATTGGACATTAATTAATTAATCAATCATTTCAATCAATGCTCTGCAAAAGATATTGGAGAATTATTAATACTATCACAAATTTAGATCAAACAAGAAGAAACAACACAACATTTTTACTGTGTTGCAGATTATGTGATACATTTAGCAAGTAATGCTATATATGTTAGATACTTTTCTTTACACCACCTCTTAGCAAACATGTTCTATATAGTGATGGGCGAACCCAAACTGTACACTTCGGAGTCCATACCGAAAAACTAGTGTTCCGACACGGGCCCCGAACACCGACTTCCCCAAGAAGTCTATGTTACTATTTGGGGTCGGCTGGGGGGGCTGTAAAAATAAGCAAAACAGTGATTAAATTGCAGCAATTTACTTACCGAGGACCGCATGCTTTTACTCCTGGGCCGCTCATTACCTCCCTGATTATTCACTGCACTCTGCCTCCATCAGCCAATCACAGACATCCACTCTTTGTGAAAGAATCTGTGATTGGCTGTTTCGCCCCCGCCATTGTGCCAATCTCTGTGATTGGTTGCCATTAACAACAAATCTGCCTTCATAGGTGTGTAAAAATAAATACCGTATATACTCGTGTATAAGCCGAGTTTTTCAGCCCAAAATTTGGGCTGAAAAGTCTCCCCCTCGGGTCATATACGGTACATGGAGTGGTGGGGGCTGTGTCCCGGGGCTGTGGAGGCTGGAGGAGGCGGGGGGAGGCTGCTGTATGAGTGGCCCCGTCACGTGGGGCCGCTCATTAAATATGCACTGCTTCCCCCTGTCAATCAGCGGCAGGGGGAAGCAGTGCATATATGCCCCCAAATGCTGGCACTCGCCCCCCTTTGTAAGGGTTTCCCCCCCCCGCTGGTTATATTACCATCCCGGTCTTCTGATCAGCGCCGCTCCTCGGTGCTCCTCGGTGCTCCGTCCGTCCGTCCTGCTACATCCGGGATCCCGGATGTAGCAGGACGGGAGCAGCGAGGAGCAGCGCTGATCAGAAGACCGGGATGGTAAGAGAATGGGGGGGGCCCTTGCAAGGGGGGGGCGAGTGCCAGCATTTGGGGGCTGCTGGATACCCCCTGGGGGCTGCTGGGTACCCCCAGGGGGCTGCTGGGTACCCCCTGGGGGCTGCTGGGTACCCCCAGGGGGCTGCTGGGTACCCCCTGGGGGCTGCTATATGTACCCCTGGGGGCCTGCTGTATACCACTGGGGCTGCTATATACTACCACTGGGGCTGCTGTATACTACCACTGGGGAGGCCTGTATACCACTGGGGGGGCCTGTATACCACACTGCTGGGGGCTGTATACCTGTGCTGGGGTCCACCCTCGGCTTATACACGAGTCAATAGGTTTTTCCAGATTTTTGGGGCAAAAGTAGGGTGGTCGGCTTATACACGGGTCGGCTTATACACGAGTATATACGGTAATTTAAAAAAATTACATTAAGCTTTATCATATTTTTGATTCTCAATGCATATAAAGCAGACAGCTATGGACTGCCACCCCCAGCTGCCTGTTTTTTCTTTGGCTGGCAATCAAAAATACAGGAGAGCCCATGATTATTTTTTAAATTATTTAAATCAATAATTTTAAAAAAGTGTGTCCCGACAGATAAAGTCCGACGTCCATGCACCTCCCTCCCCCACTGTACTTGTTCTCGATGACGACATGGAACTGTAAATAAATGCACAAGATCATCTCTGGTGAGTGCCACTGGTCTTTTTTTATAATAAGCTAAAAAAGTGTGTTCTTTGCCCTATTTTTGATTGCCAGCCAAGGTAAACACCAGGCAGCTGGGGAATGATATTCTCAACATGGTGAGGCCCATAGGTATTGGGCCCCCAGGCTAGGTAATAGCAGCCCACAGCCATTGCAGAAATTGGTGCATTTATTAGAAGCAAAAATTCCTGGCGCTTACCTGCCTCTTCCCGATGTCCCGGTGATAGAAGGGGTTTATGACAGCTGGGAGTATTAATAGCTGTCATTAAGAACAGATTAATAATGTTCAGGCTTCTATGAGATCTGCCCATTATAAATCCTGTGAGTAAATAGTAATAAACTCATGCAGAGATAAATCCTTTATTTGAAATAAAACACACACACAACCCTCATTTTCCCATTTATTTAAACCAAACATACCTTTAGACGATAATTCAAACAATATCCAGCAAAGCATACAATTTTGGCTCTGCTACATCCAGAGACTGCAGCGAAGGACCAAATGTCCTATTGCTGCAGTCTCTGGGATCACACTGGCTTCTGCAGGGAGCGATGATGTTTCTCGTTGAGTCAGAGAGGGCTCACCATGGCAGTTAGTGAACTCTTGTGACCCCCTTGCCGGATTGTGGGACATGGCAGCAGAGCAGCATGAGAATTTGACTGCAGATTCAATTGATTTTACAGCAGTAGTTTCACATGCCATGAATTCAATTGAATGTGTTGCTGTATTGCCGAACTGCCATGCTGCTATATCCCACAATCCGGCAGCAGGGTCACATGAGTTTACTGAATTCCACAGGGAGCCTTAAATGACTCAGCAGTTAACGTCACTGCTCCCTCACAGGATGCTTGTTCCATTGCTTTAGACTCTGAATGTAGCAGAGCAAGGATCATGTGCTTCACTGGATATGACTGTGAATTACCGTCAGAGGGTATGTGTGTTTTTTAAATATTTACTCACAGGATTGATAATGGGTGGGTCTCATAAAGACCTGAACATTATCATACTGGGCTTAATGACAGCTGTCAGTATTCCCAGCTGTCATTAACCCTTTCTATCCCCCTAATGCCACCACACCAGGGCATCAGGAATAACCAGATAAAGCACCAGTAATTGGTGATTTCAATGAATGCACCAATTTCTGGGGTGGCTGTAGGCTGCTATTCCGTAGCTTGGGGGCCCAATAACTATGGGCCACACCACGCTAAGATTACCATCCCACATCTACCTGGTTTTTACCTTAGCAGGCAATCAAAAATAGGGTGAAACACACACATTTTTGTTCATATTTATTTAAATAGTTTGATTAAAAAAAAATGGGCTCCCCTGTATTTTTTATTATCAGCAAAGGTAAAGCCAGGCAGCTGAGGATGGCAGCTCGTAGCGGATTGCTTTATCTCCACTGAGAATTAATAATAATGTGACGCCCTACGTAATTTTTTAAAATTATTTATTTTTACACCCCTATGATGGCAGGTTTGTTGCTATGGCAACCAATCACAGATGTTGGCACAATGGGTACAGGCGCTCCAGCCAAACACAGAAGCTGTCACAGAGTAGGCATTTTTGATTGGCTGTCTGCAGTGAATAAACAGGAAGTTAATGAGCATACCAGAAGTTCAAGCACGGTTCTTTCGTAAGTATAATGCTACAACTTAATCACTATTTTGCAGCCCTCCAGCAACCATTTTTTAACTTTGAAGTCCGGGTTTGGGTTTCAGGCTAAAGTTTGAGTCAAGTCTGGTCTCAAACCCAGATTTTAAAAAAAGTTGGTCCAGATCCGTCGAACCCAAACCTCGGTGGGTTTGCCCATATATACGGTAGTTTGTATTGATTTTTATTTGTCAATACGTAGATACCTTTCATGGCTTCTGCTGGCTTCTCTTCTTTCTTCTTGGATTCTACTGGGAATTCATGCTTTTTTAGTGGAGGCTCTACAAAGGTAGTAGAAATTTATTAATTCTGTATGAAAGTTAGACAGGATTAAATTACAGGTGGAATCTACACCAAATATATATTTTGGTGGTTCTTTTCATATAATAAATATTGCACATGTGGCAAGAAATATTAGGCAATATAGTTTATGCAATCTCTTTGCTTGCATACTCTACTTGATTATGTTTTGATAATACTTACTGTAATAATAAATGTTTTCATAATACTTACCTTTCTTAGTTTCTCTTGACTGGTCCTGTTCCTTTTTGGGTTTCTTTGACTCTTCATATTTTTTCACTGGAGGCTCTTTAAAGTAATTGGATATGTATTATAACTGTGTTAAAGTTGGGTATGTTAAACTAGATCCAACAGACAGAAACTAAACCAAATATAGTACATCTCTCTCTCCCCCGCTGTGTGCTGTCTTCACCCTTCTGTGCTCACTCCTTTGACCTGTCTCCTCCTGTACACTCTTCCCCTGTGCACTCTCCACCCTGTGTGCTGTCTTCTTCCCTTATGTGCTTTCTCCTTCAGGCTGAATTCCCCCTGTGTGCTCCCCCCATGTATGCGGTTTCTCTCCTCCTGGGCTGCCTTCTCCCCTCTGTGCTCTCTCCAATGGGCATTCTCTCCCTTGTGTGCTCTCCCCCTGTGTGCTGTCTTTCTCCCATTATACTGTCTTCTTCCCTTGTATGCTCTCCTTTGAGCTGTCTGCCATCTGTGCTCCATCTCTCTCCCCTGTGCGCTTGCCCCCTGCATTCTCACCCCTCCCACTATGCATTCTTTCTGCCCCCTGTGCACTGTTTCTGGCCCTCTTTTCATTTGCCCCTAACCCGGTGCACTTTCTCTGCCCGCCATGTGCTTTCTCTGTTCACCTATGTGCTCCCTATACTCCCCTGTGCACTCACCCCCCTGTGCTATGTCTCTTCTCCTTCTGCTCTCCTCCCTGGGGTGTCAAAAGATGGCAGTGGCATGAGAAACTGTGCATGCGCATACCAGGTCACACCACCAACTTTGTTTGACCAGGTGTCCAAAGATTGTGGCTGCCTGAGTAAGTGGTGTGCATGCATGCCAAGTATATGCATGGACACTTATTCAGGCGGTGATGAGTCAGCGGCGGCTGCAGGAGATGGCAGGTTCGTTTCAGGTGGTGGCAGTTTCGTGTGGCGGCAGTTGGGGGCAGCTGTGGCACCTCTGGCGGTACAGTGCAATGTACGAGTAAAATCAGTGGGTGCCATATTTGCACACCCATCATTTGGGTCTGCAAATATGGAAGAGACGCATAATAGTAGGACATCTGGATGCTGGAGGTGACAGACGGGATAGCAAAATAGTGTAACTGCCCCCTGTGCACAGTTTCTGGCCCTCCATGTGTTCTATCTGCCCCCTGTGTGCTCTCTGTCCTCCTGTGTGCTCTCCTGCCCCCAGTGTGCTCTCTCAGCTCCCAAAGTGCTTTCTCCACCCCCTGTGAATTTTCTCTGCAGCTCAGTGTAATCTCTCTGCCCCCTGTGCACTCTCTCTGACCCCCAATGTGCTCTCTCTCTGTCTCAGTGCACTCTCCCTGCCCACAGTGCACTTTCTCTGCTCCATGTGTGCTCTCTGCCCCCCTATACACCCTCTCTTTGTCCCCTGTCTCTGGCCCTCTTTCTGCTCGGCCCTCACCCTGTGTGTGCTCTCTGCCCCTGTATACTTACTCTGCCCCCAATGTGCTCTCTCTACCCGCTGTGTGTGCTTTCTGCTGCAACTGTGCATTCTCTCTGCCCCGCATGTTCTGACTGCCCGCCCTTTGTGCTTTCTGCCCCCTAGTGCACTCTCTCTGCCCCCTAGTGCACTCTCTCTGCCCCCTGTGTGCTCTCTCTGCCCCCATGTGTGCTCTTTCTCCCCCTTGTGCACTCTCTCTGCTCCCCCAGTGGTCTCTCTGCCCCAATGTGCACTTAATATGCACCCCCTGTGCACTATATTTGCCCTCCTGTATGCTCTCTCTGTTCCCTGTGTGCTCTTTCTATGCTGTCATGTGCTCTCTCTTCCAACTTGTGCGCTCTATTTTTCCCCTGTGTGCTCTCTCTGCCTCCAGTGTGCTCTTTCTGTCCCCTCTGTGTGCTCTTTGTCCCCCTATATGCTCTCTCTGTCTCCACTGTGTGCTCGCTGGTCCCCCAGTGTGCAGCCATCTTTGTATACCCAAGTGTCCAAAGATGGAGGCGGCTTGAGTAACAGTGCATGCGCATACCCAGCGCCGCCAACATCATTGGACACCCAGGTGGTACATGCAGTTACTGAGGTGGTGGTGTGTGCAGCGGCAAGGTGAGATGACAGCAATGGGTGGAGAAGAGCGGCAACAAATTGTTAGGTGGCGCTGACTGTGGCTCCACTGGCGGTACTGCGCAATTGGATAGTACCAGCTGTGGCGACCATATCTGCAGACCCATCAGTTGGGTGAGCAAATATTGCTGCCACAGCACGTGATACGTGGTAATCCTGATGCCGGACGTGGATGACAGATGGGACCGAGTTTTTATGTAAATAGATATATTTACAAAGATGAATGACACAATTCTCATTATCTATTATATAATCACGAATGGGTTTTTTGCCCCTTTTGAGTCCGCTCACGCTGCGAGTCAGTGTCGTCATGTGGATACGACCGAAGCATTGGCCGCGCAGCGGCCATTGCGAGCAGTTCTAAGGTGACTCGCTATGCCCGCGCAGCGGGCATGGCGAGTCGCCTTAGCAGCGCGAAGCATTGGCAGCGAAGCGGCCATTGCGAGTCAGAGACTCGCTCTTCTAGAATCCCGATGCATCTGCATCGGGCACCCAGCTAGTAACACATAATCGCTTTTGATATCTCCAGGGACAGGAACACCCTACCACTTTAGTCACCATCTTACACAAGCACAGTTAAGATTTGCAAGCATGCAGTCACATGGAGTAACTGCAGACTTTTGTGAAATGCCTGGCAACCCCTTTATTAATATCTAAAAGCTAGATCAGATACTTAGCAACTACATCAAGTTTTTAATTGTTGAGCAGATCATGTGATAAATTTGACATGTGACTAGATGTTTTTCTTACTATTATTGTTTAGCTAGTATACTTTTCATTAATATTTTGTGCCAATTCTTTGGTACCTTTCTTAGGGTCCAATGGCTTTCCCTCTTTCTTCTTGGGTTCTGCTGGTTCTTCCTGCTTTTTTATTGGATGTTCTGCAAAAATAGTGGAGATTTATTAAAGTTGTTTTAAATTTAGACAGGTTGAAGCTACTGCAGATAGTTAGAAACTGCACCAAAAATATTTTGGTAGTGCAAATTTTGTGATAAATAGGGCTCATATGGTCAGACATATTAGAATTAGGCCATCCCTTGGCTTGCATTCTATAAAGCAGGTCACACAAGCAGAAACTACATCAAATGTATTCAAGTGATGTAAGAGATACATTTGGTACTCATGGCTAGACTTTCTAGACACTCTTCATTACTAGTGATGATCGGACATGTGGATGTTTAAGTTTGACAGTTGGGTTGGGGAACTGTACCCTACTCGAACTTGAGGCAAGACAAGGAACCCCATACAAGTCAATGGGAACCCAAACTTCAGTGGTGAAAAATGGTTGTAATAACGACGATGTAATGTCTAGGGGGCTGAAAATGGAAGTAAAATGGGGGTAAGAGGACGACAACTGCCCTGCAAACAAATGTGGAACGGGAAATTACGTAAAAGGGTTCTATCACCAGATAAATCCTGGTTACATAGTAAGTAAATGAGGAAATTAAACATTTTCAGTCACCCCACAGTGACATATTTCAGAGTTTCCTCGGAAGTCACAAATATTAATAAAAGCCCTCTCTAAAGCTTGTTTGCCCAGTTCGCCTCACAAATCCTAATTTTCTGAACCTGTTATGTAAACTATAGTAGTTCCAGTTAAAAAGTATGTCATTGTATTTATCATTGTGTTGGAGATCCTACAGCTAGTCTTGCTACTGATTATCTCATCCCACTTTGCCTTTGTGCACCTCCCCATTGCTGTTCACTGGGTGTCCCAGGGACCCAAAGCATTTATTTTGGAAAACATATTGTTAAAAACAGCTAGCCCAGTCTAAATATGACAGCTAGGAATAATGGTATAGCACTTCATTGTAATGGTTTGCTGTCAGTAATAGGGCCATGATATACTGATAAATAGTGGACCAGGTGCAAGACATAAACAAGAACCGTAACTATATGAGGCAGACTCCTTACTCAGTATGTTTACATATGTATGGGCATATGGTCTTCAACCATGTAGTTTAAATGTTGCCTTTTACTACTATGGAATGTATGACATGTGAGTGGAGTCCTGGGTTAAAATCCCACCAAAGACAACATACCCTAAGAGTCTCTATGTTCTCCCTATGTTTGAGTTATTTTTTTGGGGGGTACTATTATTTATTCTTTATTTATTATTTTATTTATTTTTAGAGAGCAAACCTTTATTATTAGAGAGAGTTAGCAGCATGTGAGGCCACCTCTTCTATAGTTATCTTCTATCAAAACATATCAAAATAGCATTTTGCCATTATATACTTATCATACATGGTCTTATAGGTCTGTTCACACCCATGAAACACTATACAATGGATATTGCTTCTTCATGAGATGTCTCTGATTTTCGTGTAGGTTTTTTTTGGAAAGTATTAAAGATGGGAAAAAGATTTTTGATTGTGTTCTATTACAAATAAATAATTTTTCACGGTGTGGTATATTATTTACTATTTACTTAAAGGTTTATAATGGCCACGTCTAATATTTGCCCGACATTATGAACCTTGGGCATAGTGCCAGCAGAAAATACCCAGCTAGCATTAACCCCTTATTACCAAGCATGCCATCCCCAAAGGGCATATGGAAGACTCAGGTACAGCACCAGAAAATGGCAGTTCTAATGAATGTGCCATATTCTGGAGATGCTGCAGGCCTCTATTCTTTCCCTGTAGGGTAATAATAGCACCTTACGGCCACATGCTTTAACTTAGCTAATATCAAAATTGAGGGGGACACCAAGCCAATTTTTTCAACTATTTATTTAACAGTAATCTGAGGTCGGTTTTGTTGCTATACTGGCAACCAATCACAGATGTCAGCAGACAGGGTGGATGGGTCTATTTCTGTCTTTAACCAATAAAGGGGGGGAATCAAGGAATATGTCAGAGGTTAATGAGTAGGCCTATGAGCAGGGTGACAGTGATGCCGAAGCTAGGTAAGTAATAGTGTAGGAAGCTGATGGCTCTGCAAAAACAGTAGGGCTCCACTGAAAAACAGTTTGACCCATGTTTGGCAGCTTTTGGGCCCCTTTGAAGGTGCTTTCTATGCCCTTGATTTTGCCTGCCATTGATTTAAGGGGTTCAGAATTTCAGCAAACTGGTCACCGAACCATTAGGAGAAAATATGCCCATTCCGTGAACAGAGCCGAACCTGAAATTATAAAGGTTCGCTCATCTCTAAATTCCAATTTGCTTTCACACTGCAAAGACATAGTGATAGGCAATGTAGATTGTGAGCCCCAATGTAGAAAGTTATGATCATGTTTGTAAAGTGATGTGGAATTAATAGCACTATACAGAATTATGAATTTTAAAGACTGCCCTTAAATAGCCTATTTTCCCTGTTGACCCTTCTAGCCCAGATTGACCTAGATCTACCACAGAGCGCCCAATTTTAAAGAGGGCCCCTACAGAGACTGTTTCCCTGTTGAACCTATCAGATGAGATTACATGAGGTTCAAAAGAAAGCACTCAGTTTTAAAGTAGTGCCCTAAACAACATGTTTTCCACATCAAATCATGTGACACAGCACAGCAGAGTGACATCATCACTGTGTGCCCCGATCACATGATCGGATGCCCCAGGGATGCAGGAGGACTCAGAACATCAGTACTGCAAACAGGGAGAGACGGAGGCAAGTGCCGGAGTGTGAGTTAAATTGTTTGTTATTTTCTTGTATGCGCCAGCATAGGAGGCCATATCCAGGATGAGAGTGGGCATATTCAAAATGAGATGGCCATGTGCCCCAATGGGGGACCATATTGAGTGATAGGAAGGTCTACATTTCTCTAATTTAATATGCACTGAATCCCTTTGCCCATCTCTCAGCATTGCTTCAGCACTGAGTTGATGAGCAGTGGGATGCAGTGCATATTAAATGAGTATAATGAGCGGGCGCACATGACGTCCCACTGCCTCAGCAGCACCTCACAGCCACCTTCCAGCCCCTCTAGAACCGCATCTCCCCCCAACACAGCCCCACAGCAACACAGTCTGTATTTTCAGACTATGAGACGCACCCCCCACAATTTTAGGGATAAAAAGTGCATTTTTTAGTTTGAAAAATTCGGTAAGTTGTCAATACCCTTGAGTGTCTTCAAGACACCTGCAGCAAGACAGAATATAAGGTAACCTTTCAACAGAACAATGATCCCTAGCATACCTAACATTCCACTAAGAGTTAGTTTCAGAAAAAGTAATTAAAGATTCTGTGGCATTACAGTTGCATGGCTTGAAATTCATGCAAATATGTAGTTGGATTTTAAGAAAGCTATTAGTGTGCACAACTCCAAGAATATTAGTGTGTTAAAGACCAATGTTTATAACGAATGGGCTATGAGTCGTAAGGAATATTGCTAAAAGCTTGTATCTGGCTATGTACCACATTTACAACAGGTCATAACAGACAAAGGGTGCTTTACTAAATTCAAAAGACTCTTGTAACAAAGCGGTTGAATAAGTTAAAAATTCCTGTTGTCACTTAACATTTTGTGCTGAATTTGTAGTAACTTCTTGTTATATTAGTCGCGTTGAGGTATTTCTTGTTTGATTTGTTGATAGCAACCAGAATAAAGTTTTTGCAATGGGATTCAAATAATGTAAAGGCAACTTTCTTCAATTACCATTATTAAATGGAAAAAAAATGTTTCCATTCAGATTCTGAAAACTTTCAGTTATAATGTACTGTTCACATGGCTTTTACAAAAGAAATATATAAAGAGTAACACAATATATGGTATAATATCACTTTTGTTTTACAAGTTCACCAAATTTTCCTTTGCTATGTGCTACGTCTAATTTTCAGTTATCTCTGACCCAGTGGCTCGAGACTAGTTGTTATGATGTCTCCAATACACCAGCACGGAAAGCGGAAATCCAGCTTTTTTTCCCGTTATCACGCAGGCAAAAGCAGAAGAAATATGGAAGACATTATGCAGCATCAATGAACTATGTTGCTTTGAATCCAGCATTGAAATGAAATGTTAGTGGTGATGAAGAATGGCCCCACTATCTTTGTACTCCATATACTACACCATACTATCAATTTTTGTGTTTCAACAGTCTTGGGGGGATCTATCCACTGTGTGTTAGTGGCAGACCAATAGCGGTGGTTTTGTGTGTTAACTTCACCATTCACAAAAAAGTTTGCCTCATCGGTCATCTGAAGGCAATTGTCTATGCTGTGAAGGTACGAGATGTGCAGCATATGAAACAACGGATACTGGAAGACCGTGCTAGCATTTCTTCTGTGGTGTTTCTATCAGTGTGTCAAGAGTGGGAGAAGAGGGTTGCATTGACAATCCAATACAATGGGCAGCACTTTGAACACATTTTATAAGTGGTCATAAACTTGTAAATAACTCATGAAAGAATAAAGCTATGTTAAAACCAAGCACACCATTGCTTTTCTTATGAAATTCTCAATACGTTTGATGTGACACATGACCCTCTTCCATTGAAAAAAATAAAGTTGGATCCAAAATGGCCAACTTCAAAATGGCCGCCATGGTCACCACCCATCTGGAAAAGTTTTCCCCCTCTCATATACTAATGTGCCACAAGCAGGAATTTGATATCACCAACCATTCCCATTTTATTTAGGTGCATCCATATAAATGGCCCACCATGTACAATACAGATAATGGAGGGAAAGACCCTGGTTGACCTATCTAGGCTTGCACAAGATTGATGTTCCTACTGAGAGTTTATCTGTATGTTTAGTTTATACAACGGAAATTAATATATAATCAATATACCGTATATACTCGTGTATAAGCCGACCCGTGTATAAGCCGACCCCCCTACTTTTGCCCCCAAAACCTGGGAAAACCTATTGACTCGTGGATAAGCCGAGGGTGGACCCCAGCACAGGTATACAGCCCCCAGCAGTGTGGTATACAGCAGCCCCAGAGGTATATACAGCAGCCCCAGTGGTAGTATACAGCAGCAGCCCCAGTGGTATATACAGCAGCAGCCCCAGTGGTATATACAGCAGCCCCAGAGGTATATACAGCCCCAGTGATAGTATACAGCAGCCCCAGAGGTAGTATACAGCAGCCCCAGAGGTATATAAAACCCCAGAGGTATATACAGCAGCCCCAGTGGTAGTATACAGCAGCCCCAGTGGTGTATACAGCAACCCCAGAGGTAGTATACAGCAGCCCCCGAGGTGTATACAGCCCCCCCGCCCATCAGTATACAGGGCCCCCCCTTGGTGCACAATCCTGTAAAGGAAGAGATTAGTATACTTATCACTGTCCCGCTGCCGCTGTCCCGCCACCGTCATTGCGCTCCTCCGTCTTCATCCAGCATCTTCCGGCTTCCTCTGGCGCGTAGACAATGAAGTCATTGCCTGCGCCGACCGGAGGAAGCCGGAAGAAGACAGATGAAGACGGAGGAGCGCAATGACAGCGGCGGGACAGCGGCAGCGGGACAGTGATAAGTATACTAATCTCTTCCTTTACAGGTTTGTGCAGCAAGGGTGGGGCCTGTATACTGATGGGGGTGGGCCTGTATACTGTATACACTGTATACAGTGTATACAGTATACAGTGACTCGCGTATAAGCCGAGGGGGGGACTTTTCAGCCCAATTTTTGGGCTGAAAAACTCGGCTTACACGCGATTATATACGGTAGTCTATATTATAATTATGTTATAATTGCTTGAAAAAAACAAGTTTTTAACAGTATACAATTTATACTCTTAAAAGCCAACACTTTTATCATATGGAAGATAATTTATTAGAGTATCCTCAAAAAATGTCTTAAAATCTGGGAAAGTAGTTTTTTAGTGAATTTTATTTTTTTTTATTTTTTTATATTTCCGAATGTTTGATCAAATACGGTATATTAATAATGTAGTCTTATTGGTATTTTTGCTAAAAAAATGTACTGTAATTATTATTCCACTATCTTCACAATTTTAGTTCTTCATTCATCGTATCAACCTAATTATGCCTGTCACATAATATTTTATCTTTTATGAGTTCAACTAGTAATTTATCTTTCTTAATCAGTTCTGCTTTCTTTTCATATATTTTCTTGGGTTCTATTGACTCCACATACTTTTTCTTGAGTTTGGTCAGCTCACCTTTTTTCATTGGTTCCTCTGACTCTTTATGTAATTTTTGGGATTCTGTTGGCTTTTCAGATTTTTTCATTAGTTCAGCAGGCTTCTCGTGTCTTTTCTTGGGTTCTGTTGGCTCTTTGTATTTTTTCTTAGGTTCTGTTTGCTCATCTTGTTCATGCTGTTTCTTGGGCTCTAGTTTCTCTTCATATTTTTTATTGGGTTCAATTAGCTCTGCATCATTGTTCATGAGTTCTGCCAGCTCTTCATGTTTAATCTTGGGGTGTGTTGGTACTTCATGCATTTTGGGGGGCTTTGTTGGCTCATGTTTTATTTTAGGTTCTTTCAGCTCTGTGTGTTTTTTTATGGCCTCTATTGGAATATCATCAAGTTTTGTCTTACTTTCTGTTTGTTCATCAAGTTTTATTGTGGGTTCTATTGGCTCATCATGTTTTTTTCTGGGTTCTGTTTGCTCTCTCTGTTGTTTCAAAGGTACTATTGACTTTTCATGTTTTTTCTCAGGTTTTGTTGGCCCTTTAAGTGTTTTCTCGAATTCTGTTGGCTCGTCATGTTTTTTCTTAGGTTCTATTGCCACTTCAAGCTTTTTTGTGAGTTTCATTGGCCCATCAGGCTTTTCCTTGTGTGCTGTTAACTCTTTATGCTTCTTTTTGGTTTCTGTTGGCTTGTCTTGTCTCTTCTTAGGTTCTAACAACTCTTCATGAGTTTTGTTGTGCTGTGTTTTAAACTCCAGTTTTATTGTGAGTTCTTTTGCCCCTTCATGCTCATTTTTAGGCTCAGCTTTTACTTCATGTTTTTTCCTAGGTTCTATATCGTCTTCAAGTTGTTTTGTTAGTTCAACTGGCCCAGCATGTTTTTTCTTGAGATCTGTTAACTCTTCATGCTGCTTTTTAGTTTCTGTTGGCTTGTCTTGTTTTTTCTTAGGTTCAGTTGGCTTTACATGTATTTCTTTAATCTCAGCCTTTACTTCCTGTGTTTTCTTCAGTTCTGTTAGATTTTCATGTTTTTTCTTAGGTTCTATTGGCTCTGTGTGTTTTATCAAAGGTTCTATTGGTTCTTCATGTTTTACCTTGGGTTCTTTTACCTCTTTATGTTTTTTCTTGGGCTCTGATCTCTCTTCATGTTTTCCTTTGTGTTGTGTCAGCATCTCATTTTTTTTCTTAAGGTTAGTAGGTTCTTCATGTTTCCTCTTTGCTTTAATTGCCTCTTCATGTTTCATTTCCAGGTCTGTTGGCGCTTTATGTTTCTTCTTGGGTTCTATTGGCTTTTCATGCTTTTTCTTAGGTTCTGGTTTTTCTGGTTGCCTCTTCTTTGGTGCTGTTGGCTCTTCATGTTTTTTATTGGTTTGTGCTGGCTCATGTTTTTTCATTGAGGTGTCTGGTAAATGAATTTGTATCAATATTCCATTTTGGTATCTGAGCTTGCCAGGAAAATTGTCTTTAAAAGAAACTACTTAGTCAAGTTAGCTAATAGAATGTATAGTCAATATAACTTACCTTTCTTAGGTTCTGCTGACAACAGTTTTTTCTTGATTTCTGTTGTCTCTTCAAATATTTTTACGGGGATTTCTGAATAGTAATAATAAGTAAATTAGCATCAATATCATATTTTAGTATATATGGTGGAAGATAAAATGCTATACAAGGACACCTTTGAAGTTAAATAAAAAAAATATAACGTGCAATGATATTTGATATAATTATTTCTTATGGATTCACTTTCTTAGATTCTCACAAACATATAAACCATCAGCCAACACACATAATCTATCAGGAATCAAAATAATACCTTTTAAGCATTTAATATTGCCACATACGTATAACTATCCTTAATAGCCATTGATTCCACTGTGCAGATTGGGCATTATGCGTCTGATGCGAGACCGAAGTCTCGTGCCTGCACAATGGAATGACTGGCTGTTCAATAGGGCACAGTGAGGTGCACCACTACACAAGTGCAAGATTTGGGAATTGTAGCAACGTTCTCCACAATAAGGCTTTACTGGTGGTGGCTGCAGTTTATATGCAAAAAAAAAAGCGATGTCAGGTTTGCTTTAATCTTGTATTTGCCCCCAGTAAAGGAAATTTAGCAATCACTCTGTTTGGAATTATAATATATATGTGGGAAGACTAAAGTTTGTGTTCACTAAAATAATAAGCACAGACATTTCTTTTTGAAAGACAAAACAGATTTTGGAAAAGGAGTGTCACATTAAGGAATTATATAATGTTACTGTGGGTATGGAAAATATTGAAACCCTTTAAATTTTTCACTTTTTGTTTCATTGCAGCCATTTGGTAAATTCAAAAAAGTTCATTTTTTCTCATTAATGTACACTCTGCACCCCATCTTGACTGAAAAAACAGAAATATAGATATTTGTACAAATTTATTGAAAAGAAAAACTGAAAAATCACATGGCCATAAGTATTCAGACAGTTTGCTCAGTATTGAGTAGAAGCACCTTTTGATGTAGTACAGCCATGAGTCTTCTTGGGAATAATGCAACATGTTTTCCACACCTGGATTTGGGGTTCTTCTGCCATTCTTCCTTGCAGATCCTTTCCAGTTCCGTCAAATTGGATGGTGAACATTGGTGGATAGCCATTTTCAGGTCTTTCCAGAGATGCTCGATTGGGTTTAGGTCATGGCTCTGGCTGGGCCAGTCAAGAACGGTCACAAAGTCGTTCTGAAGCCACTCCTTTGTTATTTTAGTTGTGTGCTTAGGGTCATTGTATTGTTGGAAGGTAAACATTCAGCCAAGTCTGTGGTCCAGAGATCTCTGGAAGAGGTTTTCATCCAGGATATCTCTGTACTTGGTCACATTCATGTTTCCTTCTATTGCAACCAGTCATTCTGTCCCGGCAGCTGAAAAAACATTCCATAGCATGATGCTGCCACCACCACAATGTTTCACTGTTGGGATTGTATTGAGCAAGAGATGAGCAGTGCCTGGTTTTCTTCACACATACCACTTAGAATTATCACCAAAAAGTTGTATCTTCATCTCATCAGACTAGAGAATCTTATTTCTCATAGTCTGGGAGTCTTTCATGTGTTTTTTTACAAACCCTATGCAGGCTTTCATATGTTTTGCACTGAGGAGAGGCTTCTGTCGAGCCACTCTGCCATAAAGGCCTGACTGGTGGAGGGCTGCAATGATAGTTGACTTTGTGGAACTTTCTCCCATCTACCCTCTGCATCTTTGGAGCTCAGCCACAGTGATCTTGGGGTTCTTCTTTAACGCTCTCACTAAGGCTCTTCTTCCATGACAGCACAGTTTGGCTGGATGACCAGGTTTAGAAAGATTTCTGGTGGTCCCAAATGTCTTCTATTTAAAGATTATGGAGGCCACTGTGCTCTTAGGAACATTGAGTACTGCAGAAATTCCTTTGTAACCTTGGCCCGATCTGTGACTTGCCACAATTCTGTCTCTCAGCTCCATGGGCAGTTCCTTTAACCTCATGATTTTCATTTGGTCTGACATGCACTGTGAGCTGTGAGGTCTTATATAGTTAGATGTGTGCCTTTCCAAATCAAGCCCTATTAGTTTAATTAAACACAGCTGGACTCCAATGAAGGCGTAGAGCTATCTCAAGGATTATTACAAGGAAATGGACAGCATGTGACTTAAATATGATTGTCTGAGCAAAGGGTCTGAATACTTAAGACCATGTGATATTTCAGTTTTTCTTTTATAATAAATATTCATAAATATCTACATTTCTGTTTTTTTTTAGTCAAGATTGCGTGCAGAGTGTACATTAATGAGAACAAAATGAACTTTTTTTAATTTACTAAATGGCTGCAATGAAATAAAGGAAAAATTTAAATGGTACTTTCTGTACCACTGAATTATCTACGGTATGCAATAAGTATCAAGATGCATACTATTATTTGTCAATATGTCATAACTGGCCTTCTTTTTATTAAACTTGTTTTTCCTTTTTTGTCATTTAATTCAACTGAAGGCCCCTGTAGTGTATATACTTTTCAGTGTTACCCTATTACTTGCTGCCAAGGGCTTAATGTTATAATTAAGATGGCACCTTTTTAGGACCTTAGTTCCCTAACAAAATATTGGCAAACACATTCATGTTGTGGGAGGTAATTGGATTACAGAAGAAAACCCATGCTTCTCTTTAACTTCTTAGATGCTGGGTTAAATGGCCAGGAGCAGAGTAATCTCTAAACTCAGGTGTTTCAGCCAGATTCACCACAAGGACAATACAGATTGTCTGCAGCAATGAAAATAGGAAGAGATCCTCCCATAGATGCCAGGTGCTTAATATCTTTGGGCCCTTATTTTGCAACTTTCATAAAAATTTAGTTAGGAGCAGAAATGAAAAGGGGCACCACCGTAGCTAATAGGGGTTCCCACTGGGGAACTCAATTACGTGTGAGGGGGAGGACACAGGACCGTCTGAGGTGCCAGAAACAGTCTCAGTACTGGAAATCAAGCAAAAAGAAGAAAAAACTGTGACCCGTGGAAGGGTATTTACGCGAAACGGTGCCGTTGTCACCTCTGCGCACCCTCCCTGCACCCCTTTGTATGCTGTTCCTGGACTAAATAAAAAGAATAATCCCGCTATATGCCGTTCAGGTGAGTGCCGATGTTTTTTCTTCTTTTTGCTAAAAATTTAGTTACTTTGCTAAAAGGCCTTATTACATTATAATGCATATTCCTTTCACCAAAATTAACTATTAGGTTCTCACAAGGCTAACTTTTAGTCAGGAGAAGTTGTAGATGATGCAAATAAGGCCTTGTTCACACATTCCATCCGTTTTTGCCTTAAATCAGTTTTTGGGAACATTTTGGACAGTTTTTTTTTCAAAGTCCAAAAACGCATATGTGTTAACGCATGGTGCACTTTATTATTATTATTATTATTATTATTATTATTATTATTTATTTATATAGCGCCATTGGTTCCATGGCGCTTTACATAAGCAGTTGGGGTAACAAGGACAGGTACAGTACATATGAGCAGTACATATGAGCAGTACATATGACAATGCTTGCTGATACACGACGGGAGAGGTTCCTGTCCACGAGGGCTCACAGTCTACGGGGGTGGGGGAGGACACAATAGGGGGGGTAAGCGCCAAGCGGTTGGTGGAGCGGCGCTGGGTCTCATCATGGGTTGTAGGCTTGTTGGAATAGATGAGTGTCAATGCGTTTTTGTTCAGCATCCCAAAAAACACTGCATGCAGCGTTTTTGGGTGCTGTAAAAAAATGCATGCGTTTTCTTAACATGGGGCCCTATGGAAACGCATGCATTTTTGCATGGCACATATAGGCACCATGTGTTAACACATGCGTTTTTGCTTGCGTTTTTGGTGAAAAAATGACTAAGTCCCAAAAGTTCCAAAAAAAGTTCAGAACCTCAGGGGACACTATTGGCACCCTTAAGCCCCCGTCACACGGGGCGACATCACCGCCCATTACAGAGGCGATGTGGGGACGTGGCCTATCGGCGGCGTCATCGCCCCTACATCGCCCCATGTAAAGGGGCGATGTCGCCGGTGCCGGGCGGTCGCCTGATTTCAGAGCAGTGCTCTGAAACCAGGCGACCATCATGGGGCGATGTGCATACATCGCCCCATGTAACCGGGCGCCGGCGACCTGTCAGGCGATGGAAGCCAAAGGCTTCCATTGTCCTGCATCGCCGCTGGGGTCTCCAGAAACCCCGACAGCGATGCCGCCTGAAAGATCGCCGGTGCGGGGCTGGAGATGTCGCCCCATGTAAATGGGGACGGCGACATTGGCGGGGCGCCACAAAACGTGCGCGCTCCCGCCAGTCGCCGCCGACATCTTCAAGGCCGTCGCCTCATGTAACGGTACCTTAAGTCAAATTTCCTGATATTCACAGATTTGCATGTACTTAAATTCTTTGACATTTAATTCCCTATTTCCTTTGCAATAGGTCTACGTTAAATTATTTGCCTCAAATTGAAATTTTAGGGAAACTTTAGAAATCCAGTGAATGAGAATGTCAAAATATCTGGTTTTCAATAATAACATCCAGAGATCCTTGTCATCATATGTCAGTCCACTTCCTTAGAGTCTCTGCCAATATGTCATATACGTATTCTTCCTTCCCTGACTAGTATAAGTGAATCAGGGCATAAGGCTGGGATATCAATACATTTTTATATGACTATATAAATTAATCCACAGTACATTTCATAAAGTGCATGGTTGCTGTAGATCAAATCACATAAAGTAAGTGTTGTTTTCCATTTCGAAATAATGTTACCATCTTATCTATTTTTTGGGAGCTCTTTTGGTTTTTCATGTCTTGTCAATGTGGCTGCTAAAAAGTGAATGAAATATCAGATCAAGAATAGCTGAATAAGTACGGTATACTATTTTTGGACTACCCTATAATGTATCTGGCTACCTATTTTTGATTTGTGTTCATGTTTTTTCTTGGGTTCTGTTTGCTTCTCTTGTTTCACTGAAGTCTCTTTTGAAGAACATATTTTATGCATATTTGCATATATTATAAAATGTAACATAGTAACATAGTATTTAAGGTTGAAGGAAGACCTTAAGTCCATCCAGTTCAACCCATAGCCTAACATGTTGATCCAGACAAAGGCAAAAAAAAACATGTGGCAACACTAAGCTCCACATTATGGAAAAAAAAATCCTTCCTGACTCCACATACGGCAATCAGACTAGTTCCCTGGATCAACGCCCTATCAAAGAATCTAGTATGTATAACTGATAATATTATAGTTTTCAAGAAAGGCATCCAGGCCCTTCTTAAATGTTAGTAGTGAGTCACTCATTACAACATCATGTGGCAGAGAGTTCCATAGTCTCACTGCTCTTTACAGTAAAGAATCCGCGTCTGTGATTATGATTAAACCTTTCCTCCAGACGTAGAGGATGCCCCCTTGTCCCCGTCTCAGGCCTAAGAGTAAAGAGATCATTAAAAAGTTCTCTGTACTGTCCCCTCATATATTTATACATTATTATAAGATCACCCCTAAGCTTTTGTTTTTCCAAACTAAATAAACCCAAGTTTAATAACCTGTCTTGGTATTGCAGATCCCTCAGTCCTCTAATAACCTTGGTCGCTCTTCTCTGCACCCACTCTAGTTCAGCTATGTCTTTCTTATTTAATGTGATAATATTTATAATTTGTCAAGCAATATACCTTTAACTTTTTTATGTTCTGTTGGGGTTTCTTGTTTTTTCTTGGAATCTACTAACTCTTCATGTTTTTTCTTCGGTTCTGCTAGTTCTGCATGCTTTTTCTTGGATCCTGTCAGCTCTTCATGTTTTTTCTTGGGTTCTGCTGGCTCTTCATACTTTTTTTTGGATTCTGACAGCTCTACATGTTTTTTCTTGGGCTCTGCTGGTATTTCATGTTTTTTCTTAGGTTCTTCTAGCGTTATATGTTTTTTCTCCCGTTCTGCTGGCTCTTCATGCTTTTTGAGGGGTTCTGTTACCTTGAGATGTGTTTTCTTGGGTTCTATAAGCTCTTCATGCTTTTTCTTGGATTCTGACAGCTCTACATGTTTTTTCTTGGGCTCTGCTGGTTTTTCAAGTTTTTTCTTGGTGTCTGCTGGCTCTTCATGCTTTTTCTTGGATTCTGACGGCTCTACATGTTTTTTCTTGGGCTCTGCTGGTTTTTCAAGTTTTTTCTTGGTGTCTGCTGGCTCTTCATGCTTTTTCTTGGATTCTGACGGCTCTACATGTTTTTTCTTGGGCTCTGCTGGTTTTTCAAGTTTTTTCTTGGTGTCTGCTGGCTCTTCATGCTTTTTCTTGGATTCTGACGGCTCTACATGTTTTTTCTTGGGCTCTGCTGGTATTTCATGTTTTTTCTTAGGTTCTTCTAGCATTATTTGCTTTTTCTCCCCTTCTCCTGGCTCTTCATGCTTTTTGAGGGGTTTTGTCACTTTGTGATGTATTTTCTTGGGTTCTATAAGCTCTTCATGTTTTTTCTTGGATAATGGTGGCTCCTCTTGCTTTTTCTTTGGTTCTGCTGACTCTTTACTTTTAAGTTTGGCCTCTGCTGGTTCTTCATGTTTCATCTTAGATCCTAATGGCTCTTTATCCTTTTTTAACTGTTTTATAGGTTCTTCCGGCATTTTCTTAGATTCTTCAGGCATCTTTTTGTGTTCAATAGGCTTAACATACTTTTTCTTTGGTTCTCTTGGCTCTTCATGTTTTATCTTGGGTTCAGCTGTAAAAAAATTATGACATTTGTAGTTTCTTTAATAAATGTTATGCTTAAACATTTATAACATTCCTAGAATATGTAACTGTAGTCTGATATGTGGGTGTCTACATTATATGTAATTGAATAATGTAGTTGTACTGGAGTACCTTGATCCTTACACTTGACAAATGAAAGGGTCAATAGTGTCCACAACAAGGCACAGATAGAATAAGGAGCTTGATCTGTATGTGCACCTTTCATTCATTCATATCATTGGGACCATAGAAACATGAAAGCAAGCTTGGAGGTCAAAGGGATCTTTTTTATCCTAAAAGACAGTGATCCTCATTATCCTGTATAAACTTCCCTAATATTACAAAATATCCCTTTATTCTACACTATCAAAAGCTAAGTACATATTCTAGAAAAATTAAAGTAAGTAAAAAGTTTAGTATTTTTGTCATGTAACGTTATAGTATGCTGTATGGTTGAACTTTGTAAAAACATAATGATCATGTCAATATTACTTGTGGGATTCTTTAATTTAGAATACAAAGATATACTAGGTAATTCCCTACTCTAGGAGAGATCTCAACCATCAACTTTGTAGTTATCAGTGACAGCTTCATTGAAGTGATAGATCCTGAGCTATAGATCCCAGTCAATGGAGGCCAGGAACATATCTTTGCAGGTTACATATGGGTTGATGGTTGCTGCAGATGTTAGAAATCCATACCTCAGTAGGTGATAGTGTATTTTATTGTCATTGCATTCTTTAGTAAAATAAATAAAATAAAATAAAAAATAATACCAGCAAAATGCACATATTTTATTTAAATATCTAGGATACAATAGAGCACAGTCCTAATAGGTGTACTGTGAGAAATGTAATAAAAATAAATAACTAAAAAAACCACATATTTAAATATTACAAATTTTACTAAATACCATTATGAGGAAAAATGGAGCAAAAAAGTAATATTTAGTTAGTGTACTATCAGGATTTGAAATATATCAGCTCCCAGCAGTTGCCCAACTGTCCTATGTGAAAGGCAGGTAAAGTTATCTGCACGGCATAGACAGACATAGGGTGAGTGCAGTGTTCTGTCAGGTATTATAATCATGCATTTCTCTGTTTACAGAACCTGACAGAACAAGCGGAATACAGTTTGTATAGTTTATTCCAGTAGTTCCATGCCATCCAATAAACCTGTCTGGCTGATGAAATAAATGTTTACATCTAGAAAGGTTATCTCTTGTTTTAGTCTGCACTCTGCTCCTCCTTCTTGTCCCATCAGGTTCAGTTAACAGAGGAATGCACATTCACAATACCTGACAGGATGTTGTACTCACCCAACGTCTGTCTTGAGGAGACATCTTTTCACAGTCTGTCCTAAAATAGGGTACGGCTTGGAAACTGCTGGTAGCTGATATATTTCAAATCTATATAGTGCACGAAATACAACTGTTTTGCTACATTTTTGCTAAATAAAGCTATTTAGTAAAATTTGTAATATTTAAATGTACATTAATTTCTACTTTCATAACACACAAATGTAGGAAGAGGAGAGTTGAGACCTATAATAATTTAATTTGCAAAATACCATGCCAGTGCAATATACGTGTTTTTATTTAGGAAAAAACACCAAATTAACCAGGCATATGAAATTTCACAATACAATGTTTAAACAATTACAAACATCTGGAGACTAGGGTGGATACAAGAGATTACAGGATGTTTTTGTTCCCCTTCTAAGGTGTATGCTTTGACTGTTGTTACTACTCAATAAGGGCATACAGGAATCACACATTGTATGCTGGTAAAAGTATTGATTTGGACTGGGACAAGAAGGGATAGTTTGTACAACAGAAGGACCCTGGACTTGTATAAGGAGGAACCAACCTTTCAATCTCCATCTGTCCAGGCAACTTTACTCAGTATCCCACCCACACTCCATAGTCCCCATACTTCATTGTGCTCATCAATTACAGTCCTGCTTCCCCATATCTGTAAGTCATGCAGACCACCTAGAAGGTAGGAAACGCCCCTACATGTTTAACTATCGAGCTTCTTCAGGGATCATTTGACTGTTATTGACAGCAGTCAAAACATACACCTTAGAAGGGGAACAAAAAACCTCCTGTAATCTCTTGTACCGACCCTAATCTCCAGATTATTGTAACTTTTTAACCCATGTATTGTGAAATTTCGTATGCTTAAAATCATATGCATTATGATTAATTTTGGTGTTTTTTTCTAAATAAAAATATGTATATTGCACTGGCATGGTATTTTGCAAATTAAATTATTATGGGTCTCAACTCCACTCTTCTTAAATTTGTGTGTTATGAATCCTCCAGGAGAGGCCCAAGTACTGTTGATTACCCCCCATGTGTTTCCCAACCCCTTGTATTAATTATTTTCTACTCTAGTTGATTATTTTTATTACATTTACCATAGTACCCCTTTACTAGATGAAATTATTGTATGAGGTATACATTCAATTTAGGTAATATTAAGTAATAAAAGTTTACCTTTCTTGGGTTCTCTTGACAAATCTAGTTTTTACTTTGGTTCTGCTGAATTTCTTTACTTTACTATTCAGATCTTTGCTATTCAAGTATGTGACTAATTTCATCTGTATTATAGTTTGTTAAATTAATGCATAAAATAAATAATAGGTCATATCATAAAATATTTATATAATAAAATATAGCCTAATATCCTTCTTGAGCTCTGCTGTAAAATCTTGTTTTTCTTAGGTTCTGTTTAGGGATGAGCGAGTATACTCTCTATTATTCTGTATTCGCCGAATAGTAGCAGTATTCGGCTACTCGCTACTCTCCGAGTACTTATGTGTACTCGGGAGTAGCGAGTAGTCCTAATACTTTTGTAGTGTATCTATAGATACACTGCGAAAGTAGCCTAAAAGTGATTAAAAGTTGTTAAAATTAATAAAATTACATACTCACCTGTCCGACACCTGCACTGGGACCGGCAGAGAAGACATCCGATCGCTGGACAAGCACCTGTGACTACCAGCCAATCAGATGGCTGGTAGCGATCTGGCCAATCAGATGGCGCCACCGTCACAACCACGTGATCGCTAGCGGCCACCTGATTGGCCAGTTTGCAAGGTCCTAGATGTACTGTTGTGGCGCCCCGCAACGAGTGCGTCACAGGAGGGTATTGCAGCCAAGACAGCAGCAGCAATATTCTCTGACTAAGCAATGACAGTTAACTCAGAGATCCATACCCTAC
The DNA here is from genome assembly GCA_033576535.1 of Allobates femoralis. Taxonomy (NCBI): domain Eukaryota; kingdom Metazoa; phylum Chordata; class Amphibia; order Anura; family Aromobatidae; genus Allobates; species Allobates femoralis. The sequence continues at coordinate 340,554,535 of JARQOC010000001.1, forward strand.
ATGCATCACCAGCATAGAGGGCCAATAAGGTCCTGGTGGGCGGAGTGTAGAGGTAGTGTGGAAAAGAAAGGAGAACTCTCTGAAACAACGTAGGAGAAGGAGCAAAAAGAACCAGCTCTGCAACCTAGGAGAGGGGGCCTGCACAGTCCCGTGCAGCCCCCTGGCCATCACCCCCGGTTGGGCACCATTATTCCCGGTGCCTTAACAACGGGCATCTACATGCGGGTTCAAAAACACCCCGTGCCCATCTACTGCCGGTTTACTGGTACTGAAGCTAGTAGTTGTTCAGCACTGCTACGCGAACCAGGAGTGGAGGGACCGCTTTACAGGAGCACCCCACCACCGCCGCTTACAACGAGTCGTCTAGCCAGCGGAGTACCCACCAAAAGGACCCAAGGCTCCCCACAAATCCAGCCAGAATTCCCCGGTAGGGCAATTGAAGCAGCCTCCTTGTACCCGACCTGGCATTCCATGGCGACCTCGGCAACACAGCTTAGTTAGAATGGAGGAACACCGCGGAGCTCTGAGAAACACTGGTCATTGCTAAGTCCACCCAGTCCGTTACCTGAGAACTGTATGCCGTGTATCACCTGCTGGTTACAGTAAAGTACCCGTTACAGAGACTTTCAGTGTCCGTGCCTTCTTATGAACTGTCTATCTCCGCACATTAAGGTAACCGCAGCTGCCTCAGAACATCTTGTGCAGCTCCTGGCTCCGGGGATTACCGCTCAGCCTGTGGGGAGCTTTCCATCTTGCTGCATTCCATCCCCCGGAGGCCCAAGCAGCGCCGGTGGATGTTACTGGAACACTCATAGGTGGCGTCACAAAACAATTAACCCCTTAATCTGTTCAGTTAACGGCGTCTTATTTGATCTGGACTACCGGGCCTCCACAGCCGCAGGTGCGGTTCCCGTGACAAGGAGGAAGAAGAAACGCCTGCAACGTGTCGACCCGGCCACGGTGAGTCACTGTCAGGAGCTTGCAAACTGGCTAATAAAGTGGCCGCTGGCGATGACGTGGTTGTGGCGTGGCGCCATCTGATTGGCCAAATTGCTACCGACCATCTGATTGGCTGGTAGTCACAGGTCCTTGTCCTGCGATCGGATGGCTTCTCTGCGGGGTCCGCTGCAGGCGTCGGACAGGTGAGTATGTACTTTTATTATTTTTAACATCTTTTAATCACTTTTAGGCTACTTTCCCAGTGTAACTATAGATACTCTGCGAAAGTATTCGTCTTCGCTATACTCGCAACGAGTAGTGAGTACCGGTACTTACTTATTGCGAGTATAGCGAGTACGACTATTAAGGTACTCGCTCATTCCTAGTTCTGTTGGGTCTTTACATTTTTAAAGGAGCCAACTTATGATGACCTATTAAGGTACAAGCCACCCTTGATTGGGTCAATCCGAGTAACTTTAAATATTTAGGCGTTGCATATTTTTTTCCGGATGTTCAACAAGAAATGTTTGGCAATAGCCAAGCCTTTTCCTCATGGTCAAACAAGGAAGTAGATGCTTATTTTTACCCTCAAGACAACCTTTTCCAAAGCTTTTGCTCTCAGATAACCCAACATTGATCCGCCCTTCGTGGTCAAAGTAGACACGTCTGCTGTGGGGATGTAGGCCAGTCTTTCACAAAAAAAAAATAATTGATTTCTGTGACTTATTTTGACTTTTATGATTTTTATTCACAAAAGTTCTTTCAAGCTGAATCTAACTATGATATTGGTGACCATGAGCTTGGTGGTTAAAATAGCCTTTGAGTTATGGAGACGCCGATTGAACGGGGCTAGACATACGGTATCAGTCATTACCAATCATAATGATTATTGATGCTGCTTAGTGGCTAAACACCAGAAAGTCTCGGTGGACTCTTTTCTTTGCTTAGTTTGATTTCTCCGTAACTTATCTCCCTGAGTGTAAGAGTGTTAAAGGTAGTAAAAAAGTAGAAACACTGAACACTCCGATTCTTTTGCAAACAAGGAAGTCTTAATTTATGGTAGTAATCACTACCAGAAATAAATATTTCACTTTTTTTTTGCAAAAGAATCAAAGTGTGCAGGGTTTCTACTTTTTTTTTACTAAATGAGGGTTCTTAGGAACTGTTCAATGGCACCCCCAAAAAACTAATGGTGTGCACACCATTTGCTTGCTATTTCCAGAATATATTATATTTATATAATCATGGCAGAAAGTTCCAGAACATTACATTTTCCACCCCAATAATTTTTGCAATTACACAAGATTTGTTATACACATCTTTAGTTCCTTTGTGTGTAACGGCGCAAAAATAAAAAATAAAAAGCAAAGACAAATTGGACATCATTTCATGCAAAAACCCTCAAATGCACTGGACAAAATTGATGGCACCCTCAGTTTAATATTTGATAGTGCAGTCTTTGGAATCAACGTCATCAGTCATCAACAAGCTTCTTACACCTCTCAATGAGATTTTTGGACCACTCTCTTTTGCAAACTGCTCCAGGTCTCTCATATTTGAGGGGTGCCTTCTCCCAACAGCAATTTTAAGTTCCCTCCACAGATGTTCAATGTGATTTACATCTGGACTTATTGCTGGTCACTTCAAAACTCTCCTGCAGTTTGTTTTCATCCATTTCTGGGTGCTTCTTGAAGTATGTGTGGGATCATTGTGCTGTTGGAAGACCCATGGCCTAAGATACAGGCCCAGCTTTCAAACATTGGGCATTACATTGTGACTTAAGGTACTTTGGCAATCTTAAGATTCCATGATGCCTTGTATATAGTCAAGGCACCCAGTGCAAGAGGCTGCAAAACAACCCTAAAGCATCTTTGAAACTCCACCATATTTTAATCTAGGTGTCTGCGACCATCTTTGTAGGCTTCAATTCATTTCACTAAACAGGAGAATGATGTGTTTGACCAAAAAGCTCTATCTTTATCTCGTCTGTCCACAAGACACTTTCCCAGAAAGATTTTGGCTTATGCTAGGGTCACACATAAGCCCTTGGTCCGTTTTTGGCTTCAGAATTTGAATTTTTTTTTTCTAAGCCCGAAAACAGATAGAAAAACGGATTAGATGTAATAAACACCCATTCCATTTTTTTCTGCACCTAAAAACATTGCTAGGCACGTTTCTGAGTCAAAAACATTGCTAGCAATGTTTTTGGGGTCCGTTTAAAAAAGAAAAAATTTTAACATGGGCCCTATGGAAAAACAGATCCGTTTTTTTGGGTGCTTTAAAAAAACGGATCAGTTTTTTCAAGAATTTTGGTGAAAAAATGACTTAGTCCAAAAACGTTCAGAGGTACAGGAGACTCAAAAAGCACCCAAAAAATGGATTGGTCATGGAAATCACTTCCAAAAACGGATTTCTATGTGTGACCATGGCCTTACTTATTTACTTTTTTGGAAGCTGCAGTCTAGCTTTTTTTTTTTATCTGTGTTAGCAGTAGGGTTCATCTAGACCTCCTTCCTTAGCGGTTCATTTCATTCAAATATTGACAGATAGTTTGTGTTGACACTGGTGCACCCTGAGTCTGCAGGACAGATTGAATTTCCTTGGAATTTGTTTGGGGCTGCTTATCCACCATTAAACTTATCCTACGTTGCACACTTTCATTATTTTTTTTTATGTCATCCATGTTCGGCTTTATTATCTACAGTTCGAATTGTTGTAAACTTCTTGCTTTGGTTGCGCACAATGGATAAGCGAACATCAAGATATTTGAAGATATATTCATAAGCTTGAGATTTTTGTTGTTTTTTTGCAACACTTTTAGTTCAAACATTCTCAGACAGTTCTCTTATCTGCTTTCTGTTCTCCATGCTTAGGCTAGGGTCACACATGCCATGCATTTTTTAAGAAGTTTTTTTGGCCACCTGTGTTTTTGCCTGCATTTTTGCTGTTAGGTGTGGGGGCACCTTAAAAAGTCTTTAAAAACGCATGCCTTTTGTTCAAAAACGCATGCAAAAACGCATGTCCATTTTGACACTTTAAAAAACGCATGTGTTTCCCATAGGGCCCCATGTTATAAAAACGCATGCGTTTTTGAAAAAGCACCCAAAAATGCTGCTTGCTGCGTTTTTGGGTGTGTTTTTCAAAAAATGGTGTATCATGCCGTATTTTTTGGTGCTGAGCGAAAAACACACCCAAAAACCCATGTGTCATTTAGACAAGCGTTTTTTGCTATTGGGGCATGCGTTTTTTTCATGGGGGCCTATGAGTGCGATTTTACATGCGTTTTCAGAAAACACAGGTCTCCAAAAGCGCAAGTAAAATCTGCATGTGTGACCCTAGCCTAAGGCTCATGCTTTTTTGGAGACCTGCATTTTTAAAAAAGCATGTAAAAACGCACTCATAGGCCCCCATGTTAAAAAACACATGCCCTAATAGCACTATTTTTGGGTGCTAATCTAAAAACGCATGCAAAAACGCAGGGTGCCATCAGACACCTTAAAAAATGCATGCAGAAATGGAAAAAAGCATTCAGAAACGCATGCTTTTTTTTAAGGCACTAAAAAAACTCATGCCAAGTGTGACCCCAGCCTAAGTGTGGCATACACAGACACAATGCAAATATTAAGTCAGCTTTCCCCCTATTTATTTGGTTTCAGTTTTTTTTATATTGCCCACACCTGTTACTTGCCACAGATGAATTTGAACAAGCAGCACATGCCTAGAACAAAGTTTTTTCCACAATTTTGTAAAAATGATAACAACTATGTCTGGCCCATTTTTGGGTTTTTGCAATATATTATGCGGAAATTGTCATTTTCTTCAAATGTATAACAACAGTATAGCAATGTTCTCAAACAAAAGAAAGATATATTAGGCAAACATGACTTAGATCATGACAAATAATACAAATGCCCCTTCTAAATATCTGCTATTAGGCTAGGGTCACACATGCAGAGTTTTCTAGCGTTTTTGGAAACCTGCATTTTCTGAAAATGCATGGAAAAACGCACCCATTGGCCAACCATGCAAAAAATGCATACCCCAATTTCAAAAACGCGTGTGTGAAGGTACCATGCGTTTTTGGTGCGTTTTTGGCTCGGCACCAAAAAATACTGCATGATGCACCATTTTTTGAAAAACGCACTAAAAAATGCAGCATGCAGTATTTTTTGGTGCTTTTTCAAAAACGCATGCGTTTTTATAACATGGGGCCCTATGGGAAACGCATACGTTTTTGAAAATGTCAAAAATGGACATGCGTTTATGCATGCGTTTTTAAACAAAAGGCATACGTTTTTAAGGGCTTTTTAAGGGGGCCCCACACCTAACAGCAAAAACGCAGGCAAAAATGCAGGTGGCCAAAAAACACCTAAAAAAATGCATGGCATGTGTGACCCTAGCCTAACATTTAGTTTTTCTTGGGTTTCTCTAGGTATTTCTATTTTTTTCACTAGTACTTCTGTAAATAATTATTACATAATCAGTTTTATAATCTCATATGGCACTGTACAGTATAGTTGTGGCCAAAAGTATTGAACACCCTGCAATTCTGTCAGATAATGCTCAGTTTCTTCCTGAAAATGATTGCAATCACAAATTCTTTGGTAATATTATCTTCATTTAATTTGTCTTCAATGAAAAAACACAAAAGAGAATGAAGCAAAAAGCAAAACATTGATCATTTCACACAAAACTCCAAAAATGGGCCGGACAAAAGTATTGGCACCCTCAGCCTAATATTTGGTTGCACAACCTTTCGCCAAAATAACTGAGATCAACCGCTTCCAGTAACCATCAATGAGTTTCTAACAATGCTCTGCTGGAATTTTAGACCATTCTTCTTTGGCAAACTGCTCCAGGTCCCTGATATTTGAAGGGTGCCTTCTCCAAACTGCCATTTTTAGATCTCTCCACAGGTGTTCTATGGGATTCAGGTCTGGACTCATTGCTGGCCACCTTAGAAGTCTCCAGTGCTTTCTCTCAAACCATTTTCTAGTGCTTTTTGAAGTGTGTTGTGGGTCATTGTCCTGCTGGAAGACCCATGACCTCTGAGGGTGACCCTGCTTTCTCACACTGGGCCCTACATTATGCTGCAAAATTTGTTGGTAGTTTTCAGACTTCATAATGCCATGCACACGGTCAAGCAGTCCAGTGCCAGAGGCAGCAAAGCAAACCCAAAACATCAGGGAACCTCCGCCATGTTTGACTGTAGGGACCGTGTTCTTTTCTTTGAATGCCTCTTTTTTTTCTCCTGTAAACTTTATGTTGATACCTTTGCCCAAAAAGCTCTACTTTTGTCTTAATTACACAAATTAGAGAAGCATCACATGATTTTTCTAACAGTGCCAATACTTTTGTCCACCCCCTTTTTCATGTTTGGTGTGAAACTATATCCAATTTGGCTTTAGGACAATTATTTTTGTGTTTTTTCATTGAAGACAAATTAAATGAAGATAATAATACCAAAGAATTTGTGATTGCAATCATTTTCAGGAAGAAACTGAGTATTATCTGACAGAATTGCAGGGGTGTCAATACTTTTGACCACAACTGTATGGTGCAATAAGGTATTAAGGTATTTCTAAGTCGTATTTATAGCAATTAAAAAAAACTCTGGAAAAGACACAAGCCCACATGCATATTACCATTAAATTAATTATTTAAGAAATTGTATAAATGGCAATTTTAGGTGATGTAAGAATACAAATGACAAGTTTTTCAATTTTCTATTTCTACTAACTTTTCAAGTTTTTTCACAATATATTTATGTTCACAGTGTTTCTTCATTTGCTTCAAATTGTTATTTAACTGTTTTTTGGTTGAACCCAATTTGATTTTTTAAATTGTTTCATGAAACTCTACTTGAGACCTCCCCGGTGGGGTATTTTTGAGTATGCCAAAGTGTTAAAGTATTTTGTTAGTACTAAGAACAGTTTGGTTAAAAATTACAAATTTCGAGTTTGTGCCAAATTCCTGAAATTCACGAGCCATGTTGAAGAAATCGATGCAAAAAAGGCAACTAATGCCCAAGATCAGAAAAGGAAAGCAACTTAACAAAAAGGCAAATGATAATATTATTAATTTTTAATCCACATTATAATTTTCTGTAACAGTTTAACAAAAACACTGAAAACAATAAAACTCTAGACCTCAGGAAAAATACTCTTATCTATTTGTGTATACAACATAAACTATTACATAAGAACCAAACAAATTACAACAAAGGCAATGCAGCTAATTACCTTTTAAAGGTTGTGTCGGCAATTTTGCTATTTTCTTGGGTTTTGTTGGTTCTTCATGTTTTTTCACTGGAATCTCTGTAGAAAAATTATGGTTAAAATGTGAATTGCTATGTATTAATGTTTATTTTTCAGGTAAGATATATTGTACATTTATACCTTTCAGAGATTTCTTTTGTAATTCATGCTTTTTCTGAGGTTCAAGTAGTTCTTCATGTTTTTTCACTGGAGTGTCTGCAGTACATTAATAATTACCGTAAATGTAAGCACTATAAAGACATTCTATGATTTACAAATTATTATATAATAATGTTTCCATTTTGTCAGGTAATATAACTTTACTACCTTTTTTAAGGTCAGCTGGCACTTCATGCTTTTTCTTTGGCTCTCCAGGTTCTTTACTTTTTGGAGTCTCTGCAGAAGATGTATAAATAAAAGATCACATAGTATAATTACATTTAGTATATTACATATATAAGTAATTTTTAGTTATTTTTCTAGAAAAAAATATTACTTTTATCTTTTTTGGGTTCCACTGGTAATTTATGTTTTTTCTCTGCCGCTAGTAGCTCATCATGTTTTTTCATTAGTGTGTCTGCAATAGAGTCAGAAATAAAGGTTATTTTATATTACAATTTATAAATTGATTAATAATAACTAGACTGGAACATGTAGATTTAATGTGAATCAAATTTGTGTAAAATTTCATAAATACTCAGATCAAGACAAACAATATCAAATTAAATTTATGTGAATTATCATAAATAATTCATTCTTCCATTTTACGCATTGCAGTAGATTACATCAGATACAGAAGGCAGACATGACCTTAGGCATGACCACACAGCCTTCACCATAATATTGCTTCACAGCTATCTCATAACATTTTAGCAAATGTAGCAAATCAAGAGAGACTATCATAGCCTGTATAAAACTTACAGCTGGAAATGCAGCAGCCATTTTCCATTTTAGTTTGATTTATGATAGTATGATTGTGTTATAAGTCACAGTTTAGCAATAGAGAAATGATGACAAGGCATTAAACATTTTTACAAATATTCCTGATTGAATTAATCTGCAAATAATACTGAGATTCAACTGATAGATGGGAGAGATAGTAGATGAGTCAGAGACAGTCAAAGTGATGTAGTCTAGCTGGCATCTGTCCTGCTGCAGTTGAGTTATAACTACACATTTTTTGACTTAATTCTTTATCATCTAAAAATAAATTGCGCTTTCTGTCCACTAGAGGTGAGCCACCACCCCGGTGTTCGAATTCGATTCGATTCGTCGAATCGACGGGGTGTTTGACGAATGTTCGTCGAATGCTCGACGAACACCGTCGAACACCCCAGAAAACGAACAATCCGGGCTTGTGGGGCTTTTTCACTTCCACAATGTATATACATACATTGTGGAAGTGAAATAAAGTCAAATAAAGTGTTAAAAATAAAAAAATAATGTATGCTCACCTGTCCGCGGTCCACTGAAGCCTCCGATATGGTCCTGTGTCTTCCAGGACCTGTGGTGACGTCAGTTCTCGCGGGAACTCCAGTCATATGACCAGAGTTCCGCGAGAACATAACGTCACCACAGGTCCTGGAAGCACAGGACCTTGCCGGAAAGCTTAAAATAGATATTTTTATGATTCGGACCCTTTCTTTAAGTAAAAGTTACTTAAAGAAAGGGTCCAAAACATAAAAATATCTATTTTAAGCTTTCCGGCAAGGTCCTGTGCTTATAGGACCTGTGGTGACGTCATGTTCTCGCGGGAACTCCGGTCACGTGACCGGAGTTCCCGCGAGAACATGACGTCACCACAGGTCCTATTATCAATAGGACCTTGCCGGAAAGCGTAAAATAGATATTTTTATGATTCGGACCCTTTCTTTAAGTAAAAGAAAGGGTCCGAATCATAAAAATATCTATTTTAAGCTTTCCGGCAAGGTCCTGTGCTTCCAGGACCTGTGGTGACGTCATGTTCTCGCGGAACTCCGGTCATGTGACCGGAGTTCCCGCGAGAACTGACGTCACCACAGGTCCTGGAAGACACAGGACCATACCGGAGGCTTCGGTGGACCGCGGACAGGTGAGCATACATTATTTTTTTATTTTTAACACTTTCTTTCTTTTAGGTAATGTTTATTTTGGCTCAAAATGCGGCAGATGCGGTTTTCTGACCGCACTGTCGCATTTTCGAACCAAAATCAAACATGTTCGAAATTCGCCGAATTGGAACCAAATTGTTCGAATTCGGCGAATGACTCGAATAGCGCCAAAATCGACTCGAATTTGAGATTGGCGAACTATTCGAGTCAAACATTGCTCATCTCTACTGTCCACCCCCCTGTGCTGTTCTTTCCCCCACATGAGGTGTGCTGTGATGAGCACAGCGCCCGACTGCTTCTGGTGGTTTATGAATACGAATAAACTGGCACCAGAAGATCAACGCTGCCCTGCAGGTAACATCACTGATTCCTGCGGGGCATCGTTACCCTGCTTAGCTGTTGGTAGGGAGAAGACAGCGCACAATGATGGGTGGGAGGGGGGACAGCGCACAAGCAAAAAAGACAATAAGAAGGGTGGGGAAGCACACAGGAGAATAAAACAGTGCAAGAAGTGGAGGAAAGAGACACAGTGCACAGGTGGGGAGGGAGGTTGTGAGATAGTGCACAGGGATAGAGGACAGCGCACAGGAGGAAAGACAGCACATGGGGAGAAGACAGAAAACAGGAGGAAAAGAAAGTAGAAGGCGGGACAGCACACAAGTGTGAGAAGACAGCAAATGGGAGGGAAAGAGACACACTGTACAAGGGGGAGAGACAGCCCATGTGGGGAGAAGATAGTGCCCCGGGGTAGACAGCAAAATGGGGTTAGAGACAGAGCACACAGGGGGGAACACAGTACACTGGGGGAGACAGTGCACAGGGTGAGGGACACAGCACACAAGGGAGAGACATGCCATGGGGACAGTGCACATGGGGAGAGATAAAGTGCACAGAGTGGGACAGTGCACAGGGAAGAGACACAGAGCGATGGGGGAGAAGACACCTCATGGGGGAGCAAGTGCACAGGAGGAGAAGACAGCGCACCATGGGGAAAAAATAGTGCACTGGGGGACAGTGCCCAGTGGGAGAATGCAGTGCACAGGGAAAAGACAGTGCACAAGAATAATTATATTTATGGGGATTGTTTTGTGTGTATATATATATATATATATATATATATGCCACAGCCTCTATTTTTAAATACACAACCTCAATATATAATCATGAATCGTGGTATATGTTAAAGGGGCCCTCAGAGACTCTTTCACATGGGGCCCACAAAAACCTAGAGCCGGCCTGGATTTGTATGTACATACCGTGCATTTTTGTCCCATTCTTGTAGGCAAGATTGATAAAGTTTACTATGGTGTTGTACCAATTGAATGCTAAAATAAAAAGTGTCAATAGCAATGAACAAATTAGTAAAAAAGAAATAAAATCAGACTATGTCTAAAAATGTGGGAGCCGCGAGCAGCAGCAGAAGTACCAACACCACTGGCTTTAGCTATCTGGGCAGTAGTACTAATAAATGTTGCTCCTTTGCCTTCTGCAAGCATATTAGTAGAGAGGAAATTAAGACAATTCTGGAAACTATGGCATATCACTTGTCTCTGGAGAATGATGTTACCCATAACAGTGACACTTTCAGTTTGAGGTAGTGTTAAGCAAAGAATGGTCTTCCAATTAAATGACTAATAGGGATTCTTTTTGGACCAATTTTTAGCTTTAAGAAAATATGTATTATGTTTTCCAGTTTGCCATATCATTAAACAGGCAGTTAGTTACTACAGTAGTAGTCGACCTTCATTTCAATGGTGAGGTCACTTTAGCACAAATACTGTCTTAGGCCCCTTTCACATCAGCGTTTTGCGCTGATCGCGGCAGTTGCGGTGAAAACAGCCGCACTTGTGGTTTACTTGCGGCAAGCCCCATACAATGTCTATGAGGGCTTGCGGCAGGTGCGGCAAGTGCAGTTTCGGCACTTGCGGCAGGTGCGGCATGTCTTTCCAGGACAATTGAAGGCTGAACAGTTTTGAAATGAATGACAAGAGCAATCACATTTTTTGTAAAATGTCTTCACCTCTAATAATAATGAAAGAATTTTGTGAGGAAATATTACCTTTTTGCGGTTTAGATGGCAATTCAGCTTTCTTCAAGGGTTCCACCTGCTCTTTTTGTTTCTCAATTGGAGTCTCTGTAGAAGATTTTATAAGTACAGTTTTATAACCAAAAATATACTTTGAATTGATACATTGTAATTTTTAAATTTTTAAGGAAATATAACTCTACCTCTCTTAGTGGTGGGTTGCAGATCAGGTTTTTTCTTTGGTTTTGGTGGTTCTTCATGTTTTTCCACTTCAATCTCTGTAAAATAATTAGGAGACATTATATTATTTATGCTGTATTTAGATTTTTAATAAATTGCTGCTAAACTGTATTGGTATTACTTCATTAGGTAATGTAAATAATATTCAGAAGTTGAAAATGACAATAAAATAAATACAATTACCGTATATACTCAAGTATAAGCCGACCCGAGATTAAGCCAAGGCCCCTAATTTTACCCCAAAAACTGGAGACACCTATTGACTCGAGTATAAGCCTAGGGTGGGAAATGCAGCAGACCCATATTCTGGTATATAACCCCTCATCACTGGTATATAGTGCCCCCATCACTGGTATATAGCAATCATCACTGTATGCAGCCCCTCATCACTGGTATATAGCGCCCCCATCATTTTAAATGACCCCTCATTCTGGTATATACCCCCCTCACTGTACATATTTCCCCATCACTGGTACACAGTGACCCCATCAATGGTATAAAGCCCTTCATCACTGGTATATTAACTCCCAGCCTGGTATATAGCCCCTCACCACTCGTATATAATGCCCCCATCACTGGTATATAGAAATCATCACTGTATACAACCTCTCATCACTGGTATGTAGTGCCCCCATCATGGTAAATGGCCCCTTATCCTGATATATACCCCCCTTACAGTACATATTCCCCCATCACTGGTATATAGAGCCCCCATTACTAGTATATACTCCCAGCCTGGTATATAGCCCTCATCACTGTACATTGCCCCCATCACTGGTATATAGCCCCCAATCATTGGAATAGCGCCATTATCACTGGTATATGCCCCCCTATCCTTGTAATACTGGTATATGGCCTTCATCACTGGTATATTGCCCCCCATCCTGGTAATCATGGTATATAGCCCCCATCACCGCTATATAAGTCCCCACCACTGGTATATACCCCCCATCACTGGTAAACTCACCCCCTATCATCACAGCATATGTCCCCATTCTGCCACACACCATAAAATAATAAACCATAGATCTCTCATCCTCCGTCGCTATGGCACCGCTGTGTCCTCCGGACTTCCTGCTTGTGACGGCATCATGTGACTGGCGCAGCAGCGATGAGGTCATCATCAGAGGACGCAGCAGTGCCATAGCGACAGAGGGTGAGAGAGCAATTGTTTATTATTTTATGGTGTGCGGAAGCATGGGGGCATATACTGTGATGATAGGAGGCAAGTATACCTAGTGCAATGTAATATGCACTGCTCCCCCCATCGCTGATGGACAGGGGGATGCAGTGGATATTACATTGCACTAATGACCAGGCCCACGTGACCTCTCCACTCCTTCTGCAGCCTCCCCCGCCTCCTCCAGCATTCAATCACCTCCTCCCCACAGAGCCTGTACACTGACTCGAGTATAAGTTGAGGGGGGCACTTTTTAGCACAAAACGTGTGCTGAAAAACTTGGCTTATACTTGAGTATATACGGGATTATGAATAACAAGAAATGCTACTTTTTTTAAAGAAGTTCTTTGTTTTAAATATCATAGCTTAATATGCAGATGACATTACCAGTCAACATTATGGCTAAATGTTAAATTTTTTTACCCTTTTCATGACCAAAGGTGCATATCTACACCCTCGGCCGCCTCCCTCCCTTTGATGCAAGCTTACTATATATTTCTATAGCACATACCATATATACTCGTGTATAAGCCGACCCGTGTATAAGCCGACCTCCCTACTTTTGCCCCCAAAACCTGGGAAAAACTATTGACTCGTTTGTAAGCCGAGGGTGGACCCCAGCACAGGTATACAGCCCCCAGCAGTGTGGTATACAGCAGCCTCCCCAGTGGTATATACAGCAGCAGCCCCAGTGGTAGTATAAAGCAGCAGCCCCAGTGGTATATACAGCAGCAGTCCCAATGGTAGTATACAGCAGCAGCCCCAGTGGTATATACAGTAGCAGCCCCAGTGGTAGTATTCAGCAGCCCCAGAGGTATATACAGCAGCTCCAGTGGTAGTATACAGCAGCCCCAGAGGTATATACAGCAGCCCCAGTGGTATATACAGCAGCAGCCCCAGTGGTAGTATACAGCAGCAGCCCCAGTGGTATATACAGTAGGAGCCCCAGTGGTAGTATACAGCAGCCCCAGAGGTATATACAGCAGCAGCCCCAGTGGTAGTATACAGCAGCCCCAGAGGTATATACAGCAGCCCCAGTGGTAGTATACAGCAGCCCCAGTGGTAGTATACAGCAGCCCCAGAGGGATATACTGTACAGCAGCCCCAGTGGTAGTATACAGCAGCCCCAGAGGTATATACAGTCCCCCCCATCATTATACAGGGCCCCCCCTTTGCTGCCGCAATCCTGTAAAGCAAGAGATCATTATACTTATCCCTGCCGCTGTCCCACCGCCATCATCGCGCTCCTCCGGGTCTTCATGCCTCTTCCGGCTTCTTCCGGCTCCCTCCTCTGGCGCGCAGACAATGACATCATTGCCTTCGTCCATCGGAGGAGAAAGCCGGAAGAAGCCGGATGAAGCCAGAGGAGTGCGATGATGGCGGCGGGACAGCAGCAGGGATAAGTATAATGATCTCTTGCTTTACAGGATTGCGGCAGCAAGGGGGGGGGCCTGTATACTGATGGGGAGGGGCTGTATACTGTATACAGTGTATACAGTATACAGTGACTCGCGTATAAGCTGAGGGGGGGACTTTTCAGCCCAATTTTTGGGCTGAAAAACTCAGCTTATACGCGAGTATATACGGTATGTAAAAATTTTAGTTTTTTTGTAAAATTCACTGCTGCACAGGTAAGTTATGATAATATGAAGGTAACAGCAATAAGAGCTAAAATTCACTGTTACTCTGAAAACTAAAAAACATACAAGTGAAGATAGTGATATACTGTACATTATTTCCTAGCTAGGATAATGTCAGCATGACTAAATAACTGTTTCTCTTATATAAGAATTATACTGTTAACATAGTTTAAAAATTGTTTCTTTAAGAGTATACAGTATATGTGAGTACAGTTATATATGATGATCTTAGATACGACATAGCAGCATAGTTTAACTATTGATTTTTTATTGTAAATACCATGCTGACACTATAGGGTTAAACTTATTCTCTAGTAAAAAAACAACCTGAACTTAGCTGATGAATTACTTTGGACAGCTGACACAGAGGGCGGACTCACAGAGGGTTAGTATTTAGACATGTTTTCTTCTCATATTATATTTATGCTATTATTAAGAATCTCTCGTGATTCAAAACGTGTAACCCTCATGTCTTTTAACTGCACCTAAGTTTACTATTTTAATGGGATTTTAATAAAGGCTATTTTTTTAATATCCACTATAAGTTGCCAGGTTCTAAGCATGCTTCAGTGAATCTTATCCTACAGATGGAGTTAATCCTTATCCGAGCACTGTACCTCAAGGAGATCCAGTACTGGGCGGCTAGACATGGTGAGCTGAATTCAATTTTTCTTCTATGAAACTACTTAATTATATGGTAATTGAGTGATCAGACAGCAGATTTGGCTTCCATTACTGTCTTTATGCTGCTGACACACAACTATACACTTTGTCCCCTGACCTTAACCTCGCTGTGTTATAGAACGACAATGACTGTCTAACCACAGTTTTCAATATCATTATTTATATTGCAAGCTCATGCAGGCAAAAAATTATACACACCCTGATAATAAAGCAAATCATTTTATTTACATTAAAAAAAAGCTGACAAAGACACACAATTTAAAAAAAATCAAGTAGGTCCCGTGACCCAGGCTGCTATGAAGTACAAGTCAACAAAGTACAATCCAATGTGCTGGGGCAGCCATCAAGTGAGGAATACAAATAACTAGTTAAAGTTAACCAGACCTAAACAAGAGGTCGGTCAAAACATGTAAACCAGCCTGTTTATTGCAATATAACTCCCATGTAGTCCCCTTGTTACATATGCTGCATTACACGTGGGTCAATTCCTCATACCAACATGCCCCATAATCATACATGCATAACATCCATACCAATAGGTGGGCTGTAACCTGGGCGTCCGGAGGCCCCACGCGTTCCGCTGCTCTTGGCAGCTTCCTCAGCGGAATCTGTTTGGACTGTCAATGTTCAGCCTTATATATACACATCTAGATTGATTGTATCCAGGTGGAAAGCAAGTGTACTCATGGTGTGTAGGAGAGTTCCGGCGTGCGGAAGCACATCATACAGCTGGAAGTGGGCTGGGGCGGGCGCATAGTAAAAGATGCCGCAAGGAGCCAACGGGTGTCATAGTAACCCATGTATCCATCCGGCCCCACGCCGGATGTGACGCGGCATGCGGGGCTCCAGTGTTGGCAAACGTTGCCATGGGGATCGGAAGCGAACCACCCATCCATAATACGGTGTACTAAGAACCACCTCTATCTCCTCCGTGGCACTCCAGTGCCAATCAAGGCACCAGGGCACAATATTTACAGTGGTTTAGTCAAAGGGCTGTAAAGTGCCAATGCAATAAGCAGAAGGTTAAAAGGACAATACATTAGAAGGATAAACAAACATAAAGATAGAGACACAACTATGAGAGAATTGCAAATACAGCACTTAGTGCAGTTGTGGTTAAACCATGTAATGTCATAAAACCTACAGTTATTGCAGAGACAGGACAAAGGAGACATTCATAGAACGTAGGGTGTTAATGTCAGATACTTAGACAGGAGAGGCACACATATCATCTTTAAAGTGAAAATGGGGGACAATGGTACACAGGGATTATGTGATCAGACATGGGAATAACACATTCCAATATCATGTCTGCTCTCTATCTAAAACTCAACCTTTCCAATACTAAACTTCTTCTACTCTCGCCCTCCACTATCCTCCTTAAATTTGACATCTCCCTCTCTGTGTGCAGCACCATGATAATGGCTAGGCGGCAGGCTCACTGTCTGGGTGTTATGTTTGACACTGATCTTTCCTTCACCTTCTATATGCAATCTCTCACCTGATTATTAGGTTACTATGGCAGCGGTGAAGTCTCCTATTACGAAGCCGCAGTCTCTGCTCATTGAGTGATCAGAAAGCACAAGGAGCAGAAGCGTTCTTCCTCGCCATGCTAACTAATATAGAATAGCTGCATCATTTGAAGAAGAGAGAAGACAGAAGACCAGGATCATGGATGGGGTGCATGGAAGTAATAAAGGTGGCGCCCCTAAGCATGTCTGTGTTTTTATTTTTAATAAAGTATTTTTCTCTTTGTGGTGTCTTTTGTTAACCATTTATTGAAGATTCTTAATGGCCGGGTCCAACTTGGCCTGACATTAAGAATCTCAGGGCTTAATACCAGCTGGTAAAACAAAGCTGGTATTGACCCCTTATTAGTCTATGACGGCAGGTTGGTTGCCATACACTAATGTTTACGGCAACCAAACACTATCACCATCTAGATTGTGGAAATACACTCTGACTGCAACAGCCAATCACAGAGGTTCTCACAGAGTGTGAGTGTCTGTGATTGGGTGTTTGTCTGACAGTGCAGTGCATATGCAAGTAACTTGATAGGAGCCCTGGAAGTGATTCAGTGGGAGACTGAGCTGACCTGGAAGTGTTTCTGCAGGAGTGTGGGAGACTGAGTGGCTCGGGAGCAGCAGCAGGAGTCTGGTAAACCCAATCTACCTGTTCTTTTATTTTTCTATTTTCACTAGGTTCTGTCACAGCTTTATTGCAGAACAGTACGCAGACAGTGTACATCATGTCTGGCTACTTAACCCAAGCCGTTTGAGCATTGTTTCAGCCTTTTTACAGCCCTACCAGGCCTCTTTGTATGGTCCAGCTTAAAATGATTAAACTGTTTACTATTTAAATTACTAATTGACTAAATTAGATTTGTTTTTACAAATCTACAAACAACATTAATAACTTAAGATAACACTGGGGAACAATTTGAAACAAATTTTCTGTTGAGTTAGGTTTTTGAGCTGATTTACACTAAAATTGGCATGCTGATTCCAAAAATGTAGTCAGTTTTTTTCTAGCACGTCAAGTTTTTCCTCCACAACTTACCTGCCAGAGATGCACAATTGCACTGATATCTGTAATAAGACTTGTTATCTGATTACAATTCAATATATATCCTTTGTAAAAAACATGATAGTGTTAAAAAACATATTTGTCATGCCTATTTCTTATATATTTCATTTTTTGTTCATATTTGTACTATTTAAAAGAACAAAACACTTTTTAGGTACAGTAGTTTACATATTTTTGAGAAGACAAAAATCCTATAGTTCAAAAACTTGACGTGATAGAGAAAAACTGAGATCATTTCTGGATTCAGCATCCAAAAATTAATTAAGAACAGTTGTCTGACCTAACTCCTAAAAAATTGTGTTCCCCAGTGTAATGTAAAGAAGAGATGATACAAATAAATGAAAAACTATTATTTACACAGTGTACACTTGGTAAATGTTACATGTAATTTACAAAAATATTGAAGGATCTGCTAAATTCTGAAAAGATATCATGTACACCTTACCAGGTACATTTGATGCAATAGACCCAAATCAAATTATTTTAAGAAAAATTCTTACCTTTAAATTTTGTGAATTTTTTGTGCACCAAATTTTATGGGTGTTTTTATGTTGTTACTATTAGCCAGCTCGCTAAGCTTTTAGAAAAAGGGCAGAGTTGGGGCTAAATAGAGCATGATGAAGTGACTGATTAATTATGGCCTTGTTCACACATATCAGCTTTTTTGACCATCTCTGCGTTTTTTTGGGTTGTTAAAAAAAACGCAGGTGTGTTAACGCAGGGTGCATTTGAGTGTACATGCGTTTTTCAGCTCCACTTGCGTTTTTTTCCCCCAGTCCAAAAAACGCTGCATGCAGCGTTTTTTGGGTGCTGGAAAAAAACGCAGGGGTTGTTTCCAAAAACGCATGCATTTTTTTAACATGGGGCCCTATGGGAAACGCATGCATTAACGCAGGGCACATATAGGCACCTACGTTAACGCATGCGTTAATGCTAGCGTTTTTGCCTGCGTTTTTGATGAAAAAATGACAAAATCCAATAAGGATTTTAATCCTTTCAGACACACAAGAGACATTTTTTAGCACTCTTAAAAAAAAGGAAGTGGTTTCAGGAGTGCTAAAAAAAATGCAAATTGTGTGTGAACAATACCTATGCCAGAAATATATGTTTCTGGCAGTGGCACATGGCAATGGAAGGAGGTAAAAAATTCAAGGGTCATTGGATGCACTCATCTGTTGATCTGGCTGTCTTTAGAAAGACTGCACAGGTCAAGGCTCATACCACTAAATACTGTAGTTATTTCCCTTGGGCAGAACCCTATTCAGACAATGTTAGTGGAAGACCCAACTCTCCAGTGAGTCTTTATTGGGTCACCAAAAATCAACAGCATATAGTACATTTCCAGCAAGGACTCAAGTTGGCATATGTGACAGAGTATCACCCTTCCACTGACTTACCATGGATCAACATTGTGGGATTCTGGACTAACTACCCCAACTATCAGCATTCTTCTTTTGGTGAGCATCCACCAAAGGAAATTGCGGCAAGCTGAGGATACCAACTGAGCTCAGAGAGGTTTGTGGCCAGGTGACAAGATTGTTCCAACTTTGGTTGTCCAAACAAATTCATGAGCTCAGTGTTGTGATTTAGAATAGTTCTGTAATCCACCAGCTGTAACCATGCTCGCTAGTCTGAAGTACTGTAGAATATCCCTGGGGACTGGAAAAAGTCCCTTTCCATGTCCCTCAGCTCCCATTTCAGGGCATTTTGCCCCACATGTTTTGGGGGAAATTATGAATATGCCCTCATTGTTCACTAGTTCAATATAACTGTATATATGTCCTCCAAATGATGCAGTCTACTATATCACAGATGTTCTGCAATCTTCTTGAGGCCCTCAAGAAGAAGACTCAGGGAAACGTGTCAGGGTAACTCTTATACCTTTCTCTACTTTTCTTTAAATTTTTTCATATTGGGACTAGAACAATATATACAAAACCTTTTTCTAGCTGGTGCAGGATAGAGATAGAGTCCCTTTTATATCACTCGTCACTGTACACTTTATTTGATGATTTTTTAGTCACTGGCATTTTTCATATTTATGTTTACATATCACTACTTTTTTGGACTTTTAGTGGTCAGAGTGACATATCATATTCCATTTGTTTTTATGTTCTTGTTTTCACTTATGTTACACTTCTGATCTTCCCTTCTGCATTTAGGATTCTTATTGTATTAGTTTTTATTTCTCTTCATCTCCTTTTGTCTCTTTTTGATATCTTCTCTTGTCCAAGTGCAATAATGATGGGGTTTTGGTATCCGTTGGATGTATTGTCATGGTGTATCTCTGTTTGTAATTATAATTTAATATTTGTGTTTCAATAAAGAAGTTTTGTACCATGACTCAGGCTAAAAACTCTCTCTAATCTATAGGGTTTTTGCAGGTTTTGGGTTAGCCTTCCTTAAACGTTGGCTGAGTATATGATACTAAGGGGTCCAAGGAAAAATCAAACCATGCATGAGTTGCCTTTGAGAACTATTTGAATCCTATGAGTCTGATTTTCACTGACGGACAGGATGGAAAAGATGGAGAAACTTTTTTTTAATGTATCCCACTCTGATCAAATTCCGATCAAACTCGGATTACAGAGTCTGTTAGCATAGGTGGACCATTTTTCTCGGATGGATGAAATATGCTTAATCTTATTTTGTGCATGTTCAAATGTACAGCAGAAGTATTAACTACACTGCTTCATTGTCAATTATTGGTTTCAGGTTATATTATATACAATATTATTTATACAGAATAGGCATTCTACTAATCAGAATAAATTACTCATAATGAATGATTTAATTATAATGTTGTAGTGATAATACGGTACTTTATGAAATACACAAGATTACTTGGATTTAGTTCACTTTTGCAATATGGAACTTTTAATATGAAATTAATTTATTATGTTTTAAATTTGATTTTTTTTCTATTTTGTTTATTGAAAAAGAATAGTTTCACAAACATAATAAAACATCTGATTTCATTGTTAATTAATTGTTCTAGTCTGTACTTTGTACAATATTATGGTCACCAGTAAATGCTTAATTGTAAATGTTTTAATTGTGATTCATTAAACATGATTTATTAGTAATAATGCCTTTACAAATACACAAAGTCATGCTGGATTAGTTTTCATTTCTCATATGGAGCTTTTATTAAAGTATTAAATTATTAGCAATATTTTAATGTTGTTCCTTTTAGGTGTGTATGCATAAATGTATGTCTATACATGTACAGCAGGTGAAATAAGTATTGAACACATTACCAATTTTTTAAATTCTGTATTTTTCTAACTATAAGACGCACTTTTTTTAAAAATAAAAAATACATTTTGCCAAAATTTATGTGGAATTATGTGGAACTTATAGTTTTAGAAATAAGTGGCAACCACTCAGGAGTTAAAGTTTCTACATTATTTTTTAACTGTATTAATTCAATTAAAAGCTCATACACATAAAGATAGTACAAAGAAGTACTTGGAGAAAAATTCAAAGGTTGGTACAACAATAAGGCTGTAACACCTGGGCTATGCATAGAATCAAAATGTTTATATCACATGGTAATACACTAATCCAGGTCAGGACATGTGTGCACAGTGTAGCTCTGGAACATACCACCTTAGATATAAGGATAAGTGTAATGGAGAGGAGTGAATGGTACACTTCCATGTGGATATCTATGTCATCCCACAACTAACAGTGTGTTGGTGTATTACTATATGTTATAAACAATTTGATTCTATGTTTAGCCCAAGTGTTACAGCCTGATTGTGGTACCAACCTTTGAATTTTTCACCAAGTACATCTTTGTATTGTCTTTATGGGTATACATTTTAATTAATTAATAAAGTTATAAATAATGTAGAAACTTTAACTCTGGAGTAACTGAACTTCCCTGGCTACTTCCTTGAATTACATCAAATCTGCAAGGGCCGTATGCTGAAAATCAGCCCCACACCTTGATGTTTCCACCAATCACTGTGGGTATGAATCCCTAGTTCTTTGAATACCGGCCTTTGTCTTTGAAAGCTTGCAATATTCTAATGATCTTATACTTTGAATTCAATTAATTATTGACTGCAGAAGGATATTTCTTGCTTTGAGATACATAAAGTGCCATTCTGTAGCTCTTGTTAATTGTGCTAATCAGGTGTTAGAGAGACATACTGTTGAAGGGAAATATGCAAGCCCAAGTTGACTTGAATATTGTGTAACACTGGAGAGTCTGTAGTTTTAAAGAAATATTAAAAAAAACAGTGTATACACTACACATTGGTGGTAAGTAGGTGCTGGTGGGGAGTCCAGTTGTCAAAAAGGATACAGTAACCTCAAATGTTCATTTTACTCCTATGCATAATTGTTTATAGGATAATACAGATGTTATAAGAGTCACCTCTATGCTACTTCGAAATTCATACTTTGTCATTTATCCTCTTTGCATAACAATGGCCACCTTATTGATTTGTCAGAAATCTTAAAGAAATTCATTCATTTATGGATCTCACTTGCTTTTATGGTGTTCAAACTTACTTCTAAAATTAATAAACATTATTTTTATTTAAGATAATTATAATTGTTATGGTTAATATTACAATGGATATCAAAGTAACACAAAACTTTATACTTCAAATGTGAAATAGATTATGCCCCCTGTTTATTACACAAGACCTTTGTCATTAGCAAAATCTTACCTTCTTAATAAAAATAATAAATGCAGTAGAAACAATATGAATAAACTGTAGCTAACACAAATATGTAGTTTTTATTTACATTATGCGTTTACCTTTAATTTTTTTGGCTGGTTCAAGAATCTTTTCTGCGGCATGTGTAAAAAGAAGATCTACAAAACCTATAAATGGGTTGGCAACCCAAACAAAGAGGGAAAATATATGTGAATTAAAAAAAATTCATATATGGTGAAAAAATGCCAATTTGAAATAAAACCTACAAAGATTGACCCTTATATAATAAAAATCATTTTTATTTAGGTTAGAAAGATATCCACACAATTACCGTGAAATGTAAAAGGAAGGGATACAAAAAATACAATACAGCACACAATACAAATAAACAAAAATGACAAAAACTTAAACAGTCTCTACCTATATTCTATTTCTCAAATCCTCGGTAGATTTGCAATGAGGAACAATGTGTAAAAGCCTTATGACTTTCACTTTTCCATGTTCCCCAGGAGGAAGCGTGAAAGCGAAACCGTTGTTGGGCTGTGATCTCAGGTAATATGCAGGTCTCTTTATGTTTATAAAGATATTTAATTCCTATTTTTATTTGTGCCAATTGGCCTGTAATTGAATGTGTGGGGTTTGTTTTAATCTTAATTTTATCTATTTTATTTTTTACCTCTTGGGTATTTTAGGGCCCTTTCACATCAGCAGTATTTTCAAATCGCGGCAGATGCGGTGAAAAAACTGCATCTGCCGCGATTACCGCATAACCGCGACATTTGCGGTACACTTGCGTCAAGCCCCATGCAATGTCTATGGGGCTTGCGGTAAGGGTGCGGCAGGTGCGGCAAGTGCGGTTTCGGCACTTGCGGCAGGTGCGGCCGCGAAAAAAAACGCTGCTTGCGTTTTTTTTCACCGCATCTGCCGCGATTTGAAAATACCGCTGATGTGAAAGGGCCCATACACATAGTTCCCGCTTGAAAATCTACAAAGGAGAAATAGAAATAGAATATAGACAGAGGATGTCTGGATACGTCTTTGTCAATTTTTGTTTATTTTTATTGTCTGCTGTATTGTATTTTTGTATTCCTTCCTTTTAAATCTATGGTAATTGTATGGATATCTTTTTCATCTAGATTAAGATGATTTTTATTATATGTGGAAAAGAATATTTATACCTTGTCAGCCAGTAGATAGAAAAATATATTGGAAACTGAGAGTCCTCAGTGGGTGATACCTTTTAATGGCTAACGGAAAAGATGGTAAGAAAAAGCAAGCTTTCAGGACACTATGGCCTGACGAAGGGGCCACAGTGTCCCAAAAGCTTGCTATGTTTACCATCTTTTCAGTTAGCCATTAAAAGGTATCACCCACTGAGGACTCTCAGTTTCCAATATATTTTTCTATTATACGAGGATAAATTTTTGTAGGTTTTGTTGTTAAAAAGAAAATCATTTAATATAACTGAAGTGCATCATATTAAGCATAAATTAGTGCAAGTATTAAACAGAATGTTTCAGTTTTAAACCTTAATAAAATACTTATACTTTAAAATTGCTACAAAACACACCTTTCATTAATTCTGACACAATGTCCTCGTTCTTCATGGAGATCTCTAAAACAATAATGAATACACAAAAGAAGTAAATAATTAACAACAAAGATAATAACCAAAGTTATGAATGTATTTTTTGATATGATATTGTTGGTGTTCAAGACCACTGTCAATACAAATCATAAATTCATATGCATTTAGTTCCTGTGAAGGGAAGCTTTAGGCAAAATGCAATTAATTAGAACAGTATATTTTGTCCTAATGAGTCTAAAATTAATATAAAGCAACTGTTCAATTTTAAAATCCATTTGTCTTATGCTAGAGACCTATGATTTTCCTCGGTTAGGTCAGCTCATGGCTTACGCAAACCTTTGGGTGACAGAATTAAGGTAGGTCCATATTCATTATATCTTGACCTTTCCTCCTCAAATTTCAAGAGCATTAAATTTTAATTTTTCTCCAAGTCTCAAGGCCTGCTTTCTGTGTTACGATCCATAGTTTTATCACTACCATTTTGAAGTCATATGACTTTCAGATCTTTTATTATTCTCCAATCTCTTTAGATATGAACATAACAAAAAAATATATATCTCATGTCGTGATCAAAAGTGTTAGAACCCTTGAAGTTTTTCCAGACAATGAAGTAGTTTTCCCAGAAAATTTAGCAAGTACATATATTTTGTTATTTATACACATGTGTAATGCCTTTGTGTGTATTGGAACAAAGCAAAAAAATGAACAAACAAATCCAAATTGGACATAATTTCAAGCGAAACCTCCCAAAATGGGCCAAACAAAATTGATGGCACATCTTCAAAATTGTGGAAAAACAACTTTATTTCCACATAGTGATGTTTCAAAGCAGATAAAGAGGAGACAAGTTACTTCAATTTTGGCATTGTGTATCTGTGTGTGCCACACAAATTATAGGGAACAGGAACAGGAGAATAGAACTGTCTGAGGACTTGAGAACCAAACATGTTAAAAAATATCAACAACCTCAAGGTTACAAATCCATGTCCAGAGATATTAATGTTCCTTTGTCCATTTGTACACAACATAATCAAGAAATTTACTATCCATAGCACTGTACCTAATCTCCCTGGACATGAAAGGCAGAAAAAATTTATTCCGATGGTGAGCAAGCAGTGCCATTTAAGTTCCACTGAAATTCAAGCTGTCCTGCTGGCTCAGGGTGCATCAGTGTCAGCATGAACTATCCATTGATATTTGAATGAAATAAAATGCTATGGCAGAACACCAATATGCAATATGCTTCGTGATGATGGCAGAACACCAAGGAAGACCCTACTGCTGACACTGAAACATAAAAAGCTAAACTGCAGTTTGACAAAATGTATGTGAGCAAGCCAAAATCCTTCTGGGAAAGAGTCTTTTGGAGGGATGAGACCTAGATAGAACTTCTTTAAAAAGGCTACAAAGAAAAGAATACAGTAATTACAGTCAAGTAGTCAGTTTTTTTTTTTTTTTATGCCTCTTGCACAGGGTGCATTGACTTTTTCCAAGGCTTAATAAAATCTAAAGATTACCAAAAGATTTTGGGTCGCAATGTAGTGACTAGTGCTATAAAACTAGTTTTACATCCTGGGTCATGGGTCTATCAGCAGGACAATGACTCTAAACATACTTCGAAAAGCACCCAGAAATGGATAGAAACAAAGCATTGAAGAGTTTTGAAGTGGCCAGAAATAAGTTTTGATCTTAATCCCATTGAACATCAGTTGAAAGATTATAAAATTGATGTCAGGAGAAGTTACTCTTCAAATATGAGAGACTTGGAGCAGTTTGCAGAAGTAGAGTGGGCCAAAATTCTAGTGGAAAGGTGTAAGAAGCTTATTGATGGTTATAGGAAGTGATTGATTGCAGGTATTTATTAGAAAGGGTGTGAAACCAAACATTATGTTGTGGGTGCCAACATTTTTTTCTGGACAATTATTGGAGTTTTGCGTAGAATTGCATCCAATTTTCCTTTTCTGTTTTTATTTTGTGTTGTTTCTTAACACATAAAGGAAATAAGCATGTGTATAACAGAAATATGTATCTACAATAATCTTTGGAGATAAATACTTCATTTTCTGGAACTATTTGAAGAGTGCAAACATGTTTGGCCATGACTGCACAGAGGCATGCAAAAGTTTGGACACCCCTGGTCAAAATTACTGTTATTGTGAACAGTTAAGCAAGTTGAAGGTGATCTCTAAAATGATGAAGTTAAAGACACATTTCTTTTGTGTTTTAGGCAAAATAAATATATTTTCATCTTTAACATTTTTAAAATTACAAAAAGGAAAATTGGTCAATGCAAAAGCTTGGGGCATCCTTAGCAATTGTGTATATGTGTGAAGAAAAAAATGGCACAGAATTTCAGGAAAAAAAAATCTCGCCAACCATTAAGCATGGGGGTGTATTAATCATGCCATGGGGTTGTGTTGCAGCCAATGACACGGCAAAAATGTCTTGGTTAGAGGGAAGAATGGATGCAATGAAATTTAAGCAAATTCTTGATGCAACATAACAAAATCTGTAAAAAAGCGGAAGTTGAAAAGGGCATGGCTTGTACAAATAGGTATTGATCCAAAATACACATCAAAAACCACAATAGATTATCTCAAAATGGACAAGCTAATGTGGTTGCTCTGTGTGACGCCGAAGCGGCCACCAGCGACTTGATCGCCCTTGGGCCTTGGGCGACGCTCAGGCAATTTCCGGTCAGGTCACCGCCTGAGCGTCGCCTGAGTTGTCGCCCCGTGTAAATAGGTGACAGCGACCTTGGGCGACACGTAAAAACGGGCACGCGCACATGCGTCGCCTGTGAAATCGCCGGCGATATGTCCAGGTGTGACGGTACCCTAATGTTTACCATGAGGGCTAAAACATTTGCATACATATACATGCAATTGGACATCAAGATTGTACTTATAATCACCTTTCTTTGGTTTTGTTGGCTCCTTTTCTTCTTTCTTCACTTTTTCTACTAAAAAAAAAAATCAATATACAAATGTTATGATTTATTGTGGCAGCTGTGCTCTAATATAGTTATAATAGATGTCATAAAAGTGTATATGCATATAAAAATCATTTTCTAAATCTATTTTTAATAAGTCAATATTTAAAATAATTTATTGTCATTTGGTATCTTGAATTTTTTTTTAGAAAACTGTGGCAAAATCAATATTTCAGAAAACATTGTCAACTAACATTGAGCTAAAGGTCTTTATGACATCACTTCAATGCTGGAAAAACCCAGTGCTATATTTTGACATACTGCAATGTCAGATTACCTTTCTTTGCCTCAGTTCTTTCTTCAGGCTTTTTAACTGCTTAGGAATGAAGATATTAATGTGTTATTTCTTTGCACAATGTATAATGAAAATAAACAACCAAATGAATCTCATTTATTTACAGCAGTAGGCAGGGTTTAATGTTCTGCACTGTAATGCCAAACATTGATACTAATATTGTTTTGTATGTGTAATCTAAAGTGCACTATTCTGTGCTGAGAAATTCCATAAAGGAATTTAACTTAAATGTTTTATGAAGCCAGTTCCATATGACCTACTGAGCTGTATATATGTTGCAATGTTGGTAACTAGAAGCCACCACTAGTACCGTATTTTTCGGATTATAAAATGCACTTTTGTTTCCCCAAATTGGGGAAAGACAGGGGTGTATCTTAAAATCTTAATCTTAAAACAACAACAACAAAAAATCTTACTTAGAGGGGGTTGTGGAGGTGGAGCGGGGGTGCATGAGGCGGTTTTACAGGTCCATATAGGGTAGGTGCAAAGCGGTGGG
Organism: Allobates femoralis; assembly: GCA_033576535.1. Taxonomy (NCBI): domain Eukaryota; kingdom Metazoa; phylum Chordata; class Amphibia; order Anura; family Aromobatidae; genus Allobates; species Allobates femoralis. Next base: position 340,582,224 of record JARQOC010000001.1, read on the forward strand.
GGGGTCATAGCAGCGTCTGGTGGGTGCCACAATTATCCATGTCCCAGCATACATTGCCGAGCTGCAATACATACTCTTGAGTCCAGACTTCAAGAAAACGGCTGAGGGTCGCGGTCTGCACATGCGCCGCCTCTGCAGCAATTTAATGGAAGTCTGGACCCAAGAGCATGAATTGCAGCCTGGCAATGCATACTGGGACATGGATAATGGTGGCACCCACTGGACACTGCCGCGACCCCTTACCAATCCAGACTTTGCCCTCACCATCTGTAGACCCATGAAACCACTTCATACACCGCCAAAAAAAACCTCGGTAAGGGCGCCTTCACACTGGCGTTCCCCTCCGCAGCGTTCTGTTAAGGGGAATCACCATGTGTGCGCAGCGGCCACCAGCTCCTATCTTTAGAATGGGAGCGCACGGTGCTGCGCTTGACAGCGCATGACTGTGCGCACCCATTCACTCCCGTATGTGATCTGTGCGCAGGCGGATGCCTGTGCACAAATCACACACTCCCGCCCGCAACAGGGACGCAACATGTTGCATTGTCGTGCGGGCGGGAGTGTGGATTTGTGCACAGGCATCCACCTGCGCACAGATCACATACGGGAGTGAATGGGTGCGCACGGTCATGCGCTGTCAAGCGCAGCACCGCGTGCTCCCATTCTAAAGATAGGAGCTGGCGGCCGCTGCGCACACATGGTGATTCCCCTTCGCAGAACACTGCGGAGGGGAACGCCAGTGTGAAGGCGCCCTAAGCCATGAAGGGCTATATAAAAGGATGGTGGATATATGTGCAAAGATGGGGGAACATATATATCAGGAGGAGACCCATGTACCAAAATGGGTCCATTTATACCAGGATGGGGATCATATATATCAGGAGGGGGCACATATAAGAAGATGGGGGACCATATATACTATAATGTAGACAAATATACCTGGATGGGAGAAATATATATCTGGATGGGGGACATATATACTAGGATGAGGACACAGACCAGGATGTGGGACAAACATACCAGAATGGGGGACACATATATGTAAATGGGGACATATATACCAGGATGGGGACATATATACCAAGATGAGGACCATATATGCCAAGATAAAGACATATATACCAGGATGGGGACACATAATCCAAAATTGGGACACATAATCCAGCATCGGAGACACATATGACAGGTTTGGGGACAAATATACCGAGATGGGGATATATATACAAGAATATGGAACATATATACTGATTATAAGATGGACACTAACATTATAAGACAGACCCCATTTAACATTTAAAATTATTTTTTTCTCTTTTCCTTCACCAAAGTTGGGAGTGTGTCTTATAATTTTAAAAAGCAAAAAATACGGTAAATGTAGTCGGTAGATGAGGTGGACTGCCCAGAACCTAATAATATGGGCATGACCAATAGGATATTGGCCAGCAAGGTGCACTACATGTAACCATGTGACTGGTACATTTTGCAAGCCTTGTCTGTATGCATTTAAGGAGAATCTGTCCTAAAGTTTTTGTTGTGGAATCTTAGAGCTGCAAAATGTAGTGGAGAAGGTCCTGATTCCACTGATATGTGACTTACTTAGCTTCTTGGTTCAGTTTTGATAAAATTCCTGTGCTCTCTAGTGTAGATATAGCAGTGGTCCATTGGTTAGAATGCTGAGGTTTGTATAACCTCACAGTGACTTCCAATGTCACTGTGAGCAAGTTGCCAAACAGTGTTAAGGGCAGGTGTCAAGTTCTTTGTTCACAGTTATCCCTTCCTCTTGCTCCCACCCCACCCCCCATTTATACTGTCCTCCTCTCTTCCCTCCCCTGTTCAACATAGAGAACTAAGTATTGCTTAAACTTTAATAAAATGATTTAAACCAAAGAGATTAGCTGAATTGGCTTTGTAGTGATAATCTCCTGTTTAGAGAACACTGATTGTACTGAAACTACATCAAGTTGCTGAGCAAGTGATTATCTCTGGAATCAGGTTATCTGCCCTAAATTTGAAGATCTCAAATGAAATAGCAAACAGCTGCTGACAGAATCTCTTTAAAATATTAACCATTCACCCCTCATGGATGATAGTTTTATAAGTGAATCATCATTAGTATTTTGCAGTGTGCCACCTACTTCATATAAATGACTGAGCAACACTACCTCCTAGACTTCAAAGCATAGAAAAAGCTGAGATTTAAATAAATATAATATTACTTATACAATACATTTTATTGCATCAATATTTTAAAGGAAATTGGTATTTGCTATCTAATTTCAGAACAATGAATTGTAGGGGCAGATATTCTGATTCTAGTGATGTTTAACTTATAGTAGCTTTTATAAAATCAATGTTTTCTCAACAGGAGATTAAAACTAGAGAGCTACTTGGCCTGCTGCCAGGTAATTGAACCCCACCCGCACCACAGATTGGCAGATTTCTGATTATGCACAGTGTACACAAAAGCAGCTAATCAGTGGTGTGGGTGGGGTTATACAGAGCTCAGCATGCAGAGAACTGGTAGATCTGCAGAAGACAAAAGCATTTTTAATTAAACTAAAGTATGCAGCTTGGTAAGTGATACATCACTATATACAGAGGCTGGACAAAATAATGTAAACACCTGGAAAAATGAACCAAAGTTAGTTTAATATGGTGTAGGTTCACCTTTTGCGGCGATTACAGCCTCAATTCTACAAGGTATGTATTCATACAATGTGATATCATTGGCCTGGCTTATCTCCACGAAATAGCACCCCACATCATCACAGAACCTCCGCCATGTTTTACGGTTGGGAAAAGGCAGTCTGGATGGAATGCTTCTTTCAGCTGTCTCCAAACGTATACTCGGCCGGAGGTGCGAAAATGGGGCAAACGATGAATATCACGTTTCTACTGCTCAAGGGACCATTTCTGGAGGTTTCTACACCACTCTAAACGCTTGGAAACATTTGTCATTGAGAGCAGCGGTTTTCTAATTGCAGCTCTTCTGTGGAATCCGGATTTGTGCAGCTTCCAATGAACAGTTTTCATGGAAACTGGGTTCAGTAGGTGTTCATTGAGCTCAGCAGTGATTTTCGGAGCTGTGGTCTTGCGATCCTCTATCGCAATTCACTTTAGAGTCCGATGGTCTCTCTCATTCAACTTCGACTTTTGGCCGGACCTGTGCTTAGCTGCGAACATTTTTCCTTCTCTTTCAAACGCAGTCATTACTTTGGAGACAGTACCTCTTGACACGCCAAGCATTCGGGCACTTTCTGTTACACTAGCGCCTGCCATACAAGCACCAACAATTTGGCCTTTTTGAAAATCCAGAAGGTCTGCCATTGGTATCAGGTTCTCATCAATGTTCTTACAATTCGGCAAAACAAACAGTTAATTTACATACACATATCACTTAAAGCGAACCTGTCACCCCCTCCAGGCATCTAAAGATAACATAGCCACCTTCTGCAGCACTAAGGCTGCATTCTGACAAGGTGTCTATAGCATTTATGCTCCCTTGATTCACTGAAATAAAGACTTTTATAAAATCTGTTTCAAACCAGACCCAAGACCGGGAGGCGGGTTTTCAAGTGTCTGTCTCCCTCCTCTGTGGTGTCAGTCATCCCTCTCTGCTCTCTGTGCACCTCCTCCAGGGCCACCTCCCTGCATTACAGAGCTTTGTCAGCTCTGCTACAACATAGAGCTGCTGTTATAAGAGACCCCACAGTAGTAAATCTTGCAGGAGGACGAGCAGACAAAGCACTGCCTGCTACTTAGCAGCCCTTGAGCTGAGCAGGTTTCAATTTCAGTTTCTTGTACCCAGCAGCATTGCTCCGTCCTCAGCCCCTGATCTAAAGCACAAACTCAACTCTGCTGCACTGCTGACAGCTCAGCTCAAGGGCTGCAATGTAGCAGGCAGTGCTTTGTCTGCTTGTCCTCCTGCTAGATTTACTACTGTGGGGTCTCTTATAACAGCAGCTCTATGTTGTAGCAGAGCTGACAAAGCTCTGTAATGCAGGGAGGTGGCCCTGGAGGAGGTGCACAGAGAGCAGAGAGGGATGACTGACACCACAGAGGAGGGAGACAGACACTTGAAAACCCGCCTCCCGGTCTTGGGTCTGGTTTGAAACAGATTTTATAAAAGTCTTTATTTCAGTGAATCAAGGGAGCATAAATGCTATAGACACCTTCTGAGACTGCAGCCTTAGTGCTGCAGAAGGTGGCTATGTTATCTTTAGATGCCTGGAGGGGTGACAGGTTCACTTTAATTGAAATAATCAACTACAAAACATTAACATATGTCACGGTTTATATGTTTATAACATGTTCGAAGATTATGATGCCAAAACATTAGGTGTTTCCATTATGTTGTCCAACCCCTGTATATGTATACAGTGTTGGCCAAAAGTATTTACACCCCTGCAATTCTGTCAGATAATACTCAGTTTCTTCCTGAAAATGATTGCAATCACAAATTCTTTGATATTATCATCTTCATTTAATTTGTCTTCAATGAAAAATCACAAAAGAGAATGAAGCAAAAAGCAAAACATTGATCATTTCACACAAAACTCCAAAAATGAGCCAGACAAAAGTATTGGCACTCTCAGCCTAATACTTGGTTGCACAACCTTTAGCCAAAATAACTGCGATCAACCACTTCCGGTAACCATCAATGAGTTTCTTACAATGCTCTGCTGGAATTTTAGACCATTCTTCTTTGGCAAACTGCTCCAAGTCCCTGATATTTGAAGGGTGCCTTCTCCAAACTGCCATTTTTAGATCTCTCCACAGGTGTTCTATGGGATTCAGGTCTGGACTCATTGCTGGCCACCTTAGAAGTCTCCAGTGCTTTCTCTCAAACCATTTTCTAGTGCTTTTTGAAGTGTGTTTTGGGTCATTGTCCTGCTGGATGACCCATGACCTCTGAGGGAGACCCAGCTTTCTCACACTGGGCCCCACATTATGCTGCAAAATTTGTTGGTAGTCTTCAAACTTTGTAATGCCATGCACACGGTCAAGCAGTCCAGTGCCAGAGGCAGCAAAGCAACCCCAAAACATCAGGGAACCTCCGCCATGTTTGACTGTAGGGACTGTGTTCTTTTCTTTGAATGCCTCTTTTTTTCTCCTGTAAACTCTATGTTGATGCCTTTGCCCGAAAAGAGAGAACATTCTTCCAAAACATTATATTTCTCAGGTAAGTTTTGGCAAACTCCAGCCTGGCTTTTTTATGTCTCGGGGTAAGAAGTGGGGTCTTCCTGGGTCTCCTACCATACAGTCACTTTTCATTCAGATGCCGACGTATAGTACGGGTTGACACTGTTGTACCCTCGGACTGCAGGGCAGCTTGAACTTGTTTGGATGTTAGTCAAAGTTCTTCATCCACCATCCGCACAATCTTGCGTTGAAATCTTTTGTCAATTTTTCTTTTCCGTCCACATCTAGGGAGATTAGCCACAGTGCCATGGGCTTTAAACTTCTTGATGACTGCGCACGGTAGACACAGGAACATTCAGGTCTTTGGAGATGGACTGGTAGCCTTGAGATTGCTCATGCTTCCTCACAATTTGGTTTCTCAAGTCCTCAGACAGTTCTGTGGTCTTCTTTCTTTTCTCCATGCTCAATGTGGTAAACACAAGGACACAGGACAGAGGTTGAATCAACTTTAATCCATGTCAACTGGCTGCAAATGTGATTTAGTTATTGCCAACACCTGTTAGGTGCCACAGGTAAGTTACAGGTGCTGTTAATTACACAAATTAGAGAAGCATCGCATGACTTTTCTAACAGTGACAATACTTTTGTCCACCCCCTTTTTTATGTTTGGTGTGGAACTATATCCAATTTGGCTTTAGGACAATTCTTTTTGTGTTTTTTTCATTGAAGACAAATTAAATGAAGATAATAATACCAAAGAATTTGTGATTGCAATCATTTTCAGGAAGAAACTGAGTATTATCTGACAGAATTGCACTGGTGTCAATACTTTTGGCCAACACTATATATATATATATATATATATAAATATTGGAACAGCACAAAAATACCTTATAGCAGTGCACGCTTCTCCAGACACCTCAATGTCCTTAGATAATAGCAAAAAAAGAAAAAGCAGCACCAAAATAATAGGGGTGTGAACTTTTTTTATTGCCTAGTGGCGTGGTGACGTTTCAGATATGGCAATCCTTTGCCATATCCGAAACTTCTCCACGCCACTAGGCAATAAAAAAAGTTCACACCCCTATTATTTTGGTGCTGTTTTTTCTTTTTTTGCTATTATGTACATATATATATATATATATATATATATATATATACATATATATGATGGTGCTCTCAGATTGAGTAACAAAAACCTGGTGACAATTCATAATCATATATCTAGCTGTAATGACTTTGTGTTTTGTATAAACCCTATATGTCCTGTCAACAAAGGCAACTAGACACGCCGTTGGCTTTACTGAAAACTGATAATATTGACAATTGCTGAAGATGACCATACTCAGTTTAAACTGGATCTTGGATTAATTATCAAAATGCTGATAACATCTGTGAGAACATCTGTGAGAAATAAAAAATAAGAAATCTTTGACCTTGACCTTGTGTACTAATCAGACAAAGCTTTGTGTGTGTTCTTGTCTCTGATTTATTACCGAGATTTGATTAACATCGGCAGCGTGCAAGACCACTTGTGTCTTCACTAAAGCTCTCTCTTAAGAGGGGTTTCCATTGCACAGTGATGGTCCATAAATGTATGATAGATGTGGGTCTGACTCAACTCTCTGTGAACAGATGGGCACATTTGCACAACTTTCTCTATGTCCTGTGGATATGGCATACAGTATATACACAAAATGGAAAGATCTCTTTAAACTTAGACGTAGTGATGAGCGTGTATCAAAATATTCACACTTGCTACACTCGTAACCAGCAGTTTTTAAGACTCGCATATTTGTCTGAGTAGGGAGTACAATGTTAGTCAATTAGTGATAGGCTCTGCCCACACAATTCTGGCTATAAAACAAATCTTTTTGGGACAGGGCGAGAGAGGGAGAGAGTCTAATATCCAGTCTGCTCTCCCTGAGGTGCCAGCTCATTTTGTGTACTAAAGGGAGCTGGCAACATGTATCAGATCGATACCGATCAACACATCACTCATGAGCATCAGCGTTACTTGCCGAGTAATGAGTATCGCAAATACTGTACTATCCATGCGAGTAGTGAATAGTAACGATTACACTTGCTCATCAATAGTTATAAGTATTTCTTATAAGTAGGCTGCAAAAGATAATATCATTAAAAAATAATAATATTTACAATAATTAACAGCTTTTGAACATTAACTGCATTTTATGCTGAATTTTCTTTTCCCCATAAAAAAGGGAAAGGGGGAGTAAAATGCTCAAAGGATTCCTAGCAGAAGTTTAACAGATCTGAAAAGGAAAATGTAGCATACAACATCTCCCACAAAAATAATAATAGTAGCAAATAATATTTAGAGACGGGTGCCATTTTACGCAAAATCTGAGAGTACTGATTTGTTACATGTCTGAACCTTTTCACCCTTCTTTATGGGTAATTTAATGTGGACATTTCTCTACTAATGAGAGGTGAAGTGCTGTAACTTAACAATTACCTTTTTTCTTTTCTAATTGTTCTTTCACAGCTTTTTTTGCAGGTATTTCTAAAAAAAAAAAAGAGAAATACTTAGGGACTGACAGGAAAAAAGAATGTTAATCTGGGAACTCGTAAGACATGTATTAAAACTCAGCCTTTATTCTTCAGATTTAAAAACATCCTTAAGTGCAAATATGAAAGTGTTACTGAATACCTATAATTTATCCTTATTTTTTGTTTATTATTTTGTGACAAGTATTGCTCTCTAATTTTGCTACTTGCTTTAATTTTAGCTTTCTCAATGGTGGATTTATCATAAACTTGATGTAACAGGCACTCATCAATTCTACTATATTCCTCTAAATGTTTGCTCTCATCAGTGCGAGCTCTAATATATTCACCGGTGGGAATGTTATTGACCACATCTCTTGGATGCTGGCTTGAGGCAGGCAGTATCGTGTTTTCTTCTACCTCTTTGGTATAGAGGCTGCATTATAATCTATTTTCACTGCAATTTCCTATAAGTTTGAGGTCCAAAAAGGAAATGCTATTTCCCTACTTCTCCAGTGTAAATATTCGGTTGTATTCATTGCCATTCAGAAAATTTTTAAATTCAGCAATTGTTTCATCCTCCCCACTTTAGACAATCAAAATATCGTCTATATAATGCATATAAAAATGCAAGTCATCAATAAAGGGATTGTAAACTGAATAGATGAATTTAGATTCCCACCAGTTCATGTACAGATTTGCCAAAAACAGAGAGAACTTGGCTCCAATTGAGCATCCTTGGTGCTCAACAGAGAACTGGTGGGAGAATTTGAAATAGTTATTCTGAAGCAAAAGGAGTGTGACATCAAGCATGTACTCTTTTGAGACGTCTGAGTAGACCAAGTAATTATTATGTTGATGAGTTAATGCTAAAATGGTCAAACCATGAGGAATACATAAATATAAGGATTTTACATCACAAGTAATCCACATAAGGTTCTTATCCCACAATCATGTCTTTCATGGTTTTCAAAACATGCTTACTATCTCTGACATAACTTGGAGAGAGTGCTACCAGTGGCTACAATCTTTCATCTAACCAGGATCCTAATCTCTCTAGTATGGATCTTATCTCAGATAGTATCGGTGTCAGAGGGGGTGAAAACTTGCACTTATGCGTCTTGGGAGATGCATGAAAAATCAGTACTCTACCCCCCTCTAAATACCCCCTCTTGAAGAAGCCTTTTTAATTTATCACCAATCATCTCTCAACTCTTTTATGTCAAGAATAGTCAAAAAAAAGATCTCTATTATTGTTGGAAAGAAAATTCAGTCCTTTTTTTTTGTACATTCAGATGATCTGGTTGGAGGATATTTGCACCTTGAATTGATTTACTTCCAAAACTTGGTCTTATGGTTGTGCCATCTTTCTTCCCTTTATACTTCTACGAGTATTGATTTATTATGTCTCTAAACTTTTTAACCCTTTTTTTATAATTATTTTAATGTGAACATTTCTCTACTAGTTAGAGGTGAAGGTATGTAACTTAAAGATATGGATATTTGTAAGGTTACCTTTTTTCTTTTCTAATTGTTCTTTCACAGCCTTTTTTGCAGGTATTTCTAAAAAAAAAAGTTAAATATATTAATATTACAGAAACATGAAAATACATTTCAAGGGTTATCAGGAATATCTATTTTCCTATGGGGCTAGGCACATATCAGAAGGTAGTTTCCAACTACCTGCCTGTTCTGCACTGTGACAAATTCTCCTTATTTGTAAGATTACCTTTTTTCTTTTCTAATTGTTCTTTCACAGCCTTTTTTGCAGGTATTTCTAAAAAAAAAAAGTTAAATATATTAATATTACAGAAACATGAAAATACATTTCAAGGGTTATCAGGAATATCTATTTTCCTATGGGGCTAGGCACATATCAGAAGGTAGTTTCCAACTACCTGCCTGTACTGCCCTGTGACAAATTCAACTTATTTGTAAGATTACCTTTTTTCTTTTCTAATTGTTCTTTCACAGCTTTTTTTGCAGGGATTTCTAAAAAAAATAAAGTAAAATATTTAAGGATAAGCAAGATATTAGGATTGCAAAAACATGAATATACATTACGAGGGTTATCAAGACCCTATATTTTGCTATGGGGCTAGGCACATATCAGCAGGTAGTTTTCAACTATCTGACTGTACTGCCCTGCAACGAATTCTCCTTGTCACTGTCCCTGTCGGTGATTCTCCTGCATCCTGTGATGTTACATTGACAGAGCAGTTCCTTCTTCTCTTCTACTATGCTCTGTTAATGGGGCATAATCATCAATGTCATATTAAACGACAGTTCCCCACTGGGTTAGACTGAGCCAGCTGTTAAATAACATGATATCAGCAACTACAAAGAAGAGCAAAGCAAAGCTCCTGCTCTGTCAATGTGACATCTCAGGATTCAGTGTGGCTCAGTGGTTAGCACTGCAATTTTGCAGTGCTGTGGTCCCTGGTTCAAATCCGAAGGGGAATGTTTTATATACCAACCTGTACCTGCTTAACTCCTTCAAGATATGCACAAAAGTCAGAAGCAGGTGTATGTAGCAGGTTCACAAGGTAAGCCAGCCCCATACTCTTCAAGTAATGTCTGTTTATTACAATTAGGATCTCTAACAGTCACAGGATCTAACATACTCCGGTATGTTGTCAAACTATTTTAGTCTCCTTTTGGTGCGCCCGTAATGTGATCGTGGGTGGGTTGGCATGGCAGAAAGAGGTCTTCAGAAGACCTCTGTGCTTCTCATAGCAGCACTCCTTTGAATTTCTGCTTGTAGGAAACTGTGATTTTTACTAAATGCTATGCATTGCTGTTCAGAAAACAAGCAATCAGATGATTACAACTTCAAGTCCCCTAAGGGGAGAATACAGTGAATAGTAAAAAAAAAAGTTTAAAAAAAATATGAAAAAAATTTAAAACCTTAAACGTTCAAATCATCTCCCTTTTGTCCCAGTAAAAACAAAGATAAAAATAAAAAATACATATTTTATATCACTGCATTCATAAAAGTCCTATCTATCAAAATATAAAAAAAATTAACACAATCCGTAAACAGTTATAAACAAAAAAAAACAAGAAGCCAAAATTAAGGTTTTTGGTTGCTGTAATATAAAAAAAATGCTGTAACAAGTTATCAAAATGTCATAACTGTTCCAAAATGGTATCAATAGAAATGTTGTCTTGCTCCCCAAAATATAAGCTATCACAAGCTCTAATGACCCCTTCAAAAATGTTATGTGTCTTAAAAAATGGCTATACAGCCCTTCAATTTTTTTTGCAAACTTCTGATTTTATTTTTCACAATCAAAATGATGAAAACAATGGACATGCTTGGTTTTGTCATAATTGTACTAATGAAAGGTTTTACATTCCAAGGTCATTTTTACCACATAATGTACATCGTAAAAACAATTCCCCAAAAAAGTCAAAATTGAGGTGGTTTTTTTCGCAATATTTCATCATTTGGAATTTTTTACCCTGCTTTACAGTACACTATGTGGAAAACTGAATGATGTCATTCAAAAGTACAACTCGTCCCACAAAAAAGCAAGCCCTCATATGTCGATGAGGACAAAAAAAAAAACAAATTATGACTCTGACAAAAAGGGGAAGAGAAAACAAAAATGCAAAATTGAAAACCGGCCACATCAAGAAAGAGTTTATTGATGTCTGCCTCTACCACCAGGTTCCACTACTGCATTAATTCCGAGGGTGTTGCTGTTAATGCATGGGACATAATTCCCTAAATCTCAGGACAGGGCAGGTGCTATCTATTAAAAAAAAGTACTGTGTCTATGGATCATGGTGCTGCCCGGCCCGGGAATAAAACTTTATGCGCTGAGCAGGTGTACTCAGCTCCCTGCGGCAGCCTATGGGTCACTAGCATACCTATTTTAAGCTCCTACAAGTCTGCATTGAGTTGCTAGTGATTGCTCTAGCTTTCTTTTCTCATACAACTCTGGAAATATATTTCTTGATATTCTTATTCTAACCTTGTGTGATCTTGTCCTTGTCTGATATGTAATCCTTCTTGACCATTACCCCGGATTGACTTACTTCCCTTTAGATATACCTTCATGTACCTGACCTCAGCTATACTTTGGATTATAATCTGGGGAAAACATTTTAACATAATTTTTGTTGAATTCAATTAATCTCTTGATTCAGACTGTAATAGACGTGCTGATTTCAAAACTGTGCTTTGTTTTCTCCTATAATGTCAGGTTTTTCTCTCCTCTTCCATCTTATCTTAATACGATTACCCTATCCTAGATGGAGGCTAGCAATTCATTCTAGTGCTGTATTATTTGCCAAGAGTGAACCACCTTTATGTAGGGTTGGGTGGAGGATGACCTTGGCGATTAGCAATATGTTATTTGTCTAGGCTATTCAGCTACATGTGAGACAACAAAGTGAGAGATTGTGTGCTACTCTATAATGGTAAAAGATTTCTGAATGTCCGTTTACAAGAGGTAAGCAGAATTTACTTATAATATTAACATACCTATTTTTTTTTTATAGATCATGTCTGTCTATATTTTTTCTCCTCTTAAATGCCTAAACAGCCTTGATTCCTTTTGTTATATCTGTGGTAGTTTCACCATTCCCAGTAAGATGAAAATCAGCATTATCATTATCTTTATTATCCTTGTTATCAACAGCATTATGGTGAAAACAAAGTAAAAGCAAATGATGAAGTTTTTGAAATCGAAGCCCAGAGGACTCCAAATAACATGGTGCCCACTACATAGAACTCCAACTAGCCACTTTACCCCCGGGCGATTTTCCATTTTTCAGTTTTCATTTTTTCCTCCTCTTCTTCCAAGAGCCATAACGCTTTTTTTATTTTTCCGTCAATATAGACATATGAGGGCTTGATTTTTGTGGGACAGTTGTACTTTCAGGAGAAATCATTTATTTTACCATATAGTGTACAGGAACATAGTAAAAAAATTACACGTTTTTGTTTTTTGGGTTCCTTACTCATGACATTCATTATATGGTAAAACTGACATGACGGAATGATGCCTCTGGTCAGTACAAGTTCGTAGATACCAAACATGTAAACTTTTATTGTTATCTAAGTGGTGAAAAAAATTTCAGAAGTTTAAAAAAAAAAGTATTGCACTTTTGTTGCCATGATTATGCGGCCCCGTAGGGTCCTCATTTTTTGGGATCTCAGGCCATGTGATGGCTTATTTTCTGTGGTTTGAGCAGGGGCTTATAATGATACTATTTTTCTGTAGATACAGTGTTTTGCTCACCCGCAGGACCTAAGGCTATCGGGTGACACATGGAGATGCCACGATCTTATCATGGGATATCCGATCTCGGCGGGAAATGGCACAATCTCCGCGGCGGCATTTTATCACTAGTGTATTAAATCTACTTTTAACATAATTACTTAAAAAGTTTGCATTTACTGTCTGCAAATAAATATTTTAAAAATGGTAATAAATCAAACTAAAAAGTATTTTGGAAAATTGTAAAGCTTTTCTTTTATGAAGTGGTTAAGCTTTGTTTAAATACAATCTGAAAACATCTTTAAACCAAATCTTTCCAAATTCCATTGTTTCCCAGATAAAGCAGCCAACTAACAAATAATTGCATATTTTTCTAACAAACTTTATTTAACTATTTAAAATAGTTTTTACTAACAAATGAGGCACAATTAATTATGATTTTATTGAATTCATAATTTTCAAATTCATATCAGAAAATTATTAAAAATCATTTGTTCCAATTAATTAGTTGACAATCTTTGATGACTTTGTTTTCCTATGAGAAAACATAAACATTACATGATTAAATACTTTTCTGCAAGTTGTAATTTTATTTGGATAATTCATGTCCCTAGGACAGTCAGGTCATTTCATTAATGAAAAATGTGTCAGTAATATTCAGAATAAAAGTGAATTTAAAATGGCTTACTATAACTAAAATAGGCTATAGCCTACTTCAGAAATAGTAGATTAATCATTTTTATTAACAAATCTAATGGAATATGTTATAGAAAATTGACATTTTGTCAACCATATTGTTGTTACCATTAAATATTACTAAAATAATATTATATACTGTATTATAGTACTAAAATATTATTTAATTCATTTAATCAATAAATGTCATTCAGTCCAGATTTCTTTGATATGAAAGTCAATATGTTTAAGAATCAGTTCAGGAATATTTAATATACCGGTAATCTAGTAAACAAATTTGATCACAACTCTTAAGAAAGGTTAAAAAAATGGATGATATCAGAGAAATATAAGTTACAATTTAAAAGACACCAAGTGATGATCTTACTTTAATCTAAAGTTGAAGTACTCCTCTTAGGAAATCTTTCACTAGGTTTTTGCTACCACATCTGAGAGCTGCATAATATAGGGGCAGATACCCTGATTCCAGCAATGTTTCTCTTACAGGACTGCTTGCTGACATTTTTTATAATAATCTCTGTTTTATTTGCTGTAGATCTAGCAATTAATTAAATGCTGAGCTCTGTATAACCCCGTCCACATTACTGATTGGCAGCTGTCTGTCCACTGTCCATGTACAGTGTACACAGACCGGTGTTGAGGGTGGGCTAATGCACTGCTCATGAATATGGAGGACAACCCATCACTGGTTTACAAGACCTCTAATGATAATTTTATGCTGACAAAACAGTGATTTTATAAAATCTATACTAAGCAGATCAGTAAGTGATAAAATGCTGGGATTATTGTCTGTTCTGCTATGTTATGTTGCTCTGAGGCAAACGACAGACTTACTTTAGTTTTAATTACCGACATTGCCTCTTTTCAGTTTAAAATCACAGGCAACACAATTGTTACCTTGAAAAAGGGGGTGGCTTAGTTTTGTACTTTTGTAACTTTTTAGCTTATTAAATTCAAGTTTTGCATACGCCTGGGATTCAGTCTTTAATTGCTCCCTGGAGAGTTCTCCTTTTTTTAGAAAAAAATTTCAGTAGAGAAATCGATTTTCAATAGAGTAAGATAGTTAGCTTGTTAGCCAAACAGTTAAATAGATGTCAAATATGCCACAGCTTAAAAGAAAAAAAAAAAAAAAAAAAAAAAAAAAAAAACACAGAAACACGGCATGTTATCAAATTACTCACCTTTCACAGCCAGCTTTTTTTCACGTTTTTTTGCTGGTGCTTCTAAGGATGGCAAAATATACTTATTATTATTAATATTCTTATTCATTATTTGCAATGTTATGGAGTCACGTCAACATTAAAAATCAACAGAAAATGTGGTCAGATTTGCGGCAAAATGGGCACCAACTTTAGGCAAATTATTGTCAGGAAGCCTCTATGTAAGTGATTCCAATAAAAAAGCAACATCTAATACATGGCTGCACCTAAATGGATTCTTTAAATGCAGACACAATGTATGTCTTACTTACTCGAATTTAAAAAAGACCAACACATTTACAGTCATCTCCACTGGACAGAGTTTTAATATCAAAGGGTTTAACCGTAAAACTGAAGGTGTTGTCTATTGGGTGTCACAGTGGTTCAGTGGTTAGCACTGCAGCCTTGCAGGGCTGGCGTCCTGGATTCAAATCCCACTAAGGACAACCTCTGCAAAGAGTTTGTATGTTCTCCCTGTGTTTGCGTTGGTTTCCTCCCACATTTCAAAGACATACTGATAGGATGTGGCAAAATGTATGTAAAGTGCTATGGAATTTAAAGCGCTACATAAATGCATAAATATTATTATGTTATTATTATTTAGTGAAGTGAACCGCATGTAATCTGCACTACATTGGGTGTACTGCCAATTTCATTAAAACCAGAATTTGTCGCCACATCTCGGATTCTTGTGGGGGATTAAAAGTAGGTATAGCCTCGGTTTTGAGACATTTTGTCACTGTGCACTGGAGATACTTCGCATCTTGCCATTCTTCGCAATAGAGAAGGTTAAAAAATCACCGAAAGGTAGTGATTTCCACCTTGAAGTCTTGAACAGGGGATCCTACTGGATTCTTAAGATGAATACCGGAATGCCAGCAGGAGTAAACATAAGACAGGACTTATTGTTGCAGTATATGTAAATTGAATGTTGGTCTTATGCACTAATCCCATTCTATTGTTTAATACATCATATGGTTTCAAACACTGGAAATATTATGTGCCCAAAAACTAATTTAACTTTTCCAGCAGTGATATTTTTGTCTCAGCGAGTTAATATCATGATGCTGTCATTATGTGAATACTGAGGGACTGATTTGAATTACTTGCATGGTTTATATATATGTATATATACAGGGTGAGCCATTTACAAACAAAACCACTGCTATTCGTCTGACACTTACCCACAGTGGTTGGATCCCTCCAAGACTGTTGGAACACAAAAATTGATGGTATGGTGTGGTATATGGGTACAAAGATAGTGGGGCCATTCTTCATCAATGGAAACCTCAATGCCACTGGATATCTGAATCATGTAGCAATTTCAGATATCCAGTGGCATAGGTGGTTTTGTTTGTTAACTTCACCATTCACAAAAAAGTTTGCCTCGTCGCTCATCTGAAGGCAATTGTCTATGCTGTGAAGATACGAGATGTGCAGCATCTGAAACAACGGAAACTGGAAGCCTGCGCTAGCATTTCTTCTGCGGTGTTGCTATCAGTGTGTCAAGAAAGGGAGAAGAGGGTTGCATTGACAATCCAACACAATGGGCAGCACTTTGAACATATTTTATAAGTGGTCATAAACTTGTAAATAACTCATGAAAGAATAAAGTTACATTAAAACCAAGCACACCATTGTTTTTCTTATGAAATACTCAAAGTTTGATGTGTCACATGACCCTTTTCCCGTTCAAAAAATAAAGTTGGATCCAAAATGGCCGACTTCAAAATGCCCACCATGGTCCCCACTCATCTGGAAAAGTCTTCCCACTCCCATATATCAATGTGCCACAAACAGGAAGTTGATATCACCATTAGGGATGGGCGAGTCTACTCACTAGGACTCGTTACTCGGCGAGTAGTAAGGGACTCGCAGGACTTGGTACTCGGCGAGTTTTCCAGCGATTACTCGCACAGTAACGAGTCCAATGCAAGTCAATGGCAATCCTAGTTTTGTCAAAGTTTACTTTTTCTCACTCGCTAGACTCGCTATATCACATCGCTATGTAGCTGAATCTCCCCAAATCGTTTAAACAATCGCACCGCTTCACGGATACCCGCTGTCAGCAGCGAGTCTGAGCGAGTCTGAGCGAGTCTGAGCGAGTCTACGAATCCGAGTCCTGTATACTGTATTCGGGACTCGCGAATACAGAATCTGTTATGTTCCGACAAAGCTTCCTAGACAGCCTAGAGTGTTAGGTCAGAAAACTTGTGAAGATGGACAAGCATGTTAGCCAATCATATTCAGTAATGCCACAGCCATGTTGGTTGTGGCAGGACTATGATTGGCTTCTGTCCATCGTGATGCCTATGTCATGTATGAGAGGCGAGGCTGTATATAAGCCTTGCCACTGCCATTTTGGGCACATTCCTGTGAAGATCTGAGCTAGAGCAGGGTAAGGTAGATGCTGGAGCAGATCATAGGGAGTGTCAGTCAGTGTAGGGAAACTTCAAGATTCCTTATATTTAACCCAAACAGCTCTTGTGAGAGCTACCAGGAGGACAGAGGAGTACTGTGTAGAGGACTGTAGGCAGGCAGGCAGGCAGGAAGAGCAGCCTTACAGTGCACACAGGACCGACCTCATAGCTTAGCTTACTCACTCAGCTGTCCTAAAGCTGAAGTCAGAGGCTTAGCTGAGGTACTATCTATTTTTTTGCACCTGATAGATTTTGGGTCATAATAACCCCTTCAGCTTTATTTTCTCTGTGGCAGACCAGTGCGTTGCTGCTCTCCTACCTGCAAATAGCATGTACGCCACCTGCTTGTTCGACTACTTGTGCGCACTTAATAATTTTTGCAGGGACTAGTGTGCTGCTACACAGCACGGACACATTTCTTACTTTAGGTGCACTTTTAAAATATAACCTTTAATAAATATTTGTTAAAATAACAAAAAGTGTTCTCCCACACCTAGTGTCTATAAAACACACATTACAGACAGGGATGGGACAATATCCCTATTAAACCCTGTTTCTTGCTCTCTTGTTATCATATAATTTGGATAAAAACCACAGACATGGACACAGCAGCAAAAAACTGTTGCGAGTTGGGTTTCCAAAACGGCAATGCGAGCGCTTTCCGAGACATCTGCGATTTGTAAATCACCCATTACTCGCTATTACTCGCTTCCCCATCCATTAACATTGGACTCGCTAGACTCGCAACGAGTAGCGAGTCCCGGGCTAGCAGTCAAGCGATTCCGAGTAATTTAGGACTCGCCCATCACTAATCACCATCCATTCCCATTGTACTTAGGTGCATCCAAATAAATGGTCCACCCTGTACATATATATACATATATATATATATATATATATATATATTATATATTAAGCTAGCAGAGATATAATACTGGCGGTATCATATATGTTCCAGTACGGTGGCTACTGTTATCATTGTACTTTATTATCTTTGAGGCAATCATTGTTTTTCTATCTTGGTTTCTGCCTGCATGGATCTCTTTATTTACTTTTTATCCAAGAGGTATGTTACTCTTGGTTGCAGACATAAAATGAGAATTCTGAATGCTACACAGGAGATGTGAGCACAATCCACTAAATTAATGGAATCAACACCAGCTGGAAAGAAAACATGCAATGCAGAGTTGGCTTCTCTGTGGACTATATATTCTGAGGACTTCTGGGAGCCTATGAACACCATGATTAAGGCACTGCTGAAACGTGTCAATTTTTTTGGGGGCGGGTGGGCTTGCTTTTGTATTTTTGTAACTTATTTTGTCTTATTTAATTCCAATTTTGCATATGCCTGGGATTCAAACTTTTATTGCTTGCTGCAGAGTACTTTTTTTCTTTAGAAAAAAAAATTTAGAAGAGAAATTGTTTTTCAATAGTGTAAGATAGAGTCAGCTTTTTAGCCAAACAGTCAAACTGATGCCAAATATGCCCCAGCTGAAATAAAAAACACAAAAACATGGCACATTATTAAATCACTCACCTTTCACAGCTGGTTTTCTTTCAAGTTTCTTTGATAATGTTTCTGAGAATGGCAAAATATTTCATTATTATTAATATTATTATTTGTTATATGTATTATTATGGAACTACATCAACATTAATCATGTGTTTTTAAAGTGAATCTGTCACCCCCTTTGGGCATTTTAAACTATGCCAACCAGCATTTACATGATGTAAATGGGGTTCTACTAACCCCTGTATGTGCCGTCACTGGCCCCCATACCTGAAATATGAACTTTTATTATGTCCAGAGCTGGCCTCCTACTAAGACGGTAGGATGCTGTTTAGACCGGGTTGATGGTGTTCTCGCTACCCCTCCAGGCTGCTAAACCCACCCTGCAGTTTTCAAACTTTCTGCCCCTCCTCTGGCCGACACGGTGAGTGACAGCCACACTAGGGCTGGCGCAGTTGAGGGGGTGACCGCCTTGCATTGAATAGTGCCGATGTCTCGCGAGACTTCACAAATCTCGCGAGATGCCGGCAATATGCACGGACTGCTCGGGAACTTTGAAAACTGCAGAGCGGGTATAGCAGCCTGGAAGGGCGGCGAGAACAACATCCACCCAGTCTAAACAGCATCCTACTGGTCTCAGTAGGAGGCCAGGTCTTGACATAATAAAAGTTCATATTTCAGGTATGAGGGGCCAGTCTAGGCACATACAGGGGTTACTAGAACCTCATTTACATCATGAAAAAGCTGGTGGTCATAGTTTAAAATGCCCAAAGGGTTAACAGGTTCCCTTTAATTATGGACTGCTATGACATTTCCAAGAAAAAGGATACTTTAAAAACTGTTGTGGACCAAACTGCATGTGACTAGTCAAAAACGCAAATAAGCTGTGGATTCTCCCCACACACTTCACTAGAGTGATAGGTCTGTCTTCCCATTCTGTGCATACATATGGATAGACCTGTCAATCAATGGTGGCAGAGTGAGAAGCTGCTTAGGACTTGTCTTTTTGACTAGTCACCCATGAAGCTTGGACCCGACCAACTTCTAAAGAGTAACCCTAATTCATATATATCAAATCTCTGTATATATATATATATATATGGGTTAAGTGCACAATCTGGCTAGTGGCTGGAACCTTTCTCTTTTAGTTTATAGATTGTTCTTGGTCTCGGTGTCTATTAATAACATAGTGTATTGATATAACCCTTTCTCGGGAATTTTATTGAACTTCTTTAAAACAATTTTAAAACAATTAATCACATCTAAAAACAATGATTTTTATAAAGGTTTTTTTTAAAACTAGATTTTTTTGGGTTAGGAGGGATCTTGATACAGTAATATGAGTCCCTCCTTCTGGTGCTTCCTCCCGTTGTCCCTCTCTGTATGCCTATAATATAAATATATGTGTATTACTGTTGTACCCCTTGATTTTTTTGGCTTCCAGTATGTTAATTTATTTACCTTTGTTATGTTGCTGGGGTTCTTTCCTTTTGTAATGATTGTCTTGCTTTGTTGCTTCAGTGTCAACCTGCAATTATTCAGCCACAAAGGCGCCCACCTGACAGAAGAGGAGATCTGCGGCATCTTGATCACGCGCCCAGATCTATCTCCATAGTGAGGAGAGAGAAGACCGAACGCCAAATAGAGGAGAATCCAAATAGAAGGCAATAAGTAAGTGCCTAAACAGGGGAGAATTAAGCTGCCAGCAGCAGCAGTGACTGAAAGATATAATGTACATTTCAGAGAGGAGAGATAGAAACTAGAAGGAGGAGAGAACCACATTGAATGAAATTCAACACAAAGGTATAGAAAAGTCAGAGTATGACCACTGCAGTAGAGAAATAACATGAATGATAGGGCAATGTTGTGATTGCAGAAAGAAATAAGGACAACACTGACCGCGCCAAGGCAAAAAAGACAGTTATACCATACAGGTGAGAACAAAGAGGAATAATTCCAAATCCTGGTAAAAAGTAGGGTAAATTACAAACTGAATAATTGCAGGTTGACACTGTAACAACAAAGCAAGACGATCATTACAAAAGGAAAGAACCCCAGCAATATAACTTAGGCCCCTTTCACATCAGCGTTTTTTTTAAATCGCAGCAGATGCGGTGAAAAAAACCATAACCGTGACACTTGCGGCACAGTTGCGGCAATCCCCATGCAATGTCTATGGGGCTTGCAGTAAGGGTGCGGCAGGTGCGGTATCGGCACTTGACGGCAGGCGCCGCCACAAAAAAAACGCAGTCAGCAGCGTTTTTTTTCGCAGCTGCACCTGCCGCAAGTGCCGAAACCGCACTTGCCGCACCCTTACCACAAGCCCCATAGACATTGCATGGGGCTTGCCGCAACTGTGCCGCAAGTGTCGCGGTTATGCGTTAATCGCGGCAGATGCGGTTTTTTCACCGCATCTGCCGCGATTTAAAAAAAACGCTGATGTGAAAGGGGCCTAAGGTAAATAAATTAACATATACTGGAAGTCAAAAAAATCAAAGGGTACAACAGTAATACACATATATTTACAGTATATTACAGGCATACAGAGAAGGACAACATGAGGAAGCACCAGCAGGAGGGACTCATACTACTGTATCAAGATCCCTCATAACCCAGAAAATCTAGTTTTAAAAAAACCTTTATAAAAAATCATCGTTTTTAGATGTGATTAATTGTTTTAAAATTGTTTTAAAGAAGTTCAATAAAATTCCCGAGAAAGGGTTATATCAATACACCGTGTTATTAATAGACACCGAGACCAAGAGCAATCTATAAACTAAAAGAGAAAGGTTCCAGTCACTAGCCAGATTGTGCGCTTAACCCATATATATATATAGAGAAAGATTGGATATATATGAATATGGTTTTAACAAGTAAAGGGTTTACAGACACACAGCATCACCCGGGGCAGACAGCTGCCAATCATAATAAGGGAGCTCCAGTGTTTAAGGTGTGGATACACAAATATCAGTAGTTAACTTCTAAAGTATGTTTTTCAAACATATATTGCTGAAATCACACAGCCAGTGTCTGATACATGTGGTCATTGGATTTCAGAACAAATCCGCTGCCAGGTTTTCTGTGTTGGTTCATATTTTACATGATTTCTCATCTTTTTCTTGTACCATCATTTATTTCTTATTAAAGCTACTGCACTACATGTATTAAAGTACAAACCAAAAAAAAAACTAAAGCACTCTTGAGATATTAGATGAGGGTAAAGTGGTAACCCAACTTAGGGCCATTTACTGAGGTTGATGGTTCTTAAAGGGAACAAGTCATCTGGATTTTGGACTATAAAACCTTCTACAGAAATAGTTTTAATTCAGCATAGGTAAACATATCCTAGTAATTTAATCAAAAGCTACATAATCTGAAAGTGGTGTTTTATATGCAAAAATACAGCTTACTAGATCCATTTAAAACATTGTCATTGTTTGAAAATAAAATATGTATACCGAGGAGCAAAAGGGTAACACTGTTTTGAATTTTTGACATTCAGACTTCAATTCTCACCGTAAACTACAGGTTTGAGTGTGAGACTACATTAATTTTATAGACCATCATCTTGGCTATCTCATATATAGATTTGACTGGTAACTACTTAGCATATGATTAGTTCTGCAGATTCTTGTCATGTCACTGCATTATTGCTGTACTCCTCTGAAAAAATCAAAATCTACATTTTATAATTTGTTTGTATTTTGTAAATCCATCTTTGTTTTTTTGGAGCCAACAATTCTTATGATATTGAAGTCAAATCAAAGGTTGCGGGAATGCATAGCTTAATCCTTAAATGGGGTTGCAACAGAATGCATGGGAATTAATCCATACTTGAAAAAGAGAAAAAGGCCATGCATATACAGAACAACAAATACTATTAAGAACAATTCAAAGCAAATAGGTCTGATGACCCAGGTTGCAGAATAAAAGAGGACCCCTTGCCTGAATGCAGCATGTGACGAAATGGACCCTTTAATATATAATGTAGGAGGATTTCTTATTCATCCAGACATATCATATTGCATTTTGGTTTGTGGGCTTGTAATGGTCAAAGAGAATTTCTTACAGTATTGTCATAGATTTCTGTGGTTAAAGTTTAATTATCTAACCTGTTTGTCATTGAAGGCCAGAGAACTTAATTATGCTAATCGTCCATTGTCTATTACCCTGTGAATGTTGATTCCATGTCCAGGGGCCCCAGCCACGATTGTTTAAGTGTCATTGATTGCAGACTCAATGTCTCAGACTAACATTCCATTGTATCACTGCTAGCATTTGGATTGAGATAGGACTAAAATATGTTAAATGAGGATTGGAGTTCAGCCAATGAAAAGACTATGTTATTGCACCAATCATGACGTCCCCAATATCCTACAATGAGGGCTGAGGGTATATAAGGAGGACTGTTCACTTTGACCAGTAGATTGGAGATTGCAGATTGGAGATTGAAGATTATAGTTAGATTCTGTCTAGTGGCCTCAGTCTAGGGATTTTCGGTCCCGGCTAGAGGTCACTGGATTGGATACAGGCAGCTAATCGAGGGTCTTCGGATCCGATTAGCGAGCCATAACCCCAGGCCTAGGCATTTCGGTGCCGACCAAGGGGATCAGAACACGGACTAAAGAACCACAAGGACCTCAGTATCGGATTACCGGATTCGGCTGTGATGACAAAGACTACATAAGGATGAGGAAGCAACCCAGGTTGGGACGATACAGTCACCTGGCTACAGACTTTGCCGTGCTACATTCTAATCCCTGGTGAGCCAGCGGAAGGGTGAGACTCTGTTGCCTGTTGTTACATTTATGTGTTGTGCTTGGTTATGCGTTATATGCTGTTAACTGTTTGGGGATCCAATAAAGCCTTGATATTGTGATTCCCTCACCCTGTGTTGTCTGAGTAGTGTTCCGCCCACGGTTAAGGAGCTCGGGCGCTCAGCTGGGGATGAGCCCTGGTCCACGCTGTCTTTGTAAAGGTGGCTGGGCCTGCGGACGAGAGCACCCACTGACACCCGGGTCTCCACAATTGGTGGCAGCGGTGGGACTCTACTCAGCCTGGTTTATCCAGGGGAGCTGCAGGGGACTGGTGTTCGTGGACACCGTCCAAGGGCTCAACAACCAGGGGGCATATAAGCATACCCAGCAGGCCATAGGTGAGGCATTCAGGTTTCGGACGTTGCCATGTCCAACCCCACCAGCTCAGCCATGGGACAAGGGCCGGAGAGGAGATACGGCAGCAGCAGTAAATGGATGCTACAGGATCTGTGCCAGAGGAGAAATATTGAATACAGGAACGCTGACACTCGGTCGGCTTTGATTCAGAAATTGGTCCATTGGGACACCCAGAATGATGGTGAGGATGATGAGGACCCCGCCGACGTGGTACCAGAGAATGTAAGTTGTGCACCACATCATGGATCCAGTGAATATCGTGAAATCACCAGGTCCACAGCAGTCCAAATCAAGGAGAGCTTGGCTGCATTGGGGCCAAAAGCCTCAAGAGAAGAGAGGGCTTGGGTTCTGGGAAATATTTTAGGAATTCCAGCTCACCAACTGCTACCCCCAGCCGCTCGAGTAGGATTATTCCGCTACCCATTAGAAGCCCCATCAGGACAAAGGTATGCAGACAGGATACGTGACTTGCCCAATCCACAGCGCTGTTATACGTGTGGACGTCTTGGACATATGGACAAAGATTGTCGCCAACACCGGGGCCCCATGCCTGGAGCTCATCGGCCAGCACAGCCAGTCCAGGTCAGTGACGTCCAAGCCCCGGGACAACCAGAAACTGATTCTGTCCACATCCTGGTAAGCCCAGCTATTGTTTCTCCAGACCCTGTACCCTGTTCCCAATTAACCATCTCCCTGGCTGAGGGTCAGTGCTCAGACATCCCTTCGGAAGGTGTGCAGCTAGCCGAGGCGAACGACCAGGGAGAGGACAAGTTGGAGCTTACAGACAGTGACCCTACACCTGTTATTTTGGAGCCTGAGCAGGGAGAGGACAAGTTGGAGTTTACGGACAACGTCCCTATCCCTGTTGCTTTGGGAACTGACCAGGAAGAGGTCGATGTGGAGCTTATAGACTGTGACCCTACACCTGCTATTGTGGGAACTGACCAGGAAGAGGTCGATGTGGAGCTTATAGACTGTGACCCTACACCTGCTATTGTGGGAAATGACCAGGAAGAGGTCGATGTGGAGCTTATAGACTGTGACCCTACACCTGCTATTGTGGAAACTTACCTGGAAGAAGTCAATGTGGATCTTGAAGACAGCATCCCCACCCCTGTTAGTTTGGAGCCTGAGCAGGGAGAGGACAATTTGGAGTTTATGGACAATGTCCCTATCCCTGTTGCTTTGGAGACTGACCAGGAAGAGCTTGATGTGGGATTTGTGAGCAGCTTCCCCACACCTGTTGTTTCAGGGGCTAACCAGGAGGAGGTTGAAGTGGGGCTCATGGATGGCCCCCCCACATCTGTTGTTTTGCAAGCTGACCCAGGACAAGGACTGTCCAGCCAGTGTGTCACAGCCATCACCATCATCCAGGAAGCCAAGCAGCACCCTGATGTGGATCTTGCTACCCCACCTTCTGAGGATAATTCATGTTCCCAGCCACCATCATTCTCCTCTGAGCCATCAACAGTGAGTACACCTAGCCAGACTGTGGCCATTGACTTGTGGGGAATTGATAGCCAGAAGTTTATGGGAGCCCAACTCCTGAATCCCATTTTACTGCTTGTCCACAATATGTCTGCCCATCCTGGGGGAGGTAATCTGGGGAGGTGTATAGATGGAAGCCTCGATTGCTGACTTCACCATTAAAAAAGACAATGCCGCCAAGAGGAGAAGGATGACCCGAGACTTATCACATCTGACTGCTCTGTCTGGCTAAATAAGAAGGGGGAGGAATGTGACGAAATGGACCCTTTAATATATAATGTAGGAGGATTTCTTATTCATCCAGACATATCATATTGCATTTTGGTTTGTGGGCTTGTAATGGTCAAAGAGAATTTCTTACAGTATTGTCATAGATTTCTGTGGTTAAAGTTTAATTATCTAACCTGTTTGTCATTGAAGGCCAGAGAACTTAATTATGCTAATCGTCCATTGTCTATTACCCTGTGAATGTTGATTCCATGTCCAGGGGCCCCAGCCACGATTGTTTAAGTGTCATTGATTGCAGACTCAATGTCTCAGACTAACATTCCATTGTATCACTGCTAGCATTTGGATTGAGATAGGACTAAAATATGTTAAATGAGGATTGGAGTTCAGCCAATGAAAAGACTATGTTATTGCACCAATCATGACGTCCCCAATATCCTACAATGAGGGCTGAGGGTATATAAGGAGGACTGTTCACTTTGACCAGTAGATTGGAGATTGCAGATTGGAGATTGAAGATTGGAGTTAGATTCTGTCTAGTGGCCTCAGTCTAGGGATTTTCGGTCCCGGCTAGAGGTCACTGGATTGGATACAGGCAGCTAATCGAGGGTCTTCGGATCCGATTAGCGAGCCATAACCCCAGGCCTAGGCATTTCGGTGCCGACCAAGGGGATCAGAACACGGACTAAAGAACCACAAGGACCTCAGTATCGGATTACCGGATTCGGCTGTGATGACAAAGACTACATAAGGATGAGGAAGCAACCCAGGTTGGGACGATACAGTCACCTGGCTACAGACTTTGCCGTGCTACATTCTAATCTAATCTCAGCTGGGGATGAGCCCTGGTCCACGCTGTCTTTGTAAAGGCGGCTGGGCCTGCGGACGAGAGCACCCGCTGACACCCGGGTCTCCACACAGCATACATGCTGCATTCAGTGCTGCACTTAGATTCTAATCCATGGAGGGTGACAGGTCCTCTTTAAAGACAAATATAAGTGTATTTGATTATCCAAATTTAACAAAGGTTCTGGATTAGGTGCAATGATTATGAGAAGTAGTATAACCCCCAATATTTTAATCGCTGTTCTTGTTTAAATAGCAAGGTATCCAAGATTCCTAGCAAAATGAATTCTGTGCTAGTTACATCTATGTTTTGCTATATGACATTCAATGAAGAGATAATGTGGAAAAAGTGCCTTTATTCAATGAAGAGGTAAGTCAGGTCAAGTTATTGCATATCACATCCACCCTCACTCAATCATAACATCAGTGGCTGCAACATGGGCATCTGGGGACCTTACGTGTTCTGCTGCTAACAGCAGCTTCCTCATGTACACTGTGGAGCAAAAGGGTAACACTGTTTTGACTTGTTTACAGTCATGCTTCAAGCCTCACTATAAAGTACAGCTTTGAGTGTGAGACTACTTTTATTTTATAGAAAATCATCTTGGCTATCTTGGCTACATACATTTGACTAATAACTATTTAGCATATGATCAGTTATGCAGATTTTTGTCATGTCACTCCATTGTTACTGTACTTCTCTAAAAAAATCAAAATCTTCATTTTTATAATTTTTTTTAGGATTTTGTAAATGCATCTTTCTTTTTTAGAAGCCAACGATTCTTATGATGATATTAAAGTCAAGGCTGTGCCTCCTTTTTTGCACTACGATTCCAAACTTGTGAAATGTGAATCACATGGTGCTTGAATGCCTCTGATTTCACCATTACAAATAAGAGGGTGCATATTCATGGTCCGGAGTAGCTGTGTTTGGATACAACTCCTCTGGACCTGAGTGAAGCCGCGGGTGCCCGCAGGGAGACCGCAGCCGCCCTGTACTCACCAAGTGCGGCGGGTGCGGGGCGGCTTCTCCCTGCAGTCACCCGATGGGAGCCACTTCCCACTCCGGAGCATGAAATGAACATGCTGTGGAGGAATGGAATGGCAGTAACCCACACCGCAGCTCCAAAGATGCTACGGGCAGGGTAAGCATAGTGAGGATGGGATTTCTTGAAATCCAATCTACTATGCTAGTACTGTACTACGCAGCATTTTGGATGCATCGGCAAGATGATGCGTCCAAAACGCTGCATATCCTGATCATGAGGATGCACCCTTATACAAGCCACCTCCACTGCCATGTTTGTCACACCAGAATTGATAGACCTTGTGATGAGTAGACTTGTTGATGACAATATTTTTGCAAGGATGTCCACCTCTTGGCATTTGAATGGCTGAACAGAATTACTTTCATATTCTTTCAACTGTCATGGAACTCAGATGATGCAGTTTGGCAATTTTCTAGTCCGAGAGACTGCTATCGATAAGTTGGATCATGCTGTTTTTCTTTTCTTGGGAAATCTTCTTCATTGCTGCTTCTCAATTCGATCCAGTTTCCTTTCCCTTGGTAGTCAACTTTGTAACACAGTTTTTAGGTTATGTGAGAACTGGTTGTAATTTGTAGTATACAGAAAGAAAAAGATTTTTCAAATACCAGAAATAAATAGTAACATTACAACAATATGCATAACTAATTATATGCTAAATAGTTGACTGTCAAATTTATTTGAATAGTCATATATAGAGTCTAAAAGCCAAATATGCAAAACTGTGTTACCCTTTTGCTTGTCAGTGTACATCATCTGGTTGACCCGCTAAGTATAAGTCACATTTCATGCATTACATGCATGGCTATTGAATTAGATGACTGAAATGTAATAAAGCATTCAGGACAATACAGGAGAAATGCATGTCTGGCAGCAATTTCACTGATGACAGCAGTTAATTTTTCCATAGATATAAATTGCTTTACTGGTCACCAGTTGATCTTTTTTATAAAAGGTTTTACTTTTTAGGATACCTAAATTCTAAGCACTTTTTCCGCTTACCTTTCTTTCTCTCAGTTGTAGCTTTTTTCAGTGTTTTCAATGGTACTGCTAAAACACATTATCAAAAAAAATATATACCAGTAAATAAGAAGCAACTAATATAGCCTACAACGTTAAAGTTAATGTATATTTAATTTGCATACTTTACAATGCATTGATCACATAAATGTGGATTGTGATTTTTTTGGGTTGTCATTGAAGACTATAGGGAATTTCTCTTGACATTTCAATAGCACATAAAAGTTTTACAGTCAACTTTTATCATTCAGGAACATAAAATCAATGATTTATTATTTCACTTACAACTGTCTATTTATATTTCAAAGGGAATGTAACTAGTTCTGAAGAACTGAATGGTTCAGGTCAAAGTGGTACATTTTATTTTTGATTGAAGTGTTAATAAACTGAATTTAGAAACAATTTCCTATTTTAAAACATTGAAAAGGAGGAAAGAACCAGAAAGCATGTACAAATGACCGGGATCAGAGAAACAGACCAATAATTCAAAAAAATTTTTTTGTAAATCTTTATTAACAATAATACAGAGAAATATGAGCAAAAAACAAAAACAGAATAAAAACACTTAAAATGTGTGATGGGAAACCACCAACACAGCAATAACTATGGCCCCAGATGTCATCAGAATAGCTGTATCATGAGACCCAAACATGGGTTTAAATATTTGATTAGGACCTGCTGGTGACTAGACTCACAGGAAGGCAAGCCTGCTGACATGAAAGAATGAAAAAAACAAGAGATTCCAGGACAATATAGGTGGCATTGATCAAAAAACAAGAAAATCATGAATAGCAATCATCAAACCCAGTTGAAAGATGATGCAGCTCAGCTAATAATGAATCAGAATATATTGCACCAATGTACAAAACAGTGAGATGCGACTCATAGACTCCTGTGATAAAGTATAGTACAGGGACCTAATGTCCCTTATGGAGTAACAAGAATGAAAGTCACAAATGCTATAATGTCAGTCCTGCCTAGGAGCTAATTAAGGACAAAGTTCTGAGCTCAAAAACACAGGTCTAGGAGAGCACACCATAAACTGGAATGGTCAGTTCAGTTAATGCTGAGGCATCAAAAATCAATCACCTGTGAGCAGGGTGAGAAAACATGAAGGATAAACAAAAGTCAGGACAATGCAATACCAGTGCCTGGAAAAGGAATCAAAAATAAGTTATAGTCACCATAGCAGGTCAGGAGACCAGGGGCACATAGCAGCAGGGACCGACGCGTATCGCCGCTCTAACACAACGGCTTCATCCTCGGGAAGCACCCTGCTCACAGGTGATTGATTTTTGATGCCTCAGCATTAACTGAACTGACCATTCCAGTTTATGGTGTGCTCTCCTAGACCTGTGTTTTTGAGCTCAGAACTTTGTCCTTAATTAGCTCCTAGGCAGGACTGATATTATAGCATTTGTGACTTTCATTCTTGTTACTCCATAAGGGACATTAGGTCCCTGTACTATACTTTATCACAGGAGTCTATGAGTCGCATCTCACTGTTTTGTACATTGGTGCAATATATTCTGATTCAATATTAGCTGAGCTGCATCATCTTTCAACTGGGTTTGATGATTGCTATTCATGATTTTCTTGTTTTTTGATCAATGCCACCTATATTGTCCTGGAATCTCTTGTTTTTTTCATTCTTTCATGTCAGCAGGCTTGCCTTCCTGTGAGTCTAGTCACCAGCAGGTCCTAATCAAATATTTAAACCCATGTTTGGGTCTCATGATACAGCTATTCTGATGACATCTGGGGCCATAGTTATTGCTGTGTTGGTGGTTTCCCATCACACATTTTAAGTGTTTTTATTCTGTTTTTGTTTTTTGCTCATATTTCTCTGTATTATTGTTAATAAAGATTTACAAAAAAATTTTTTTGAATTATTGGTCTGTTTCTCTGATCCCGGTCATTTGTACATGCTTTCTGGTTCTTTCCTCCTTTTCATTATTGGTGTATAGCATGTGACTGGTGGATCGCCCTCTAGTGCCACTCTAACACATTTTCTTTGCAATACTATTTTAAAACATTAACATATAAATTCCCAAGATGAAATAAATCCTTTATTTTACGCTCTGGATTAATTCTACCATTACAATTTTATATTCTATTCTTCAATGTTCAAGTTGCATCAAAAGCTAATTAAAATGTTCTGAAAATAAATATGTAGTTGCATATAGCCGCATGCTCTCCACAAGGAGAATAGCTATTCCCCCAGACCTATATAAAAAATTATTTATCAATTGGTACAACAGCCCTAAAGGCAGTGTAGGGGCTCACTAAAAGGGAAATTTATAAATAGAAATACTGAACATTTTACATTCATGGGTAAATTTGGACATGTTAAATTAGGACTCTCATTACTGTAAGGCTGTGGTCAGATGAGTGTTGATTCTCTCATGCGAGAGAGTCAGACTGATTGATTATGGAAATGACACTTCGATTAATGTCTGATCTGAGTAGGATCCGAGTGTCATCTTAGTGTGATCTGATTCTATTGCATCAGAGAATTCAAGCACCCTATTAGGAGAGGATGCCAAACAAAGTTTCTCCATTTTCTCCATTCTGTGAGTCCATGGAAATCAGACTGCACTCCGATATCATAGAGTGCAGTCACATGCACCCATCCCTGGTCGGTGATTGGATATCACTTGTCTGAATTGTATGGTGATGAGAGTGAGCCCTTAAATTCAGAGTAGAACACCTAGAAAAGGATATGGTTCATTTTCACATCAGTATTTTTGCATCAGTGTTTTTATGCCAAAGCCAGGAGTGGAACTTACAGAGAAAAAATAGAGTAGAAAGATTTACAACTGTTCTGTGTTTTGGTGACACTCCTAATTTTGGCATGCAGATACTAATGAAACACTGATTAAAAATACTGACGCGTGAGTGAGGTCTCGTGGGTTAAGAGGTTGTAAGTGGCTTCCAAATTCAAAAAGGACTTGTGTGTCACGACCCGCGTTGCTTACATTAATGCAATCATATAATGATCATCATCACAAGATTCTCCTTTTATTCCTCCTTGATCACTACTCCCTGAGGAAGGAGTCATTACTGGCTCCGAAACTCGTAGGAGGAATAAAAGGAGAATCTTGTGATGATGATCATTGTCTGATTGCCTTAATGTAAGCAGCGTGGGTCGTGACACACGAGTCCTTTTTGAATTTGGAAGCTATGTTGATCGTATGAGTGTTGACCCTGCAGCAGTTATTGTTACCTGCCTTCAAGCTGGTTGTGGGCTACACAACCTTCCCAGGTGAGCGTATAACTTTTGGTAAGTCTAATCGCATAAAAATATAAGACCCTATTGGCACTTCTTTCCTTTCTAGGAAATTCATCAAGAGGTTGTAAGTAGCACATCAACATGTTTTGCTTTCATTTATAAGGGTAAGAAATCACAAGCAAGTGATACCTGCAAAGAGGGTCCAGGATAAAAAGCAGCTATTTTCTTTGCTGAATTTATAGGCAGGTGAAAGCTGTCTAAAGGACAATATGCTGGTTGCAGTGAAATTATGGACACATTGTTCTATTTTGTTGCCGTGTACAAATGGAACAATGTGTCCGTGATTTCACTGCAACCAGCAAATTGCCAGTGAAATTGCCTAGCAATATTGCCGCGTGTGACGATACCTTAAAACACAAATATCTATGAAGAACAGGGCTAGAATTTTGGATCACAATGTAGTGCCCAGTTTCAAATAGAGGGTTTTGTGTCTTAGATCATGGGTCTTCCAGCATATTAATAACCTCAAATATATTTCAAGAAGCACCCTGAAATGGATGGAAACAAAGCTCTGGAAAGCTCTGAAGTGGCCAGCAATGAGTCCAGATCTAAATCCCATTAAACACTTGTAGAGACATCTTGGTAGAAGGCACCCTTAAAAATACAGGCCTGGAGAAGTTTGCAAAAAAAGTCCTCATGATAGATGCATGAAAATGAAGGTGGGCTTTTAGACAAAATTATGTCCAATTTTCCTTATTTTTCCTGCATTAATGTGTGGGATATATATCTATTATATAATCGCGAATCGAAAATCCGCCCCTCTCGGCGCAACTTCCGGCGTGGTCATGTGGATACGCGCGAAGCATTGGCCGCTAGGCGGCCATTGCGAGCCGTTCTAACTTCACTCGCAATGGTCGCGCAGCGGCCATTGCGAGTCGCAGGCACACGCCGAAGCATTGGCCGCGAAGCGGCCATTGCGAGCCGTGTGCCTGCAACTCGCAATGCCCACGCAGCGGCCATTGCGACTCGCCGCCCGACCTGCTTCCGCTCCCCGCTACCCACAACTCGCCCGGGGAACATGGAGCGGCCTCAGCCTCAGCTCCCCGCTAACCACTGCCCACCTCCCACTATGGAGCTGCCCCCTGTGCCTCCCCCCCAGCCCCGATCCACAGCCCAGCACCGCTCCCCAGCCCCGCACCGCCACCCAGCAACGCGAACAAAGCCACAGCATGGGGCTGTAGCGTACACCGCTATGGTATACTACAGCCCCATGCCGCTCGCGCTATACCCTACACCCCGCCGCCCTTAAGCCCCGCCGCATACTAAACCCCCGCCGCCTAAGCCCCTACACCCTAAGCCCGCCTCCTAAGCCCCTACTCCCTAAGCCCCGCCTCTCCTACCCCCCCACCGATACCCCCTAAGCCCCGCCGCCTACCCCCTAACTCCGCCGCACCTAAGCCCCTACCCCCTAAGTCCGCCGCATCCTAAGCCCCCACCGATACCCCCTAAGCCCCGCCGCCTACCCCCTAAGTCCGCCGCACTTAAGCCCCTACCCCCTAAGTCTGCCGCCCCCCCTAAGCCCCGCCGCATCCTAAGCCCCCACCGATACCCCCTAAGCCCCGCTGTCTACTCCCTAAGTCCGCCGCACCTAACTCCCTACCCCCTAAGTCCGCCGCCCCTAAGCCCCTACCCCCTAAGCCCCGCCGCATCCTAAGCCCCCACCGATACCCCCTAAGCCCCGCCGCCTACCCCCTAAGTCCGCCGCACTTAAGCCCCTACCCCCTAAGTCCGCCGCCCCTAAGCCCTAAGCCCCGCCGCATCCTAAGCCCCCACCGATACCCCCTAAGCCCCGCCGTCTACTCCCTAAGTCCGCCGCACCTAACTCCCTACCCCCTAAGTCCGCCTCCCCTAAGCCCCTACCCCCTTAGCCCCGCCGCATCCTAAGCCCCCACCGATACCCCCCAAGCCCCGCCGCCTACCCCCTAAGTCCGCCGCACCTAAGCCCCTACCCCCTAAGTCCGCCTCCCCTAAGCCCTAAGCCCCGCCGCATCCTAAGCCCCCATCGATACCCCCTAAGCCCCGCCGTCTACTCCCTAAGTCCCGCCGCACCTAAGTCCCTACCCCCTAAGTCCGCCGCCTACCCCCTACCCCCTAAGCTCCGCCGCCTACCCCCTAAGTCCGCCGCACCTAAGTCCCTACCCCCTAACTCCGCCGCCCCTACCCCCTAATCCGCCGCCCCTAAGCCCCTACCCCCTAAGCCCCGCCGCATCCTAAGCCCCCACCGATACCCCCTAAGCCCCGCCGCCTACCCCCTAAGTCCGCCGCACCTAAGCCCCTACCCTCTAAGTCCGCCACCCCTACCCCCTAAGCCCCGCCGCATTCTAACCCCCCACCGATACACCCTAAGCCCCGCCGCCCACCCCCTACTCCCTAAGCCCCGCCGCCTCCTAAGCTCCTTCCGCTGTCCCCCGCCGCTCTCGCTAAGACCTAAGGCCCTACACCCTAAGCCCCCGCCGTCCCCTAACCTAACGCCGCCGTCGATCACTTACATGTCTTCTTCTACATCTGATCGTCCGTCCGATCCACAAGTCCTCCGTCCGGCCAGGCGTCCTCTTCGTCCGGCCC
This sequence comes from Allobates femoralis, assembly GCA_033576535.1. Classification (NCBI taxonomy): domain Eukaryota; kingdom Metazoa; phylum Chordata; class Amphibia; order Anura; family Aromobatidae; genus Allobates; species Allobates femoralis. The sequence continues at coordinate 340,616,592 of JARQOC010000001.1, forward strand.
CGGGAGTCTTCTCTCTTCTTTCCGCCATCTCCGGCTCTTCGTCTGGCCCCGGGGGTCTTCTTTCTTTTTTCCGCCATCTTCCGGCTCCGACGTCCTCTTCACTTCTCATTGCGATAGAATGGACGAAAAATCCTCCATTCTATCTGTATGAGATGTGAGCCGCTCTTCTGATTGGTCGCTGTCTACTGCCGTCAGCCAATCAGAAGAGCGCCTCACTTCTCATAGACATACATTAGCGGTGTGTCGGCGAATTTAAGGCCGGGCCCCTGGTTCTATTTTCTGGCCATAAAATCGCCGACACACCGCTAATGTATGTCTATGGGAGTTTTAAAAATGGCGCCGCGATTCTGATTGTTCGCTGTCTGCTAACGCCGACCAATCAGATTTTGCCCTCACTTCCCATAGACATAAATTAGCGGCGTGTCCGCGATTTTAGGTCCGGAAAATAGAACCAGGGGCCCGGCCTTAAAATCGCCGACACACCGCTAATGTATGTCTATGGGATTTTTAAAAATGTCGCCGCGATTCTGATTGGTCGCTGTCTGCTAACGCCGACCAACCAGATTTCGCCCTCACTTCCCATAGACATACATTAGCGGCGTCTCCGCGATTTTAGGTCCGGAAAATAGAACCAGGGACCCGGCCTTAAAATCGCCGACACAACGCTAATGTATGTCTATGGGATTTTTAAAAATGGCGCCGCGATTCTGATTGGTCGCTGTCTGCTAACGCCGACCAATCAGATTTCGCCCTCACTTCCCATAGACATACATTAGCGGCGTGTCCGTGATTTTAGGTCCGGAAAATAGAACCAGGGGCCCGGCCTTAAAATGGCCGACACACCGCTAATGTATGTCTATGGGATTTTTACAAATGGCGCCGCGATTCTGATTGGTCGCTGTCTGCTAACGCCGACCAATCAGATTTCGCCCTCACTTCCCATAGACATACATTAGCGGCGTGTCCGCGATTTTAGGTCCAGAAAATAGAACCAGGGGCCCGGCCTTAAAATCGCCGAGACACCGCTAATGTATGTCTATGGGATTTTTACAAATGGCGCCGCGATTCTGATTGGTCGCTGTCTGCTAACGCCGACCAATCAGATTTCGCCCTCACTTCCCATAGACATACATTAGCGGCGTGTCCGCGATTTTAAGTCCGGAAAATAGAACCAGGGGCCCGGCCTTAAAATCGCCGACACACCGCTAATGTATGTCTATGGGATTTTTACAAATGAAAAAAGTATTCACACCCCCCAAAAAGTCCTCATCAACACCCCCCAAAAAGTATTCACACCCCCCCAAAAAGTCCTCACACACCCCCAAAAAGTATTCACCCACCCCCAAAAAGTATTCACAACCCCCCAAAAAGTCCTCACACCACCCCAAAAAGTATTCACACACCCCCAAAAAGTCCTCAAACACCCCCCAAAAAGTATTCACACCCCCCCAAAAAGTATTCACACCACCCCAAAAAGTTCACCTCACAAAATCCCCCCCAAAAAGTATTCACACACCCCCAAAAAGTATTCACACACCCCCAAAAAGTCCTCACACACCCCCAAATATCCCACACCCACCCCAAAAAGTCCTCACACCCCCCCAAAAAGTATTCACACAAACACCCAAAAAGTATTCACACCCCCAAAAAAGTATCAAACCCCCCCCCACCCCCAAAAAAGTATTCACACCCCCCAAAAAAGTATTCACACCCCCCAAAAAGTATTCACACCCCAAAAAATCACACAAAAAACCACACCAAAAGATTCACCCCCAAAATCTAAACCCAAAGCTCAACCCATACCCCCCCAAGTCCTCACACCACCCAAAAAGTATCCCCCCCCAAAAGTCCTCACACCCAAAATATTCAACCCCAAAAATATCACCCCCAACCCCCCCAAAAGACACACCCCAAAGTCCCCCCAAAACCAAACCCCCAAAGTCCACCCCCCCAAAGCTCACCCCAAAGTATCACCCCAAATATCACCCCAAAAAAGATCAACCCCAAAATATTCACACCCCCCAAAATATTCACACCCCCAATATCACCCCCAAAAATACCCCCCCAAAAGTCTCACACCCAAAGTATTCACCCCCCCCAAAATTCCCCCCAAAGTCACACCCCAAAGTCCTCCCCCAAAAATATCACACCCAAACTCACCCCCAAAATATTCCACCCCAAATATCACACCCCCCCAAAAAGATTCACACACCAAAAGATTCACCCCCAACACCCCAAAAATTCACACCCCAAAAGATCACCACCCAAAAGTATTACACCCCAAAATTACCCCCCCAAAAGCTCACACCCCAAAAATTTACACCCCAAATTCACCCCCAAATATCCACCCAAAGTATCACACCAAAAGTTCAACACCCCCAAGCACCCCCAAAAGTATTCACTCCCCAAACACACCCCCAAAAAGTATCCACCCCAAATCCCCACCCCAAAATTCAACCCCCCCAAAAAGTTCACCCCAAAAGTCACCCCCCAAAAATTTCACACCCAAAAACACCCCCAAAAGATACACCCCAAAGTTCACACACCCCAAAGCTCACCACCCCAAAAGTTTCCCCCCAAAGTCCACCCCCAAATATCCCCCCCCAAATCCCCCCCAAAATATCACCCCAAAATCAACCCCAAAATCACACCCCCAAATTACACCCCAAATCTCACACACCAAAAATCACACCCCCAAAGTCTCACCCCAAAAAGTTCACACCCCAAAAGTATCACCCCAAAGTTAACACCCAAAAGATTCACCCCCAAAATCCCCCCCCCCCACCCCCCCAAAAACCCCCCCCTCCACCCCCTCCCCCCAAGCCCCCCAAAAACACCCCCACCCCCCACCCCCCCCAATCCCCCCTCCACCCCCACAAAAAGTCCTCACACACCCCCAAAAAGTTCACACCACCCCCAAAAAGTATCACACCCCCCAAAAAGTATTCACACACACCCAAAAAGTATTCACACACCCCCACAAAAAGTATTCAACACACCCCCAAAAAGTATTACACCCCCCAAAAAAGTATTCAACACCCCCAAAAGTATTCACACCCCCCAAAAAGTATTCACCCCAAAAGCTACACCCCCTCAAAAAGTATTCACACTCCCCCCAAAAAAGTATTCACCACCCCCCAAAAAGTATCACACACCCCAAAAAGTATTCACACACCCCCAAAAATCCTCCACACCCCCCAAAAAGTATTCACACCCCCAAAAAGTCTCACACCCCCAAAAAGTATTCACACCCCCCAAAAAGTATTCCACACCCCACCCAAAAAGTACCACACCCCCAAAAAAGTCCACACCCCTTCACACCCCCCAAAAAGTATTCACACACCCCCAAAAAGTATTAACACCCCCCCAAAAAGTTTACACCCCCCAAAAAAGTATTCACACCCCCCAAAAAGTATTCACACCCCCCAAAAAGTATTCACCCCCCCAAAAAGCCTCACACCCCCCAAAAAGTATTCACCAAACTCCCCCAAAAAGTATTCACACCCCCCCAAAAAGTATTCACACACCCCCCAAAAAGTATTCACACACCCCCAAAAAGTTCCTACACCCCCCAAAAAGTATTCACACCCCCCAAAAAGTATTCACACCCCCCCAAAAAGTTTCACACACCCCAAAAAGTTCACCCCAAAGTCTCCACCCCAAAAAGTATTCACACCCCCCAAAAATTCACCCCCAAAAAGTCCCACCCCCCCAAAAAGTTTCACACCCCCCAAAAAGTATTCACACCCCCCAAAAAGTATTCACACCCCCCAAAAAGTATTCACACCCCCCAAAAAGTCTCCACACCCCCAAAAAGTTTCACACCCCCCCAAAAAGTATTCACACCCCCCAAAAAGTCTCACACCCCCCAAAAAGTATTCACACCCCCAAAAAGTATTCACACCCCCCAAAAAGTATTCACACCCCAAAAAGTATTCACCCCCCAAAAAGTCCTCACACCCCCAAAAGTATTCACACCCCCCAAAAAGTATTCACACCCCCAAAAAGTTTCACACACCCCAAAAAGTATTCACACCCCCCAAAAAGTCTCACACCCCCCCAAAAAGTATTCACACCCCCCAAAAAGTATCCAATCACACCCCCCAAAAAGTATCACACCCCCCCAAAAAGTCCTCACACCCCCCAAAAAGTATTCACACCCCCAAAAAGTTTCACACCCCCAAAAAGTTTCACACCCCCCAAAAAGTATTCCACACCCCCAAAAAGTATTCACACCACCCCAAAAAGTCTCACACCCCCAAAAGTATTCACAACCCCCAAAAAGTATCACCCCCCCAAAAAGTATTCACACACCCCCAAAAAGTATTCACACCCCCCAAAAAGTCCTCACAACCCCCAAAAAGTATTCCACACCCCCCCAAAAAGTATTCACACCCCCCAAAAAGTCCTCCACCCCCCCCAAAAAGTTTCACACACCCCCAAAAAGTATTCACACCCCCCAAAAAGTATTCACACCCCCCCAAAAAGTATTCACACCCCCCCAAAAGTCCTCACACCCCCCCAAAAAGTATCACACACCCCCAAAAAGTATTCACACCCCCCAAAAAGTCCTCACACCCCCCAAAAAGTATTCACACCCCCAAAAAGTCCTCACACCCCCAAAAAGTATCACACACCCCCAAAAAGTCCTCCAACCCCAAAAAGTATTCACACCCCCCAAAAAGTATTCACACCCCCCCAAAAAGTCCTCACACACCCCCAAAAAGTCCTCACACCCCCCAAAAAGTATTCACACCCCCCAAAAAGTATTAACACCCCCAAAAAGTATTGACACCCCCCAAAAAGTATCACACCCCCCCAAAAAGTATTCACACCCCCCAAAAAGTATTCACCCCCCCAAAAAGCCTCACACCCCCCCAAAAAGTATTCACACCCCCCAAAGTATCCACACCCCCCAAAAAGTATTCACACCCCCCAAAAAGTATTCACACCACCCCAAAAAGTTTCACACACCCCAAAAAGTCCTCACACCCCCCAAAAAGTATTCACACCCCCCAAAAGTTTCACCCAAAAATATTCACACACCCCCAAAAAGTATTCACACACCCCCAAAAAGTCTCACACCCCCCAAAAAGTATTCACACCCCCAAAAAGTATTCACACCCCCCAAAAAGTTCACCCAAATACCACCCCCCAAAAAGTATCACACACCCCAAAAAGTATTCACACCCCCCAAAAAGTATTCACACCCCCCCAAAAAGTCCACCCCCCAAAAAGTCTCACACCCCCCAAAAAGTATTCACACCCCCCAAAAAGTATTCACACCCCCCAAAAAGTCCTCACACCCCCCCAAAAAGTATTCACACCCCCCAAAAAGTCTCACACCCCCCAAAAAGTATCACCCCCCCAAAAAGTATCACACCCCCAAAAAGTCTCACACCCCCCAAAAAGTATCACACCAAAAAGTATTCACACCCCCCAAAAAAGTATTCACACCCCCCAAAAAAGTATTCACACCCCCCAAAAAGTCCTCACACCCCCCAAAAAGTATTCACACCCCCCAAAAAGTATTCACACACCCCCAAAAAGTCCACACACCCCCCCCAAAAAGTCTCCCCCCAAAACACACCCCCAAAAAGTATTCACACCCCCCAAAAAAGTATTCACACACCCCAAAAAGTATTCACACCCCCCCAAAAAGTCCTCACACCACCCCAAAAAGTATTCACACCCCCCAAAAAGTCCCCCAATCCCCCAAAAAGTATTCACACACCCCCAAAAAGTATTCACACCCCCCAAAAAGTCCTCACACACCCCCAAAAAGTCCTCCCACCCCCAAAAAAGTATTCACAACCACACCCCCAAAAAGTATTCACACCCCCCAAAAAATCAATTCCACCACACCCCCAAAAAGTATTCACACACCCCCAAAAAGTTTTCACACACCCCCAAAAAGTATTCACACCCCCAAAATCCCACCCAAAAAAGTCTCACACACCCCCAAAAAGTCTCACACACCCCCAAAAAGCTCACACCCCCAAAAAGCCTCACACCCCCCCAAAAAGTCCTCACACCCCCCCAAAAAGTCACCCAAATCCACCCCTCCAAAAAGTCCTCACACCCCCCCAAAAATCCTCACACCACCCCAAAAAGTCACCCACCAAAATCTACACACCCCACCAAAAGTCCTCCCACCCCCCAAACACTCCTCACACACCCCCAAAAAACTCCTCACACCACCCCAAAAAGTCCTCACACACCCCCAAAAAGTCCCTCCACACCCCCAAACACTCCTCCACAACCACCCAAAATGTCCTCACACCCCCCTCACATATTCTACACACCCGATGCATTTGTATCAGGCTAACAGCTATAACTACTATAATCAAATTAATGCACGTTCTAGAATCCCGATGCATTTGCATCGGGCTCACAGCTAGTATATATATATAGTTGTTGCAGCTTGCATCTGTTTCCACTTTATTCTTTTCTGTCTTTTTTGTTTCCTGGTAGTATGCAGTTGGATATAGTGACTTCCCCCTTACTAGTCTAAGAGGGCCAATCAGGCATCATTTTGTAGATTTGTAGACATGTTTGCTTTTTTTCTGATATGTACAAACTGTTAAGGAAAGAAAGGGCAGATAGGGTCTTATCAAAAATAAAACATTGTGGTACAAAAGTAGGTTGCTCACCTGGAAAGGTTGTGTAGCACACAACGAGCTTATACGCAATATGGCTGCTGCAGGGTCCACACATGCACGGATAACCGTAGTAGACAAGGTTGATATGGACCTGTGTTCGTGTGAACACAGGTTCATATCATCCTTGTCTGCTTTTTTCTGAGTCACAGATAAAATTAACCAATTTAAGTCTATAGGTCCATAAAAAACATTGATGCGATTATTTTTATCAAATATTTGGGGGAAAAGGCTTGATAAATGTTTCCCAGGTTTTTTTAGTATGAGAAAAACTGTTTAAACTCTGACAAAAATCTGAAGGAAAACACTAAGGAAACCCAGTCTGGGATCTCCCTTTAAATTTGTAGGTTGTTGGCCAGGGAGTGGTATGCCTGATCAAAATATTTTGATTCCTATGAAAGCCAAATATGTCTTGTCATGGCTGGTGGGCTCACACAATTGAGTCTATTTTTGTGCCAAATATATTCCTTTAATAGGAAAATTCTATTTAACAGTAAGTTGAATATACTTAAAGAGTAACTGTTGTTTTAATTTTTATTTCAAAATCAAAATAGCTTAAATGAAAATAAGCAACTTTGTAGTATATCTGATCAGACAAATTTGCTTCTTTCTCTGCCAGAATTGATCGATTATTATCAAATCTCTCAATTCTGAGGTAAAATCTGTATTCAGTGAAGACTTTTCCATTACTGAGATAGGAGATGGTAGTGGTTACTGATGAAATTCTATGATGATTGGATGAGGGAGGAGCTAGAGGCAGAGGGAGGTGATGGAGGTAAAGCTCTGCCCCCTCCTCCCTCTTCTATCTACCTAGAATCTCATCAGTAACAACTTCCATCTCCTATCTCAGTAATGGGAAAGTCTTCACTGAATATAGATTTTACCTTATTCATAAATTTCAAAATGAGTAATTATTATAAAAAAAGAAGCAAATATCTCTGATAAGATATTTTACAAAGTTACTTATTTTCCTGTGTTCTATTGATTTATGAAATAAAAATAAAAACTATGTTTACACTTAAAAGTTTGTATAGAATAGTAAACACAATGTGCCGCTGCACACAGTTCTGTTTTACACAATACCTTTTTTAGGCTTTTCTGGTTTTACTTCATCTGTTTTAACTGGTGCTTCTGAAAAAAATCAAATAAAAAATAACATCACTTATTAAAAATAAACCAAAACCCAAATACAGTATATTGAAGAAAATTACTTAGAGAATTTACACACTAGTGTTTTCTTTATTTAATTTTCTTTAAAATACTTGAACTGATCAGGATGAATTATTCCTCAAATGATAAAACATTATGCAGAGAATACTAATTGGGATGAGCCCTATGTTTACTTATCCTCTTCATACCCAAGGACGTATAGGTACATCATTGGGTGTGTCCTTGACGTTGATGCAAACTCCCACGCTGTGCTCGCATCACTCCGAGCACATGTCAGCTGGCTGATCTGATCAGCCAAAATGTGCAGCTAACAAGGTGTGTGTTGATCGGAAATCCACCAGTGCCTTTTTACTAGTTAGATGACGACGTCAAACTCTGACAGCACAATCTACACATGCCATCAAGGATCGTTCTGTTCCCTGCTAACATTGGCAATCCCTTCATGTGATTATCGGGCGCTGATGTGTTGTCATGACAGTGATAGGTCAGATGATGACCCCTGTTAATGTCATGATGTACTTCTTGTAAAATCCGACTGAGCGCCGGCGTTCACAGATCAGCACAATTTCTGCTGTTCAGTGGGATCCAGAAACATCACTCTGGACAGCAGAAACTATCAGATAGTGATGGCTTCAAGCACCCTAAGCGGACTAATAAAATCAATGAAAAGTATAAAAAATCTTTAAAAATATGACACAGGTACTGAACTACAATAGGTTTAACCTACCATCTTTTTTACCACCAGTTTTCTAGATAGAAAAGTGGCATAAAACTTTTAAACATCTTTCAATTGCAGTGAGACATTTTTCTATCTTTTTTTGAGAGGGCATACTATTTATATTGTTATTTTAAATACCTGTTTATGTCTTAAAAATAGAAAGGCTATTTAGTTTATGCTAGTGTATGCATATTAATTTAGATGTTAGTTGTGTTTGTCCAGTCTTATATGGAATAACTCCTACTATACAAATATGCCAGAACATTTTGGGCGACGTTCAGTAAGCTGGTGCAAACCAGTCTGAAGCACTCACTGTAGTATATTGGTTTGATCAATTTAGCAGATAATAAATCGGGTAACCAGCATGCGCCTCTGACAGAATTGTATATTAGTTTTGGGCTGGCATACATTTCTGGGGTAAGTTATGCCCCCTATATGGCATCATTTGCAATTAATTTGACAGATGGACATGATAACTCCCCTTTCTGTACATGCGACGCTCATATTGGTTTACCTAGCCGAGGCTGAAGTGTAATTTCCAAAAACACAATAGTTTTGTGAAAATGTTGAATTGATCAAAAAGATTCTGACTTATTAGGTGTCAACACCAGATTTATGGTGTAGGCACCTTGATAAATCGTTGACTGCCTGTTTTTGCACTTTTACCCACAAAACCAAGCAGCCATTGCCAATTGTTTTGCAACCAATTAACCTTACCCAGTATGCCTAGTCTTACTTTTGGCTATATCTCACAATTGAAATCTGGGAACATACCCTTTGGCTCTAACAATCCTCTTGCAATTGCTACTCATTGCACAAATTTCCTGATATTCAATCAAATTGAGGATATCCAGCTGATTGTTGATGGCAATGTTGCCTTTCATACACACACATACACATACTGTATACACACGTGCACATACACACGCACAGATACGCACACACACAGACACACACACAAATACACACACAAACTCACATACATGTACACACATAAATAAGCCCACATACAAACACACTATGAAACCAAGAATGGATCAAGTATGAACCAAAAGTAAAAGTCCCTCCCTTAAATTTCCAGCTCCAATCAATGTCAGAAATAATATTGCTTTCCCCCAAATGTTTCATCATAAAATTGCCCTTGTGTGACTGCATGGATGTCTGTATGACACCGCTTGTGCATCCGTGAACATAGGTAACATTGAAGTATACTGTATTAGATGCAGTGACACACATAAAATGTTTAACTCACCTGTGGCGATATCATATAGCGGATACAATGAAAGATTTAAGTCTCCTCCTAGTCGAGCAATTCCTTCTTGAAAATCTTGGAGGGCAGCTAATATCTTCAGAAGAGTGCTTGTTTGTCCTGCAAGTATTGGAAATAGAATTATTAAAAGGGTTGCCTATTTCCTTAAAAACAGGATCAGGATTGCTTATGCTGTTAAACAAGAAAACATGAATTACCGTATATACTCGAGTATAAGCCGAGTTTTTCAGCACAATTTTTGTGCTGAAAAGTGCCCCTCGGCTTATACTCGAGTCACGGTGTATTTGCTTGGGGGGGCTGTGACCAGGTGCTGGAGGAGGCAGGAGGGGGCCGCAGTGACTGCGGGCGGCGACGTGGGGCCGCCTCATTAGTGTAATGAATATGCACGGCATCCCCCTGTCCATCAGCGGCGGGGGAGCGGTGCATATTGCAATACACTGGCCCCCAGCAGTGATACACAGCCCCCCTCCTTAGTATCTGTCCCCCAGGCGGCGGCACCTGTTAAAATAACAAACATTTCATACATCACCGTCATCTGCTGCGCCCAGTCACATGACACCGGCACAAGCAGGAAGAAGCCGGGAGCGGAGGAGCGGCACCGGAAAGGTGATGTATGAAATGTTTGTTATTTTAACAGGTGCCGCAGCCTGGGGGACAAATACTAAGGAGGGGGGGCTGTGTGTCACTGCTGGGGGCCAGATACAAGGGAGGGGGCCTGTATACCACTGCAGAAGGGCCTGTATACCACTGCACAGGGGCCTGTATATTACTGCACAGGGGCCTGTATACCACTGCACAGGGGCCTGTATACTACTGCACAGTGGCCTATATGCCACTGCACAGGGGCCTGTATACCACTGCACAGGGGCCTGTATACCACTGCACAGGAGCCTGTATACCACTGCACAGGGGCCTGTATACTACTGCACAGGTGCCTGACATGCAAGGGCTGTACACCACTGCACAGGGGCCTGTATACTACTGCAGAGGGGCCTGTATACCACTGCACAGGGGCCTGTATACTACTGCACAGGGGCCTGTATACCACTGCACAGGGGCCTGTATACCACTGCACAGGGGCCTGTATACTACTGCACAGAGGCCTGTATACCACTGCACAGGGGACTGTATACTACTGCACAGGGGCCTGTATACCATTGCTGAGGGGCGCTATATACCAGAGATGGGGGCTATATAATAGGATGGGGGTCTGCTGCATTTCATACCCTAGGCTTATGCGTGAGTCAATAACTTTTCCAGCTTTTGAGGGCAAAAGTAGGGGGGTCGGCTTATACACGGGTATATACGGTATTTACTTTTCTAGCTTTAACCCTTCACCTTTACCACCTTTGTTTGTTCAAATGGCTAAAATGGAAACATCACATTTAAAGAATGTGACCAGTGCAGCCAGTCATTAAGCTCAGATGTTTCATGTTATCTATGGCTAGGTCCACATCTGGAAGGCACATTGCGATTACCGCATCCAGATCCATTTTGGCTTCAAAATTTGTCCCTAAACCCGGATCCGGTAACCGGATTGGTCATAATGTGCAATCCGCTTGCCATATGCCTTGTTCATCCCTGTTGCCGCAGGGATGAACAAAGGGTTAATGTTAATATTATATGTGGGCAACATGTCTCCAGGGAGTGTCCACCCTCCCTAGAGACATGTTGGCCACATAGAGCGGCATGTAAGGGGTTAAATCTCTTTATTATAGTATTGCCAGCTTTGTCGATTTTACAGTTTTATCAATGTTATCCGGCAGCTCCTCGCTTTAAGGAGGAGATACAGTATGTGATGTGCATTCTGTATCTGCCGCTATCCAGGGTCCTGAAAGCTTTAACATTAGTTCTATGGCGGAGCGCTGCCCATAGAACTAATGTTAAAGCTTTCAGGACCATGATGGTCCTGATGCTGGGAGCCGGCGGCTTGTAATATTATGAATGAATGAAAGCCGACAATAGCGGCTCAGGGGTTAACAGCTAAGTTAACCCCTGACATGCAGTCCTGAGTGGACAGCATGTCTCTAAGGGGGGTGGACACCCCCTAGAGACATGTTGCCCACATGCATTCTTATTGTTTAACCCTTTGTTCATGATGAACAAAGCCGCCGGCTGCCGCAGGCATTCACATATACCTTGCGGCAGCCGCATGGGCTCCCATAGGAGCCCATTATAACAAATCTGCTGCAGCAGGGGTACCACTTCGAAAACTGCATCCTGCATGATTTTTTACGTAGGCAGCAATCCCGTTTTTATAATGGGCTCCTATGAGTTGCGTTTCCTGCTCCGGTTTTGAGCTTTTGAAAAGCTCAAAACCGGATCAGGTTTTTTTAAAAAAAAAAACGGAAGTGTGACCCTAGCCTAAGTGAATCCAAGAACCATAATTTGTGTGCATAGCTTTTATAGATAGTAATTACATAGAGGACCAACTCGACTAAATAAATATTCAGTTTTCTACAACCTTATCACAATCCGGTATGTACTCATAGTTACATTTAGGGTATGTGCCCACTGGACATCTTTGCTTCATTTTTCCTGCGGATTCTGCATGCGGTTTACCATTGGTTTTATGGTAATGTATGCTAATTTGTTCCTGAGGTTTTGATTCCCAGCAAAACCAATGTGTTTCACAGAAATGCTGTGCCCACACATTGGTTTTGCAAGTGTCAACAACTGTCACATACCTGCGTTTTTGGTGCGGATGAGAAAGAATTGACGTTAATTATTTTCCTGCATTTTTGCTAAAGTCAATGGAAAAAAAACACAGGAAAAACACAGCTATCAAAAACGCATTAAAAACGCACAAAAAACGCACATAAAACGCATAAAAAACACGCAGAAAACGCAGACAAGATCATAGCTAATCTCCTGTCAAGGACTCTAGGATCCTCAGGTGTTGCTGCGTTCAGGACTGCTTAAAAAATGTCCTGTGGGCACATACCCTTATAGGTAGGTTTATATTCTAGTTTATATCTTACCAGTCCTGGCATCTAAGGGTGTTTGTTCTTCTTTCAAAGATGGAATCACTACAGAAACCAAATGAAAACGAAAATACATTTTTATACAATTCATGAATATTTCTTCTCATGTAAAATATTTTTAATGATCATGTTACCAGATTTTTTGGTGTTTAAACGAAAACCACCCCTTTCAGCAGCAACTGTGCTGCATTCTGTGAAGGTGTATATTAGGCCCTAATTCCCCCTGTCCACCCTAGAAATACCTTTTTAAAACCTCCTGCTCTGTATTTAAGTTAGGCTGGTCCAGTCTGAAAGGCTTGATGCCCATGCCATTCGCCCACACAATACCTTGTACATCAGCCACATCTCTGAAGAAAAACTTGTGTGTGCCAAGAGGCCTAGCCAGCTGGCGCAGGCACCCTGTATTCTGCCCTACTGTGGGCAGAGCCTAAAAAACAAATGTGTCTGCACGAACAAGGTCTCTGTGCAGGTGCAAGTATTCATCTGGCTATGAGGATGTCATCTTATGCATCATCCATATTCCTGGGTGAAATATCACGCAGGCACACTTTGCTTTGCAACGTTGAGCCTAGACTCTGTGAGCTACTTACAGGTCCTGACTCTGGAGTGCAGCCAATACATTGTAGCTAGTTCACTACTAAAGATGCTAGAACATTTGGGCCTTTTGCAGGTATACATTGAAACCAGCAGAATGTATGGGACCCTGTTAAACAACTAACAGAGTTCAATACATTCTGCTGGCTTCAATGCATATATCTGGAAAGAGCCCATACATTCTAGCATCTTGAGTAGTGAACCAGCTACAATGTATGGGCTACAGTCAAGATCTAAAAGGAGAGCATACAGTCTAGACTCAACTGGAGTGCCTGCTCTTTCAGAGTATGGGGGATGCTTTATGTTAACATGGCTTCATATGCTGGAAGACTGAGTCATTGTGGAATCTCCACCATGGGACTACATTGGTCCTGATTTGCATTTGCATGTGAAATAAACTGGTGAATAAGGTTTTTTCTTCTCTTTATTTCCTCACTAATCTTCTGTTTTATGTCTTGCAGGTTCACTTTGCAGACTATAGGGTCATTCCATGTCAAGTGACCCAAAAATGAATATTTTTTTTCCCTGACGTCTTCAGATTTTTAAAAAATTTTTTCTATATGAAGTACAACTTTGGTTAATTACAAAAAAAAAGTTTTTAATTTTTTTCTTCATCAGCTAATTTTTTACAGATTTTTAAAGTTTTAAAAAAGTGCGAACTTTGGCCTGGTATGACTTTACATTTTCTATCATATCTCGGGCTAGAAATAAGATAGAGAGACAAAATAAACACTGTTGTACTCAGAATTGTACAGGCTTTCACTAGATATGTCACAAGAGTATCTTTGTTAATATTTTACCCATGCGATCACAAACGCAAAATTTTAATACGCATATACGAAAAATCGGCATCATTTAAATATTTCAAAAACTGCCCATATGTCTGCTGTGCTCTTAGCCACATCTGTACCAAATTTCAAGTTGGGATCGCGATGGGATCATATTTTAAAATATTTTACTATTAATAGCGTCAATGGGTCATTCCATATCAAGTGATCTAAATATGAATATTTTTTTTACCTGACGTCTTTAGATTTTTTTAATTTTTTTTCTATTTGAAGTACTACCTTAGTTAATTACAAATTAAAAGTTTTGCATTTTTTTCTTAATCAGTTAATTTTTTACAGATATTTAAAGTTTTAAAAAAAGTGCGAATTTTGGCCTGGTATGGCTTTACATTTTTTTATCTCGGGCTAGAAATAAGATAATGAAGCGGGAGAGGCATTATTTTACTCAGAATGGTAACAGCTTTCATTTGATATGTCTCAAGACTATATTTTTTTATATTTTATTTGAGAAAAATCAAATTCAAAATTTTGATGCGCAATTGTGAAATAAATGTTAGTTTGAAAATTGTGAAAAAATGCCTTTGTGTTACTTGTGTTCTTGGTTATATTTGTGCAGAGATTCAACTTGGGACCTGTCAAATTTATATATTTTTTATTTTATGGTTGTATGAGTTATTACAACTTATTGAATAAAATATTTATATGCAACAAAAAAGAAACACAAAACACAAATCCTGTAAATGCCAGGATAAATATGTCTTAGGCTGGTTTCAGACTGGCGTTCCACTCTGCAGCGTTCTGCGGAGGGGAATCGCCATGTGTGCAGCGCCAGCGCAAGCCCCTATGTTTAGAATGGGGACGCACGGTGCTGCGCTTGACTGCGCATGACCGTGCGCACCCATTCACTCCCATATGTGATTTGTACACAGGCGAATGCCTGCGCACAAATCACACACTCTTGTCCGCACCAGGAATGTAACATGTCGCGTCCCTATATGAAGTACAACTTTAGTTAATTACTAATTAAAAGTGTGGAATTTTTTCTTTATCTGTTAATTTTTTTTACAGATTTTTAAAGGTTTAAAAAAGCGTGAATTTTGGCCTGGTATGGCTTTACATTTTCTATCATATCTCTGGCTAGAAATAAGATAAACAAAATAAACACCATTCTACTCAGAACTGTCAAGGCTTTCACCAGATATGTAACAAGAGTATCTTTGTTAATTTTTTACCCATGCTATCGTAAACTCAAAATTTTAAAACACATTTCCGAAAAATCGGCATAATTTAAAATTTTCCAAAGCTGCCCATGTGTCTGCTGTGCTTTTACTCTCATCTATACCAAATTTCAAGTTGGGATCGTGATGGGATCATATTTTAAAATATTTAACTATAATAGTGTCAATTCGAAAATCTTGAATTCAGATGTGTTCAGCCTGTGGTCTAAAAGTGTGGGGTCTATATTCACCAAATAATCCATGATTTTTAGACATTACTGTATTATTTTAATATTTTACAGCTTAGAAGCAGGAGAGGACATATAGGAGAAAGCTTTGTTAGGGCTCAACCTGAGAATGAACAATATTGTATTGAATATTATACAAACCAGGACTACGAAGAGGAGGAGAATTTGTTAAAACATCGGTTACAGGAAGCAGAACCCATCAAAGGGACTCAGCAATCCCACTCTTTGATTCCATGTAGTGAAACAGAAATAATAACAAGCATTTTTCATTCAGTAAAGACAGTGAAGTCCATGAAGTAGTAGAAGGCGGCATAAGATTGGCAATGAATGACATAACTGGCTATGTGACCTGTGAATATGGTTGACGCTGGTGGCTGGCTACTGTACTCTCCAAAGACTGTGAAAATGAAGAAGTAGAATTGACTTTATTGCATCCTTCTGGTCCAGCGCCATCATTTGTGTATCCAAGAAAGCCAGACATTTTAAAAGTGCACAAAAGTCAGGTGAAGCCGAACACAGTGACAGGCCGTACATACTGTGACACAAAAGGAAATGGCGATTGCTAGTAAGCGCTTATGGACAAGATTACATTTCACCCACAAGAAGGGACAAATTGATGATAAAAAGGCCACTTTAAAAGCGTACCATTAATTGTTTGATTAGTTCATGTTTTATAGAATGATGATTTAACTACTGTACTATTCTTATTAAACACTTCATAAATGACATGTTTAGTGATATAATAGAAAACAAATTTACATGTATAAATAGGGGTTAACATTTTTGGTTCTTTTAATCTTGTTTAATCAAACTTGAGGATATGATCACCTTTTTTCTTTTGGTTTGTTCAATGCATTCAGGTGGAAAATGCTGAGCGTTGTGTTCTGATGATTAAGATGGAATTATCCTGGCACTTACGGGATTTGTTTTCTGTGTTTGTATTTGTTGCATGTAAATGTATATTTGTGCAGAGATTCAACTTGGGACCTGTCAAATTTATATATTTTCTTATTTTATGGTTGTATGAGTTATTACAACTTATTGAATTTTTATTCAATAAGTTGTAATAACTCATACAACCATAAAATAAAAAATATATAAATTTGACAGGTCCCAAGTTGAATCTCTGCACAAATATAACCAAGAACACAAGTAACACACAGGCATTTTTTCACAATTTTCAAACTAACATTTATTTCACAATTGCGCATCAAAATTTTTAACTTGATTTTTCCGAAACAAAATATAAAAAAATATAGTCTTGTGACATATCAAATGAAAGCTGTTACCGTTCTGAGTAAAATGATGCCTCTCCCGCTTCATTATCTTATTTCTAGCCCGAGATAAAAAAAAATGTAATGCCATACCAGGCCAAAATTAGCACTTTTTTAAAACTTTACATATCTGTAAAAAATTAACTGATTAAGAAAAAAATTCAAAACTATTAATTTGTAATTAACTAAAGTAGTACTTCAAATAGAAAAAAAAAAAAAAAAATCTAAAGACATCAGGTAAAAAAAAATATTCATATTTAGATCACTTGATTTGGAATGACCCATTGATGCTATTAATAAAAAAATATTTTAAAATATGATCCCATCGTGATCCCAACTTGAAATTTGGTACAGATGTGGCTAAGAGCACAGCAGACATATGGGCAGTTTTTGAAATATTTAAATGATGCGGATTTTTCGTAAATGCATTTTAAAATTTTGCGTTTGCGATTTCATGGGTAAAATATTAACAAAGATCCTCTTGTGACATATCTGGTGAAAGCCTGTACAATTCTGAGTAGAACGGTGTTTATTTTGTCTCTCTATCTTATTTCTAGCCTGAGTTATGAGGAGAAATGTAAAGGCAGGCAACACCGAAATTCGCACTTTTTTCGAACTGAAAATCATTTTAAAAAAAAAAAAATTTTTTTTTTATTTTTCTCTTCACATTTTGCATTGTCTGACATGCTATTATCAAATAACAAAATGTCAAAAAAATTAAAAATATAGAGGTAATAATCATTGGTTCACTTGACATGGAATGGCCCTATACTGGAATCCATAGAATACAGCAGGATTTTTATTTTTTGGATTTTTTTTCAATAAATTGGTGAAAAATGAAATTAGTTGGGGAGTACTTTTTCAAATAAAATATTTTTGGTGTGTTTTTTTTTCTTATTACTTACTGAGTTAGTAATGTGGGGTATCTGATAGATCTGGTATCAACCTCGAAAAACATTAACTCATTTGCAACAACACCAGGCCAACGAGAAAGCCGAGGTAAAACACCAGAAGATGATGGGAAAAAAGGTGTGTCACGGTCCGCACTGCTCAAGTCCAAGAAAACTCACATGAGAGTCAGAGTTTCATAAAGCAGATTCTCATTCTTTATTCTCCTACTCCAACGCGTTTCGGTGCCCCACCTGGCACCTTCCTCAGGGATATTCCTGAGGAAGGTGCCAGGTGGGGCACTGAAACGCGTTGGAGTAGGAGAATAAAGAATGAGAATCTGCTTTATGAAACTTTGACTCTCATGTGAGTTTTCTTGGACTTGAGCAGCGCGGACCGTGACACACCTTTTTTCCCATCATCTTCTGGATTTCACCACGTGTGAGTGGTCGGTGGAGGTCCTGTGGCAGCTTGGAGTACTGATGCTCTTTAAACCAGTTGTGGGGATCACAACTGTATAAGGTGAGTGGATCCATAGCACCACCTTAATACCTTGTAGTGTCTCTAGTGATAGAGCACTATTGCGCCTCTTGTCCCCCACCCTTCTTGTATTTATGAGGTAAAACACCAGGCTGGCGCATCTAATGGAGGTACCACTTCTGGGGCATCTGTTGCCTGCTAATTTTAAGTTGGAAATGCGCCAATAACTATGGCCTTTACCACCCTACGAATTATCGACCCCAGCTGTCAGATTTACCTTGGCTGATAATCCAATTTGGGAGGAATGACATTTTGTTAAATTATTTATTTCTAAATAATGTAAAAAACAGAAAGGAGTGACCTCTGTTTTGGATTACTGGCCAAGGTTAAACTGCCAGCTGTTGTCTGCAGGCTACAGCTGTTTGCTTTACTTTAGCTGACAAAATGCCACATGAAAGGCACTAAAGTATGAAAGTTTCAAATATGTGGGGATGCCTGGCTCCTGTGTTTATCTCAAGTTGTTGTTCCTCCTCCTGCTATTCCAGTTCAGCTCTTACCCACTTCTGCAGTCTGATCACCAGCAAACTACACTTGCTTCTAGTTTATCTCCTGCAGCTTGCTGCTTTATGCTGCTTGTCTTCCTGCTCCAGCTTCTACCAGCCAACCTCATGCCACATAAGCTCATTTATCACTTGAAAGCTCGACTGTGGCTTTTCTGTTTATTTAAGCAAACAACTGGCCCACTTTAAGTGTAGCCTGTACCCTAATAAAAGATATGGAGAGGAGAGGAAGTGTTCTTATGCAAAATATACCATAAATGTTTAATACATGTTACCAAACACTAGAAAAACGCGATCCAATCCATTGACCAAAGGGATACATAGAAAGGACCAGGCAGTTTAGGGGGAGGCAAAAACACAGGAGGTCCGAGGATCCACCAGAAACAACAATGAGCAAGATTTACAGAGGTGGTAATATCACAATGGTATACACAATTGTAAATAACATTGCACAAGTGATGAAATGTATAACAGCTGATTTCCATGTTATGCACAGTACATGTAAATATGTGGCTATATGCCAAAATATCTTTGAGGCTCCTGCCCCCCTAAACTGCCTGGTCCTTCCTATGTAACCCCTTGTACAATGGATTGGATCATGCATTTCTTGTGTCTGGTAACATGTATTAAACATTCATATTTTGCATAAGAACACTTGCTCTGCTCTCCATATTTTTTATTAAGGTACAGGCTACACTTAAAGTTGGCCCGTTGTTTGTTTATGTATCCATGAGGGTTGTACCTTTCTTACTTATGAGGTCCACAAGACTCTCCTGTAATTTGGTTTTTGTTTAGTTGTTGCAGTTGCAGTGATCAGGATTGGTCTATTGGTATCTCTCAGTGTGAACTCTTACTTAGAGACTTGCCCTATTGGCATCACTATGGATTAACTGTTTCTCAGAAAATATTCTGTCTGGCTGAGTACTATTATTGCATGATTTATGAACTTTGCTTATTTTGCTGCACCTCCCATTTGAAGTTTGCCACGCGTGTTTAAATAGACTTTTTCCCCTTAATACCTTGTGTCAGTCATGCTTTTGCTTCCCAAGCTATTAGATTCCTGAGTTATCCACACTAGTTATTGCAATAGCTGTTTGACATCCATCTATATCTCTTTCAATCATTCTATCTATACTTTTATATATCTATAAGACTATCAATATCTTCATCTACCTATCCTTCTAACAATCCTTTTAAACAGCTTTATAATATCACACTCCCCCTACATATTGTAAGCTTGGATCCTTTAGTGCCTTTCAAGGAGCAATAAAGGGTATTTAGCAACAAAATAAAATCACATGTTGTCCCTCCTATTTTTGACAACCAGCTATGGTAAAGCAGACAGCTGCAGTCTGCAGACCACAGCTGAAAGCTTTACCTTGGTGGGTAATCCGAAACAGAGGGCACCCTACTCTTTTTTTCAAATTATTTATTTATGAATAAATAAATAATTGTTAGATGTTTAACGGGGTCCCATACATTCTGCTGTCTTCAATGTGTGCCTGGAAAAACCCCATCTATTCTAACATTTTCAGTAGTGAACCAGCTACAATGTATGAGTTGCAGTCAAGAGCTGAAAAGTGCCCATACAATATAGTGTCTTTAGTAGTGAAACAGCTATAGTATGGGCTGCTGTCAGAATCTGCAAGGAGCTCTTACAGGCTAGGTTCAGCACTGCAGTGCAAGGTGCACTTGCGCGATATTTCACTTGGGAATGTGAATGATACAGGAGATGCCATTCTCATAGCCAGATGAAATCTTGCACCTGTGCAGAGACCTGGCAAATTCACGCAGGTAACTTGTGCTTTAGGCTTTGCCTACTTAAAAGTAAATTGTGCCTTCATCAGCCGGAGTGGCACACATACATTTTTCCCCAGCAATGTTGATGACGTAGGAGATATCCACATTAAACATAAGAGGACTGCGATCAATGCGGAGAGGAGGAGCGGAGAGCGGACGGCACTGCAATCAAGCCCATTTGATCTGACCCGCTTAATTTAAATACAGTGCAGGAGATTTTTTTTAAATATTTCTGGGGTTCACAGGGGTCAGGACATAATATGCACCTTAATAACATGCAGCACAGGTGCTGTGGATGGTGGTTTTAGTTTACACACTAAAGATCTAATAACAGGTTCACTTTAAAATAACCTGGTAGAAAGTTGGCAAACCTAGCCCCATGTTTATGCAGATATCTTTAGCTGATAGATATAGCTTATGACCTCTGAAGTTGGACTTCAGTATCCATCTACAAGATGGCAATAGAGTTGATTTTAGAACTGCATTTTCCGACCTGCAAGGACAATATAATGGTGTTTACCTATCATTTCATTACCTATTTCAATAAGTGGGAGAGAAAATGGGCACCAGGAAATTGAAGCTTGGTAAGCATTTTTTAATTACTTATTAGGGTGAAGGCACACTGGCGTGAGACTCGCGCGAGTGCAATGCGTGAAAAAAACGCATTGCACTTGGACCAGTGTTGCCCTATCAGGCAGGGCACACTGGTGCGAGTCCCACGCACCTAACTCGCACTGCGAGAAAATCTCGCCCCATACAGCACACAGTGCGAGTGTGCAGCCAAAATCGCTTTAAACTCGCCGGCTGTCAAAGCCGGCAAGTTTAAATTTCCCGCTGTGCTGTACAGTAAGCTATCATCTTGTACTGCTTTCACAGCAGCGGTACAAGATGTTTAGCTAAGACAATGATGATTGTAGTAAAATAATGTAGTGTGGGGTTATTTTACTGATTAACCCCATCAGCATCCTCTGGACCGCATGTGTGCGCAGAGGATGCTGAGAGGCTCTAAACCCAGGGGTTAATATGCAGCTGGTGTAGTGACACCATGTATGTGGAGAGTGTCCTCACTCTCTGCAGACATGATGTCATTACACCATGTGTGTGAAGGGGTTAATTTTTATGTATAATGGGTTTAAAGAACTGTCGGGAAAGCCGGCTTATGTTACTGTCTATGGGGAGCTGTGGCTTCAGCACCATGAGAGGGGGCAGCTCCCCATAGACAGTAACATAAGCTGGCTTTCCCGACAGTTCTTTAAACCCATTATACATAAAAATTAACCCCTTCACACACATGGTGTAATGACACCATGTCTGCAGAGAGTGAGGACACTCTCCACATACATGGTGTCACTACACCAGCTGCATATTAACCCCTTCAGCACTGGGTTTAGAGCTTCTCAGCATCCTCTGTGCACACATGCGGTCCAGAGGATGCTGATGGGGTTAATCAGTAAAATAACCCCACACTACATTATTTTACTACAATCATCATTGTCTTAGCTAAACATCTTGTACCGCTGCTGTCACAGTCACTGCAGTACAAGATGATAGCTTACTGTACCAGCAAAGAGGGAAATTTAAACTTGCCGACTTTGACAGCCAGCGAGTTTCTATTCCCGACAAATGTTGCCCGCGGTCCTTCAGGACCACAGACAGAATCACAATCATGAACCACACACGCACTCACACCTCACAATCGCAGCACACTAACATACATACAGTCAGCCACACTCACCACACGCACCATACGCACACCATACACACCCACAAACACGCACAGCACTCGCATCACTGTCATGCATCAAAAACACGGCGTTTTTGATGCATGATAGTGTGCCTCCACCCTTATATTAGTCCTGTCGATCAATTTCAATTCAAACAATACTAAAAATATAAAAATTGTATCTGTATAGTATTCATTGTGCAATCAAGCGTAACCTGACACACTAATACCTGTCCTAAAAGTTTCTTGTCATTCACCATTTAATACAGTTTTATAAAAAGACTATATCATGGCCATATATTGAAGAGAGTTACTTAGTGACTGCTATATCCAGCTTTTATTTATTGTTTGCTCTTATTTTAAAAGCGTTTTCAAATCTTATTAAGTGAAGACCCAATACTAGGACTTACCATCTTTTCAGAATTGAAGTTTCCAACCTCTCGGATTTCTACAATTCTAATATTGGGATGTAAAGAACGCAAAACATAATGTTCTGTGTCCCATTAAATGTGGTGAATGTGGCGCCTGAGCCGCGGATGAGGAGAGGAGGCTGCCAGTAGCCGTGGGTGAGGAGCAGGGGGGTGCCAGTAGCCGCGGGTGAGGAGCGGGGGAAGGGAAGATGCCAGTAGCCACAGGTGAGGAGAGTGAGGGGAGGAGAACGTTTGTGGGCTGCAGCGCAGGCAGGGGGAAAGTCTCTGCAGCTTACCTCATGCTGCAGCCGACGCCGCCCATCACACAGGAAGCCGATGTGTGGTGCAGGCGCTGCCCCCTTCTGCAAAGCTGCTCCCCCTGCCTCTTTGCCGCCTGAGACTCAGGGCTCTCACTGTCCAATGGACGGTGCGTCCCTGCCTGTACTACAAGGTGCCCCACACAGGGAGATAAAAGGAATCACCAATTGCTTTTAGGCAGATCAATAATAGGAAAAACAATCCTGAATATTAGGT
Organism: Allobates femoralis; assembly: GCA_033576535.1. Taxonomy (NCBI): domain Eukaryota; kingdom Metazoa; phylum Chordata; class Amphibia; order Anura; family Aromobatidae; genus Allobates; species Allobates femoralis. The sequence continues at coordinate 340,639,909 of JARQOC010000001.1, forward strand.
CACCTAAAGATCTAAAAAGCCAGCAATAACTTGACAAAGGAGAAAAACTCTCATTCATTGTGTGTGATTATTACCTAAGTTGGCTTATCAATTTCTTGGAGACACTTCATCCTTAGTAAAGCTGCATGGTTCTAATTATTGTTTCATGTTAAAAAAAAGAACAATCTAAGATATAAAGTTGAGGGTGGGTGTGTGTATGTATCAAGCCACACCCTCGTCACATAACCGCATTCACTTTCCATAGCCATGCCCACTCCACATAAATGAGTGTATGCATCAAGCACCGCCCACTACACATAGTCACACCCACCACACATGTCTACACACACATGGCCATGCTCACTTCACAGCACATCTCAACAAAGCCACGCCTCCTCCATCACTTCACCCACTCCACATAGCCCTGCTCACTTCATGGGCATGTCTCTGCAAAGCCATGCCCAATCCATAGCCCCTCCCCTTCACATAGCCCAACCCACTTTCATAGTGCTGTCTCTTTTATTGCCCTGCCCTGTTATTGTGATGTCACTATAGAATGTTATCTTATAAAATTCTGTGTCATGTCACTGCCTCATCCTTCTTTTGTGTCCTACAGACACTAATGACTCATAAGAAAAAGAACCCATTTTCTCTTGGTCAACTTTATGTGGGCTGTTCAAGAGTTGGAACTGTCAAAAACCAAGAATGTCATTTATCAAAAGGTTCTTGAATGAGTTGCAAACAAAATTCTGTACCCCACCCCCTCCACATTGCTATACCCCCTTCACAAGCCCCACCATTTCCTCATAAAAAAATGTCATTTATCAAAAGGCTCTTGAATGACTTTCAAATAAAATACTATACCCCGCCACCTCCACATGGCCACACCTCTTCAAAAGCCCCACCCCTCCCTTTCATAGCTTCACCATCTTTATGGCCCAACTCCTGCACAATGCATGTATGTATGAATGTCCACTAAAGGAATTTGCACAGTTGTATCTAAATCACAACATTTTGCACACACACCCCATTTGACACAGGGCTTGTAGGGGGGTGCGGATTTTGGGGGGGAGGTTTGGGGGCATGCAGGTTTGGGGTTGCAGTTGCAGCGGGGGTCATTTTTGGGGGGCGAGTTTTTAGGAGTGTGGATTAAGAGGGGTGAGGTGGGACATTTTTTAGGGGGATGGGGGGTGCAGGTTTGGGGAGGATGCAGGGGGAAGGTTTGGGAGTAGGGAAAGCTTTCAGATGGGGGCGTGGGTGAGGGGTAGGTTTGGGGGAAGCATGGGTGGATGGGGTGGGTTGGGGGAAGTGTGGGGAGCCAGTTTGTGTGTGTATAGTGGATACACATACACAAACAGATATACACTCAGCTTATAACCAAGAACAGTTAGTTACTATTCCTGGGCAATGCCCGGCTCTACAGCTAGTTGTGTTATAAATTATAATTAACTAGATGGTGGCCCGATTCTAAAGAATCGGGTAGTCTAGAATCCATATATAGTTTATTTACTATTAGTTAGGGGAGTGCGGTGAAATGAATTGTGTGTATACGGTGGCTCAGTGGTTAGCAAATGTATATGGAGGCTCAGTGGTTAGCACTGTATATGGAGGCTCAGTGGTTAGCACTGTATATGGTGGCTCAGTGGTTAGCACTGTATATGGAGGCTCAGTGGTTAGCACTGTATATGGTGGCTCAGTGGTTAGCATTGTATATGATGGCTCAGTGGTTAGCACTGTATATGGTGGCTCAGTGGTTAGCACTGTATGGTGGCTCAGTGGTTAGCACTGTATATGGTAGCTCAGTGGTTAGCACTGTATGGTGGCTCAGTGGTTAGCACTGTATATGGTGGCTCAGTGGTTAGCACTGTATGGTGGTTCAGTGGTTAGCACTGTATATGGTGGCTCAGTGGTTAGCACTGTATATGGTGGCTCAGTGGTTAGCACTGTATATGGTAGCTCAGTGGTTAGCACTGTATGGTGGCTCAGTGGATAGCTCTGTATATGGTGGCTCAGTGGTTAGCTCTGTATATGGTGGCTCAGTGGTTAGCACTGTATATGGAGGCTCAGTGGTTAGCACTGTATATGGAGGCTCAGCGGTTAGCACTGTATATGGTGGCTCAGTGGTTAGCACTGTATATGGAGGCTCAGTGGTTAGCACTGTATACGGTGGCTCAGTGGTTAGCACTGTATATGGTGGCTCAGTGGGTAGCACTGTATATGGTGGCTCAGTGGTTAGCACTGTATATGATGGCTCAGTGGTTAGCACTGTATGGTGGCTCAGTGGTTAGCACTGTATATGGTGGCTCAGTGGTTAGCACTGTATATGGTAGCTCAGTGGTTAGCACTATATGGTGGCTCAGTGGTTAGCACTGTATATGGTGGCTCAGTGGTTAGCACTGTATATGGTGGCTCAGTGGTTAGCACTGTATATGATGGCTCAGTGGTTAGCACTGTATGGTGGCTCAGTGGTTAGTACTGTATATGGTGGCTCAGTGGTTAGCACTGTAAATGGTGGCTCAGTGGTTAGCACATGTATATGGTGGCTCAGTGGTTAGCACTGTATATGGTAGCTCAGTGGTTAGCACTGTATGGTGGCTCAGTGGTTAGTACTGTATATGGTGGCTCAGTGGTTAGCACTGTAAATGGTGGCTCAGTGGTTAGCACTGTATATGGTGGCTCAGTGGTTAGCACAGTATATGGTGGCTCAGTGGTTAGCACTGTATATGGTGGCTCAGTGGTTAGCACTGTATGGTGGCTCAGTGGTTAGTACTGTATATGGTGGCTCAGTGGTTAGCACTGTATATGGTGGCTCAGTGGTTAGCACTGTATGGTGGCTCAGTGGTTAGTACTGTATATGGTGGCTCAGTGGTTAGCACTGTATATGGTGGCTCAGGGGTTAGCACTGTATGGTGGCTCAGTGGTTAGCACTGTATATGGTGGCTCAGTGGTTAGCACTGTATATGGTGGCTCAGTGGTTAGCACTGTATATGGTGGCTCAGTGGTTAGCACTGTATATGGTGGCTCAGTGATTAGCACTGTATATGGTGGCTCAGTGGTTAGCACTGTATGGTGGCTCAGTGGTTAGCACTGTATGGTGGCTCAGTGGTAAGCACTGTATACGGTGCCTCCGTGATTAGCCTTGTATACGGTGGCTCAGTGGTTAGCACTGTATATGGTGGCTCAGTGGTTTTCAGTGTATATGGTGGCTCAGTGGTTTTGACGGTGTGAAGGCTTAGTGGTTTGCACAGTGCGGTGGCTCAGTGGTTTTCACAGTGCGTTGGCTCAGTGGTTAGCACTGCGCAGTGGCTGAGTGGTCAGTGCAGCATGAAGGCAGAGTGGTATTCGCAAGATGGAGGCAGAGTGGTCAGCGCAGGATGGAGGCAGAGTTTTGAGCGCAGGATGGAGGCTCAGTGGTCAGTGCAGGATGGAGGCTCAGTGGTCAGCACAGGATGGAGGCTCAGTAGTGAGCACAGGATGGAGGCTCAGTGGTCAGCACAGGATGGAGGCTCAGTGGTCAGCACAGGAGTGAGTGGTCAGCACAGGAGTAAGTGGTCAGCAGAGGAGTGGTCAGCACAGGATGGAGGCTGAGTGGTCATCGCAGGATGGAGGCTGAGTGGTCATCGCAGGATGGAGGCAGAGTGGTCATCACAGAATGGAGGCAGAGTGGTCATCGCAGGATGGAGGCAGAGTGGTCATCGCAGGATCGAGGCAGAGTGGTCATCGCAGGATGGAGGCAGAGTGGTCATCGCAGGATGGAGGCAGAGTGGTCAGCACTGGATGGAGGCTCAGTGGTCAGCAGAGGATGGAGGCTCAGTGGTCAGCGCAGGATGGAGGCTGAGTGGTCATCACAGGAAGGAGGGTCAGTGGTGAGCGCAGGAAGGAGGCAGAGTGGTCAGCGCAGGATGGAGGCAGAGTGGTCATGACAGGAAGGAGGCAGAGTGGTGAGCGCAGAATGGAGGCAGAGTGGTCAGCGCAGGATGGAGGCAGAGTGGTCAGCGCAGGATGGAGGCAGAGTGGTCAGCGCTGGATGGAGGCAGAGTGGTCAGCGCCGGATGGAGGCAGAGTGGTCAGGGCAGGAAGGAGGCAGAGTGGTCAGCGCCGCATGGAGGCAGAGTGGTCAGCGCAGGAAGGAGGCAGAGTGGTCAGCGCAGGATGAAGGCAGAGTGGTCAGCGCAGGATGGAGGCAGAGTGGTCAGCGCCGGATGGAGGCAGAGTGGTCAGCGCAGGATGGAGGCAGAATGGTCGGCACAGGACAGAGGGTGAGTGGTCAGCCAAGGACGGAGGGTCGGTGGTGAGCGCAGGACGGAGGGTCAGTGGTGAGGGCAGGACGGAGGGTTGGTAGTCAGGGCAGGACGGTGGCTCTGTGGTCAGCAGAGGACGGAGGCTCGGTGGTCAGCGCAGGACGGAGGGTCGGTGGTCAGGCGAGGACGGGGGCTCTGTGGTCAGCGCAGGACGGAGGCTCAGTGGTCAGGCCAGGATGGAGGCTCAGTGGTCAGCGCAGGTGAGGTGGGCGGAGCCAGGCGGGAGCCCTGCGAGGTGGGCGGAGCCAGGGGGAGCCCCGAGAGATAGGCAGAGCTTGACGGGAGCCCGGGGGAGGTGGGCGGAGCTTAGCGGGAGCCCCGGGAGGTAGGCGGAGCCTGTCGCGAGGGCCGCGAGGTGGGCGGAGCCAGGTAGAGCCTCGAGAGATAGGCGGAGCTTGACGGGAGCCCCGGGGAGGTGGGCGGAGCTTAGCGGGAGTCCCGGGAGGTAGGCGGAGCCTATCGCGAGGGCCGCGAGGTGGGCGGAGCACGGGGGAGACCCGAGAGGTAGGCGGAGCTTGACAGGAGACCCGGGGAGGTGGGCGGAGCTTAGCGCGAGGTACGGGGAGGTGGCGGAGCCTATCGCGAGGCCCGCGAGGTGGGCGGAGCCAGTCGCGAGGTGGGCAGAGGCGGCTGGAGCGGTGAGTGCAGAGGCGACTGGAGCGGTGAGTGCAGAGGCGGCTGGGACAGACAGGAACGTTCCTGGCCGGAACGTTTCTCCGCGGGTCCCTGTAGCCGGGGGCAGGCCGGCTACACTGCACTTGGTGACGTCACCAGCCCTGGGCGAAGACCATCACGGAAGTGGGCGTGGCCCTTTCCGGAAGTGGCCTTCGGGTTTTATATATAAGATAGTAAATAAATATGCATTCAATGAATCAATCCACTTTTATTCATTCATTCATTAATGGTGTATTGTATCCTTTCTGTTCTCTTTATTTATAATTCTTAAGAAACTGTGGTAATATGTACTTTAAGTCTACGGTAAATAAAGGAAAGCTTTTCAGACATTGCTAATTAATATAATTAAAAAGCAATTAACTCTAAACAGTCCAAAGACAAAAAAGTCTCATTGACATGTGCACTTTACATAGCAGTGAATGGATGACCATATAAGTATTTTGGCCAAAAGTAAACTACTTAGATGATTTTTCTACAGTATAAAAATAACTGTAGCATGCCCTATTGCATGCAATACGTGTGAAGGTATTTTTCCATAGAAACAATTAGTGTGTAACACATGCAAGCTATGATTCATTTATCTATTTACTTATTAATGTTATCATTCCAAAATAACTTATACAGTCATGGCCAAATGTTTTGAGAATGATACAAATATTAATTTTTACAAAGTCTACTGCTTCAGTTTTTCTAATGGCAATTTGCATATACTCCAGAATGTCATAAAGAGTGATCAGCTTAACAGCAATTACTTGCAAAGTCAATATTTGCCTAGAAAATGAACTTTAACCCCCAAAACACATGTCAACATCATTGCAGTCCTGCCTTAAAAGGAGCAGCTAACATCGTTTTAGTGATTGTTCCATTAACACAGGTGTGGGTGTTGATGAGAACAGGGGTGGCGATCAATCAGTCATGATTAAGTAAGAATGACACCACTGGACACTTAAAAGGAGACTGGTGCTTGGTATCATTGTTTCTCTTCAGTAAACCATGGTTATCTCTAAAGAAACACGTGCATCCATCATTGCACTGCACAAAAATGGCCTAACAGGGAAGAGTATCGCAGCTAGAAAGATTGCACCTCAGTCAACAATCTATCGCATCATCAAGAACTTCAAGGAGAGAGCTTCCATTGGCTCCAGGGCACCCAAGAAAGACCAGCAAGCGCCAAGACCGTATCTTAAAACTGTTTCAGCTGCGGGATTGGACTACCAGCAGTGCCGAGCTTGCTCAGGAATGGCAGCAGGCTGGTGTGAGTGCTTCTGCATGCACTGTGAGGCGGAGACTCTTTGAGCAAGGCCTGGTTTTAAGGAGGGCAGCAAAGAAGCCACTTCTCTCCAGAAAAAACATTAGGGACCGACTGATATTCTGCAAAAGGTACAGGGAATGGACTGCTGAGGACTGTGGTAAAGTCATTTTCTCTGATGAATCCCCTTTTTGATTGTTTGGGACATCTGGAAAACAGCTTATTCGGAGAAGAAGAGGTGAGTGCTACCACCTGTCTTGTCTCATGCCAACTGTAAAGCATCCTGAAACCATTGATGTGTGGGGCTGCTTCTCAGGCAAGGGAATTGGCTCACTCACAGTCTTGCCTAAAAAGACAGCCATGAATAAAGAATGGTACCAGAATGTCCTTCAAGAGCAACTTCTCCCAACCGTCCAAGAGCAGTTTGGCGCCCACAATGCCTTTTCCAGCATGATGGAGCACCTTGCCATAAAGCAAAGGTGATAACTAAATGGCTCAGGGATCAAAACATAGAGATTTTGGGTCCATGGCCTGGAAACTCCCCAGATCTTAATCCCATTGAGAACTTGTGGTCAATCATCAAGAGGCGGGTGGACAAACAAAAACCAACAAATTCTGCCCAAATGCAAACATTGATTATGCAAGAATGGACTGCTATCAGTCAGGATTTGGTCCAGAAGTTGATTGAGAGCATGCCAGGGAGAATTGCAGAGGTCCTGAAGAAGAAGGGTCAACACTGCAAATATTGACTTGCTGCATTAACTCATTCTAACTGTCAATATAACCTTTTGGTACTCATAATATGATTGCAATTATATTTCTGTATGTGATCTAAACATCAGACAAACACAAATAAAAACCAGAGGCCAGCAGATCATGTGAAAATATAATTTTGGTGTCATTCTCAAAACTTTTGGCCATGACTGTAGCTTTTTGCATTATGTTTTAACACGCTGTCTATGTTATCTTATTTAATATATAATGTGCAATGTGAAGTGTTAACAAGCTGCAATGTGAATTATAATATGTGTTTTTAGTGATAGACTGTTTTGTGCCAGACAGCAGGGTAAAAAGGGAGTTAATATTTGGGAGGGGCTTATAAAGGGACAGTGACAGTTTCTTGCCAGCAGTGCAATTGGGGTCAAACTATCAGTAATGACAGACGTAAGGTCTTACTAGTGAGAAGTACCGCATGATGTTGGTGTCCTAAAGTGAGTGGGGACCTAAGTAGAGGAAAGCAATATCCTGAAGAGTGATGAAAAGATAGTTGACTGACATGCAGAGAGATCTATTAAAGACAGGTCAGAGGATTGATCGAAGGACAGAGTGATCAACATGTCTTGGTAAAGGATGCCTAGCAGTACCACCCCGATTGTATAACTCTTAATGTAATGGACAAAGACGTAACAGAAGCATGAGATGAAGTGAGTGCAAGAGTTCCTAAGAGTCACAAAGTTTGAAGCCAAGTTCAGCCATTTTGGCAAAGCAGTTCCTTTAAGATGAGGACAATACCTGGAACTGTGGGTGGAAGATATAACTTTTACAGAATGACAGAATGTACAGTGGTGTTTGGTGGCTTGTGGTGAATCAAGCGAGACTTATGGAAGCAGAACAAAGCGAGTGTGAAGAAGTAACTGAACAGTGTTTGCAGATGATCTGTGTTTAAGACAAAACATACAATAAGCTGTGTACCCACTAGCTACTGTAAATAGTTGCCATCAAATAATTAAGTAATACTACATTTTTTTAAGAACTGATGGTCTCCCTCATTGAACTGGTTAACATCTGCTACTGGACAGCCGAGGTCATTGGCATCATGCAGCCTGCAAATTTGTATTGTCTCCCCAGCACATGTTTACACACCCTGTCAGTTAGTTTATGGAATGTGCCTAGGTTTAAGAGAAAAGTACTCATTTTAGGCTGATTTCTCACCATCCACATGATACCTTACGTGGTAAGATTATGCATGGAGCCTCAGATCAATGTTGATTAACACTCATTTTGTATTTCTTCCATTTTCTTACTATTGGACCTACAGTTGTCTTCTTCTCACCCAGAGTCTATGGTTTTGTAGCCCATTCCAGCCTTGTGCAGGTCTAGGATCTTTTCACTGACATCCATAGAAAGCTCTTTGGTCTTGCCCATGTTGTAGAGGTTAGAGTCTGACTGATTAATTAAGTGTGTGTGGACAGAAGTGTTTTATACAGGTAACAATTTAAGAAAGCTGTTTTTAATGCAGGTAATGAGTTGATTAGGAGTGTCTAAATGGTCTATAGGAGCCAGAACTCCTTATGGTTGGTAGGGGATCAAATACTTATTTCTCTCTGCAAAATGAAAATATATTTATATAATTTAGACAATGTGGTTTTCTGGCTTTTATTTTTGATATTCTCTCACTGTTAAATGTAACATACCCTTAAAATTATAGACTGTTCATGTCTTTGTCAGTGAGCAAACTTACAAAATAATCAAGGGATCAAATACTTATTTTCCACACTGTATATATACATACACTTATCACATGCATAAAAGACCACATACCTTTCTCTGCTTCAGGAGCCTCTTTTTCTTTAATTTCTGTTAAAAATAAATATAAATTACACCTACATTTGTTTGCTTTGGCTAGGACATGCCCTACAACTGGAAAATATGTTTCCTGATTAGTTTATATTGTGTGTACTGCAGTAAAAATTTATTTGATTTTCATGACATTTCCACAGAGGAGCAGTGACATCTAATTCCTTGTTTATTACTCAGTTAAGACTATATTTTGCGCTTGCTTTCTTTCCAGAAATTTGCACCTAAGTGATCAGAAGGGATATGAGGGCCCAGACTCCTGCTATCTTTCAGCCCCTATTTCATATTTCAAAAGAAGTTGAATTGTAATTAAATTATACAAAAATATGCCAGTATTTAATTCCTGACTTCAACAACTATCGTAGGATATACTGCACCATCCCATACCCAGTAGTGCTATGTGCTGTGTAAATACTGCAGTTATCAATTTATGTTAAATATATTATTTCTATTCTTTTAACCAAGAATTATTAATGCAGAAAAACAAGATCTTTTAGCTTTAGCTACATGAACCCATGAAACTCCACAAGATATTGTTTTCCAAAAAGTATGACGATATAGCGGGTTATGGAAAGGCTGAAAGTTTAAAGGTTTCACAACCCAGAAACTTAATAATGACTTCTGATTAGAGTTTCATATTTATTTTAATGAAAAATGTTGTTTTAATACTTTGTTTAACTGTATTATAATTAGAAAAACATTTTTTGATTGTGGAAATATAGATTTTACAATTAAACCTAATACCCTGCTTTAGGTGAGAAGTATTCTTGAAAGTTTAATATAAAAGTACAAAGCTCTAAAACCCAGGTTCAGGGAAGCTCTCCTCTAAATTATTTTCTGGGGCACGGTTACTTAGTTCAGTTCCTAGGAGGATTGTGGAAGACATCTTGTAGACTTGAGCAGTGCTAAACTCATCCTAAGATAGCTGAAGCCTAGCTTGAGGGACCCGTAGGTGAGGGTCTGAGGAAGTTGAGGAGAGCCTGGGGAGAGGAGCGGTGACGAGCCACCCCAGAGCAGAGCGCTAGCACTGGACACTGGAGTCCGAGGCTGTGCAGAGCCTAACATGTCAGCAGCCAATACCAGATTGTGGGGTATTCCAAGTCCCCCAGCCACACACAGTGTGTGCAAGCAAAGCAGAAGAGCCCAGGAGCAGCCGCCAGTGAAGTGGGGCTGAAGAAGGACTCAAGCTGCCTGCCATACCAACACACCGCAGGAGAGAGAGGGCCGCAGCTCAGCTTAAGCAGCAGCAGGGTCCCGCAGAGAGAGTGCAGCAGGGAGACCTCAGCACTTTTCGGGTGGGGAGAACCTCGAGTTGCTGCCAGGTTGCACTGACTCAAAGTAACACCACCTGTGAATGTCCTGGCTTGCACCAGTACCATCAGTAAAGAACCTGAGGAACCAACAACCGTGAGTCTGTCTGTTACTTTGCGCCCTCCGTCCTGCACCCCAATAACCTTCCAACATCTACTGCCCTGGGGACTCACTACACCCATGGGGAGCCACTCCATCCCAGCTGCCCATCCATCATCCCCAGAGGTTCTGCAACAGAGGTGGCTATTCATAGCCGTAAAGCACAGGTGGCGTCACGATCCATTTTACCTAAAACATTTCCTCCATATTTTTAAGTGACTCCACAGGGCCACAGAGCCGGGTCTCAGCCCCCATGCATCCCCTGAGAGACTGAACCAGCCCAGTTCAGAGTACCCCACGGCCCTGGGGGTGAATCACCTATGAAACAAACATTTATTTTTTCATGATCAATGTAAAGTGTCTTGAAAACTTATTTATACCATGTAAAATTTTCCACTTTTTTTCATGGTATATGAAAAAAATGTAATTTAATTTATTGTAAATTTATGTGGTAAAAATAGCAAGTATTTGTGAAATTTTCAGAAAAAAATACATGGTTTTCCAAATATTTAAAAATTTAAATCTGAAACTTGTGTGCATTTGTTTTCCACTCGCTTAAGCAATAATTTGTAGACTGTCTTTGGTGCAATTTTCTGCAGTAAGTCTTTGGTAGAATATCTCCACCAGCTTTGCACAACTAGAGGATGAAATTTTTGCACAATCTTCCATGCAAAATAACTGGCTCAGTGACATTAGATGTAGAGCATCTGTGAACAGCAGTTTTCAAGTCATTCCATAGATTCTCAATAAGACTTGTGCTTGGGCTTTGACTGGATCATTCAAACACATGAATATGCTTTTATCTAAGCCATCTGATTATAGTCCTGGCAGAGTGTTAAGGGTTGTTGTCCTGTTAAATGGTGAAACTACGACCCAGTCTCAAATATTTAACAGACTCCAACATTTTTTTTTGAGGATTTCCCTGTATTTAGCTCAAACCATCTTCCCATCAACTCAGACCAGCTTCTATGTCCCACCTGAAGAAAATCATTCACACAGTATTAGGGTGCATGCACAGATCAGTATTCACAGCTTTTTGGATGCAGCGTCTTGCCACTGCGTCCAAAACGCTGAGTAGTACAGTATAAGCATAGTGGATGAGATTTCAAGAAATCCCATCCTCACTATGCTTACCTGCGGTGCGGGTTGCCGGCATTCTGCACCTCTGCAGCATTTTCATTTCATGCTGCGTAGTTGGAATTGTCTGCCATCGGGTGACTGCAGGGAGAAGCCGCCCTGCACCCGTCGCACATGGTGAGTACAGGGCGGCTGCGGTCTCCCTGCGGCAACCCACGGCTTCACTCAGATCTGGAGGAGCTGCGTCCAACACACAGCTCCTCCGGACACTGAGCACATAGCCTAATACTGCTGCCACCATATCCATAATTGACAATGGTGATGTATTTTCAGGGTAATGTGCAGTGTTAGCTTTTCGCTATATATAGAGTTTTGCATTTAGTTCAAATAGTTCTACTTTGGTCTCATCCAACCAGAGCACATTATTTACACATACAAGGGGTGTCCTCTACATCAGGGGTCCCCAACCACTGGTCCGCGGACCGGGACCGGGCCGTCAGGGTCATTGCGCCGGTCCGCGGCGAGATGCCGGCTTCCCCGCCCCCTGTGTGTCCCCGCCCACCGCAACCCTCACCTCCTGAACGTATGCCGCTCTGAGCCGCAGCCGAGACCTCTGCCTTAGCTGCTGCTGTATGAGGGGAGCTGTCGGCCAATCAGTGCAGCAGCCATGCCCTGACGCACTGTTATTGGCCGACGGCTTCTCTCATGCAGTAGCTGCTGAGGCAAAGACGTGGCTGAAGTTTTTTCATTTCTCGCGCTGTTTCCAAGCTCATCAGTGATGTGTGTTTTACGTGATGCGCTTGGAAATAGCGCGAGATATGAAAAAACTTCAGCCACGTCTCTGCCTCAGCTGCTGCTGTATGAAAGAAGCCAGCAGGAGCGGTGAGCAGAAGAGCATCTGTGTGTGAGTGTGTTCCAGGGGCAATGCCTGTGTGTGTGGGGGGATTATACTGGGGGCAGCATGTCTGTGTGTGGGGCATTCAGTGGTCATTGTGTGTGAGGGGTATATACAAGGGGCAATGTGTGTGTGAGGGGTGTATACAAGGGGCAATGTGTGTGTGAGGGGTATATACAAGGGGCAACGTGTGTGTGAGGGGTGTATACAAGGGGCAATGTGTGTGTGAGGGGTATATACAAGGGGCAATGTGTGTGTGAGGGGTGTATACAATGGGCAATGTGAGTGTGAGAGGTATATACAAGGGGCAATGTGTGTGTGAGGGGTGTATACAAGGGGCAATGTGTGTATGGGTTACACAAGGGGTAATGTGTGTGATTGGAGGGTTACACAAGGGGCAATGTGTGTGTGTGTGTGTGGGGGTTATACGGGGCAATGTGTGTGTGTGCAGGGTTATACGGGGGCAATGTGTGTGTGTGCGGGGGTTATACGGGGGCAATGTGTGTGTGGGGGGAGAATTTATGCTATATGGAGGGATGCGACGCTGCATAATATCATATGGAAGGATATGAGGTTGCATTATACTTTATGGAGGGATGTGACACTGCATTGTACTATATGGAGAGCTGTGAGGCTGCATTATATAATGTGGAGGGCTGTGACGCTGCATTATACTACCGTATATGAAAATAAGATGTAGTACATCTTTTGAGGAAACAGGGCAGTAACTCCACCCCTTCTCCATAGCCCCCGCCCTATAAGTTCAAAGCCCCGCCCCACCAGGCCCCGAAGGACGGTCTTGCATGAAGGCGGTCCCCGGTGCAAATAAGGTTGGGGACCCCTGCTCTACATGGCTTTATGTAAACTGGTTTACTTTCAAAAATAGCTTTCTTCTTTCCAGTCTTTTATAAAAGCCAGATTTGTGGAGCTTACCACAAATAGTTGTCCTGTGGACAAATTAATGTGAGTTTTTGATTTCTTTTAGCTCCTCCAGAGTAAACAAGGGCCTTCTGGTCGCTTCTTTAATTAGTCCTCTTCTTGCTTGGCATGTTAGTTTAGGTGGACAGCATAGTCTTGGTCAGGTTGCAGTTGTGCCATACTTATTTCATTTTTGGATGATGGATTGAACAGTCCTCTGTTAGCCATTTAGAGTTTGATTTTTTTAATAAGCTAACCTTGCTTTACTCTTCTCCACAACTGTGTCACTGGTCCATCTCATGTGGTCTATGGTATTCATGCTGCTGTTTGATGCCTAATTTTGACAGAAAAGCCTCTGAGGCCATTACAGAACAGCTCTACTATGTTAAAAATAAATTACAAACAGATAGATTCGATTTACTACTTACATGACTTCTGGAGGTGATTGGTCACTCAGCATTTTATTTAGAGGTATCAGATAACACTATGCTGAATACAAATGCATGCCACAATTTTGAGATCTATATTTTTAAAATATTTAGAACACCATATGTTATTTCCTTTACGCTTCACAAGTACTTGCTACACTACACACACAATCCCAATAAAAAAAATGGTTTAATGGTATAATGTGAAAAAATGTATAAGATTTCATGAGTTATGAATACTTTCCAAGGTACAGAGTATAACACTTAAAGTGGTTGTTCTGTGATAACAAACTAATATTTATCTACAGGATGGCTAATAACTTATTTATTGTTATAGCTCTGACCGCTGATGCCAATCTGCCGAAATGGTTAGATGACTGAACAGTTTTATCCCCATAACAAAATGGAGCATTAGGTTGAAAGAGTAACTTCTGCTAAATTCATTCTCTATAGGACTGTCACATAAAGCTAAGGTCAGATATTAGCAGACACACAGGGAAAAGTGTAGAGGTTTTTGTGCACAAACAGTGTGGTTCCATTTTAATGGCGATAAAAGCTCATTATTCTGCCACTGATCAACAAGTTAGAGTTTTCAAAAGAGATTCTAAAAATAAAGGCTATAATATGTGCAAATGACCCACCCAGGGGTCTATGGGGACTCGGGTATCTGGGCGTTGCTGTAATGGGGATGTTACCGGTGGCCTGCCCGGGCCCGTACCCTGGGGTCACTAGATAAAAAGGGGAAAATAATAAAAAGAGATTTCGTGCGCTACCTGTGTGGTCTGGTGATGGCACCAACGCTGCCGTTGGCCTCCGGGGATGATGGTCAGGCAGCCGGATGGTATAGCTCACCACAGGTGGAGCTGAGTCCCCGGGGTTATGATGAGATGGATGGGGCTTTAGCACAGAGAGGCGGCTCTGCATGTTGAGGTACTGGAAAAGTCGACGTAGAAAGGAGATACTGAGGCCGTGTGACTGTACGAGTGTTTAACTTGTAAACGTTCACGGTTCAGGTTAACAGTTATACAGTCTTTCAATGGGTAGCTGGCCAGGTAGTCACAGGAGAAGATAAAGTCTTTTTGAGGCTCCCGTAGTGTACCTTCTTTTGTCTTTCCTTGTCTCTTGTATGCACCTAATTACTATCCTTGCGCTTTTGCCCTGCATAGCCCACTTGTCTACAGGCCCATTGGATGCTATGAGGTACCCTTTTCTCATCTAAGGCTAAGGAGCTCAACCTTGATCTAGTGCTTCTAGTGGGGCTGCGCGTTCTGAACTGAGGGGTCGGGGCTGATATTTCGGCCCTCAACTGGCCAGTGTCGACGGCTCAGGGGTGAACTTGCCTGTACTGTTACTCTGACCCGACTCTCCGTTGGTGGACCGGCATTCCCCGAGACCTGTCCGGTGGTCTGGGTCTCCCCTTTTTTTCCTGGGTCGCTCTCCCTTTCTCAGGAGCCCTCCCTGGGAGCTGCTCCAAAAGCTCCCTCCTTGCTTCTTTCCTCGGCTTTACCTAGAACCAACTGTGTGACTTCCCGCCTCACCTAACTCCACCCACTGGGATCGGGTCACTTTCCTAGAGATTCCCCTGCACTCTGTTGTGGGTGCAGTACCTCTTCTGTGGTGCACTGACCAGTGGGGAGCCACACAAATAATTGTAATATTTAGCAAGTCTAAATGTTTAACAAATAGAACATTAATCCACTTAGACAATTTAATTTACCTTTAGTAAGTAGTATAGTATTAACCTCTTTATGACCTAGGACATAGTGGAACATTCTAGGTGGCATTCCTACCTTTGATCTGGGCTCACACACCAATACCACATCTTTTCCTGCACATGTCAGCTGGCCTGATGAGCCGACATGTACCTCTAAAAGGCATGGGTGGATTTTTTTTTCCGTTCATAGCAGTTAACCAGTTAAGTCTTGCTGTTAGTCTATGAAAGCGGGATTTAATACACACTGGAGAGGTATGAAAAGATCACCACCCTCCTCAGCGACATTGTGTACTTGATAGCTTGGCACTGATGGGTTTTAATGACAGCTAGGGGTCAGCTAATGACCCCTGTGTCTGTCATGATGAACTTCCTGTGAATGCTGGCTTTGAGCCGGAATTCATAGGACATCATAATTTCTGATGCACTGCTCTGTACAGCACAAGTGATTGGATGAAGAAGTAAAGAAACTGTGTTTAGAGATGCTAAATGATCAATGTTCAAAATGAAACATGAGAAGTGTACCGCTATCTACTGTACATAGCTTTCATCAAATGGCTGTTAAGTAAAGCAACATTTATTAACCCCTTCCCTACCCTTGGCCCACCGTTTGGGCCATGGAAAAACGTTCCTTCAGACCCATGGCCCAAGGGGTGGGCCATGAAATGATCGGGCTCCTGCGGCCCGTGTGAGGGGGGTGACTCAGGTGTCACTGTAGCTAATGCACAGTGACAACCTGTAGTTCACCCCACGGGGGTGGATTAACCCCCCCGTGCCCAGGGCCCCTCTGATTGGCAGTTGAAATTCAGACTGCCAATCACTGTCCTACCCCCCCCCATGGCGGTAACAGTCATCCGCCGGCGGTATGCCCGCCGGCGGTAAATGACTATCACTGCCGCCGCCTGTCAGCTTCCACAGCCCCACGCCCCATATCCCCCTCACCCCATCCATCTCTCACCTACGGCGGTCCCCGTGCAGCAGCCGTCCAGCTCCGGTGTGGGCTCCTCCTCTTCCGGGCTCCTCCTCCTGGATCAGCTAAGTATGTAGTATGTGTGTATGTATGTATGAATGAATGAATGTATGTATGTATGTATGTATGTATGTAGTATGTATGTCGTATGTATGTATGTAGTATGTATGTATGTATGTAGTATGCATGTATGTATGTATGTATCAATGATTGAAATGAATGAATGGATGTCTGCTGCGTGGATGTCTGCGTGCGTGGATGTCTGCATGGTGGATGTCTGTGTGCGTGGCTGTCTGCGTGCGTGCTGTCTGCGTGCTTGGCTTCTGCGTGGGTTGATGTCTGGTGTGTGGATGTCTGCATGTGTGGATGTCTGCGTGCGTGGATGACTGCGTGCGTGGATGTCAGTGAGCGGGCGTGGATGTGTGTGTGCATGGATGATGGGTGCATAGGTGGAATGGATGGGTGCAACAAGGGATCAAGTATCCTCTTGTTGTAGTCTCTGGGATCATAGTCATGGTGCACTGTATGACAGATCATTGTCATACAGTGCACCATAACCTCTGACCCCAGAGGCTGTAGGAAGAGGACACTTGATCCCTTGCTGCAATCTCTGGATTGAGCAGAGGCGATCGAGCATCGGGGACCTTCGTGTGATAGTCGGAGGCGTCGAGCGCGTGGACCTTCGTTGTGGACTACGTCGGATCTTTATAATAAAGATGGAGTCCAAATTTTGT
Source organism: Allobates femoralis (assembly GCA_033576535.1). NCBI lineage: Eukaryota > Metazoa > Chordata > Amphibia > Anura > Aromobatidae > Allobates > Allobates femoralis. The sequence goes on from JARQOC010000001.1 coordinate 340,656,833, forward strand.
TTGTTTTTTTTTCAAATAAAAAGATTTTTCTCTGTGTGTATTTTCTGACTATTTACCAGAGATTCCTAATGGCGGGTCTAACATTGGCCCTATATTATGAATCTCGGGCTTAGTGCCAGCTGCCAATAACAAGCTGGCATTAACCCCTTTATTACCCAGTTTGCCACCGGCACATGGGCAACTGTAAGAGTCTGGGTACAGCGCCAGAAAATGGCGCTTCAATGAATGCGCCATTTTTTGGGGCGGCTGCGGGCTGCAATTCGCAGCAATGGGTGGGGCCCCCCCAGTAACGCTTGGGGGCCTCTCCATGCTGTGGAATCCAGCCCCCAGCTGCCTAGATGTACCTGGCTGGACCAAAAATATGGCGGAGCCCCATGTCTTTTTTTTCTAGAATTAGTTCTAGAAAAAAAAAAAAAGGGCTTTGCTGTATTTTTGGTTACCAGCCAGGTACAACGAGGCAGCTGGGGGTTGCTGGCAGTCCGTAGCTGCCAAGTTGTGCCTGGCTGGACCAAAAATATGGCGAAGCCCCACATCATTTTTTTTTTTACTTCTACCAATAAAATGACAAGGAGCTTTGCCTTATTTTTGGATGCCAGCCAGGTACAACTTGGCAGTTGGGGGGCTGCAATCCTCATCGTGGAGAGACCCAAATGTTGTGGCCCCCCCACGCTGCAAATTGCAACCCACAGCCACCCCAGAAAATAGCACATTAGAGGTGCCATTTTCTGGTGCTGTACCCCAACTCTTCCAGTTGCCCTTGTGCTGGTCAGAGAGCATATAGTATAGCTCGACCACCGTTTAGGTGCACAAGGGAAAAATAGGCCACAAAGTCTTTAAATATATCCCCGACACACAATAAAAGAAGAGAGATGATTATCCTTTTTGTGTTTTTTATTTTTGAAGACCAGCCACCATGCTGCTGCACTGACACAAAGGACGGAGTCATATGCTGAGTACCTCAAACAGTACGGCCTGAAGTGCTCATTGGACGACCCAACCCCTTTCATAATACAGAAACTCACTTGAGAAAGGCTCAACTAGAGCCGAAACGTTGTGTGATACAACCTGTTTTTCACCTTCAAAAATAAAAAACACAAAAAGGATAATCATCTCTCTTCTTTTATTGTGTGCCGGGGATATATTTAAAGCCCTTGTGCTGGTGGCACACAGGAGCATTCCATACGTGACATGGTGTCCGCTAACAAGTTGAATGGAAAATAAGCTCCAATTATTAGCGGACACTATGTCGCGTATGGAAAGCTCCTGTGTGCCTAAACCTTGAAGTTCCCCCACAAGTGACCCCATTTTGGAAACTACACCCCCCCAAGGAACGTATCTAGATGCATAGTGAGCACTTGAACCCCCAAGTGCTTCACAAATTGATCCATACAAATAAAAAAGTACTTTTTTTTTTCCACAAAAAAATAATTTTTTCATTTTTACGGATCAATTTGTGAAGCACCTGGGAGTTCAAAGTGCTCACTATGCATCTAGATACGTTCCTTGGGGGTCTAGTTTCCAAAATGGGGTCACTTGTGGGGGTGCTCTAATGTTTAGTCACACAGGGGCTCTCCAAACGTGACATGGTGTCCGCTAACAATTTGAATGGAAAATCAGCTCAAATTGTTAGCAGACACCATGTCACGTTTGGAGAGCCCCTGTGTGCCTAAACATTGGAGCTCCCCTACAAGTGACCCCATTTTGGAAACTAGACCCCCCAGGAAACTTATCTAGATGGGTGGTGAGCATTTTGAACATCCCAGTGCTTCACAAATTAATCTGAAAAAATGAAAAAAGAAAATTTTTGTGGACATAAAAGTACTTTTTAATTTTTACGGATGAATTTGTGAAGCACCTGGGGGTTCAAAATGCTCACCACCCATCTAGATAAGTTCCCTGGGGGCTCTAGTTTCCAAAATGGGGTCACTTGTGGGGGAGTTTCAATGTTTAGGCACACAGGGGCTCTCCAAACACTATTTTGGTGCATTGTAGTACTCAGAAGGGAAGGAGTGCCATTTGACTTTTTGAATGGAAAATCAGCTCAAATTGTTAGCGGACATCATGTCATGTTTGGAGAGCCCCTGTGTGCCTAAACATTGGAGTGACCCACAAGTGACCCCATTTTGGAAACTAGACCCCCAAAGAAACGTATCTAGATGCATAGTGAGCACTTTAAACCCCAGGTGCTTCATAAATTGATCCATAATAATGAAAAAAGAAAATGTTTGTGGAAAAAAAAAGTGCTTTTTCATTTTATGGATACATTTGTGAAGCACCTGGGGGTTCAAAGTGCTCACTATGCATCTAGATACGTTCCGTGGGGGTCTAGTTTCCAAAATGGGGTCACTTGTGGGGAGCCCCAATGTTTAGGCACACAGGGGCTCACTAAACACAACATGGTTACAGCTAACAATTTGAGCTGATTTTTATTCAAATTGTTAGCGGACACCATGTCGCGTTTGGAGAGCCCCTGTGTGCCTAAACATTAGAGCTCCCCCACAAGTGACCCCATTTTGGAAACTAGACCCCCCAGGGAACATATCTAGATGGGTAGTGAGCATATTGAACCCCCAGGTGCTTTACAAATTGATCTGTGAAAATGAAATAGTACTTTTTTTTTCACAAAAATTTTCTTTTAGCCTAAATTTTTTCATTTTCACATGGCAACAGCATAAAATTCATCCTAAAATCTGTTGGGCAATTTCTCCTGAGTACACCGATACCTCATATGTGGTCATAAACCACTGTTTGGGCGCACGGCAGGGGTCAGAAGGGAAGGAGCGCAATTTCACTTTTTTAATGTAAAATTAGCTCCAAAATTCAAATTGCGCTCCTTCACTTCTGAGCCCTGCCGTGCGCCCAAACAGTGGTTTATGACCACATATGATGTATCAATATATATTCGGGAGAATTTGCACAACACATTTTAAGATCCATTTTATCCTGTTGCCCATGTGAAAATGAAAGAATTGAGGCTAAAAGAACATTTTTGATAAAAAAATTTAAATATCCATTTTTTGTTTCCACTTTGCCTTAGTTCCTGTGAAGCACCTGAAGGGTTAATAATCTTCTTGAATGTAGTTTTGAGTAGCTTGAGGGGTGCAGTTTTTGGAATGGTGTCACTTTTGGGTGTTTTCTGTCATGTACACCCCTCAAAAGGACTTCAAATGTGATGTGGTCACTAAAAAAAATGGTTTTGTAAATTTTGGTTGAAAAATGAAAAATTGCTCATGAACTTTGAACCCTTATAACGTCCTAACAAAAAATTTTTTTTTTCCAAAATTGTGCTGATGTGAAGTAGACATGTGGGAAATATTATTTAATAACTTTTTTCTGTCACATATCTCTCTTGTTTATCAGAAAAAAAAAATTTGTAGTGATTACTACTGCGTAAGAAAGTGTAAAATGCAGAAAGTAGATGAAGGATTAATAACCGCACTAAAGAATTCCACGAAACATCAGATGATAAAGTATAACATTGGTTATTAGTCGACTTGTTTCAGGGCTTTGTGGCCCATTCCTCACTGGTTTGTCCTGAGGAAGGGATCAGAGAGCCCTGAAATGCGTCAACTAATAAACCAATGTTATACTTTATCATCTGATGTTTTGTGGAATTCTTCAGTGCGGTTTTTAATCCTTCATCTACTTTCTGCTTTGTATACTGCTCGCCGGGGACTGCTGCAGACATGATATGCTTTTATACTGGTTGTTGGTTCTCACGACCATCTAAGGTGAGTCTGTAATACTTTCTTAGTACTAATAAACTTTGCAGATAAGATCCTATTTGCACTTTTTCTATCCCCTTTTACAATTTGTGATTGTGTACCAAACTGAACATACAAACAGTTTAGCACATCTACAGATGAAGTATCATATATTTTTATGGAGTACATTGCATTAGAAATGGAACCATTAAATTATTACTGGCGTTTTTCTTCTGGTATGCCAGAATTAGTATAAAGTAATATATATCAACTTTGGGTAAGTCAGGATAACTTTTTTATACTACATTTTTTTGGCATTTGTTTTGCACTAATTTAATCTGATATTATTTGTTAAATGAAAGAATCTCTGGAAAAGGAGAAAAGCATACACAATATAGGGCAATACAATCTGGTAAAAGTAAAGTATAAATGATAACACTTGGTTTTCTGTACTTTGATAAAGTCACTGGTCCAGTACAGAAATGCAGTGGTATTAAGAAAAATTGATTTAGAAACCCAAGTTCTTCATGCCCTGTGACTTATTTACAGTTCAAAGTTCCTGAATCATCATTTGCATTTTTTTAAGTTACTTTTAAGGTATTCCCTGATGTTTTTTGCACCAAATTCATCAAAATGCCACACGAAGTCAATGATGATGGTGCAAAGTCAGAAAAATGGGATTGTTCCTGTTATTAAGAATTTTTTAGACTTTTTGAGAAATGGAGCAAAAGATACCACTATTACTCTTTAAGAAGCATGCTTAATGCTGCACTAGGGGGCAAGTGTTGCAGACTTGCATCAAATCTTGTTTGTATATGTATATTTATATATACTGTATATATATATATATATATATATATATATATATATATATATACACACACCATATTTTTGGGGATTATAAGACGCACATTTGTTGCCCAAAATTTGTGGGGAAAGTAGGGGGTGGGTCTTATAATCCAAATCTACAGTATATACTGCAGGGGAGGGTGGGGACAGCTCTGGAGCGTGCCTGGGAGCTGGAGGAAACTGTCTACGGGCTGCAGGAGGTCATATGCTCCCGCTCATTAGCTTCATATAATATGCACTGCACCTGCCGCTGTCCATCACCTCGGCACTGAAATCATGCCAAGGTATGGACTGGGAGAGCAGTGCATATTATATGTACCTTCAACCCCCTCTGTGATGACACATGGACCCCCTGTGCTGGATATGGCCCCTCATGCTGCTGCCCATTCTAAAATAACAAACACTTTACTTACCTCTCCAGTGGTGTGCTCCGTGTCTCCCTGTTTACAGCACTTCCTGAGTCTCGGGGAAGCTGATCGGGCACATAGAGATGATGTCACTCTGCTGTGCCAATCACATGACCGGCTTTCCCGAGACTCAGGAAGTGCAGCAAGCAGGGGACACAGAGCACAGTGCTGAAGAGGTAAGTAAAGTATTTGTTATTTAAGATGGCCAGCAGCATGGGGGGCCATATCCAGCACAGGGGGGCCATGTGCCATCACTGGGGGGCAATGGATTCAGCACAGGGGGCCATGATCCAGTACAAGGGGTCATGATCCAGCATAGTGGGGCCATGATCCAGCACAGTGGGGCCATGATCAAGGGGGCCATGTATCCAGCACAAGGGCCCATGGATCCAGCACAGGGGCCATGATCCAGCACAAGGAGCCACGATCCAGAACAAGAAGCCATGGATCCAGCACAGGGGCATGTGTGTCAACACAGGGGGCCATCATCCAGCACAGGGTGCCATGATCATGCAAAGTGAGGCCATGATCCAGCACAGGGGGCCATAATCCAGCACAGTGGGCCATATGCCATCACTGGGGAATGTGTCCCATCACTGGGAGATGTGTGCCATTACAGGGGGACATGTGCCTTCACAGGGGGTGCGTGCCATCAAAAGGGGGATGTGTGCCATCACTGGAGGTCAACCTGTAAACGTGAGATAAATGCGCATAGGGTCTTATCCTTTTAACAAAGGGTTGTAGCGGTGTATATTAGGAACTGCTCACCTGGCTCGGTTGTGTCACCCACAACCGGTATAATCGCCTGTAAGATGGCTTATAGAATGGCTGCTGCAGGGCCGCACCTTCACGATGACAGTGGAAACAGGAATGCTGTAATGGGACAAAATGCCGAATTGCCCGCGCTGCCACCAGGAATCACCAGGAAACAAAGAGTTAACTGGGCAGATGTTTCTTTATTCTATCCTACTCGTTTCAGAGCCTCTATCCGAAACATGTTCCCTGAGGAAGGAGCTCGGATAGAGGCTCTGAAACGCATAGGATAGAATAAAGAAACATCTGCCCAGTTAACTCTTTGTTTCCTGGTGATTCCTGGTGGCAGCGCGGGCAATTCGGCATTTTGTCCCATTACAGCATCACTGGAGGTCATGATACAGCACAGTGGGCCATGATCCAGCACAGCGGGCCATGATCCATCACTGGGGATGTGTGCCATCACTTATGGACATGTGCCATCACTGGGGGACGTGTGCCAACACTGGGAGGCGTGTGCCAGCACAAAGGGGCTATATCCAATATAAGGGGGCCTTATCCAGATTAAGGGGGCCATAATGTGGATGGGGGCTATATCCCAGGATGAGGGACCATGTACCAGGATGAGAGGGCTATGAGGGACATATGTATGATTTGTAAGATGGACACTGACATTATAAGATGGACTCCATTTAACAATTAATTAAAAATTATTTTTTTCTCTTTTCCTTCACCAAATTTGGAGGTGCTTCTGATAAAATTAAAAATACGGTATATTTAAAAAAAAACAAAAACATTGCAGTTAATCAATCAGGCAAAAACATAAGCATCAATTAAATTCTGCCACAAATTATAATGTAAAATACTACATGTTCCCATGTTTTAATGTTATAGAAATTACAAAGCCCTATAGAACTGTGGTTTTTCGAAGGCAAAAGCACTATCCCCAATTGTTCACTTAAACAACTTGTCATCAGTGTGGTGATTAAGAGGTAGAAGTGCTTAGCTCCTGTCTGAACATGCACAAAAACTCATAGAGTTCAGTAAATGTACCTCTGTGTGTGGTGGTGCTGGAGTTTATCCACTTCCTTACTGAAGTGCAAATTTGCATATTTCCTAGCAGAGGGATGTGGCTTTAAATCTCCTTACCTACTTAACTGTCTTCTTATGGTTGCAGGCAAACTCCTCTCCATACGATAGTTTGCAAGTTCCCCAGACCGTGTCTTAGCCCACTCACACAGCCAAATAAGAATATCCCACACACTACACTGATGAGGGGCAGTTACCCCGCAATGCAGCATCTGTAGTTTGGGGTCCTGATCTGACACAAATCCCTAGTCATATTTAAAGGCTTGTCAGAAAGCGACTATGACTTTGAGGAGCTACCTAAAGGTAGCGCTGGAGTTTATCCACTTCCTCACTGAAGTGCAAATTTGCATATTTCCTAGAGGAGAGATGTGGCTTTAAATCTCCTCGCCTACTTAACTGTCTTCTTATGGTTGCAGGCAAACTCCTTTCCATAAGTTAGATAGCAAGTTCCCCAGACCTCTCTGTGTGTGAACTCAAAGAAGAGCAAAGCAGTTTTGCCACTTGAGTACTGTCTTTCTATCAGGTCATTTTAAGTGATCAGAAGGGAAATGAGGACTCAAACTCCTGCTATGTTTCAGCCCCTATCACATAATTAAATACCGTATATACTCGCGTATAAGCCGAGTTTTTCAGCCCAAAAATTGGGCTGAAAAGTCCCCCCTCGGTTTATACGCGGGTCACTGTATACTGTATACAGGCCACCCCCCCCATATCAGTATACAGGGCCCCCCCCTTGTGTAGCAATCCTGTAATGGAATACAATAGTATACTTCTCCCTGCCGCTGTCCCGCTGCCGCTGTCCCGCCGCCGCTATCGCGCTCCTCCGGCTTCATCCGGCTTCTTCCGGCTTCCTCCGGTGGGCGCAGGCAATGGCGTCATTGTCTGCGGGCCAGAGAAGGAAGCCGGAAGACGCTGGATGAAGCCGGAGGAGCGCGATAGAGGCGGAGGGACAGCGGCAGGGATAAGTATACTAATGCATTCCTTTCCAGGATTGCTACACGAGGGGGGGCCCTGTATACTGATATGGGGGGGGCTGCTGTATATACGTCTGGGGCTGCTGTATACTACCTCTGGGGCTGCTGTATACTACCTCTGGTGCTGCTGTATACTACCACTGGGGCTGCTGTATACTACCACTGGGGCTGCTGCTGTATATTACCACTGGGGTTGCTGCTGTATACTACCACTGGGGCTGCTGTATATACCTCTGGGGCTGCTGTATACTACCACTGGGGCTGCTGCTGTGTATACCACTGGAGCTGCTGCTGTATACTACCACTGGGGAGGCTGCTGTATACCACACTGCTGGGGGCTGTATACCTGTGCTGGGGTCCACCCTCGGCTTATACACGAGTCAATAGGTTTTCCCAGGTTTTGGGGGCAAAAGTAGGGGGGTCGGCTTATACACGGGTCGGCTTATACACGAGTATATACGGTAAATGTTAAAGTGAAAGTAAACTGAACAAAAAATATACCATTATTTAATTACTGACTCTAACAACCCCAGGCTCTGAAGATGCATAATCCCAAACTACCCCGCAAGATACTGTGTACTAAAAAAGTATGATGATATAGTGGGTAATTGAAAGGCTCAACATCCAAGGGTTGTACAACATAGAATATTAATCCTGACTTCTGCTTGGAGTTTGAAATTTACTTAGAATAATCTATTATATAATCGCGAATCGGAAAAGCGCCCCTCCGCGCGCTACTTCCGGCGTGGTCATATGGACACGAATTTAACATTGGGCGCGAAGCGCCCAATGCTGCGCGAGCAATGGCCGCGAGGCCATTGCGAGTCGCTGGCTGAGTGCGAGCAATGGCCGCGAAGCGGCCATTGCGAGTCGCTGGCCGAAAATCGAACCAGAGGCTCGGCCACAACCTTAGCGATTTACCGCTCAGGTAGTGCGAGCAATGGCCGCGAGGCCATTGCGAGTCGCTGCCTGAGCCGCAACTCGCTCCCCGGGGACCATGGAGCGGAGGCCGCACAGCCCCCCCATGTCCGCAAAGCCCGCCCCATGTCCGCACAGCCCCCCCCATGTCCGCACAGCCCCCCATCTCCGCACAGCCCCCCCATCTCCGCACAGCCACCCCCATGTCCACACAGCCACCCCCATGTCCGCACAGCCACCCACATGTCGTCCACACAGCCCCCCCATGTCCGCACAGCCACCCCATGTCCGCACACCCACCCCGCAATGTCCGCACAGCCACCCCGCACCTAAGCTCCTACCCCCTAACTCCGCCGCCCCTAAGTCCCTACCCTCTAAGCCCCGCCGCATCCTAAGCCCCGACCCGCCGCACCTAAGCCCCTACCCCCTAAGCAGCGCCGCACCTAAGCCCCTACACCCTAAGCCCCGCCGCACCTAAGCCCCTACCCCCTAAGCCCCGCCGCACCTAACCCCCTACCCCCTAAGCCCCGCCGCACCTAAGCCCCTACCCCCTAAGCCCCGCCGCACCTAAAAGCCCCGCCGCACCTAAGCCCCTACCACCTAAGCCCCGCCGCACCTAAGCCCCGACCCGCCGCACCTAAGCCCCTACCCCCTAAGCCCCGCCGCACCTAAAAGCCCCGCCGCACCTAAGCCCCTACCCCCTAAGCCCCGCCGCACCTAAGACCCTACCGTCCGCCGCCGCCCCGCCGTACCTGAGCCCCTACCCCCTAAGCCCCGCCGCCTCCTAAGCTCCCGCCGCTTTCCCCCCGCCGTTTTCCCCCGCCGCTGTCACTAACACCTAAAGCCCTACACCCGAAGCCCCCGCCATCCCCTAACCTAACGTCCCCGTCGATTACTTACATGCCTTCTTAGTCATCTGATCGTCCGTCCGATCCACAAGTCCTCCGTCCGGCCAGGCGTCCTCTTCCTCCGGCCTCGGGGGTCTTCTCTCTTCTTTCCGCCATCTCCGCCTCTTCGTCCGGCCCCGGGAATCTTCTGTCTTCTTTCCGCCAACTTCCAGCTCCGACGTCCTCTTCACTCATTAAGATAGAATGGACGACAAATCCACCATTCTACCTCAATGAGATGTGAGGGGCTCTTCTGATTGGTCGCTGTCTACTGCCCTCAGCCAATCAGAAGAGCCCCTCATTTCCCATTGAAATACATTAGCGGTGTGTCGGCGATTTTATGGCCGCCCACCTGGTTCTATTTGTCGGCCCTAAAATCGCGGACACACCGCTAATGCATGTCTATGGGCAGTGAGCTCGAATTCTGATTGGTCGGCGTCAGCAGAGAGCGAAAATAATAATAAAAAAAAAAAATACATGCTAATAAGATGAGCCCTTTCAGCGGACCTGAAAGAGAACTGGGTCTCAGCCTCAGGCTCACTTTAAATAAATAATAAATTTAATAATAAAAAAAATAATTAAAAAATAATTAAAAAATAATTAAAAAATAAATAAAAAATAATAAATAATTCAATAAAAATAATAATAAAAAAATTAAATATATGCTAATAATATCAGCCCTTTCAGCGGACCTGAAGGAGAACTGGGTCTCAGCCTCAGGCTCACTTTAAATAAATAATAAATTTAATAATAAAAAAAATAATTAAAAAATAATGAAAAAATAATAAAAAAATAAATAAAAAATAATAAATAATTCAATAAAAATAATAAGAAAAAAATTAAATATATGCTAATAATATCAGCCCTTTCAGCGGACCTGAAAGAGAACTGGGTCTCAGCCTCAGGCTCACTTTAAATAAATAATAAATTTAATAATAAAAAAAATAATTAAAAAATAATTAAAAAATAATAAAAAAATAAATAAAAAATAATAAATAATTCAATAAAAGTAAGAATAAAAAAATAAAATATATGCTAATAATATCAGCCCTTTCAGCGGACCTGAAGGAGAACTGGGTCTCAGCCTCAGGCTCACTTTAAATAAATAATACATTTAATAATAAAAAAAATAATTAAAAAATAATTAAAAAATAATAAAAAAATAAATAAAAAATAATAAATAATTAAATAAAAAAAATAAGAAAAAAATTAAATATATGCTAATAATATCAGCCCTTTCAGCGGACCTGAAAGAGAACTGGGTCTCAGCCTCAGGCTCACTTTAAATAAATAATAAATTTAATAATAAAAAAAACTATTAAAAAACAATTAAAAAATAATAAAAAAAAAAAAATAAATAAATAATTAAATAAAAATAATAATAAAAACATTAAATAAATGTTAATAATATCAGCCCTTTCAGCGGACCTGAAGGAGAACTGGGTCTCAGCCTCAGGCTCACTTAAAATAAATAATACATTTAATAATAAAAAAAATAATTAAAAAATAATTAAAAAATAATTAAAAAATTAATAAAAAATAATAAATAATTCAATAAAAAATAATAATAAAAAAAATAAATAAATGCTAATAAGATGAGCCCTTTCAGCGGACCTGAAGGAGAACTGTGTCTCAGCCTCAGGCTCACTTAAAATAAATAATAAATTTAATAATAAAAAAAATAATTAAAAAATAATAAAAAAATAAATAAAAAATAATAAATAATTAAATAAAAAATTATAATAAAAAAAAAGGCTAATAATATGAGCCCTTTCAGCGGACCTGAAGGAGAACTGTGTCTCAGGCTCAGGCTCACTTAAAATAACAAATAATAAATTAATTTAATAATGAAAAAAATAATTAAAAAATAATAAAAAAAAATTAAAAAATTATACATAATAACATAAAAAATAAGAATAAAAAAAAAAAAGATAATAATAATGATATTACTGCTAATAATAATGCTAATAATGCTAATAATGCTAATAATTATGCTATTAATGCTAATAATAATGCTATTAATGCTAATAATTATGCTAATAATGCTAATATTTATGTTATTAATGCTAATAATAATGCTATTAATGCTAATAATTATGGTATTAATGGTAATAATAATGCTATTAATGCAAATAATATTGCTATTAATTCTATTATTAATGCTATTAATGCTAATAATAATGCTATTAATGCTAATAATTATGCTATTAATGCTAATAATAATGCTATTAATGCAAATAATATTGCTATTAATGCTATTATTAATGCTATTAATGCTAATAATTATGCTATTAATGCTAATAATTATGCTATTAATGGTAATATTAATGCTATTAATGCAAATAATATTGCTATTAATGCTATTATTAATGCTATTAATGCTAATATTTATGCTATTAATGCTAATAATTATGCTATTAATGGTAATAATAATGCTATTAATGCAAATAATATTGCTATTACTGCTATTATTAATGCTATTAATGCTAATAATTATGCTATTAATACTAATATTTATGCTATTAATGCTAATAATTATGCTATTAATGGTAATAATAATGCTTTTAATGCAAATAATATTGCTACTAATGCTATTATTAACGCTATTAATGCTAATAATTATGCTATTAATGCTAATAATTATGCTATTAATGGTAATAATAATGCTATTAATGCAAATAATGTTGCTATTAATGCTAATATTAATGCTATTAATGCTAATAATGATGCTATTAATGCTAATAATTATGCTATTAGTGGTAATAATAATGCTATTAATGCAAATAATATTGCTATTAATGCTATTATTAATGCTATTAATGCTAATAATTATGCTATTAATGCTAATAATTATGCTATTAATGGTAATAATAATGCTATTAATGCAAATAATGTTGCTATTAATGCTAATATTAATGCTATTAATGCTAATAATGATGCTATTAATGCTAATAATTATGCTATTAATGGTAATAATAATGCTATTAATGCAAATAATATTGCTATTAATGCTATTATTAATGCTATTAATTATGCTATTAATGCTAATATTAATGCTAATTATGCTAATAATAATCATATTAACGCTATTAATAATGCTATTAAGGCTAATAATCATGCTATTTATGCTATTCAAAATGCTATTAATGCTAATAATATTGCTATTAATGCTCTTTATGCTAATAGTAATGCTATTAATGCAATTATTTATGCTATTAATTCTTTTATTTATGCTATTAATGCTATTAATAATGCTATTAATGCTATTAATAATGTTATTCATGCTATTAATAATACTATTAATGCTATTAATGCTAATATTAATGCTATTAATTGTATTATTAATGCTATTAATGCTATTAATAATGCTAATAATGCTAATAATAATGCTATTACTGCTAATAATAATGCTATTAATGCTAATAATTATGCTATTAATGCTACTATTAATGCTAATAATGCTAATAATAATCATATTAACGCTATTAATAATGCTATTAAGGCTAATAATCATGCTATTTATGCTATTCAAAATGCTATTAATGCTAATAATATTGCTATTAATGCTCTTTATGCTAATAGTAATGCTATTAATGCGATTAGTTATGCTATTAATTCTATTGTTTATGCTATTAATGCTATTAATAATGCTATTAATGCTATTAATGCTATTAATAATGTTATTCATGCTATTAATAATACTATTACTGCTATTAATGCTAATATTAATGCTATTAATTGTATTATTAATGCTATTAATGCTAATAATAATGCTATTAATGCTAATAATTATGCTAATAATGCTAATATTAATGCTAATAATGCTAATAATAATCATATTAACGCTATTAATAATGCTATTAAGGCTAATAATCATGCTATTTATGCTATTCAAAATTCTATTAATGCTAATAATTTTGCTTTTAATGCTCTTTATGCTAATACTCATGCTATTAATGCGATTATTTATGCTATTAATTCTATTATTTAGGCTATTAATGCTATTAATAATGGTATTAATGTTATTAATAATGCTATTAATGCTATTCATGCTAATATTAATGCTATTAATTCTAATAATCATGCTATTAATCCTATTAATAATGCTATTAATGCTATTTTTAATTCTATTAATGCTATTAATAATTTTATTAATGCTAATAATGCTATTACTCCTCATAATAATGCTAATAACGCTATTATTAATGCTATTTATGGTCATAATGCTATTAATACTAAGAACAATACTATTAATAGTACTATTATTGCTGTTAATAATGCTATTAATGCTAATAATAATGCTGTTAATGCTAATAATTATGCTATCAATGGTAATAATAATGCTATTAATGCAAATAATATTGCCACGTTCTAGAATCCCGATGCATTTGCATCGGGCTCACAGCTAGTAATAACAATAATAATAATAATAAAGCCAGATTTGAAAAATCAACTACAGACCCCAAATGTTGACTGTGCAAGGAAGCAGAAGAAACAATGGATCATATACTGAGCTGCTGTAAGAAGATTGTGCAGACAGACTACAAGCAAAGACATAATACAGCCGCTCAGTTGATTCATTGGAACTTGTGCCACAATTACCATCTTCCTGTCACAAAGAACTGGTGGGATTATAAACCTGAAAAGGTTATTGAAAAGGAACATGCAAAACTACTATGGGTCTTCTGAATTCAGACTGATAAAGTCTTGGAACACAATAGTCCGGACCTTACGATTGTAAGCTGTGTGTAACTGTTATAATAATAATTATGATTATATTAATAATTACAATTTTTATTAATTTGCTTAGCTGTATCATGTTTAGAAACAATATTAATTTTTATAGGACTACAGATTATACAACTAAAACTGATGCTCTGTTTCAGGTGAGAGTAGTTCTTGAAAGTTTTGATATAAAAATAAAAAAAATTGAGTAATCCAATGGTGAATAATTAGACGGTGAGAAATAAATTCAGTCGCACTTGTCCGCATTGTGGATGTACAATAGAATCCATTCTTTTGTTTACCTCGGCAGATCAGGCCACCAGGACGAAGGGCTTTTGTGGACTTGAAAATACACCTGAGGTGGCAACCCCCGCCCTGCTACTTTTTCGGTTCACCAACAGGAAACATGGAATACAGGACATTGCCAGATCACAGGCACGGCCTGGACAGACATAGGGAGCCATTGTGCAGCCGGATTCCGTTTGGGTAGGAAGAAAGAGACCTAATAAAAAATCTTTTACCTGCTGCAAAACCCGGTGGAGGACCTGATTTCAGTCCCACCTTCAGCGACATTGCTCCGAATCAGGACATTCCACCGATACATGTGAGGACTGGCCACCGACTAAGTGGGAGCACATCTGTGCTTCTGTGATTACCCTCTGGTACATTGGTGTTCCAGGGAAAGAGGAAAAGAACTAATGTATTGTTTACTGCAGGAGTAGACCGGGAAGAGAGTTTCCCCTTCACGCTGCAACGGTACGTCATCGTAACCCAGCCTCAGGGAGCGACATCTTCTTCGTATAGATGTACATGATTTAGGAATGGAAAGATACCTATTGTTGTGTTTTCTTTGCTAGCTGCGTACCCGAGAAGTGAGATCAGACTCATTACATGGCAGCTGTCAGTTGATGTGTTATATATTTTTTACAGTAAAGAAATGTTACTACCGGTTAAATCTGAGTATGGAGATTCTGTTGAAACAAGATATACACACACACCCGCGGCCTTACCACCGGTCATTACATCTGGCGTAGTCGGCAGGATGTGTGATCAACAGAATCTCCTCCCGGTAGTAGCTTATAACCGGACAGCTCCCCCGGCATCTATTGTCAATCAGGTGAGGAAGTTTAACGGACGGAACTATCCTGTAACTGAATGGACCGAACAACTTAAGATAGTGGGGGAGATGTATAACATTGATCCTAAGACCTTAGCAGAAATGGCCATGCTAACATTAGAGGGTGAAGCGTGGACGACAGTCAGGCTGGAGACGGTTAGGGGCCGGCGTACGTTGGATGACTTGGTGCGGGTGCTGGAGAACACCTATGGACCGACCACATATGCGGGAACATTACGGTATATGTTCTTCCGGCGTACTCAACTCGAGTCGGAGGACATCCCTCAATATGCCAATGCCCTCCAAGTACTGCTTGAACAAGCCTGCAGAAAAGGAGAACAGACAGCTAGTACGGGCACCCGTGACCTGGTGTTGAGAGATCAATTCGTGACTGGATTAAGAGACCCGTACCTTAACCGCTCACTGCAAGATCTACTCCGGATAAATCCGGCCCTTACGTTCGCTGAAGTTAGGCAAGAAGCGATAGAACGTTCGAGAGGACCTGTTATGGAGGCCCAGACTTATACCGTGGCTTGCAGGTCCATAACTGGTGTCAGAACCCCGAACAGTGACACGGAAGAACTGAAGCAGATGGTGGCAGAATTGCAGAAACAGGTGTTGCAGCTCACCCTGGACCAACAGGCGGACAGGCAAGCGAGACAACAACCCAGCCGGCCGATGGGAAGATGCTGGACATGCGGCGATCCCCGCCATAGAGCAAACCGTTGCCCCCAGAACGTTCAAGTCCATCCACGGGCCGATATACCGGAACCAGCAAGTCATGCCCCACAATAGCGGCCACCTTTAAACTAGACGCCCCTGCCAAAGAGGCTCACTCGGCAGGGGAGGCCAAAGAGAGGGGTGTAGGAAAACAGAGCCAGCAACGGAACAAACTTGCATCAAACAGCCCTACCCTGGAAGTATTATTGGAAGGGACCGCCGTGCAAGGATTAATGGATACTGGGTCTCAGGTATCCACCATCTCCGAGCAGTTTTACGAAGAGTATCTGAAGCCGCGGGTTGCCTATGACCCTGATACTACTATCAAGATCAAAGCAGCCAATAATCTACCCATTCCGGTGACGGGAGTTGCCTGGATGAACACCGAAGTGTGTGGGCAAGATCTCGGGAAGAGAGGGATAATCGTGGTCAGGGAAGGCTGTGGATCAGAAACGCCCATGATTATTGGGATGAACATCTTGAAAGACCTGAATCTCGTGTTGGTTACCAAGAGGGGGCCCAAGTACTGGCAAGAAGTGACCACACATAGGGCCACCCGCCGAGCCTTCCAACAAGTGGTCAGGACCTGCAATCTCCAGCGAATGACAGAAGAACAACTGCCATTGGCCACGATCACCGTACCCCGCCATACTAGGATAACTTTACCTGCTGAGAAGGAGACCGTTATCTCACTACCCCTTAGCACCACAAGACAGCTCGAAGGCGTGGAGGTGCTGATTGAGCCACGCACCCCGAAGGAAGGGAAGCTGAACCCCCTAGTTGCTCGAACGCTGCCACGGCCGCTGTCGCGGATGACATCAACGCGGGGCGAGAACTACGAGAAAAGTGCCAGTTGGACATATCCCAATACTCCAACCAAGAAGTGTCCCAGGTGGAAGACTTACTTCAAGAGCACCAGGCGTCCTTTGCCCGGCATGACACCGACTTTGGATGCACCTCCAGTATCAAGCACGAAATCCCCACAGGTGATACCGCTCCTATCCGTGAAAGGTACCGCCAAATACCTCCCCAACAATACCAAGAAGTGAAAAATCTCCTGAATTCCATGTTACACGCTGGAGTGGTACGAGAAAGCCAGAGCCCCTGGGCTGCACCAGTGGTGATAGTCAAGAAGAAAGACGGGTCCCTGAGGTTCTGCGTGGATTACCGCCGTTTGAATGCTTGCACCATCCGGGACTCATACCCTTTACCAAGGATCGAAGAATCCCTGACAGCCCTGAAGAAAGCTAAATATTTTTCGTCATTGGACCTGGCCAGTGGCTATTGGCAGGTACCCATGCATGAGAAAGATAGAGAAAAGACTGCTTTCTTCCTACCCATGGGCCTGTACGAGTTCGACCGGATGCCCTTTGGCCTGAACAACGCGCCGGGGACCTTCCAGCGACTGATGGAGCGCTGTTTGGGGGACTTCAACTTCGACTTCACCCTCATTTACCTGGACGACATCGTAGTCTATTCGGCCACATTTGAAGAACACCTGCAACAGCTGGGCCGTGTGTTTCGTAGGTTGAGAGAACATGGCCTGAAGTTGAAACCCAGCAAGTGCCGTCTTCTGCAGCCCAAGATCAATTACCTGGGTCACCGGATCTCGGCCGAAGGTGTCCAGCCGTCTTCGGAGAAAATAGCCGCCGTGAGGGACTGGCCACAACCTACGAACGTCAGAGAGGTTAGGGCCTTCCTGGGGTTGGCCGGCTACTACCGCCGGTTTGTAAGAAACTTCGCCCGGCTTGCTGCACCCTTGCACGAACTGCTTCGAGGGACCACCAACAGCCCCAGGGGACGACCCATTAGCTGGGGACCCAGCCAGGAAGAATCCTTCCAAGCCCTAAAGGGTGCCTTGACTTCACCTCCCATCCTTGCTTATGCAGACTACAATCTCCCTTTCCAACTACATACCGATGCCAGCCTACAAGGTCTAGGGGCAGTACTTTCACAAGTACAAGAAGGCAAGGAACGTGTCATAGCCTATGCCAGTCGATCCCTACACGAGGGCGAGAAGAACCCCACCAATTATAGCTCGTTCCAGCTGGAGCTGTTGGCCCTAACGTGGGCTATGGCGGAGAAATTTGCAGGATACCTCACAGGGACGGAAGTACTGGTCCTGACCGACAACAACCCGTTGGCCCACTTACAAAATGCGAAGCTCGGAGTCATGGAACAGCGTTGGATGGCTCGACTCTCTAAGTTCAGCTACAAGATCAAATACAGGGCTGGGGCTGAGAATCAAAATGCGGACAGCCTGTCTAGAGTGTCATACCCCTTACTCACCAGAGATCGGGATGAAGAACTAGAAGGAGACGAGACGCCCGACTTTGCAAGGCTTGCCCAACAGATGATGGATTACCTCCAGTTCATTGTGGGCGAAGTTGGAACTCCAGTGGGGGTCACACCTTGTCCCCAAGAGTGGTGCAGGCTCCAGGACCAGAACCCTGAATGGGCCCTACTCAAGCAATGGGTGAAGCAACAGCAGAAGCCCTCCTCCGAAGCACGGTCACGACTGTCTACCGGAACCTTGACCCTGCTCAGCCAGTGGGACCGGCTGGTTCTGAGAGAAGAAGTTCTATACCGGAAGGTTCTCTTGTCTCACATGATGGAGGAATGCACACAAGTTGTAGTACCTGCTCAGTTAGCCCGTGAGATGGTTGCCGAAACCCACCAAAGGAATGGACACTTCGGAGTAGATAAGACCTTTCGGTGGATTCAACAATCTATCTATTGTCCGGGGCTCCGCAAGGTGGTCGAAGACGTCTGCAGAACCTGTCGCACCTGTGAATTGCACAAGTCCACTGAACAGCGTGCACCTGTCCAGACGATTAAAACCTCCAGGCCTCTTGAGCTGTTGATGGTAGACTATCTGCTGATCGGGACGGCAAGCAGTGGCTATCAATACTGCCTAGTCATGGTGGACCACTTCACAAAATTCGCCGTCGTTGTTGCTACCAAGGACCAGACAGCCGAATCGGCTGCACAGGCCATCTGTCGACAGTTCATCCACGTCTATGGATGTCCGGAGAGGTTACACTCCGACCAGGGGGCTTGTTTCGAAGGCAGAGTCATCGAGGAGCTGCATTGGATGTATGGGATCCAGAAGTCGAGGACCACTCCTTACCATCCAAAAGGGAATGGTGCATGTGAACGCTTTAACCGGACCCTACTCCAGCTGATCCGCACCTTGGCCGAAGATAAGAAAGATCGATGGCCCCAATTCCTTCCAGATCTAGTATGGGCCTACAACAACCAGGTCCACTCCGTGACTGGCTACACCCCACACACCCTTCTCTTCGGCTGCCCAGGAAAAGGGGTCCATGACCTGAACCTATTCCGCCCAGAAGAAGATGTCTGCCATAACTACCCCTCCTGGCTAAATGCTCACCGACAGAAGATGGAGACTGTACACCGGCTGGTGAGTCAACAAATCCGGGGCCAGATACATGCTGACCCACTCCCCGTGCAAGAGAAACCCTTAAAGTTGGGACAGCTAGTCTTGCTCCGTATTAGGAAGCCTCAAGGGAAACTTCGAGCCAAGTGGGAGACTGAAGTCTACTGGGGGTAATCGAACGCCCTTACCCCAATGGACATGTATACCGAGTGCGGGGTGAAGACAGCCGCAGCACCCGCACTGTGCACCGAAATATGTTGCGCCCCTGCCGCTCCCGGCCTGACTCCCCTCCCACAGTAACCGGAGGGGGTGACGCTGCTGACATGACTGACGTCACAGACATTTCTCAACATAGAGATCACATCGACTCTGAGACCGGTGACCCACCTACACAGACCAGTCCCTCTCCCGGAGTACTGACTGGAATGGGGCGTAAAGACAGTGACGAGGAGGGGAACAACCGACCCTTGCGACGCACTGACCTCACCACTGCTGGGATCCCGCCCGGACGGTCTTACAGGGACCAGTATGTATGGCCCACTTCTCAACCAACCCCTGCGACATCTACAGCCATCACTGCCTTGGAGCCGGCGGTTGTTGACAGGGACTGCCAACCTTTAAGTGGGGGGGTATGTAATGAGGTGAATAATTCAGACTACCGCATTGAGATGGACATAGAATTGGATTTTGTTTCTGCACTTGTCCACCAGGGGGCATTAGTGGACTGTACAATCACAGAGGGTGGAAATCCCCCACCATCTCTTTTGTTTACCCAGGAAGAGAAAGCAGAGAAACAGTGCAGTGCAGATCCAGAGCGCAGCCAGGACAGACATAGGGCTCTTTTGCAGCCGGATTCTTGGGAAGAAATACCCCGTGAAAATCGTTGCTGCAACCCCCGGTCTGCAGGACCTTGTCTTACCGAGGGTCCCACTCAAATTCAGGACATTGCCTCCGGAATTCAGGACATTGCCACCGGATTACATGTGCAGGGGCTGTGACTGACATAAGGGAGCCATCTGTGCTACTGTGATCTCCCTTCTGGTCATTGGTGTGCCCCAGGACAGAGAGAGAGACTAAGAAAAATCTGTTACCTGCGGAAGAAGACCAAAGAGGAGGACTGAGGAGTTTCCCCCCCTTCAGCGCTGCAACGGGACCCGTCATCGTGAGACCCCAGGCCTGCTACGTGGGAGCAACATCTTCTTCTGTGATAGACTGGTACGTGATTTTAGGGAAAGTTAGGGAAAGATACCTTCATTGTTGTGTTTTTTTCTTTGCTAGCTGCGTACCCGGAAGAAGTGAAGATCCAGAGACTCCACCATATACATGTGTGCAGCTAGATCAGTTGACTGTGTTATAGATATGTTTTACAGTAAAGAAATGTTACTACCGGTTAAATCTGAGTATGGAGATTCTGTTGAAACAAGATATGCACACACACCCGCGGCCTTACCACCTGTCATTACACATGTACACAATATTATGTATGATCTTAATTGCTAATGCAATGTAGTTATCTTATCCTATTAATAAAAGTCAATGTACAAATATTTTCTACCTTCAATTATCTCTCTTTGCTCTGGTTCAAGTTGCTTTGCAGGTTCTTCTGAAAAAAAAAGTTTTTTTAATAATGAAATTTTAGCAAACAATAATTCTTTAGAACTCACATGCAATCAATATTCACCACTATTTCTAGCTAATTTGATGCTAAAAGTATCATAAACAATATGATAATGTGTTGTTAATGTTCTTATAGCATTATAAAGTCATGGTCTAAAGTGTTGGCACTCTCGAAATAATTCCAGAAAATTACTGTATACAATTCTCTCAGTAATTTATTGTAATTACTCATTATTTGTTCTACACAATTTTATTTCCTTTGTATGTATTGGTGAATATTTCGATAGGGTGATATATTTTAGGAGGGAGAAAAGAGCTTTTCACCCTTAGTCCTAAATCTTTGAGTTGGAAATTTGCAACAGTCTTATGTGTACACTAGATAAAGTGACAGGTGCATTATAAAAGAAAGCCTTTAATCTGATGTCATGTAGAAACTTTTGAAGATTAATGTCTAATTAATATGTATCAAATCTGACCAAAATACTAAATTATAGATCAAAACTTTCCTCCCAGTCGAGGTGGCAATATAAAGAAAATGATTCTCCATTGAGAGGCTTTCTGGATCCATACATTGTGAAACCTAAATCAGTGAAGCTTAAATAGAGAACACAAATTAAATAAACTGGCATGAATTTGTCTCCCCTCTCCTTTGGACTACACAGGCATGATGATCTTTGAATTTAATTGTCAGCACCAGACTCATATTACTGACATGTGGATTTATATTAGTATCATGGATTATGCTGTTGAACAAGATTTGTGTATAATATAGAAGATTATTTTTTACTTTATTTCTTTATTGCTTTTTGCTTTTATTTTTTTTTTTTTTTAATGTAATCAGAATTATTATTATTATTATTATTATTATTAAAGGGAATCTGTCAGGCCCCTTGTGCACCCAAACCTATACGTAGTGCTGTGCTCATTCCTAGATCCCTGCCTAACAGTGCCTTCTTGTTATGGTACACATAAACAGATAATTAGAAAAGCTATTTGAAAAGACTGTTGATGAGATCCTAATTAGGGATTTGACTAGTCTTGGAAGCATTGGATCCCCCAACTAGTCGGGCCACTTAGCACCTGACAGGTGATATCTTTATTGGTTAACCAAAAAAATTATATTTGCTCTCAGCACTCAAAAGGCCCCTTCATAAGGCATATTACTAATGAATTTCTGAGATAGTATTGCAGCATTCAAATAGATAATAAACCAGGACATAAGGTGATGCTTGCTAGAGTACAGACCAAGGAAATCAAATTAAAGTTTTGTATTACAAATGCAGATGAGGTGGAAGTGTTTTTTAAGGATTTGAAGACCTTGAGGAGGTGTGAACTGTGTCCATGTAATGAATCATGAATCCAGGTGTTAAACTGAGTCCAGTTATTGGCGATTGGAATATTCTTATGAGGTTGAACTCCCAGATATTGCTATATCATCTTTAAAATGACCTTTCAGTATTAGGACTTTTAAATCTGTCATTCTGTGTCCAGGTCTAGAGAAATGTATTCTTACAGGCATGTCCAGCTCATTTTTTATAGTATATCTGTGCAGATTCGTCCTTGTTTGTAGTTATTGATTGGTCTTCCCAATGTGTGTCCCTGCAGTGGTCAGACTTTTGGAGTACATGATTATTAGTTGTCCTGTAGACAGATTCACACATGAGCTTTGGATCTCTGCAGAGTGACCAAGGGCCTGCTGGCTACTTCTTTAAATTAGTGCTTGCCTTGCTTGGGATGTCGGTTTAGGCCATATCTTGGTAAATCTGCAGTTGTGCCATACTCCTTCCACATTTGGATAATGAATTGAACAGTTAATTTATAGTCTTTTTTATTAGTCTATTCCTGGTTTTTCTCTTCTTTAAAACTTTATCCCTGAACTGTCAGATGTGTTCCATTATTTTTTTTTTTTATTTTGCTTAATGTCTAATGTTCAAACAAACCTCTGATTCATTTACAGAACAGCTGTAGTTATGCTGAAAATACAATACATACAGTAAACTCAATTTACTAATTTAAATGACACCTGGAGGTGATTGATCACTTAGCATTTTATTTAGCAGTACTAGATTAAAATGGGCTGAATACAGATGCATGTCACACCTTTCAGATATATATTTTTAAAATATCTACAAAACCAGGTATTATTTCATTTACAGTTTGCAAATACTTGATACTTTGTGTTGGTTTATCATATTTTTTTTTTAATTTAACAGCCTTCAACTCAATCTCAAGCCATGGCAACTTGATGGATAAACGCTCTGTGTTAAAATCGATCATTTGTGAGCCTAGATAGGTCCACCAGGGTCTTCTACACCTTTATCTTGAAAATATCAAGCTATTGGGTTGCTAGTTTTCCTCTTTGCCTTTTACCTTCTATTCTTCCTACAACTGCTCTTTTATGGTAAATTTTCCTTTATTTGTATAATGTGAAAAAATGTGGAAAATGTCATGGGGTATGAATACTTTTTCAAGGCACTGTACATAAAAATTAACCCCTTCACGCGCCAGCCTATTTTGGCCTTACTGACCATGACATTTTTTGTAATTCTGACTGGGATCCCTTTATGAGGTAATAACTTTGAAACGCTTCAACGGATCCTAGTGTTTTTCCTGACATATTGGGCTTCATGACAGCTGTAAATTTAGGTCGATATTTTGTGTCTATTTGTGAAAAAAATAAAAAATTTGGCAAAATGTTGAAAGTTTCAGAATTTTCAAACTTTTAATTTTCATTCTGTTAAACCAGATAGTTATTTGACACAAAATAGTTAATAAATAACATTTCCCACATGCCTACTTTACATCAGCACAATTTTGAAAAAAAAATTTTTTGGTTAGTACGTTATAAGAGTTCAAAGTTCATCTGCAATTTCTCATTTTTCCAGTTTTTACAAAACTATTTTTATGTGACCACATCACATTTGAAGTCACTTTGAGGAGCATACATACAGAAAACACCCAAATGTGACACCATTCCAAAAACTGCAGCCTTCAAGCTACTCAAAACTACATTTAAGAAGATTATTAACCCTTCAGGTGCTTCACAGGAGCTAAAGCAACAAGGAAGGAAAAAATGCATTTTTTAATTTTTACAACAAAAATGTTCTATTAGCCTCATTTTTTTCATTTTCACATGGGCAACAGGATAAAATGGATCATAAAATTTGTTGGGTAATTTCTCCTGAGTACACCAATACCTCATGTGTGGTCATAAACCACTGTTTTGGCGCATTGCAGTACTCAGAAGGGAAGAAGCGCCATTTGACTTTTTGAATGGAAAATTAGCTCCAATTGTTAGCGGACACCATGTCACGTATGGAGAACCACTATGTGCCTAAACATTGGAGCTCCCAAAAAGTGACCCATTTTAGAAACTAGACCCCTAAGAAACTTTTCTAGATGCATAGTGAACACTTTGAACCCCCAGGGGCTTTACAAAATTAATCTGTAAAAATTAAAAAGGACTTTTTTTTCACAAACTTTTTCTTTTAGCCTTAATTTTTTTATTTTCATATGGGCAACAGGATAAAATGGATAAAATGGACCTTAAAATTTGTTGGGCAATTTCTCCTAAGTATATGGATACCTGATATGTGGTCATAAACCACTATTTGGGCGCACGGCAGGGCTCGGAAGGGAAGGAGCGCCATTTGACTTTTTGAATGGAACATTAGCTCCAATTATTAGCGGACACCATGTCACATATGGAGAACCCCTGTGTGCCTAACATTGGAGCTCTCCCACAAGTGACCCCAGTTTGAAAATTAGACCCCCTAAGGAACTTTTCTAGATGCATAGTGAGCACTTTGAGCCCCTAGGGGCTTTACAAATTGATCCGCAAAAATGAAAAAGTACTTATTTTCACAAAAATTTTCCTTTAGCCTCACATTTTTCACTTTCACATGGGCAACAGGATAAAATGGATCCTAAGATTTGTTGGACTATTTCTCCCGAGTACACGGATACCTCATATGTGGTCATAAACCACTGTTTGTGTGCACGGTAGGGCTTGGAAGGGAAGGAGCGCCGTTTGTCTTTTTGAATGGAAAATTAGCTCCAATCATTAGTGGACACCATGTCATGTATGGAAAGCCCTTTGTGTGCCTAAACATTTGCCACCAGCACCAGGGCAACTGGAAGAGTCTGGGTACAGCACCACAAATGGCATCTCTAATGAATGCACCATTTTCTGGAGTGGCTGTGGGCTGCAATTCACAGTGCTGAGGTTTCCAGCCCCCAGATGCCAAGTTGTACCTGGCTGACAACCAAAAATATGGTGAAGCTCTGTGTCATTTTTTTGTTATAGAAATAAAAAAGGTAACGTGGGCTATGCCGTATTTTTGGTTGCCAGCCAGGTACAACTTGGCAGCTACGGACTACCACGCACCCTCAGCTGCCTAGTTGTACCCGACTGTCAACCAAGAATACAGTTATAGAAATTATTAGAAAAAAAACAACTTGGAGCTTCCCCATATCCCATATTTTTGGTCTAGCCAAGTACAACTAGGCAGCTGGGGACTGGAATCCTCTGCATGGAGTGGCCAAAGCATTCTGGGCCTCCCATGCAGCGAATTGCAGCCTTCAGCCACCCCAGAAAATGGAGCATTAATTGAAGCGCCATTTTCTGGAGCTGTACCCAGACTCTTCCAGTTGCCCTGGGCCAGTGGCTAATTGGGTATAAAGGGGTTAATGCCAGCTTTTTTATTGGCAGCTGGCACTAAGCCGAGATTCATAACGTTGGGCCAATGTTAGACCCAGCCATTAAGAATCTCTAGTAAATAGTAAATAAAATACACAACACAGAACAAAATATTTTTATTAGAAACAAAACACAAACACAAATTGAGACTCCACCTTTATTACTCCATACTGTCCGACGTAGTCCACAATGATGGTTCCACAATGTTCAGTCGCCTCTACTACATCTAGAGACTGCAGCAAGGGATTAAGTGTCCTCTTCCTACAGTCTCTGAGGTTACACTGATGGTGCACTGTATGGCAATTATCTGTCATACAGTGCACCATGAATCTGATCTCAGAGACTACAACAAGAGGACATTTGCTCCCTTGTTGTAGTCTCTCGGGTCAGAATCATGGTGCAATACATGGCAATGATCTGCCATACTGTACACTTGTGACTCTGACCCCAGAGACGATAACAAGAGATCAAGTGACCACTTGTTGTAGTCTCTGGGGTCAGAGTCATGGTGCACGGTACGGCAGATCATTGCTTTACAGTACACCATGACTGTGACCCCAGAGACTACAACAAGTGGACACTTAATTCCTTGTTGTAACAGATCTATAGAAGCATCCATCCATCCACCCATGCAAGCAGGCTTTCTCTCAATCCACCCATACATCCATCCATGAAGGCTCTCCACCCATCCATGCAGGCTGTTCACCCATCCACCCATCCATACACTCATGCAGGCTCTCCACCCATCCATCCATTCAGGCTCTCCATCCACCCACCCATCCACCCATGTAGGCTCTCCAGCCATCCACCCATTCATCCACTCATGCAGGCTCTCCATCTATCCACCCATCCATCCATCCATGCAGGCTCTCCACCCATCTATCCATCCACCCATGCAGGATCTCCATCCATCCACCCATCCATCTAGCCATGCATTCATCCATCCATCCACCCATGCAGGCTATCCATACATCCATCCATACATCCTATCCATCCATGCACCCTATACATCCATGCAACCATGCACCATATACATCCACGCACCCTATCCATTCATCCATCCATGCACCCTATCCATACATGCACCCTATCCATTCATCCATCCATCCATCCATGCACCCTATCCATTCATCCAGGCTCTCCACCCATCCATCCATCAACCCATGCAGGCTCTCCATCCATCCACCATCCATCCTCCCATGCAGGCTATCCATCCATCTATGCACCTTATCCATCCATGCAATCTATCCATCAATCCATCCATGCACTCTATCCATCCATCCATCTATGCACCCTATCCAAGCATGCACCCTATCCATCCATACACCCTATCCATCCATCCATCCATCCATGCACCCTATCCATCCATCCATCCATCCACCCATGCACCCATCCATCCACTCATGCACCCTATCCATCCATCCACCCATGCAGGCTATCCATCCATCTATCCATGCACCCTACCAATCCATGCACCCTATCCATCAATCCATCCATGCACACATCCATTCATGCACCCTATCCATCCATCCATGCACCCTATCCATCCATGCACCCCATCCATTCATGCACCCCATCCATCCACCCTATCCATCCATACACCCTATCCATCCATCTATCCATCCATGCACCCTATCCATACATCCATCCATACATCCTATCCATCCATGCATTCTATCCATCCATTCATCCATGCACCCTATCCATCCATCCATCCATGTACCCTATCCATCCATCCAGGCTCTCCATCCATCCACCCATCCACCCATGCAGGCTAAGCACCCATCCATCCACCCAGGCAGGCTATCCATCCATCCATGCACCATATCAAACAATCCATCCATGCACCCTATCCATCCATGCACCCTATCCATCAATTCATCCGTGCACCCTATCTATCCATCTATCTATGCACCCTATCCATCCATGCACCCTATCCATCTATACTCCATCCATCCATACATCCTATCCATCCATCCACCCATGCACCCATCCATCCAGCCATCTACTCATACACCCTATCCATCCATCCATCCATCCATGCACTCATCCATTCATGCACCCTATCCATCCATCCATGCATGCTATCCATCAATACACCCTATCCATCTATCCATCCACCCTATCCATCCATACACCCTCTCCATCCATCCATTCATCCATCCATCCATCCATGCACCCTATCCATCCTTCCACCCATGCACCCATTCATCCATCCACGCATGCACCCTATCCATCCATCCACTCATGCAGGCTATCCATCCATATCCATCCATCCATGCACCTATCCATTCATGCACCCATGCACCCTATCCATTCATGCACCCTATCCATCCATCCACACATGTACCCATCCATCCATCCATGCACCCATCCACCCATGCACCCTATCCATCCACTCATGCAGGCTCTCCATCCATCCACCCATCCACCATCCACCAATGCACCCATCCATCCACCCATCCATACACCCAGGCAGGCTATCCATCCATCCATGCACCCTATCCATCCATGCACCCTATCCATCAATCCATCTATGCACCCTATCCATCCATACACACTATCCATCTTTACACCCCATCCATCCATCCATGCACCTTATCCATCCATCCACCCATGCACCCATCCATCCATCCATCCATCTACCCATACATCCTATCCATCCACCCAAGCAGGCTATCCATCCATCCATCCATGCACCCTATCAATCCATGAACCCTATCCATCCATGCACTCTATCCATCAATACACCCTATCCATCCATCCATGCACCCTATCCATCCACCCATTCACCCATTCATCCATCCACCTATGCACCCTATCCATCCATCCACCCATGCAGACTATCCATCCATCCATCCATGCACCCAACCATCCATGCACCTTATCCATTCATCCATCCATGCACCCTATCCATTCATGCACCCTATCCACCCATCCACTCATGCACCCTATCCATCCATCCATCCATTCACCCTATCCATTCATGCACCCTATCCACCCATCCACTCATGCACCCTATCCATCCACCCATGCTGGCTATCCATCCATTCATCCATGCACCCTATCCATCCATGCACCCTATCCATCCATCCATCCATGCATCCTATCCATCCATCCATCCATCCATGCACCCTATTCATCCATCCATCCTTGCACCCTATCCATCCATCCATTCATAGCCACTTCACTACAGAGATCTTCAGGACAGGAGGAGCCCAGGAGAGGAGAAGGGGTGCCACAGCGATCGGAGGAGAGGATGCTGACTGCCACAGGGCTTGGAAGTGCATGGGGGACCAAGCAGCATGGGGGAGATGAAGGGGGCATGGGGATCGGAGGTGGCTAGAGGCGAAGGGAAGGAACAAGGGGAGATCAGGACTGGAGCGGGAGGGGGCTGAGGAGGGGGAAGGCACCTGCCGTTCACATCACCCCTCCAAACTTGATTGGAGAGCTAGTGTCAGATGGACAATAGCTCCAATCAAATCTGGGGGGGTGACACAGAGGTCACCCTGCTGCAGCCAATGGCCGGTGCTACTGCAGCATCGGCCATGGCAGGATTGTAATATTTCACCAATTTCATTGGTGAAATATTACAATCACAGTGATTGGTGGTTTCACTTTCAACCGCCAATTAGAGCGATTGTAGGCACGGGGGGGCAAAGCTACAGGTCCTCACGTAATTGCAGGTCGGGTGACATTTTACAGACCCCGGTCACCCAACCTGCAGGAATGTGATCCCGCCATGATGCCTATGTGGTGACAAAGGTCAGGAAGGCACCAACGTTCATGATGCCTACATTGCGTCAAGGGTCGGGAAGGAGTTAAAGTGGTTGTCAGAAGGAGTCAGATAAGATCTCACAGGACTAAAGCTCCCATCACACACAACGATGCACCAGCGATCCCGACATTGATAACGATACTGTAGGGGTCGTTGGTGTGTCGTTACCTGATCGCTGGGGAGCTGTCAAACAGGCAGATCTCCCCAGTGACCAGGGACCAGGAAGCCACCTCCACATCGCTGGTAACTATGATAAACACCGGGTATCCAGGTAGTGTGCGCTACCTAGATACCCGATGTTTATCCTTCTTTTCTGCTCGCTTCCTCAAGCTGAACATGGACAAAACAGAGTTCATCGTCTTCCCCCCCAGCCGCCCTCCCCCTCTGCCAGACCTGTCAATCCGAGTCAACGACTGCTCTCTCTCCCCAGTCCCCCATGCAAAGTGCCTCGGGGTCACCCTCGACTCCTCCCTCTCCTTCAAGCCCCACATCCAAGCCCTTGCCACCTCCTGCCGACTCCAACTCAAGAACATCTCACGCATCCGCCCGTTTCTTAACCACGACACCGCCAAAACTCTCGTCCACGCCCTCATCATCTCCTGCCTTGACTACTGCAACCTACTTCTCACCGGTCTCCCTGCCTCCTCCCTTGCACCTCTCCACTCTATCCTGAACTCAGCTGCCCGTCTAATCCACCTGTCTCCTCGCTACTCCCCTAGCTCCCCTCTCCGCATGGCACTTCACTGGCTCCCCACCCCCCAAAGATCTAAATTTAAAATCCTAACCCTGACTTATAAAGCCATCCACAACCTGTCCCCCCCTTACATCTCCGACATGGTCTCTCAATACCAACCTGCACGCAACCTACGCTCCTCACAAGAACTCCTCCTCTCCTCCCCCCTCATCTCATCCTCCCACAACCGCATACAAGACTTCTCCCGCGCCTCCCCTAGACTCTGGAACTCCCTTCCCCAGCACGTCAGACACTCGCCTACCCTCAAGAGCTTCAAAAAGAACCTGAAAACTCATCTATTCCAACAAGCCTACAACCCATGATGAGACCCAGTGCCGCTCCACCAACCGCTTGGCGCTTCCCCCCCTTATCGTGTCTTCCCCACCCCCGTAGACTGTGAGCCCTTGTGGACAGGAACCTCTCCCGTCGTGTATCAGCAAGCATTGTCTGCTCATATGTACTGTACCTGTCCTTGTTACCCCCACTCCTTATGTAAAGCGCCATGGAACCAATGGCGCTATATAAATAAATAATAATAATAATAATAGTTACCAGCCTGTGAGATCGCTGGTCTCTCGCTGTCACACGCAGCGATGCGTGCTGTTCAGCGGGAGACCAATGATCAAAAAATGGCCCAGAGCACTTTGTAACGATCAGCGATCTGACAGCAGGGGCCTGATCACTGCTAAGTGTCATACTTAGCGATATCGTTAGGGAGATCGCTGTTACGTCACAAAACCTGTGACGTTACAATGATCTTGCTAATGATCTCGTTATGTGTGACAGGGGCCTTATGTACTGACAGCCTGAGCTCAAACTGTCCCTGGATGAGACAACCTGATACAATGATCAACTGGGAACACTGTTTAGAAATAGCTGGGGGGACATCTTCCTGAAGGATTTTGAAAGGTTTTCTTCCAGATTTCACTTATGAAGTATATTTGAAAGTTTATTATAATCACTTGCTCTAAATAATTATTGAACAAAAATTTAAATGGTGGCTACAGTTGATTAGTGAAGATCTGAATTTTGGCACTGATCTTCAGAAATGGGTGGATGACTAGAGAACCTTCCCCGAATATGTTCACAAATTTCAAATGTAGCACAAACATTGCACATTCAGTTCCGGATCTGAAATCCAAACAATTTTCTCAAAAATTGGCAAATGTTGCTATGTTTTGAAAATAAGTTAGAAATTTAAAATGGCCTTAAAACTTTTTCTGTTTGTTACCAGAAGACCAGTTGGCCAAGAACAACACCTAACATTACGGCTGGAGAGTTCCTACCATCAGGTTTACCAACTTGTCCCAAGCTGTAGAATTTTTTGAGCTTTAAATTAGTTTATATGAGCTTTCTGGAGTTTGCAGGTGATTTGTCACATGCAGGGTTTGAATTTTGTAAACAGTGTCAGATGTGGCAGCAGCTGCGAAATTCAACAAGTTCACAATGTCCTTTAAACATCCGTTTATGAGATCTTAAGATTTTTTAGGGATTTGTTTTTCGAATATATATTTTTTTTTTTGTTATTATTATTATTATTATTATTATTTATTGTTTGGCTTGGAGAGCAAACCTTTATTAGTGCAGAGGGTCAGCACTGTGTAAGGCCATCTCTTCTACAGTTGTGTGATACCAATTCATATAAAAATAGTATATGGCCATTATGTGCTTCACACACATGCTCATATAGGTCTGGTCACACTCATGAAAACTCCATGGGGGACCGTGGCATGCATAAAACACCATACTATGGATATTGCTTCTTGAAAATGTGCCATCACTATTTAATTTCATTCCATATGTTCACAATATATATTTTTGACATGCGCACTGGGCACAAGTGTGTTATATGTATAATTATATTGAACTTGTCCTTGCATTGCTGCAGTGTACAAAAGTCATACTCAGCATTCCAGATGATTTGGTGACCTGAATAAAGTTATTTGCTTTCATCATTATGTCTCCTACAAATATGTCAGAGTGCAATAATTAGTGTACTTAGTATCTGTGCAACCCAGTTGTAATTGTTACCTGGGGAATTGGATGTGTGAATGATGTTACGTAGGCAGCCCAATCCATTGAGGGGTTAATGAGAGGAATTAGGCAATAAGTTTGTGCAAACAGTAAAATCTACAAGAGATTAATCTTGTTTGACTCAGACATGACAGTAGAAGAGGTGGGCCCCTAGGAAAGCCAAACAGGTGTCACCGCAGAGTTTAGCATCTCAGCGCCATATTACTGCAGGCCAAATCAGATACTTTGTGCTACACTGTGATTCACTGCACTTGCTATTGTGTATCAGCATTACACAGTTTGTCAATGGATCAACTGCAAGACTTGTCTGATCTAGAGGAAGTTGTCATCTTCATCACCACTCCAGGGGCAGAGGATGAGTCAGCAGAACCAGAGAGGCATGCCGAGGAGATGGACACCTATACACCCTGGAGCTCCAACATGCTCCTAGCTGTTATCAGCCATAGCATAAACCACCCCATCTGACTCCTGTCTCCTTTATTGAGATTTTTTTGTTTTTTTCTTTTGTGGATAACATGTCTGGGGACTGGTTGCATGGGCCAAAGGACAATCGCTTCTACGACCAGTGTACCCGAGAAAAAGTGGTGGCATTCTTGTAAGATAAAGGATTTGGCTTCATAGTGGAAATAGATAGTGGGCATTGGTGCTGCATTAACCAGTGCACCCTGCTGCATGACCATCTTCCCAAAAGAGTGCACACCATCTTTGTTTGAGAGAAGGTCTCCTTCATGAAGGTGTGGGGTAGCAAGGAGTGTTTCGTAGTTGGCGTATAGTGGGATGCAATAGCCGACCAATTTGAAAAGTGGCGGAATGAGGCTGACCAGGAGAGAATGTGCTGTCAGGTGGAGGACAGGCCTCTCTTAGTTAGCCAGCCAGCTGCATCCAAACCCACAGCGCATGTTGACATGGCATAAGTTGCTCCTGCCTGGCATACAGGGTGTAGTCATCCCCTAGTTCTTCCATCATCTTCTCCAGCAATGGCAATGATAGAGTGTGCTGGGCGGCAGATGGTGGCATAGAATGCCCCAGCAGGAGTAGCCCATGTGACCCACCAAGACCATTCAGCAATGGAGAACCATCACCAATGCCAACCTACCGCCTGGGCAATACTGAGAATGCGGGAAGACCATTTTAATGCCATGTAGAGTGGACATTCCTAAAAAAAAAAAAGGCATCTTGTTTGGTAGTGACCCATTGCTTAGTTGGCATGTTAGCTAGAGAAGGACTTTTTTTAGTTGTTTTTTTTCTGTTCTTCCTTGACCGAGGCCTGTGTTTTTGTTAATGTTATATTTCCCCTTCCCACATTTTGTGCCATTTGCATTTCCCCTTACTGGATAAGGGACCATGCATGCAGTCTTTGGAGTCCAACTCAAAGACCTTAATGGACTCTGCCCTTTATGGACTTTTTACCACAGTAACAGTCTGTGTGCAGCTGATCCCTGTGGGACTTTTGTTTTATATATAGTTGTACCCAAATGTTTACTTACACTATGTAAAACCACACGTGCATTTTTTGCTCAATATCTGACATGAAAGCAGAATAAACCTTTCCTGTTTTAGGTCAGTTAGGATTACCTTAATTATTAATATTTGCCAAATGCCAGAATACTGAGAGAGAGTGTTTTTTAAGGCATTTTTTATTACTTACTGCAAACTCACAATTTGACAAACAGTAAGATTACTATGCCTTAAAACAATTTGGGACAACCCATATGAAGATGTCATGTGTTTGGAAGCTTCTGATATGTTTATTGGAAACACCTGAGTTAAATAAAGACACATCTGTAAATGTATTTTAAAGCACACCTGAAACACACTGCTTCTTTTTGTAGCATCTAGTGAAAAATCGAAATAAATCAGCCTAGATATCTGGAAGAAAATTGTAGACATGCACAAGTCTGGTTTATCCTTGATTGCAATTTCCAGATACCTGATGGTGCCTTGTTCACCTGTACAAACAATTATATGCAAGTACCAACAAGATGGGAATGTCCAGCCATCATACCACTCAGAAAGGAGATGGGTTCTGTGTCTCAGAAATAAATCGGCTTTGGTCCGATATGTGCATTTCAATCCAAGAGCAAAAGCAAAATACATTGTGAGGATGATGGCAAAAGGTGGTAAGATTGTGTCATTATCCAACGTGAAACGAGTACTGTATCAAAATTGGCTAAAAGACCACTCTGTCAGGAAGAAGCCATCACCCCAAAAGATACATAAAAAAGCCAGACTAATTTTTGCAAATGCAGGAATAAATACCTAAATTTTTGGAGACGTCCTGTGGTGTGACAAAACTAAAATTTAACTGTTTGGCCATAATGACCATTGTTACGTTTGGATGAAAAAGGAGGAACTTGGAAACCTAAGAACAGCATTCCAACTTTGAAACACGAGGTTGGAAGCATCATTCTGTGGGTTGTTTTGCTTCAGATGGGACTGGTGCACTTCATTAAATAAAATCACGAGGAAAGAAAATTACGTGGCAATACTGAAGCAACATCTCAAGACATCAGCCAGAAAGTTAAAGCTTGGGCGGAAATGGGTCTTCCAAATAGACAATGACCTGAAGCATATTACCAAACTGATTACAAAGTGGCTAAATGAAAACAAAGTCAATGTTTTAGAGTGGCCATCACAAAGCCCTGATCTCAATCCTATTGAAAATTATGGGCAAAGGCAGATGTGAGCAAGGTGACCTTCAAACATGGCTCAGTTACACCAGTTTTATCACAAGGAATGGGCCCAAATTCCTACGAATTAGGCTAGGGTCACACTTGGATTGTGGCATCAGCTTGACGGATGCGTTAAAGGATGCATTGTTTTGTCCTTGCATTCAAATGACATGTGTGAATTTATGTTGCCTAAATTAACAGATGCATTAACACATAGCACATGTATGTACCATGCATTAACGCATCTGGTAATGCATGGTACATACATGTACCATGCATTAACGGATGCGTTTGCCATAGACTCCATTATTAAATTATTGCATCCATTTTCTAAAACGAGCCAAAAAACTTTGCAGACCGGGTTATCATGCCCACTACAAAAAATGCATAGCGCCAAATACATTGCAATTTAGCAATGCGTTTTTGGCATTGGAGTCTATGGCTAGGGTCGCACTGAGTTATGGACCCACGTTTCCAGCCAGCGCTGAAACCAGACAGCGTTAACATCAAGCGCTGATTGGAAACGTGGGTCCATTGAAACCCTTTGTTTACTTTAGTAACAGCCTCAAACAGAGCTGCTGGGCCGTTTCCTCCCCGCACAGGAAACGCTGCCTGCAGCGTTTTCTGTGCGCTCCTGAAAAGCGGTTGCCCAGCAGCTCTGTGTGCTGCTGCTACTAAGGTAAACACAGGGTTTCAATGGACCCACGTTTCCAATCAGCGCTTGATGTTAACGCTGTCTGGTTTCAGCGCTGGCTGGAAACGTGGGTCCATAACCCAGTGTGACCCTAGCCTATATTGCACATAAAAAAACACATCCTTTTCGCAGATGCATGGCACAAGTGTGACCCTAGCCTTATTGTCAGAAGCTTGTGGATGGATATCTAAAATGTTTGACCCCAGTCACATAGTTTAAGGACATTGGTACCAAATACTAATGAAATGTATGTAAACTTTTGATTTTGAAACTTTTACAACTTTGCCATACTGATACATAGAAATCCCCAATGTTTTTATCAGTCCTCAAAAATACCTATGATACAAATGCCAATGCAGCCCTATTGTAACATGAGGAAGATGGTCCTGCAGGCTTCCATCAACCAGATTTAATTTTGGTGGTTGGAAAAGCTTTAATAATTCAATCAATATAAAACACTGTTCTTTTCCCAGATTTCACTGCAGTTTTACAAAAATTACATAAGAAAAAATATTAAGAAAACCATAAAACATAAATAATAAAGCTGATTCTGCACAGATTCCACAAAAAACACCCGTGATATGTAGCTGCACAAAACTGCCTAATACTGTTGCAGGTATGTAACAGTAAACATGGCACTCAAAGGTTTTTCTTATATAAAAAATGTCTGTGTGAACATATCGTTACACTATGCAATAATTGACTGCATTAACTGTAGCAGCAGATATGACAACTGCTCCATTAAACCATGGTGCACAAGTCCTCAGTTAAGGTGATATTTTTGGGTCCAAGATGTCTAGTAGAGCAGGGGTCCCCAACCTTTTTTGCACCGGGGACCGGCTTCATGCAAGACCGTCCTTCCGGGGCCCGGTGGGCGGGGCTTTAAACGTATGGGGCGGGGCTATGGAGAAGGAGTGGAGTTTACTGCCCTGTTTCCTCAAAAGATGCGCTACATCTTATTTTCATATACGGTAGTATAATGCAGCGTCACAGCCCTCCACATTATATAATGCAGCGTCACATCCCTCCATAAAGTATAATGCAACCTCATATCCTTCCATATAATATAATTCAGCGTCTCATCCCTCCATATAGCATAAATTCTCCCCCACACACACATTGTCCCGTATAACCCCGCACACAGACATTGCCCCTTGTATAACCCCCCCAAACGCACACACATTGCGCTTTGTATAACCCCCCTCACACACACACACTGTCCCTTGTATAACCCCCCACACACACAAATTGCACCCGTATAACCCCCGCACACACACATTGCCCCCTGTATATACCCCCGAACACACACACATTGCCCCTGTATATACCCCCGAACACACACACACACACATTGCCCCTTGTATATACATATACCCCTCACACACACATTGCCCC
Organism: Allobates femoralis; assembly: GCA_033576535.1. NCBI lineage: Eukaryota > Metazoa > Chordata > Amphibia > Anura > Aromobatidae > Allobates > Allobates femoralis. The sequence continues at coordinate 340,693,998 of JARQOC010000001.1, forward strand.
TTGTATATACCCTTCACACACACACACACTGCCCCCTGTATATACCCCCGCACACACACACGTTGCCCCCTATATATACCCCCGCACACACACATTGCCCCTTGTATATACCCCTCACACACACACACTGCCCCTTGTATATACCCCTCACACACACACACACACACACACACACACTGCCCCTTGTATATACCCCTCACACACACACACACACACACACACACATTGCCCCTTGTATATACCCCTCACACACACACACATTGCCCCTTGTATATACCCCTCACACACACACACACACACACACTGCCTCTTGTATATACCCCTCACACACACACACACACACATTGCCCCTTGTATATACCCCTCACACACAAACATTGCCCCTTGTATATACCCCTCACACACACACACACACACATTACCCCTTGTACATACCCTCACACACACACATTACCCCTTGTACATACCCCTCACACACACATATTACCCCTTGTACATACTCCTCACACACACACATTGCCCCTTGTATATACCCCTCACACACACACATATTGCCCCTTGTGTATACCCCTCACACGCAGACATGCTGCCCCCAGTACAGTCCCCCCCCCCGCACACAGGCATTGCTGAAACACACTCACACACAGATGCTCTGCTGTTGCTCACCGCTCCTGCCAGCTTCTCTCATACAGCAGCAGCTGAGGCAGAGACGTGGCTGAAGTTTTTTCATATCTCACGCTATTTCCAAGTGCATCACGTGATGCACACATCACTGATGCGCTTGGAAGTAGCGCGATATATGAAAAAACTTCAGCCACGTCTCTGCCTCAGCTGCTGTATGAGAGAAGCCGTCGGCCAATAACAGCGCGGCCAGGGCATGGCCGCTGCTGATTGGCCGACAGCTCCCCTCACACATATGCACGCAGCTGAGGCAGAGGCAGAGTCCTCGGCTGCGGCTCAGAGCTGCATAGTTCAGGAGGTGAGGGGCGCGGTGGGCGGGGACACACAGAGGGCGGGGAAGCCGGCAGCTCGCCGCGGACTGGCTCAAGGACCCTGACGGCCCGGTCCCGGTCCGCGGACCGGTGGTTGGGGACCCCTGTAGAGGATAACTTGGTCTTACTAGAAAACACTCCTTGGCTCTTTAATTGGGGTACTGTATATGTCTGTAGCTTGTGCATCAGGCCTAACACTAAACAATCTATCTACAACAACCTCAACTCAAGTAAAATAACTTTTCACTTACTTAAAACCATTCTTGCTTGTACTTTTTCTCTCTATGAATTAAAATTAGCAAGTTTTTCAATTGTTAAAATCAAACAACCTTATGGCATAATTTACTGTGACATTTACATTGCCATGTCAGAAACAATAGCCATCATGCTTCTTGCTGGAAACTGAGATGACAAATATGAAAAAAAAAAAGCTCACATCTGTTTGAAGACACAGATTCCTTCTGCCAAATATCCATTCTTAAATGTTTGTAATGCTAAGCTTTATTAGTAGTGACTGTGCGTGTATGAGTTTCCTAATAAAATAGCATGACTAAGATAGATACTTGTAGCTAGATTAGATAGATAGATAGATAGATAGATAGATAGATAGATAGATAGATAGATAGACAGACTTACCAAAAACCAGGCAGCACTCCAAACTCCATCAACAGGACAGCTTTAATGTAGCCCTTTGTGGCGCAATGTTGCAACCTCTATTAGGTCTTAATCAAGCACTTGAGTCAACGTCTACTGACATCAGTAGTCTCATCAGAACCTGTACAAGCGCTCACTGCACAAAACAGCACCGTAGTCTGTGAATCCATCACCTCCTCCCAGCATTTATGTACCCGTATCTTGCACTATTAAAGAATTCTGCACTGACTGGTGAATGGCAGCAAGTGATGCAATACTTCCCAAATACGGTGTTTAAACGATATATATAAGTCCAAAAACCAGGCAGCACATCCCAAAAAAATAGTAAAATGGACACCCTTTAAGGCTAGGGTCCGTTTTTGGCTTCATTTTTGGCATTTTTTTTTCTAAGTCCAAAAACTGATAGAAAAATGGATTAGGGTACTTTCACATCAGCGTTTTTTTAAAATCACGGCAGTTGGGGTTGAAAAAACCGGCAACTGCCGCGATTACCGCATAACGGCTGCACTTGCGGCACACTTGCGGCACACTTGTGGCACGCCCCATACAATGTATATGCGGGCTTGCGACAGGTGCAGCAAGTGCGGTTTTAGCACGTGCGGCAGGTGCGGCCGTGAAAAAAACGCGGCTGACCGCAACTGCCGCGATTTAAAAAAACCGCTGATGTGAAAGTACCCTAAGATGTATTAAACACCTTGTCTGTTTTTTTCTGCACCTAAAAACATTGCTAAGTACGTTTTTCAGCCAAAAACTTTGCTAGCAACGTTTTTGGGGTCCATTTAAAAAAAAAATAAATTTTAACATGGGCCCTATGGAAAAACGGATCAGTTTTTTCAAGAATTTTGGTCAAAAAATGACTAAATCCAAAAACGTTCAGGGGTACAGGAGGCTCAAAAAGCACCCAAAAAACATGGATTGGTCATGGAAATCACTTCCAAAAACGGATTTCCATGTGTGAACTCAGCATAATTCAGCTCTCAGTGGTGCAAAGTTTTAACCACACCAGGTCTTGGACGTAGATAGATAGATAGATAGATAGATAGATAGATAGGGTGTTGGCCAAAAGTATTGACACCCCTGCAATTCAGTCAGATAATACTCAGTTTCTTCCTGAAAATGATTGCAATCACAAATTCTTTGGTATTATCTTCATTTAATTTGTCTTCAATGAAAAAACACAAAAGAGAATGACGCAAAAAGCAAAACATTGATCATTTCACACAAAACTCCAAAAATGGACCAGACAAAAGTATTGGCACCCTCAGCCTAATACTTGGTTGCACAACCTTTAGCCAAAATAACTGCGATCAACCGCTTCCGGTAACCATTAATGAGTTCTTATAATGCTCTGCTGGAATTTTAGACCATTCTTCTTTGGCAAACTGCTCCAGGTCCCTGATATTTGAAGGGTGCCTTCTCCAAACTGCTATTTTTAGATCTCTCCACAGGTGTTCTATGGGATTCAGGTCTGGACTCATTGCTGGCCACCTTAGAAGTCTCCAGTGCTTTCTCTCAAACCATTCTCTAGTGCTTTTTGAAGTGTGTTTTGGGTCATTGCCCTGCTGGAAGACCCATGACCTCTGAGGGAGACCCAGCTTTCTCACACTGGGCCCTACATTATGCTGCAAAATTTGTTGGCAGTCTTCAGACTTCATAATGCCATGCATACCATCAAGCAGTCCAATGCCTTAGGAAGCAAAGCAAACCCAAAACATCAGGGAACCTCCGCCATGTTTGACTGTAGGGACCGTGTTCTTTTCTTTGAATGCCCTTTTTTTCTCCTGTAAACTCTATGTTGATACCTTTGCCCAAAAAGAGAGAACATTCTTTCAAAACGTTTTAGGCTTTCTCAGGTAAGTTTTGGCAAACTCCAGCCTGGCTTTTTTACGTCTCGGGGTAAGAAGTGGGGTCTTCCTGAGTCTCCTACCATACAGTCCCTTTTCATTCAGACGCCGACGGATAGTACGGGTTGACACTGTTGTACCCTCGGACAGCAGGGCAGCTTGAACTTGTTTCGATGTTAGTTAAGGTTCTTCATCCACCATCCGCACAATCTTGCGTTGAAATCTCTTGTCAATTTTTCTTTTCCGTCCACATCTAGGGAGATTAGCCACAGTGCCATGGGCTTTAATTCTTGATGACACTGCGCACGGAAGACACAGGAACATTAAGGTCTTTGAAGATGGACTAGTAGCTTTGAAATTGCTCATGGTTCCTCACAATTTGGTTTCTCAAGTCCTCAGACAGTTCTTTGGTCTTATTTCTTTTCTCCATGCTCAATGTGGTACACACAAGGACACAGGACAGAGGTTGAGTCAACTTTAATCCATGTCAACTGGCTGCAAGTGTGATTTAGTTATTGCCAACACCTGTTAGGTGCCACAGGTAAGTTACAGGTGCTGTTAATTACACAAATTAGAGAAGCATCACATGATTTTTCTAACAGTACCAATACTTTTGTCCACCCCCTTTTTTATGTTTGGTGTGGAACTATATCCAATTTGGCTTTAGGACAATTCTTTTTGTGTTTTTTTCATTGAAGACGAATTAAATGAATATAATAATACCAAAGAATTTGTGATTGCAATCATTTTCAGGAGGAAACTGAGTATTATCTGACAGAATTGCAGGGGTGTCAATACTTTTGGCCAACACTGTAGATAGATAGATATAACAAAATGAAGCAGCACACACCCATAAGAAAAAGTGAGTGCATACAGGGGCGTAATAATAGGGTTCACATGGACCTACACTGCCCACCGCCCCCAGCCCCCAGCACCCGCTTCACATGGATGTGCATCCATGTCAATGCGCGGCAGCACATGGCTGCTATGGGGCCTCTGTGTCAGGCACCCTCCTGCATCCTACTACTACCGTCTCTGCCCCTCGCTTTCTCTTACCACGGTGGTGCCTGTGTGTTTTCCACTGTGGCATATAGCAGGATGGTGCCATCTCCATCACTCTAGGAGTAGGTGGCACTTCCTGCTTTATATGTTCTACTGTAGAATGCATACCAGCACCACCTCCTCCTGTGTCTTCAGTTTATGCTAGGAGAATTGACCTATGGGGGACCTGGGAGAGGTAAGTACAGATTTTTTTTTAATATGTGAGTACACGGTGGCCAGAGGATTATGGGGGAAAGAGTGGGCGGAGTTGGTGAGAGTTATAAGGCTGCATTATGCTATATTGAGGGCGGTGAGTTTTCACTATGCTATATGGAGGGCTGTGAGGTTGAATTATGCTATATGGAGGGCTATGAGGCTGCATTAAACTATATGGAGGGCTATAAGGCTTCATTATGCTATATGGAGGGCTATGAGGCTGCATTATACTGTATGGAAGGTGATTAGGCTGCATTACACTATTAGGAGGGCTTTGAAGCTGCACCCCATCCATAGGGTTCCAGATCATAAAATGCACCCCATCTATAGGGCTCCATATCATACAATGGATCCCATCCATAGGGCTCCATCTCATACAATGCACCTTGTCCATAGGGCTCCAGATCAATATAATGCACCCCATCCATAGGGCTCCATATCATACAATGTATCCCATCCACAGGGCTCCATCTCATACAACGCACCATATCCATAGGGATACATCTTATACAATGCACCCCATCCATAGGGCTTCATCTCATATGACTCGCCCCAGGGCTGGATACTCAGCTCTCGGGCGGTTTTCGGTCTGGGATGTCACGGGTGGCCTGCCCGTGGCCGTGGCCCTGGCGGTCAGTGAAAAAGGGGGTTATTTGCAGGGATTATATACAGTTTTCATCTTCATGACGCCACCTGCTGTGTCTGGTTAGGGATCACCAGCGCCATTACAGTCCCCCATCCATAGGGCTCCATATCAAACAATGCACCCCATCCATAGGTCCCTATTTCATATAATACATCCCATTTATAGGGATCCAGATCATACAATAAACCCCATCCATAGGTCTACATCTAATACAATGCACACCATCCATAGAGCTCCATCTCATAAAATGCACCTGATCCATGGGGCTCCAGATCATACAATGCTAAAAGTTCCTAAAAGTTCCTAAAAATTATGCAGGATTTTCCTTCAGGATGTAGTGGATGACACTGACTTCAATGGGAAAGTGAAAAAAAGCAATGAAATATGTTGTGTTAGAGCGGACAGACACTATGTGAGCTGTGAGGCTGCATTATTTTATATGGAGGGATATGAGGCTGCATTATGCTATATGGAGGGCTGTGAGATTGCACTATGCTATATGGAGGGCTTTGAGGATGCATTATGCTATATGGAGGGCTATGAGTTGGCATTATACTAAAAGGAGGATTATGGGGGTGCATTATAATTAGATGAGTATGGGGACTACCTTATGAATGGTGGACTATGGGATGCATTATAATATATAAAGAAATGTGGGTGTACATTATAATATATAATGGAATATGGGGATCTATTATAATATTTGGAGGACTTTGGTGGTGGGAGGAAAAATACCATATATACCAGGATGGGGGACATATATACCATTATAAGGGCCATACCCCTGGAGTAGTACTATATATATAGTAGGATGAGGGACATGCAGGTCAGGGGGCAGATCTAAATTTCGCACCAGTTCCCATCAGACTCTAATTATGCCACTGAGTTCAGGTGTACAAGTCTGAGTCCTTGTGCTGAATCTTTCTAAAGTGAATAAAAGGGGTACAGGGCTAACTTAAAAAGAGATATAAATCATAAAATACATAATAAATAATTCATATAAAAATTAAATTTTAACATAATTTATCCATAGTCATATATGTCATATATCATGTGAAATAAATATACTGTATATTAGGTATCTAAAATATCTTATTATAAGAAAGTGCAAATGTGCATTAATAACATAAAATACAGTTTTACCATTACTTAAAATAAATGATAAACATGTATTGTGTTATTAAAATCAGCTCATTTCATTGCAGTAATTACTTACAATTAGAGATGAGCGATTCTTTGGAAGTTCGAATTCGGTTTGGATCACCAAACAGGCAAAGTTTGTCAAACGGTTCGCCAAACTTCCAAACCTTATTCAAACTAATGGGAGGCAAAATCAAGGGCCTAGAAAATCTTAAATAGGGATAATCTGCATCAAGTTCTGCATGTCTATCCTGAAGTCAGCAAAGTCTATGAAAGTTCAGAAATGCTGTGTCAACGTGATTTTTTTTTCTTTCAGATTTGGTGCAAATTTTGTGGCAGAAAAAAGAAATATTAAACATATGTGCAAGGAAAAAAAAAAAAAATGTGGGCGCAGCAGTTCTGAATGTCATAGACTTTGCTGGCCTCAGGATAAAAATGCAGATTTTAATGAAGATTCTTAAAATCTACTTAAAAAAAAGCATCAAACAATACATCATGGTGACAGGGCCTAAGGCCAGGGCCACACTTGCGTCTGCAATCCAGTTACTGGATTCAGTTTTTGATATGTTGAAATATTGAAAACCAGATGCGGTAATGCATCCATAGACTCCAATGCAAAAAACAGATTGTAACAGTTCAATCCGTTTAACAGATTTGGTTTTTGAGAAATCCATTTAAAATAGGGTCTGCAACGTTTTTTGGTGCATTTTCAAAAACACATGCATTTTTTCAACATGGGGGTCTATGGGAAACACATGCGTTAATGCATGGTACATATAGGTACACGTTTTTTTTCTGCGGCGACAGCTGCCGCAATTGCCGAAACTGCATTTTCCAAGTCTGCCGCACACTTACCGCAAGCCCCATACACAGTGCATGGGGCTTACCGCAAGTGCTACCGTTAGGCGGCACTTGTGGCAGATGCATTTTTTTGTCCGGATCCGCCGGATCCGGGCAAAAACGCCAATGTGAAAGCACCCTAACAAGTGATTTAATGGTCTATACAACACAGAGCTCCTCACTCTTATTTGTGTGTTCACACTGTTTATATTGCAATAAAGACATTAAATTAGCACTGGAAAAACTGTCCATACAAAATTATGTGTACAATGAGATTGAAGACGTAATTTACGCATGCATACTAGAGATGAACAAATCTTTTAATATTTGAATTTGCTTTCTTCACTGGACTTTCCCAAAAGTTTGATTCCCGATGAAAACATTTACATGAATCTCAATACCGATAAGCTTGTAATTGCTCAGAAAATACATTTGGAAGAGAAGATAGAGAACTCTGCATAACATAAAAAATGACACTTTGGAGGCAAGAGACCACCCCACTAACTATAAGAGTTTACACACTACAGAAAAGAGACAGAACCCTGATGATCATAAAAGCTTACACTGCACAGGAGATAGAGAGAGGATCCTGCTGGCCACAAGAGCTTACAGTCATCAGGAGAGAACAACTTACCCATTGACTCTGGAAATGGAAAATGACTCGGCCATACAAACTATGCTCCACTGGCAACTGCCGATCTGTGATAGCCCAGGTACTCACCACCACTTTACAAGGTATGATGATAAGCAGTATGTCACAGCTGAGGGGCATCACGAAAGACCCTCGTGGCAATGCAAAAAGACATCACTCTATTCTTTGATGCTTCACAAAAGATATTCAGCAACAAAACTTGCATAATTAGAGACTCAATATCCATACAGTATAATCATAAATATATATGCAAGAAACTAATACTAAGGAAAAATCGCATAAGGAATTCACCAGGGAAAAGAGAAAAAGACAGCAATCAGACATCAATAAAAACATGTTTATTGGTGAAAATTGGTAGGGAAACGTGCACACAACACAGAAAAGTGGGCACACATTCCAAGGATCATAGAATCTTACAAAAATCACGGTTAAAAGTAACCACATAATGCCAAAGATGTTAACAATAGTTATCATAAAGAACAAATCTAGTATATGTAGATAATTACAAAGACCAACATCCCACGTTAGCATACAAAATTGTCAATATAAATAAAGCAGTAACCAATATTACAGATAACTCTTGCAAGGTAAGTGTTAGTCCCCATATCAAATAGTATATAGGTCCAAATGCCAGAAGCCACAAGACCAATGATTGCACAATCAGTTCATAAAATAATATGTCAAATACCATATATACAGGATATCAATCACTGTTTGGTATCCAGGTAAAATTACCATTTACAAACTCGTACCATTATACAGTTCCTATTCATAATATTGCATATGTACCCAAGGCAGAGAAAGGCTAGGCAAGAGGAAGGTATAGATGGATACATAACATAATTTGTTAAATAAATCAAAATCTCACTATGGTTTACTCTGACATACTCTGTAGGTAGAGTCCAATGTCTAAATGTCACGATGACTTCACAGGACACACACTTGATTTATGACACTGAAATTCAAACCCACTGTTAAAATCTGTTGAGGTGTGAGAGCAACCATCCAAGATATAACATATGAAATAAAAGTTAGGCCCGTTCAGATCTGCGATTATTGTAATTAATACTACAAATTACGCAGGGAAAGTGACCTTAAAAAACCTACAGATGATGAATCTAGGCCTATATTTATTCCAAATTAGAACCAATGAATTCTCTAGTTTGCAATGACAAAAAATTTACACAGCTCATAAATGGAAAAATAAAAAGTTAAAAAATAATAACACAAATTACATTTTTTGTAAAGTTCGGAATTCTTTTTCACTATTTCAATAAAATAAATTATACAAAGTTTGATAGATCAAGTGTGAAAGTTCTGGGCACTAGTGGCTGTAAAAATCTTCTCTAATAGACTCTTTCTGGCAGTAGAATAGGGTGTTGCTCAAGCCAAATTAAAAATTTATGCAGGCAGTATAATCGAAGAAATGACGGCACTCACCCTGTAGTTTCTTCAAGTGTGACTTTTATTCCGGCATGGAATTCGAGCTACAAGTGAACAGGGAGGGAGTGAGGTGCGAAAGAGGATGACGGGCACTCCGTTTCATGTGGGTCACGCTTCAACGGGTCCAATTTGTTGTTGGACCCGTTGAAGCATGACCCACGTGATACGAAGTGCCCGTCGTCCTCCTCCGCACCTCACTCCCTCCCTCCTCACTTGTAACCCAAATTCCATAAAATAAAAGTCACACTTGAAGAAACCACATGGTGAGTGCCGTCATTTCTTCGATTATACTGCCTATACAAAGTTTGATTTTGCTGTAATTGTAGTTACCTAGAGAATCATATTCGAAGATCAATTTTACAGCAAGAAAAACACTGTAAAAATTAGGTAAAAAATAATAAAAGAATTTCTTTTTTCAACAATTTATGTCATTCAAATTTTTTTTCCTTGTTTCCATATGTCATTGGAGATATAAAAAAAGTTATGACTCTTGGAAAAAGAAAGATGAAATTGTGCAAAACAGATTTACTGTTATTTTTATTATTGTAATTGTCTAAAATGTATGCATTCAATTTTATAATGATATGAATTTTTTACTATATGAATAAGATCAGACAGTTTTACTGGTTTGATTTAATTTGTAAAGTAATTGTAAATTTAAGCATAAGGCTGGGGTCACAGTACCATTTTTCACATGCATTTTTGGAGACCTGCGTTTTCAAAAACGCATGTAAAAAACGCACCCATAGGCCCCCATGTTAAAAAAACGCATGCCCTAATAGCCAAAAAGCATGTGTGACTGTCCCATGCGTTTTTGGAGCATATCCAAAAACGCATGCGTTTTTTAATAAGGGGCCTTATGGAAAACGCATGCAAAAACGCATGTACAATTAGTGCCATTCAAAAACGCATGCGTTTCCCATAGGAGCCCATGTCAAAAAAAACGCATGCGCTTCCGGAAACGCATGCGTTTTTTTAACATGGGCTCCTATGGGAAACGCATGCGTTTTTGAATGGCACTAAAAGGTACTAAGTGTACATGCGTTTTTGCATGCGTTTCCCATAGGAACCCATGTTATAAAAACGCATGCGTTTTTCAAAACGCACAAAAAAATACTGCAAGCACTATTTTTAGGTGCAGATTCAAAAACGCAGCCAAAAACGCAGGGAGCCATCACACACCTTACAAAACTCATGCTGACATGAAAAAAAGCATGAGTTTTGTTAAATCACTAAAAAAAACGCATGGCAACTGTGACCACAGCCTAATAGCACTTAAAGGAAATGTGACAGGTCCATTATGTCACTCCATACACCAACATGTGTTTATTCTTATGGTAACATCCTGCCAAAGAAGCCTATTATACAATATAAGTGACTGCAGTATATGGCTACAAAGAATGTAAAATATCTGTTTTGATTGTTTTAATTATGTTCAGACTAGTTGAGACAGCAGTGAATTTCCAAATATAATTGTCCCACTAAACATGTTACAGTACCCCTTATATAGCTTGCAAGAGCTGCAGTCAGTGCTGGCTTTCTGCAAGGCTCGCACATGCATGCAACTTTCATCATATCATGTTAGTGTGAAACTAAAAATGTACAGGCAAGGATAAGACTTGAGGTGTTGCAGAGTTACAAGGGAGATGGGGGACTTGTGGTGCCCAATACATGGCAATACTAAGTAGCAGCCCAGATGCAGCACTTTAGAGGATGGGGGAAAGAGGAGGGATTTGATGAAGGGGCAAACCAATAAGGTAGAGCACAAGAGGGATGGTCCTGGCTAGCTGCTTAGAAGTGGGTTCACAGAGAAAAAGAGGCCCGATGCATCCAACACTCTCCCTGATATATACAAGGTGTGGGACAGAGGGAAAAAAAATTTGGGAATATCTGGAATGACAGAGCATTACCCCATATGGTATAATTAAAAACTATCACAACTACAAAAACTGTAGTGTAGAGGATTATGGGAGAATAGAGGAATAGATCTGATGTCCCAATTATTCCAAAATTAAATCCTAAAAAGCTTTTCCCAACTACAGACGGAATAAGCCGCACAGTTCATTTTTCCAATACCTGCAGATAAGGCATATGCTGGATTCCCAAATGCACCTTTCAATATAGAGCATAATCATGCTATTACCAATCTACTCACAGTGGTCAGCTCTAAAGGAATAATATCTTTGATAAATAAATGGATAAGCAAAGATCCACTGCGTGTCAGGAAAAAGAGGGAGAGGGACTGTGGGCTACTTACAGATGAGCAGTGGGTAACAATTATGGTCCAGATACCTAGATTGTGTGTATCTGAATGCTAGAGGCTGTCTCAAATATATTTACTGCACAGAGTGCACAGAACATCAACATAATTACACACCGTAGGAGTGCAAGCAGACAGTATATTCCCCAGATGTGAGCAACGGGACATGGACCATCCACATGATGTGGGCATGTGGTAATATAGAAAACTTCTGGAAATCCACTCTGGACTATATAGAACAGGTATATGGGGTACAAATGGGGCCAGATCCATTTATGTGCATTTTAGGATAACATAAGAGGGGGTGGACTCAGAGCTGCCAGTGGCTATTGAGATATCTAGAGTCCTTTGCCAGGTCAGAAAACAGTTAACTTATCACTGGCTGGATGTCGCTCCCCAGACTATTGGGGAACTCAAAGGCAAATTAAATAATATAAGATTAGAAAGGGGTGTATATCTAAAGAGGAATACTCTTAATACATTCTATAGGATTTGGGAGGCATGGTTGTAGACCCCAGGACTTCCTTCAAGTGTATTACTCCGAGAATGTGCATTAGATAATTCACTATTACTACTAAATGGATAACTTTTAATTAAGGTTGGATATAAGTTACCTAGGGACGCCTCAGGGACATTCACACTGGCAGTACGCCTTGTTAAATGTTATGTTTTGAATTTCTAACTGGATGAATAGCGTCAAAGTAGTAACAAGTGTTACTGATTGTTATAGTTGACTAGATGGTGGCCCGATTCTAACACATCGGGTAGTCTAGAATATGCATGTAGTTTATTTATGAAGATTTAACAATAATGCAAGGAGTACACGATATGTATCTATCACCTACCTATGTGTCTATCGTCTATATTTTTTTTGGATATTTTATCTTTATAAACTAAGGTTCTTGGTACACATATTGGCCAATACCTGTTTGCCTATCAACCAGCATCAAGGTGATTTTAGATCTGATGGGTCCTTATCCTACCTTGTCACTCTTTCCTTGGGCTCAGCTAAGCCTCCATTTTTACTATTTCTCAGTGGGAGGACTCCCTTAAATCAAAGAAACAATGAGACATCATATACAGTGCTGACCACTGAGCCACCATATACAGTGCTGACCACTGAGCCACCTAAGCAATGAGCCACCATATACAGTGCTAACCACTGAGCCACCATATATAGTGCTATCCACTGAGCCCCGATATACTCTGCTAACCACTGAGCCACCATACAATGTTAACCACTAAGCCACCATACAATGCTAACCACTGAGCCACCATATAAAGTGCTAACCACTGAGCCACCTAAACAATGAGCCACCATATACAGTGCTAACCACTGATCCACCATATACAGTGCTATCCACTGAGCCACCTAAACAATGAGACATCATATACAGTGCTAACCACTGAGCCACCATACAATGTTAACCACTGAGTCACCATTCAATGTTAACCACTGAGCCACTATATACAATGCTAACCACTGAGCCACCATATGCAGTGCAAACCACTGAGCCACCATACAATGCTAACCACTAAGCCATCATACAATGCTAACCACTGAGCCACCATACAATGCTAACCACTGAGCCACCATACAATGCTAACCACTGAGCCACCATACAATGCTAACCACTGAGCCACCATATACAGTGCTAACCAGTGAGCCACCATATACAGTGCTAACCACTGAGCCACCTAAACAATGATCCACCATATACAGTGCTTACCACTGAGCCACCATATACAGTGCTAACCACTGAGCCACCTAAACACTGAGACATCAAATACAGTGCTAACCACTGAGCCACCATACAATGCTGAGTACAGTGTATTTGAAATATGGTGCCATTGCGCAGTTTAAATGCCGCTCCTCTGATTGGTCGCCGCGTTCAGCACTATACTCAGTGTATTTGAAATATGGCGCACGCCGCTATTCTGATTGGTCGGCGCTGAACGCGGGCGGCCAATCAGCATAGCGGCGCGCGCCATGACACCATATTTCAAATACACTGAGTATAGTGTATTTGAAATATGGCGCCACAGCGCGCGCCGCTATTCTAATTGGTACAGGAGGCACGGTTGAGAGCGAGTGTGAAACATTCACGTGCAGTGAATATTAACAATGAAAAAATGAAGCAACAAAAAGATCATGATAAGAGATTCACTTTTGCTTTCAAGTACGGCCCCATGTATAACGTCATCGCGGGTGCAATCAGAAGGTGTTGGCCCATTGTGACTAAAGACAAGGATCTAAGCTCAAAAAGTATAGGCCCCCCTTTGATAACGTACCGTAGAAGTAACAACTTATCAGACCTTCTGGTAAAAAATCGAACTGACCCAATGAAAAAAGTGACTTGGTTGGATAAAGCTCGCCCTAAAGGCAATTATCGATGTAGGAACTGCAATTTTTGCAAGTTCCACATTACTGATAATCCCATAAAAATTGGAGGTATAAATCACGTAGTGAGGTCTTATATTAGTTGCAAAACTAAATGGATTGTTTATGTAGTTTGGTGCACATGCAACAGGTTCTACATAGGTAAGACCATTAGAGAGCTGTACATCCGCTTTAGAGAACACTGTAATTCTATCAAGACTGGGGTAGGCTGCCCCAGGCTCATCCAACACATACGCGAATGCCATAATGGTAACGCAGACGTGCTACGCTTTGCTGGCATAGAACAAGTAGTAGCCTCACCTTTGGAGGTGACTTGCACAAAAAATTATTACAGGTGGAAAGCAGATGGATCAATGACACTGGAGCTTGCGATGCTCTGGGACTTAATGAAAGGAATGATTTCTCCCCCTTTCTGTAGTGTCTAGTCATGTAATTGGTTTGATTATGCTCTGCTTTGAGATAGTAATAATATATTGAACATATAGAGATACTGCTATGTCGGGCCCTTATGAACTGCTAGAATATGCAATATGGTGCCTTAAATTCAGCCCTATTACGCCATTTCTCCCATATGCCCCGTCTGTGTCTGCCAGTTTCACTTATCATATATATATAAAAAATTGGTTTTTAAAGTATGGTAATACATATTTTATGTTCCCCATACTTTAGTACAACGCTATATATATTAAATTGACATAATATTAGCTGTTCTTGTTTAATAGTTTGGACCTCCCCCCCTTTTTACAGGTAGATTCCTGATCTGTCTATTACTGTTAGAAAGGAATCGTTCATTTAATTGTCAAACTCAAAGTAATGTTTCTTATAGTTCTTAAGTATGCATTGGTTGTTATGTAACATGTAATTTTAATTTTAAGTTGTTTTTCACATATTGAGCACTGTGTACTTACACCGTGGACTGGCGTGGGCGGTCTCCTCCAGGCTTATTTACCTCGGATGTGACGTCAGACGCCAGACTAGTGTGGTCCGTAGAAGCAGCGAGTCTCGCTGCGAAACGGGGAACCGTCACCTATCCTCAGCACTACCTCCCTTCCCTGCTTGTCCGTGATGAATCGCATGGAATAAAAATCATGAAGAGCCTTCCGTGGTGAGTTGCCGTGTTATTTCTATTAGATACAGTATTCTAATTGGTCGGCGGTGAACACGGCGACCAATCAGAATAGCGGTGCGCGCCATGGCGCCATATTTCAAATACAATATGGTGCCATGGCGTGAGCAGCTCCTCTGATTGGTCGACGCTGAATGCGGCGACCAATCAAAGGAGCGGCATTCAAACCGCGCGCCAAGACGTGCTACTTCTCTGATTGGTCGCCGCGGCCGCTCCGTTTCACGTGGGTCACGCTTCAACGGGTCCAACACGTTGAACCCCTTGAAGCTCCGTTGGAACTGTTGAAGTGTGACCCACGTGAAACGGAGTGCCGTTGTCCTCCTCCGCACCCCTCTTCCTCCCTGTACACCTGTAACCCTCATTCAGCCTGAAATAAACATTCCACTTGGAAGGTAATACTGGGTGAGTGCCGTCATTTCTCCGCATAATTTGTAACATCATTTTTAGTTAGCTATTCCCCAGCACTTTACAAGGTCAGCCACACTGTACCAGTAGATATGTTGATCTTTCACCTCAGAGGCCTCAGGTGGTCTTGTAACATACGTTTTGGAGGGACCCATCTTACTTTGGGCGGTCCCTCCCTCATTGACACTGTAATAGTGGAATACATATTCCATAGCAGTTTACAATGTGCCCATTGTAACGTTGGGGTTCACCCTCCTCCTCCTCCTCCACCTCCCCCACCTCCATGTAACTCTGCGGCCCTACATTCAATGTTCAGAGGTCCTGCAGCAGGCAGGAAATCTAAAATTACCTACGGCTCAGTGATGGCCCTGTAACGTATATCTTGGAAGGACCACTCTTACTTAGACATTTGCGAGGACCCTCTATACTTTTGGGAGGACCCTCTTCTACACATTTGGTGCTAAAACCACTGTTTTAAGAGTAACACAGCATAAGGGCACTACTTTATACTTTTATAGGGCACTCCTTTATACATTAAGGAGAGCCCTCCTCTATACAGTTGGGAGGGCCCTCATCAAGTGGACTCCCATTGCTACAGAGGGGACTCCCAATCCCAGTCTGGATGGGCTGGAGAGGAAGAGGTGGACACGAGGCAGCTTGAGGAGAGAATAGGTATTGTTCCTCATGTTGGTGAACACAGAACCTTTCCCTGTTTTAAGGTTGGCCCACGTGGCACAGTTCATGTGTAAGTGTCTGTTTTAAGACCCTCACCTGATAGACATTTTTACCAACAACCAATTCTGGTTAGCCATCTTTCTCGACCGACTCTACAAGGAGAATATTTCTTCTCTCCTCTTGGAGTCACAAAAGGGTTGCACCATGGGATCCTTCAGGAGGTGTCATTGTACATCACATGATGAAAACAGCACCCTCTGACAACGCTGGTGGCACAGGTGTCGTCTCTTTTCAACAGCAAGGATTATTGGGGAGAAACATGCACACCTGCTACAACAGAGGTGAGGGAGAAATGTACATAAACTGGGCCATTTTCTATAAACCAGCACACAAGCAAGGGCTATCTATGCCTGTAGCATTGCCAAGGAGATAGAAGTTGAACAAGATGCTAAAGGGATACTTAAGTGACAATACCGCGTTATTCATGATGATTCACTTCCCTTTAATTATTGTGTGTCCAAGCTGAATACTTTGTCTGACCTCTCCTTATATGCTTTGGAAGTGCTGACCTGACATTCTGCTACTATCATGTCAGAGCATGTTTTCTGCTATGGTTGGGCAATTAATCATCACTGATAGGCACACATGACTCTCTACGGAAAATTCAGGCAAATGTACGCTGATTAAATTCAAGAAGGACTAGACTTTTACCTAGTTTTTAAAAGAATCCCTCCAAATCACAGTAACACAACTTAAATTCCACAAAACAGTTGAGTTATAAAAATGACGTGAACTATACATGACCAAACCTAATAAAATTTGTATTTGGATTGCTGAACGTGCATATGTTCACCAACTATATCGGCCTAAAGGGGAATGAAATACTGAACCTTATTCAAATCAATGTTGTCACGATAGTGGTATCGCCAAAGTAGAGCTTCAATATTAATCAGGAATATAAAGATGAGTAACAGGTGTAGGCATGGTGCTCAGAGAGCCCAGCTAAAATCACAAAACCACTCACACACCACAAGAAATGTCTCCCCATTTGAAAAAAGCATTCCCAGAATGCACCAAAGTGGCATCAATTCACCCACTGTAAAAAGTATAATTTCAACAAAATACCTCTGTTAGCATTCTGAAAATACTGCTGACATACGCAGCACCTCACTCGGTTGCTGGAATGCGTACAAACAAAACTGTGTATGACTGCAAATCCACTGGCACTTCCCCTGTAACACACCTGCTTCCCAATATGTTGTCCAGGAAGCAGGCCCTGATGCTACCCGCATACAACCTGCAGTTGCACATACACAACAAACATTTAGCATTGGATAGTGGACCTATATCATATATACTTCTGGTATCAAGCAAAATGTGACCCCCAAAACTGACAGGGGGAACACTGCATAGTGGGTGGTTTCTGCCAAACAGCATTACATCATAGTAGTACTGCTTAGGATT
This sequence comes from Allobates femoralis, assembly GCA_033576535.1. Classification (NCBI taxonomy): domain Eukaryota; kingdom Metazoa; phylum Chordata; class Amphibia; order Anura; family Aromobatidae; genus Allobates; species Allobates femoralis. The sequence continues at coordinate 340,711,797 of JARQOC010000001.1, forward strand.
TTACAAACACTATAGGGCTGTAATAATTTGTGAGCTTTTGGTGGCCCAACCCTACCTACATGTCAGCAGCAAAAAAGTGTGAAAATGGCCTAGTGCTTGCTTGGTAGCAGGCAGCCTCAAAAGGCAGGCTATCACCCCAAAAACAGTGGGTAACATGGCCTGGTGTGTGCTTGGTAGCAGGCAGTAAGACGTGTTTGGACTACTGCTTTGTGAATGGCAATAACAACCCTTTTAAGCAGAGTATTGTGGATAGTAGAAAACAGGCTGTCAGCCCAAAAACAGCGGGTAAAATGGCCAGCTACATGTTTGGTACCAGGCAGTAGCAAATGTTTGGACTACTGCTTTGTGGAGGGCAATAACCACCTTTTTAAGTGGATTATTGTGGACAGCAGAAGCCCGACTGTTACCACAAATACAGCAGGTAACATGGCCTCTTGTATGCTAGGTAGCACACAGTATCAAATGTTTGGACTACTGCTTTGTGGAGGGCAATAACCGCCTTTTTAAGTGGAGTATTGTGGATAGCAGAAGGCAGGCTATCACCCTAAAAAACAATGGTAAAATGGCCTGGTATGTGCTTGATAGCAAGCAGTAGCAAATGTTTGGATTACTGCTTTGTGGAGGACAATAACAGCCTTTTAAGTGGAGTATTGTAGACAGCAGAAACCAGACTGTTACCACAAAAACAGCAGGTAACATGGCCTGGTGTGTGCTATGTAGCACACAGTATGAAATGTTTGGACTACTGCTTTGTGGAAGGCAATAACCGTTAAGTGGAGAGTTGTGGATAGCAGAAGGCAGGCTATCACTCTAAAAAACAGCAGGTAAAATGGCCTGGTGTGTGCTTGATAGCAAGCAGTAGCAAATATTTGGATTACTGCTTTGTGGAGGGCAATAACCACCTTTTTAAGTGGAGTATTGTGGACAGCCGAAGGCAAGCAGCCTGTCACCCCAAAACAGCAGTGAAAATTGACTTTCTTGTTTGTCTTCAGCTCTGAAAAGAGCTATTTTTGAAGTGTATTATGAAGCTACTAAGCGGCTCGTTTACACTGTCCCTGCTCTAGTATCTCTCTCTCCTTGTAGTCTGACTGTGTTCTGTGCCTTCAGCTCTCAAAAGAGCTATTGTTTTGGTGGTATTATGCAGCTACTGAATGGCTCCTTTCAACTGCCCCTGCTTGAGTATCTCTCCCCACCTAGTCTACACTGATGCAGTAAATACTAGAGGTAGCCCTCAAAAGGGCTTTTGTGTTATGAAAAGGCCTAAACACTCTCCCTTGCAGTTGAGCCATCTCTCCCTATGCTTCTTCAATGCTGGCTCTGGATGCAATGCGGGCAAAATGCCGGTGGCAGGGCTAAATGGACCCTATGATGCTGGCGGCCAGCCAATCACGGTAATGCCGATAACCAAGATGTCTTCCACATTACGGTGATTGGTTAAGTAGCTCAGCATGTTTTGTGGCTGCAGAGGAGGTGGCAAAACTGCAGGGCGGGACATATAGCAAAACGAGAACACAAATATTCGCATAAGAGAACGAATACGATTACGAGCGATTAGTTTTCTTGCAACTATCTTTATGATTTTGCCGTAGGTAGACTGCAATCACTACACTGTAAAAAGGGCTTGTTTGGCCCCATGTTAAAAGGATTGTCCAGTACTAGGACAATCCCTTCTGATCCCAATTATTTCCACCAATTAAAATAAAAGACCCTGTACTCACTTTAAATGCTGGAACCATTCCAGCACTGTTGGTAATTGCTGATTGAGGCTCACATGACATTGTGATGTCATGCAAGCCTCTCATCCAATCACCACCGGCTACTATGTCCCAACCTTCCAACCAAATGAGCAATCAACATCAACAGGAAGTGACACTACAGAGGTAGCACTCACTTCCTGTTGATGGCTCCTGTGTCCAAAGGCTTGGAGAGAGAAGATAGTGTGATTGGTCGCAGGGCTTGCATGACATCATAATGTCACATGAGCCGTGATTCACATACCGACAGTGCTGGAACAGTACCAGCACAGAAGGTGAGTACAGGCTTTTATTTTATATGGGGAGACATGTGGAATCAGTAGGGGTTGTCCTAGTAGTGGACAACACCTTTAACATAAAAATAAAAACATTGTGATGTTTCTGGGGGTGTGGGGAAGCAATCAGGTTACCTTTCCTATTATTACCTTCCTGTTACTGGAAGGGTGGCTTCACACTTGCGTTCCCCACCGCTGAGTATTGCGGCGGGGGAGCACTAGCCGAGCACAAACACTGTGCGTCCCTATGTTTAACATGGGGATGCACAGTGTATGCGGTCGGGTGCACATGGCCGTGCGCACCCATTGCCCGCCATGTGTGATTTGTATGCATGCGGATGCTTGCCTACAAATCATACATTCTCGTCCGCACCATGGGCGCAACATGTTAAACATAGGATGCGCTGTGTATGCGCTCGGCTTGCGCTCCCCCGCTGTAATAAGCAGCGGCGGGGGACGCAAGTGTGAAGCCACCCTAACTGAACATTGAATATCTTCAACACGAAAGCATGTATTTTGGCTTAAATAGCTCAAACATTTATTCCTTATTAGGAATGGCGATGACTGGTATGCACTGTAAAGATACAATCCACTACTACTTCAACCCATAAATATTTTCTAAGATTACATTTACTGCTAAGTCAAAAATCAATTTCTTTTATGAAGACTAGAGCAAAGATAATTAATTTATACTGTGAGCATTAATTAATTAATTGATTTATTTAATTACGTACACATTGAAAACAAAGCATGTTTAGTGTACCAGTTCATATTTAATTTATGTTTGTCTTTTATCAGCATGACTTAAAGGCCTCTGTCTGAAGTGTCTTGACATTGGTGTTGGAATTTGTACCTTTTATTTGTATTTCCTGAGGTTTTTCTTCTGGAATGAAGGGCTCTAGACAAATGGAAAAGTCTATTAAAAATTGGCTTTTAGGGAACATTTTCAAAATTAGCAAAAAAATTATCTAGTGTACATAATAACAAATTTACACAAATAATAGTAAGGCTGGCTTCACACCACAGTGTGATCCGGTCCGGGGCTGTCCGGGATGACCCTGACAGCCCTGGACCGGATCAGCGCACAGAACCGGAGGGCCAAATGTGCCCTCCGGTCCTGTGTGCAGCCGGACAAAGCTGCAGCTGCTAATGACTCAGGACCGCAGCTGGCAGGGACCTAGCTGCGGTCCTGAAATCACAGCGGCGTGCAGCCGCCGGTGACCGGTTCCCGGATCCTCCGGTCCGGAGCAATCCGACCCCATAGGCTCCCATGTTAGGGAGCGCCGGATTGCCCCGGATCCGGGAGAATCCGGGCGAATTCGGGATCCGGCAAATTGGGAGATTTTTATCCCCGGACAAAAAAATGATGCAAGCATCATTTTTGTGTCCGGATAGATATATCCAAATTCTCCTGGTTTGAGAGATAAAACCGGATGGCATAGAGCTGCCATCCGGCTCCATCCAGCCCCATAGGTTACTATGGGGCCAAAAACTCGTCCGGGGCTGTCTGGTTTACACCGGACAGCCCCAAACCGGATCACACCGTGGTGTGAAGCCAGCCTTAGTCATTAGTTTTTATGTTATATTCAAAATAAAGTATTAATCAAGTTATCTCCGATGTTAAATAGTTAAAATTGCAAAGTGCTTTCAAAAACTAAATTTTTAATTGACCCTTTTTCATCTCCTTATCAAGAATGGAGGGATTTAGCACAGAGATTTTTTTCTAGGTTACAGGACACACTGTGGTCTCAAATGTGGTCAATTTCCTATGTAAGAAGCCACACCACTTGCTTGGGCTGTTCATGCTGCTATGAAGATGGCCAGATCACTGGATCCCTCAAGTTTCAGTCAAAATATCTCTCATGGTATAGAGGCAAAGCAGCATTGCAGAGCTCTTAGTTTAGACCAGTGGAGCTACAATGATGCCTGTCCAAACTGTCCTTCAGGAAAATGCCACCCCTAGCAACAAGGAAGGCAGCAGGCTAAATAACATTAGATCTGAAGAAATAAAGATAAGCACAATTCTTTAAAGGGGACCTTTCACCAAAGATTTTACTTTGAACTGGACCCAGAATGTACGTAATATTGGTTGTAGAGTGGAATAAAATAAATTTCACCTCTAATTTGCAAAAAATATTGGAAAAGTATTTGATACCTAATGAGTTCATTTTTGGTAGCCTCCCTGGCGGTCTGTTTAGGTCTTGAATTTTTTGCTAAAAGCGGGCTACCCGCGTTCGCGGCAGATGCGGTAAAAAAACCGCATCTGCCGCACTTGCCGCATAGCTGCCGCACTTGCGCCGCACTTGCGGCGCGGTTGCGGCGCGGTTGCGGTAATCTGCATAGTAAAGGGAACCAACCACCTCGGATGACCCTCATACACTGTTAATATGTGCCCCTGCAGCCTAGTAAACCATTAGCAGCACTGTTTTTGTGTGAAAAGTGGCTGCAGTAGAAGTGAGATAATGATTTTATAAACTTACATGCCTGCGTACTTGAGGGCGTCTCCCTGTGTGTGCTGGCACTTGTGGGCTGTGCTCATCATGTCTGCTCTCCCCCTCCCTTATGCACGCCCCCTCTCAGCCTGCTATACTGTGTGAGGCTGATTGCGTCATAAAGGGGCGGGGCTAAATCGCGACATCCCGGTAGCCCCGCCCCTTTATGACGCAATCAGCCTCACATCACTATAGCAGGCTGAGAGGGGGCGTGCATAAGGGAGGGGGTGAGCAGACATGATGAGCACAGCCCACAAGTGCCAGCACACACAGGGAGACGCCCTCAAGTACGCAGGCATGTAAGTTTATAAAATCATTATCTCACTTCTACTGCAGCCACTTTTCACACAAAAACAGTGCTGCTAATGGTTTACTAGGCTGCAGGGGCACATATTAACAGTGTATGAGGGTCATCCGAGGTGGTTGGTTCCCTTTACTATGCAGATTACCGCAACCGCGCCGCAAGTGCGGTGCAAGTGCGGCAAGTGCGGCAGATGCGGTTTTCTCACCGCATCTGCCGCGAACGCGGGTAAGCCCGAGCCTGACTCGGGGTTAACGCTTCTGGTAGTGAATGTTAACCCCGAGTCAGGCTCGGGAATAACGCTAGGAAGGTTAAGTCAATGTGGGGACTATTAGATAGTGTACTTATTTCCCTGCATAATGCTGACATACTATAGGCATGCAGCACTCAAAGGATGTAGAAAACAAAAACCCCAATATAGTACAGTTCTGATCTCCAGGTCTAACCTTGTGTACAATTCTGTATGTGGAGGGGCACTGCAGCTGAGTTTAGCTGTCACATTACAAATCCTAACACTGACTTATCTCCTGTCTGGCAGTGTGGGGAGTTATGTAGTACAGCAGAGGTGACCATGCTATGAAAAGAGGAAATCAGATTAAAGGGTTTGTAACATTATACATAGATTAGGAATCTCTGAGAGCACTTTCTCTTCCAGTCCCAACAAAAATAGTGCAAGTAAAGAACAAGAGATGATGGTTCTAGGAAACCCAGAAAGCTCTGTATGCAGACATTAGGCAGAACTGAAAGTTGGGGCTAATATAACAGAGATTATCATTATATCAGACAATTCTTTAGAAAAATTTGTATTGATTAGTGATGAGCGAGTGTATATGTTACTATTCGCTACTCGTACGGAACGCTGCATGCTGCATTTGCAAAAACACGTGTTTTGCATTTCTGCAAAATGACATGCGTTTTGCATTGCATTTGCAAGGCATTTTGCATTAAACCCTATGGGTGCATTTTTTGGTTGCATTTGGATGCGTTCTTAGCAGTAAAAACGCATAAGAATGCAAATGCAACCAAACGCAGCCCAGCATTAGATGTGAAATGGTCCTATGTGTTTAAATAGGTTTAGCACTGTCAGGCCGTATTTTTGCACATACAGGTGTCTTCTCCTTTAATAACTCTGTGCCCTGCAGGCCCGTCCCTCTTATTCGCTGTGAGTTCAGCAGCCATTTTCAGATCACTACCATATAGGAGTTATGCAGGCAACCTCGTGCTCTCTCACTCCCAAAAGCTTTTCTTTCATGTGAAATCCCAACTCCCTTTGCCTAGTCAGTCCATTGAGAGTCTTAACCCTGTGTAAATGTTAATACTCTACAGCCTTGTTAGGATTGTACAGCAGTCATCTTACATAGGGATTTGTATATAAGAGATGCAGTGCATTGTGGAAGTATTTGGCCCCCTTGAACTTTTCAACCTTTTGCCACATTTCAGGCTTCAAACAAAAAGATGTAAATTCTAATTTATTGTGAAAAATCAACAACAAATGGGACACAGTGAAGTGGATCGAAATTTATTGTATATATTAAACTTTTTTAACAAATAAAAAACTGAAAAGTTGGGCGTGCAATATTATTCGTCCCCTTTACTTTCAGTGCAGCAAACTCACTCCAGAAGTTCAGTGAGGATCTCTGAATGATCAAATGTTGTCCTAAATGACTGGTAATGACCAATAGAATCCACCTGTGTGTAATCAAGTCTCCGTATAAATTCACCTGCTCTGTGATAGTCTCAGGGTTCTGTTTCAAGTGCAGAGAGCAACAAAAAGACCAAGGAACACAACAAGCAGGTCCGAGATACTGTTGTGGTGAAGTTTAAAGCTGGATTTGGATACAAAAAGATTTCCCAAGTTTTAAACATCTCAAGGAGCACAGTGCAAGCGATCATATTGAAATGGAAAGAGTATCAAACTACTGCAAATGTACCAAGACCCGGCCATCCCTCTAAACTTTCATCTCGAACAAGGAGAAGACTGATAAGAGATGCAGCCAAAAGGCCCATGATCACTCTGGTTGAACTGCAGACTTCTACAGCTGAGGTGGGAGAGTCTGTCAATAGGACAACAATCAGTCATACACTGCACAAATCTGGCCTGTATGGAAGAGTGGCAAGAAGAAAGCCATTTCTCATAGATATCCATAAAAAGTCTCATTTGAAGTTTGCCACAAGCCACCTGCGAAACACACCAAACATATGGAATAAGGTGCTCTGGTCAGATGAAACCAAAATTAAACTTTTAGGCCACAATGTAAAACAATATGTTTGGTGTAAAAGCAACACAGCTCATCACCCTCAAAACACCATCCCCACTGTCAAACATGGTGGTTGCAGCATCATGGCTTGGGCCTGCTTTTCTTCAGCAGGGACAGGGAAGATGGTTAAAATTGATGGGAAGATGGACGGAGCCAAATACAGGACCATTCTGGAAGAAAATCTGTTGGAGTCTGCAAAAGACCTGAGACTGGGATGGAGATTTATGTTCCAACAAGACAATGATTCCAAACATAAAGCAAAATAATTGCTGTAATCGCAGGAAAAGGTGGCGCTACAAAGTATTAACTTAAGGGGGCTGAATAATATTGCACACCCCACTTTTCAATTTTTTATTTATTAAAAAAATTTAAGATATCCAATAAATTTCATTCCATTTCACAATTGTGTCACACTTGTTGTTGATTCTTCACAAAAAAATTAGAATCTAATCTTTTTGTTTGAAGCCTAAAATGTGGCAAAAGGTTGAAAAGTTCAAGGGGGCCAAATACTTTCACAAGGCACTGTATGTGTTTCTCCTCAAGCTTCCATCTTAGAGGTGTGTACACTATCATGGCTATTTAGATGTGCACCCAGTGTCTATTCATGTTTTCCATGCTGTACACTGTCATAGCCTTATGAGGATATATATAAATATACATCCTCATAAGGCTATGACAGTGTACAGAATATTTATATAGATATATATACACATAACTGAAAAAAAACTGCATAGCACTCACAGACTAATGTGAACCGGTGCCAGCAGGGCTGCTGGATCAAATAACTAGAAAAAAAACTAGAAAAAAATACTCTGCAGCACTCGGTTACTACCAATGATGTACATATGCTAATAAGCTATATATATAGGAGAAAAAAGCTAAAAACGTACGTTTTTTCAAAAAACTCAAAATCTTATCTTTTTATTTCTGAAGTTCTTGGTACACACATTGGCCAATGTCTGTTTGCTCGTCGACTGCGACAAAGTGACTTCAGGTCCGACGAGTCCTAACGCTGACATCCCTGTCCTCCTTGTCCACCCCCCACTTCTCAGTGGGCAGACTCCATCTCGACCCTAGATCACCTGTGGTCAACAAGGGTGCAAATTGCAGCATGGAGCCAGCCACTCCATAAGATACAAAACTGAAAAAAAACTGCATAGCACTCACAGACTAATGTGAACCGGTGCCAGCAGGGCTGCTGGATCAAATAACTAGAAAAAAATAGAAAAAAATACTCTGCAGCACTCGGTTACTACCAATGATGTACATATGCTAATAAGCTATATATATAGGAGAAAAAAGTTAAAAACTTACGTTTTTTCAAAAAACTCAAAATCTTATCTTTTTAGGGTCGAGATTGGCCAATGTGTGTACCAAGAACTTCAGAAATAAAAAGATAAGATTTTGAGTTTTTTGAAAAAACGTAAGTTTTTAACTATTTTCTCCTATATATATAGCTTATTAGCATATGTACATCATTGGTAGTAACCGAGTGCTGCAGAGTATTTTTTTCTAGTTATTTGATCCAGCAGCCCTGCTGGCACCGGTTCACATTAGTCTGTGAGTGCTATGCAGTTTTTTTCTCTCTTGTATTTTATGGAGTGGCTGGCTCCATGCTGCAATTTGCACCCTTGTTGACCACAGGTGATCTAGGGTCGAGATGGAGTCTGCCCACTGAGAAGTGGGGGGTGGACAAGGAGGACAGGGATGTCAGAGTTAGGACTCGTCGGACCTGAAGTCACTTTGTCGCAGTCGACGAGCAAACAGACATTGGCCAATGTGTGTACCAAGAACTTCAGAAATAAAAAGATAAGATTTTGAGTTTTTTGAAAAAACGTAAGTTTTTAACTTTTTTCTCCTATATATATAGCTTATTAGCATATGTACATCATTGGTAGTAACCGAGTGCTGCAGAGTATTTTTTTCTAGTTTTTTTCTAGTTATATATACACATACATATATACATATATATGTATATATATATATATATATATATATATATATATATATATATATAACATATATACATATATATATATATATATATACATATATGATGTGTACACACTGCTTATTTATTATATCTGCTGTCAATTATCACTATTGTAGTTTATGTGATATGTTTAGCACTGGTGTATATTATCTGTACTCTTATAGTCTTTCCGCACATCACACAATGACTGATGAGCCATTGTATTACATCAAATGCTTGAATCATCTCATCATTGCTCTCTCTGTTGAACAATAAACAATCGACTACAGAAAGAACAACTTGTTCATTTAGGATACAGAAAAGGTTTAGCTGTATGTTGGAATTCGCATTGCATATATGTGAAAGAAGGCAAAACACGGCTAGTCAAAATTGTTTTTTCTAGACCTGCCTCTAGATAAAAAGTATGTCCAGTACAGAAAAAAAATTCTGTAAAAAGTAGAAGGCAATTTAAAATATTTCACAAGTCCTTTGTAGTCATAAGAAAATAAGAAATTGAAAAATAGACTCGTATATATTATTTTTTTTGTAAAGTTATCAAACAAAAATATTAAAAACAAAGCACAGTGGGCATGCAACATAATGAGTCCATGTGCCATACAGGCTTTGCATTGCTTGAACAAGGATTAGATGGGGAAGTGTAATCTGATAATCTGGCACATCATGATATTACTTAAAAGTTTACAGAGTCCTATTAAAGTCCTTTCTTAATAGGAAAGTTTAGTAGAGTATACAAAATGTATTGTTAATATTTTTCATACCACGTTATATGATTACATAATACAAAAAATATAAAATAATGCAAAATTATTTAAAATAGCAGGAAACAAAAAAGTACATTTACCTTTTATTTCCACAACTGGAAGCACTTCTTCATGTTTATGAAGCTCTGCAATTTAACATAAGAGGCAATTATAAATAGTGAGCTCGCATACATTATAGGTATTTAGTATGCATAATATTTAATCATCACAGTAATGATTAATCATAAGAAGAAAAACAAGAACAATAAACTCATTCAAATTATCCTAAACAGATTATAAATATGTCCTTGCTCCCGTTTGGATTATGAAATTATGTATAATATTAATATAGGATTCGAAAGGAGATCTCAGGGAATAGAAAAATAAAAGAAGAAAATGTGTTTGTAAGTTGCTGATGTTATTAATTGCCAAACATGCTTGTTTTGTCTAAGGAGACAATCCCTTTAGTACATTAAATGACCACAGTTTTATTACACTGACATAAACTTGTCCTAGAATTTTAATAAGATCGGTTTAGGTGAGAATGTGCATAGTACAAGTATGGTGACCTGGAGATAACATATAGTATACACTATCGAGTTATCTACAGGTCACAGACAGGTCCATACATAGAGATCATGAGACCCTATAGCAGAGGTCCTAAAGAGGCCCCTCCACACAGAAAATAAACAATATTTATCAGGGTAATAGAAGAGCACAACTAACAATTTTGCACCCCATACAAAGTACCGTAATTTTCATCTTTTTGAAGTTTGAAGCCATTAAGAGCTCCCACACAATAAGATACCCCTTTCATGGCCCTAATAAAGTATGATGCTAAAAAAATGCCCTCAAACACAGTGTGTATCTACCCTAGCAAATTCTTACACAGTACCATCCAATAACCCTATTCTATCCCCCATCCTGCATACTATGATGCACCTACAGTGATCCCAACACAGTATGATGGCCCAGACATAGCGCTCCAATAGTATAATGGCCCCCATACAGGTCTCCAATCAGTATAATGGCCCCCACATATCTATGCAAACTGCATAAGTGGACCCACATAGCCCTTCAAATAGTATAATGGCCCCCACTCAACCCTCCAAATAGTATAATTGCCCCCACTCAAGCCTCCCAATAGTATAACTACCCCCACATAGCCCTGCAAACTGTGTAATGATCATTATAGAGCCCTGCAAACTGCATAATGGCCATTATAGAGACATTTAAACTGTATAATGACCACTAAATAGCCCTGAAAGCTGTATACTAGCAACTATATAGACCTGCAAACTGTATAATGGCCCCCACTCCACCCTACAAAATGTTTAATTCATCACATAATCCTGTAAAATTATAATGACGCCACATAGCCCCACAAACGGTATTATGGCCCCGTATAGTCTTTTAAACTGTATAATTGCCCCAAATAGCTTTGTAAACTGTATAATAGCTACAGCATAGCCCTGCAAACTGTATAATGGCCCCACTCCACCCTACAAAATGTTTAATGCATCACATAATCCTGTAAAATTATAATGACCCCACATAGTCCTACAAACGGTATTATGGCCCCTTATAGCCCTTTAAACTGTATAATTGCCCCAAATAGCTATGTGAACTGTATAATGGCCACAGCATGGCCCTGCAAACTGTATAATGGCCCCTTATAGCCTTTAAACTGTATAATGGCCTCACATAGCCCTGCAAACTGTATTATGTCCTCCATATAGCCTGCAAACTGTAATATAGCCCTGCAAACTGTATAATTGCCCCATATAGTCCAATAAACAGTATAATGGGCCCTACATAGCCTGCAAACTATATTGACATGTAAACAGTATAAGGTCCCCATTGATTTAAAGAAAATAGTAATCCCCTCTTACTGTGTCCCTATTACTTTGGAGTCTGGGGGGTGAAGGCCTTTTTAGTGTTTTCCATTGCCCACCTGTGGCAAAAAAGCATGATTGGCTAACAAAAGGAATTTAGAAATCTATTTTAATGACATTTTCTGTTTTCTCCTATTCCTTGAGAATCTTCTAAATAAAGTTCAGTAGTAATAGGTAGAATAGAAGGAAATATTAGAACACAGGCAATTAGACATACCTTTATTATTTATTTGGAAAGAATGTCTCTCCAGTCTAAAGGTGGAAAGGTTTTCAGCTATACATGAATTTAACTTTTCTGGCTCCTATCACTTGTATTGTTAAAACTGCTTGTTAAATCTGGAGCTGTTATGACCATTGACTCTGTGCAGTATAAGAAATGAGACCTATCTTGTCATGCATACATTAAGAAATGCCCTGGTAACTTGATCTTGAGATGTTTCTGTAGCCTCTTTATCTGCTAAGGTTTACAAAAGAATAACCTTGTGCAGTCAGTAGAAGTATATTCTGAATAAATGAGAAATCATTTCTTTCTTTGAAGCAAAGTGATTCATAGCTTTATATCATGGTTGTTAAATTCTAGTCTCAAGTTTAAGCTTTTCTGAGTGCAATATACTATTTAGTATTGTATTTCCTTACTGGCAATTAATCCATATTTCTGCAGTAATATGTCTTATAAGAAATTCTTTAATGTTGACTTTAAGCTTTTATCATTTTATCATTAAGGGTCAAAATTATAAACTGAATAGAAACAAACAAATTGATTCATAGGACATTTATTCAGTGGCCATGTTAGTGGACACCGTATGTGGAAAAAGGTGCTCTCGTCAGATTAAACCAAAGTTAAACCTTTTGGGCTAAATGCAAAACCCAATGTGAGGCAGAAAACTAACACTGCACATCACCCTGAAAATATAATCCCCAAAATGATGGTGGCAGCGTACTGCTGTGGGGATGCTTTCCTTCAGCAGGGACAGGGAAGCTAGTAAGAGTTAATGGGAAGATAGATGGAGCTGATACAGTGCAATCCTGGAGGAAATCCAGGAATATTTAAGAAAGTAAAATTGAAGTTTTGTCTTTCTTATGAGAATATATATGTGTGCCTAATTGTTGGTCAACTATTAGTGTGCAGAATTATAATGGATCTAAATGAAAAAAGTAAATTTCACCATCTCAGTTGTTTATTTTCTTCTGTTCAAGTGGGAATAATTAGAACTCGAAATGTGCAAGCAAAATCTTCTGTACCCAATATTTTTATTTTCAATCATAGTTATAAGCCTTCTATTTATGGTGTCTGTCAATATCCTAATATGTTCACAATCTACTTTTTGGGCAGCACCAACCACAGCCCCCCAGACGCTGTTCAGAGAAGTGAATTGTTTTATGTCAGAGTAAATCTCCTGTTTATGAGGAACACACAAGTTCTCAATAGGTTTTAGGTAAGGAAGGAGGTCATATCGTTAATCTTTAACTTTACTGACTAGCCAAGCAGGAGTGTAATTCAATGGATGCGATAGAGCACTCTTGTTTTCTTGAAACATGTAGACATGTTTTATACTAGTGTCTGAAGAAAGTGTCTTCTAAAAACTTTTGGTAAGTTGAAAACTTGATTTTGAGTCTACCGTATATACTCGTGTATAAGCCGACCCGTGTATAAGCCGACCCCTTACTTTTGCCCCCAAAACCTGGGAAAACCTATTGACTCGTGTATAAGCCGAGGGTGGACCCCAGCACAGGTATACAGCCCCCAGCAGTGTGGTATACTGCAGCCTCCACAGTGGTAGTATACAGCAGCAGCCCCAGTGGTATATACAGCAGCAGCCCCAGTGGTAGTATACAGCAGCCCCAGAGGTATATACAGCAGCCCCAGTGGTAGTATACAGCAGCAGCCCCAGTGGTACATACAGCAGCAGCCCCAGTGGTATATACAGCAGCCCCAGTGGTAGTATACAGCAGCCCCAGTGGTAGTATACAGCAGCCCCAGAGGTATAACAACCTGTCCTTAATTTAAATACGTCACTCCAACCAAACTATTACCAACAGAGAGAAACCTAGGTCTCAATCAAGGAATGAATTGATCAATCAAACCAATTATAATCAATAATTGAATCTTTATTATGAAAAAGTTTAAAATCAAAACAGAGCTGCATTACAGGAAACACCACATAGCACATCTAAAAACCTTCACAATTACAGGCTCAATACAACAATTGCACATATGATCACTGCAAGCAGGATTAAACCTCAAACAATACCTCCATAAGTCTAAGCACCTTAATTTCCTTTTTGTTGGATCAATATCCTATCTGTTTCCCTAGGTTATATTTTAGATCTAAACAAAGGGGGGCCAAAACCACGGAGTAAGTGTGTCTACAAGAGGTATCCTGGTCACAGGATAACAAAGAAATAGATGTTGATTTACCTGTTCAGAAGGAACGCAGTGCCTGGGCTTCCCACCCCTACGCCGTTTCGCTATGGAGCCCCAGAGGTAGTATACAGCAGCCCCAGAGGTAGTATACAGTAGCCCCAGAGGTAGTATACAGCAGCCCCAGAGGTAGTATACAGCAGCCACAGAGGAATATACAGCAGCCTCCCCCCCCCCATATCAGTATACAGGGCCCCCCCCTTGTGCAGCAATCCTGAAAAGGAAAACATTATCATACTTATCGCTGCCGCTGTCCCACTGTCCCGCCGCTGTCATCGCGCTCCTCCGGCTTCATCCAGCGTCTTCCGGCTTCCTCTTCTGGCGCGCAGACAATGATGGAGGAAGCCGGAAGAAGACGGATGAAGCCGGAGGAGTGCGATGACAGTGGCGGCGGGACAGCGACAGCGATAAGTATGATAATGTTTTCCTTTTCAGGATTGCTGCACAAGGGGGGGGGCCTGTATACTGATATAGGGGGGGGGGGCTGCTGTATACTGTATACACTGTATACAGTGTATACAGTATACAGTGACTCGCGTATAAGCCGAGGGGGGGACTTTTCAGCCCAATTTTTGGGCTGAAAAACTCGGCTTATACGCGAGTATATACGGTATATTTAATTTAAAGGGGTCAAATAGTTAATAATATTAGCTTATAGCTGTATTCCACATCCATTTTGCTGGTGTCTGAATCAAAATAGAAGACTGTAGCCATTATTTATCCAGCCAAAGCCCCATCCATCTTAACTGTCAGGAGTCACTCTTTGGGTATAGACACTGGTGGGAAGCTAGGATGACTGCAATGCGACTAAAAATTGCAATGCAGTTGGACCAATGTTATTCAATGTCCGAGAGCACATTTCCGAGTGTCAGACTTTTTTTCTCATCCGCTTCATGGACGGCAAAGCAGTCGCAACATGCTGCGACAGTATGAAATTCATGGCATAGACTCCCCAATGCAAGTCTATGGGTCCGTCAAAAATCACGGGCCGCACTCAGACCGCACATGGACCATCCAAGTTTGATGTGATTTTTCACTGATACATTATCATTCTGTAGATCATCTGTAGACAACTGTAAAAACTGTTCCTGTAAATGATTATACAGTAAATAGCTGCTGAGAAAAAAAAACAGATTGCACAAGGACAGCACACGGAAGCCACACTGACCAAAACTTGATCGACACTTGTCCAACTCTCGGATTGATCAATCTGACTGTTTTTTCACTCGCCAGTGTGTTTCCAGCCTTATTTCATTAGTCCATGAAACCTTTGAAAAATGTATCTTCAGATGCTTCTTGGCCCAGTCTTTACATTTCAACATATGTATTTTATTAGTGGTGGTTGTGTTTCAGTCTTCCTTCTCTTAACCATATCTCTGAGCACTGAACACTTTTTACCTCTGGTCACAACAGGGAGCTTGCAGCCCTGGAATTTGACAGCACTAGAAGGTAATGGCTCCTGTTCACTTTACCTTTGGTTCTTCTCAAATCTTTGGCAATAATGTGCATTTGTTGCCTCAACACGAGTTTTTAGACCCTGTTGGCTATTTGCAACAAAACTTATCATCGTTCTATGTCAGTGTCCCTCCACACCAACACACATTTTGAATTACTTCCTCAAGGAAAGTGAATATATTTCTTTAGTTACTCATACAGCATGAATATGAGCAAGTTTGCAATTGTCTTGCTTTTTATCAGCTTTTGTCCTGTTGTTAGAGTTTTTACTTAGCTTTTATATATTATTCAGCTTGATTTTCCTGGAGATCAGGCTAGCTAGAACTAGTGCCTGATCATGTGTGTTCAATATTAGAATTCCAGGAGTGGATTTAATTCATAAGAGCCCAGTCAGCTCTCTCCAGCCCTCTGATTTCTGTGCAGCAGAAGGCTGCTCATCTTCCCCATCCTTTTAAGCTTTTATGACTGTAGATTCAGAACAAGCACTGACAGACACTGTCACTCAAGGATGGGTCCCCGCCTTTCCCTTACCCCAAGCAAACACAAATCAGGTACACTACATAGCTCTGATTTGCTCAAGAGACAACTTGAGAATACTCTTAACCTTTTCATGACCTATGATGCACGGGTACATCATTGATCGTGTCCCTCACTTTGATATGAGTTCCGGCAGAGAGCTCACATCATTCCCTCGACATCTGCTATCCAATCGCTGCTGTTAACCCTTTGAATTGCACTGTCATTCACTGACAGTGCTATTCAAAAGTGCCGTGGTGGGGACTGCACCATTATCCGCTGAGATCGGAGATCCTGCAATAAGATCACGGGATCTCCATGTGTCACCTGATAGGCTGGGGTCCTGCGGTGAACCCGGAAGCTATCAGGGATCACTTCCTGTGAGTGGTTGGCAAGCGCTGCCAACCACAGAAAGTGATCATTTGAGCTATGTCCGGAAGTGCTACAGCTCATCGGGACATAGCACAATCGATCTGACATTGCAGGAAATTGGGGCAGTGTAAAATGAAGAATCAATTAAAAAATAAAGTTTTTTAAAATATGAATAAACATTTTGTCATATCAGTTTTACCATATAGTAAACATGGTGAATGAAAAACCCAAAAAACAAACATTTAATTGCCCCTTTTTTGCAATTTTACCGCACATGGAATTTTTCTTCCATTTTCTTTAAACTACCGTATATACTCGTGTATAAGCCGAGTTTTTCAGCACATAAAATGTGCTGAAAAGTCCCCCCTCGGCTTATACACGGGTATATACGGTAATTGATGTATAACAGCCCCCCCCCCCGTGGTTTCCCCCCCCCCCCCGTATATACAGCCCCACCCGTGGTATCCAGGGCCCCCCTTGCTGCACCTGTAAAGGAAGATGTCAGTATACTTATTGCTGCCGCCGCCGCTCCGCCGCTCGGTCACCGCGCTGATCCGGGTCTTCATGCTTCCTGTTGCTTCTCCGGCGCTCAGGAAATGACGTCATTGTTCGAGCGCCGGAGAAGGAACAGGAAGCATGAAGACCCGGAGCAGCGCGGTGACCGAGCGGCGGAGCGGCGGGGCAGCATAAGTATACTGACATCTTCCTTTACAGGTGCAGCAAGGGGGGCCCTGGATACCACGGGGGGGCTGTATACAGCTGGGGCTGCTGTATACAGCTGGGGCCCCTGTATACTAATGGGGGGTCTGTAATACCTCTGGGGCTGCTGCTGTATATACCCCCTGGGGCTGCTGCTGTATATACCCCCTGGGGCTGCTGCTGTATATACCCCTGGGGCTGCTGCTGTATATACCCCCTGGGGCTGCTGCTGTATATACCCCCTGGGGCTGCTGCTGTATACTACCACTGGGGCTGCTGCTGTATACTACTACTGGGGCTGCTGTATACTACCACTGGGGCTGCTGCTGTATACTACTACTGGGGCTGCTGTATACTACCACTGGGGCTGCTGCTGTATACTACTACTGGGGCTGCTGTATACTACCACTGGGCTGCTGCTGTATACTACTACTGGGCTGTGTATACTACTACTGGGGCTGCTGTATACTACACTGGGGCTGCTGTATACTACTACTGGGGCTGCTGTATATACCACTGGGCTGCTGTATACTACTACTGGGCTGCTGCTGTATACTACACTGAGGCTGCTGTATACTACTACTGGGCTGCTGTATACTACTACTGGGGCTGCTGTATACTACATCTGAGGGGCTGCTGTATACTACCTCTGGGGCTGCTGTATATATCTCTGGGGCTGCTGTATACTACTACTGGGGCTGCTGTATACTATCCTCTGGGGCTTCTGTATACTACCACTGGGGCTGCTGTATATAACTCTGGGGCTGCTGTATACTACCACTGGGGCTGCTGTATATATCTCTGGGGCTGCTGTATACTACTACTGGGGCTGCTGTATACTACCTCTGGGGCTTCTGTATACTACCACTGGGGCTGCTGTATATACCTCTGGGGCTGCTGTATATACCTCTGGGGCTGCTGTATACTACCACTGGGGCTGCTGTATATATCTCTGGGGCTGCTGTATACTACCACTGGGGCTGCTGCTGTATATACCACTGGGGAGGCTGCTGTAACACTGCTGGGGCCTGTATGTACCACTGGCAAGGCTGCTGTATACCACATTTCTGGGGGCTGTATACTACCACTGGGGAGGCCTGTATACCACTGCGGGGGCCTGTATACCTGTGCTGGGGTCCACCCTCGGCTTATACACGAGTCAATAGGTTTTCCCAGATTTTGGGGGCAAAAGTAGGGGGGTCGGCTTATACACGGGTCGGCTTATACACGAGTATATACGGTATATGGTAAAATAAATGATTTCATCTGAAAGTACAAATTGTCCCACAAAAAACAAGCCCTCATATATGTATTGATTGAAAAATAAAAAAGTTATAGCTCTTGGAAGAAGGGGAGGAAAAAACGGAAAACAAAAAATCGCCGGGTGGTGAAGGGGTTAAGGGGAAACTAAGAAAACTGCAAAAACATGATTCTGATATTGAAGTAATGTACTGTATGTATATGTGCTGTATGATACTTTTAGAAAATTAAGTAAATATTCTCAATTAGTGATGAGTGAATTTAATGCAAATAAAATTTGTTTGGAATTCAAAAAATTGCTATTCTATTATTGTGAATTGCCAAAAAATGCCCACATTTTACATAAAGCAAAAGATTGCATGATGCATGAGAAGGATCACACAAACCCAGACTTGGCTGAACAGGCTTCCCTATAATGTGTTGCAGCTACCATTTTCGCATGGAATAGCACATCTAATTAGGGAGACTATAATTAGAGATAAGCAAACTTTCCATGAACATACCAATTACAAATTCAGCACGAACACTGCAGATTTGGTTTGTAATCGGAAATCCGAGCAATTTACCCAAAAATTGGCCAATGCGGCTTTTTTCAAGAAACATTTTGAAAGTTGAAATTTGCCCTAAAAGTTTCCCTGACATTTTGGGGCCTAAACACTCAATGGAAGACCTGCTGGCTTGGAACAACACTTAACCTTATGGTTTAAAGTGTTTCCAGCAATTGGGTCTACCATTTACTTTCAACCAGTAGAATTTAATAGAGTTTTAAAATAATTTTTTAAGCTTTTAAAGTTTGCAGGTGTTGGGACACCTGCAGGGCACTACATTTTGGAAAAGTGCCAGATGCAACAGAAGCTATCAAGTCAAAGAACCTTATAATGTTTTTTAAACATCTGTTTAAGAAAGCTTTATATATATATATATATATATATATATATTTTCTTTTTTTTTTTTTTTAGAGAACAAGCTTATTGCAGAGGGTCAGCAGCATGATAGGCCACCTCTTCTATATCTTATCTGCTAGCAATTCATACAAAAATAGCATACTGTATGTCCATTAAATTCATAAAATACTTGGCCTCATATCTCTATTCACAGTCATGAAACACCAATGGATATTACTTATTGAAAATGTGCAATCGTTTTATTTAATTTCCTTACGTACATTTAGAACTCATATTTTTGGCATGTGCATAAGTGTCCATTAATCTTGGACCTGTCCATGCATTTCTCACTAGCCTTATTCAATATTCACAATTGATTGATGGTGAGCTGAAAATAAATTATTTCATTTTTCTTATTTATCCTCCAAATACAGTATGTCAGGCTTCAATAATCACTTCCACCAACCGCAAGCTCAGGTGTTACCTATGGCATGGTGAATAGGATTTCTAAATCAGGTTGCCTTTTGCAGCCTAGCCTATGGATGGATTAATGGGCAGCTAGGCAACAAGATTGGGCAAACAAAAATATTTTGTAAGTGATTTGGTCCTGGTGCTGGAAGATGCGGGACCCTAGGCAAAGGAAAGATGCTTCATCGCTAAGGCCGGCACCATCTTGGAATTGCCATACAACGCAGCTACACTGTGCTACCGTGAGACAGTAGTCCACAGTTTGGAGATGTGATGAATCTACCCCAACAAATGCCTGCTCTGGAGGATGTGATCTTCCTCAACACCCCAGGAGCTGATAGTGCTTCACCATTAGAACCCAGAAGCCTGCAGAGGAGAATACTTCATCAACATATGTGAACTGAAGTACAACTGTGCTACCTGCATTGGGCCTGATATGCAGCAAGGTCTGAATGCAGTGTTACTCCTTCATGCCTAATCAATAGATCCCACCAGATTGCAGCTCAAAGTCAGAAGGTCAGCTGTTCCATATACCAGCTGAGAACAGCACAGGTCAGAGTCAGGATCTTGCACCATGAATAGCCTTATTACACCCATAGGCAGTGCTGCAGCTGTTTGATTGGCAAATGTAGGAGGAGGATGAGGAGGAGTTAGTAGTGGAAGAAGACCCTGTTTCCCTGCCTTCTGTAGCACCCCCACCAGAGTCCTTTAGCAGAAATCCATGTAGGGACCCCTACTCCCTCCCAGCAACTATCCTAATAGTCCTGAACTAGGCCTGAACTATCCGAATCGTTCTGGCTATCACATTTTTGGAAGAAATTAGGCTCTCTTATACCATCACCCGAGAGTGGTTGCTGGATCCTAAAGGCTTTTCATAAGCAATTTACCCAGGGCCAGGTGGAAACATTCTTTAAGAAGAGGACGTTTGGATTCCTAGCTAAAGACAGGACTGGTGACAGGTGCTACCTGAACCAGTCCACTATGCTGCTGACCATTTACCTTCATGACTCCGCATCCTATATGTTGGGGTGGTGGCCACCTTCATGAAAGTGAAGGTCAGCCAAGGGGTGGCTTGTTGTAGGCATAAGTCAGGTCGTCAACATGGACGAATTGTAAGACTGGCAGCAGGGGGCCGATATGGAGAGGATGCTGCATCGGCTGGAGACCAGGGCTGATCTTATTAGCCAGCCAATTGAAGTGAAACCCACAGGGCCAGAGATCTTAAAGAGCCTGTCCATAGTTCCTTTTGTGTCTCCCAGAGGGGTGGCCATCCACTAATTCCTCTGTCCTTTTCTCCAGCAATGGCCATGATAGGGTGTGCTGGGGGGCAGGTGGTGGGGAAGAATTTCCCTGGAGGAGTAGCCCCTGCAACCCCTCGAGACCATCTGGCAGCTAACTAGACTGTGAAACAGCCACATCCTTCAGGGTCAGCGATGGGAAAGATTCTAGAGAGTTTTCACTCTAATTAAAGAGGACTTCCCCCAACAAGGCCTGTTCTTGGTTGCTGACCAGTCCTGGAGTTGCCCTGTTGGTCTGATAATAACTGTTTTGAGTTTTTATAAGAGTGAGGCCTGTATTTTTCATCATTTTATTTTTCACCTCACCTAGTTTATCACCAGTTGTGCATCCCCCTGCTGTATTAGTAGGACTGCAGCCTTTGGGCTACACCTCAAAGCCCTTAATGGTCTGTGCTTTTAGTGGAGTCTGCTCATCCTTTTGGGACTTATTTACTTATATATTGTGTATATTTATGTGTCTTTTAGACTTATTATAGTCTGTTCTAACTAGTGCCGATATTAAAGTTATCGCTGTGCATTATATATGTGAACAATTAATCATGTACCCACATGAGCATTTTTTAAAAGTTACTATAGTAAAGCTTTTTTACTTCACTTTTTGTGAGCTGGACAGTTTCTACAACCTAAGAGGTAATTTGAATCTGCCCTACACATTCTGGTAAACAAGCCACTGATTTTTAGCTTGAAAATGTGGGGTATGAAAATGCAAGACACTACACACACTCATGTCGAGCAGAGCAGGATAACTGCAGTTCTCAATGGCTACAAACATGCATGTTTTCAGGATTTAGAGTTCTCAGAGTATTACCAATGTGCTCTGAGGGCAATTGCAGGCATTGCAATACTTTTGATTTTTGGTGACAAATTTACATTTAAAGTTTTATTCATCTTTCTGACTTCCAGCACTTTAGAGGTCAAGGTAATGTCAGCAGCACAGTCAGTACACTTGATCACACTGCTAATGTTACTCCTGCATTGCAGAGGAGGATGGTGATAAGGTTAGTATACCAATGATGTAAAAGAAAGACAGACGTTTAATGGTGTTAGGAATGTTGGAGAGATCTTGTGAAGGAACAGTATGGGGAAGAACACTATGTTATTAAGTAAATTGGAAACAATATTTTGCCGTTTCAAGCTTTTAATAAAGTTTAAAAAATCCTGTGTGGACCAGTGTTTACAAGTGAATGTGATATCAACACCAAAAACAACCCTCACCTAGAAAAATAGTAAAGAAAAAGGTCCCACTTCTCTTAGGTTGATGACAGGATATAAATGAAGGCAAACCCACCCTCTTGTTCGGTCACTTTGGAGTAATTGCTCAGAGTGAAGGTGGACACATTTTGTCTCCACAAACCCCCCGATGCAATCTCCAGGATTGTGTAGACAGGTCTTGCCTAACACGGTCAGTAGGTCTACCGAACAAGAGGGTGGGTTTGCCTTCATTTATATCCTGTCATCAACCTAAGAGAAGTGAAATATAGGGCAGACCTACTGACCGTGTTAGGCAAGACCTGTCTACACAATCCTGGAGATTGCATCGGGGGGTTTGTAGAGACAAAATGTGTCCACCTTCACTCTGAGCAATTACTCCAAAGTGACCGAACAAGAGGGTGGGTTTGCCTTCATTTATATCCTGTCATCAACCTAAGAGAAGTGGGACCTTTTTCTTTACTATTTTTCTAGGTGAGGGTTGCTTTTGGTGTTGATATCACATTCACTTGTAAACACTGGTCCACACAGGATTTTTTAAACTTTATTAAAAAGCTTGAAACGGCAAAATATTGTTTCCAATTTACTTAATAAGATTTATATACAGGAAAACAAATAACGAGAATTCGGTGAATCAGGAAGAACACTATGATAGAATAGTACAGAGGAGTATAAAGGGACAGTATGGGGGAAGAAAAATATAATGGGATGGTATGAAAGAAAAAGGTGACCGCATTGTATGACTGGAAAGTGTGAATAGAATGTATAAGGAAGAAAAGTGTGAGGGGAGAAAATAACTAGTTAAGTGGACAGCAAGCTGAGAAACTAAACTAACACATTGATGAGGCACATACGTAAGTGGGAGGTTGCCTAATATACCTATTGCTGCTCAGCCATTCATGTTTCAGATCTCCCAAGTCTTAATCATTGTGTCACAATGAGGATAGATTAGGGTAGATAAGGTAAGAAAGCTGGGGTACATGTGAGGTGTAGGAATATGAAAAAAAATATGCAGTGTCTAATGCACAACCTGTAAACGGGGTTTTACATAGTCATGAAAGAGCACTTTGTCTTGCTTTTGTAAGACTCAGGTTTCCTACGCAGATATGTAAACACATTTTTACTTTGTGCCTACAGCCTATATTGCATGTGAGAAGCAAATTAAGGCCATGTGCACACGTTCAGTATTTGGTGAGTTTTTTACCTCAGGATTTGTAGACAGGAACAATCAGAGGAAACGTCTAATAGAAACACCTGCACCACTTCTGTATTTAATTATCCACTCCTGGTTTTGGCTACAAATCCTGAGGCAAAAAACTCATCAAATACTCAGCGTGTGCACGTGGCCTAAAAAAAATTGAAAAAACACAACTGGCTTTTTTTAAAAACAAATGTACTTATAACAATAATAAAACTTTTTTTTTATTATTTTTTTTTTTATAAAATATTTAATGATACATTCCTTTCACAGTGAGTTTTTCTTTCCATAAACAAACAGTAATGATGTCCTTGGCTGAGTTAATTGGCATTCCAAATGTTTTTGTATGATCACGGAAGAATGTGTGGAACAATATGTATGCTAATTATCCCCATTGTTCAGATTTAACATCTCTAAAAGGTAACAGTATTTGCTCCTAAGCATACTCCAGAGACTGGCACCTTAAACATACCAAAGAGAAAAAAAACGGAAACAGAGATTGAATGTGGAGAAATGAGCGGAAAAAAACAATTGAATTGAATAAGCCCCGTACTCAGATAGAAATGTCTTTCTGAAATATTTTTCCCCTGGGTGTTTCAGCTTTCTCTCTAAGCAAAACTATATTTTATTGTTACTGATACAGCCATGCAGGCAGAAACATATTTATTACCTTACATAAAAGAAAGCCAAGGACATGATAGGAAGGCCCTTGACTGAGCAAGAAATGCTTTACAGCTACTATAACATATTTATGAAACTCTATACTTATTATTGGCAGCCTTTATTTCTCCTGATTGTCAGTTGTACTATGTGTACACAACTGGATGAAATATGGGGCACATTTTGAGCATTGAGTTGTACATTGCAAAAGTCTGATTTAAAGTGAACCTGTCAGCTAGTTTATGCCCCCCCCAGCTATCACTGTCTGTAGCTGCAGCTTCATAGTACTATTCTAATTATCCCTGTCTGAGCTAATACTGTAATGTTAAAGATGGAAAAAAATAATTTATACACATATTTTTCTTAAAGGGACTCTGTCACCAGGTTTTTGCCATCCCATCTGACAGCAGCATAATGTAGAGATAGACACATTGATTCCAGCGATGTGTCATTTACTGAGCGCCTTCCTGTCATTTTGATAAAATTACTGTTTTCTCTGCTACAGATTCGGCAGCCCCTAAGTATGACTGGACTATTTGAGTAGTCCTCTAATGATAATCTCCAGATGATTTAACAGTGATTTTATCAAAACCACACTGAGCAGCCTAGTAAGTGACATATCGCTGGAATCAGGATCTGTCTCTATATTATGCTGCTCTCAGATGAGATGGCTAAAACCTGGTGACAGAGTCCCTTTAAGTAAATGAGGCAGTGTGTAGACACCTTGGAGGACATAGTCACTCTGGCAGGGTTAATCGTTAACATTTCTGCCATATGTCAGAGAAGTGCAGTGTGATGTCACGATCATGTGACTATAATAGGCAGCGCTAAGTTTCCGTAGCCCACAATGATTTTGATTGCTTAGCTCCACCCACCATGGTCACATGATTGGGACATCACACAGGTACTTTATATAGAGATGTTTTCAGTGAGTTAACTATTTGCCTGCCAGATTGACTACATCCTCCAAGGTAATATCACTACCTTATTCACATAAGAGAGTGTTAGCGTACAAATGCTTTTTTCTCACCTTTATCATTACACTATGAGCTCAGACAGGGATGATGAGAATAGTTCTATGAAGCCGCAGGTACAGACAGCGATAGCTGGGGGCATATAAAGGAGTATGTGTTTTTGTTGACTGCAAATATTACAGTCGCTTTAGTAAATAATGTATTATAAAGGAGGTAAGGAGCACAATATGTAATTTTATAGGTAAGATTGAGTACAACATATACTAATTGAATCCACTACTTATTCTGGAGTGATACATCTAATGGGAGGCACAATTCATTGACTGACAGCTGTTCTATGTGAAAGGATATGTTGTCTATCTTCGCACTACTGTCAATGCCATTGAAAAAAAGAGGATTTGATGCAATTTATTATAAACCTTTTTCAAAGCTTTCCACACATTTTCTTCAGCACAGACCAATACTAAATCTATGCTGTAGAAGAGTGGAATATTCACAATAAACTGCATCAAATCCTGTTTGTGTATTCTGTTTTTTCAAAGGACATAGACAGCAGAGTGGAGATAGCTACAATTTACTTCCATCCCAATACCATTGAACCCTTGATCTGTGGATTCTGCAGCAGCTGTCCTAATATACTAAACATCTCTTGTGTTGTGGCTAGCAGAACAAAAAAAGGTGAGCAAGTTTTCCTTGCATGTCCTTTCCATATCTCTTGGATAAAGCCCTATTGCGCTTTTTAACCCATCAGCTCCTTATTTTTTGCCTTACCAGAGAGTATGCATACATAGAACTGTCAAAAATTGTGAGACTACATTTCTAGACTCAAAGGAACAAATGTTTAGCTACAATCATATGCCTAAAGGTTTTTTGTTATATATCTAGTTTAGTTATTTGCTTTGAGCCATGCTCACTGTAACAAAGCTGACTATTTGTGTAAAGAGCTGTACTGCTAGGAGATGTATTCTTCATATTGAATTAATGGCTAAAAGATTTACACTAATGAGCTCATGAATCTCTATAGTAACCCTATTACAAATACCTTATGGCCATGCACAAGAATCCTAAACTATGTTGACACCAACTCTTACACTAATTAAATCTAGTTAACTCTAAGCGAAGATGAGAAGTTCTATTACTAAAGTACATGGAGCAATATTTCAGTTAACGGGTCTATTAAATTTGTAACATAACAATCTCAAATGGAACAAAACTATTAATTAATAAACAATGGGGCAGTTGGGAGCATGCTTTTTTCCTTGAGTCATTCACCAAACTATAGAGCTGAAAAAAACAAAATCAGAAACAGAACTCCGTCCATCAGCCTTCATCAGGTAAACTGAAATAACATTGTGCTGTTGGAGGTGAAAAACCCTCTTTAAGTATTAATAACATATCAACATGATAATCCATAATTGTGATCCATATTTGCCTAAATGCACAATAGGATTTGATAAACAGTTTCATTGCCCATTGTCTTCTCCACTAAAGTTTATGAGAGTTGAGGAAAAAGTCAACTTCAACCTACGGTGAAGTTGTTTACTATTGTATAAAAAAAAATCATAAAGCTGTTTGCATTGTATTGTTAGGGAACACAAATGTATTGGTTCTAAACGGTTATACAATATAAGCTTTCTTTTGAGCAACTATAGTAAAACATGCTTGAAAATATGATGCCATGGCCAATTTTAGATTTGTTGATTAGTGATAACCTATCAACATGAAAATATAGTAAAAATATAGGCACACTCTAAATCCATTTGATGTATACACATTTTTTCCATTGACTGCAAACATGTTAAGGTCTTAAAGACTTAACAACATATGACATGCTATGCGCAAAATAAGTCATCTTATTGCCCATGGTGTGGGCTTGCCGCACATTAAGTGGAGCTCTGACAGTGGTTGTCAGCCTGCTAAATGCTGTTGTTTATCTCTAAAAGCGGCATTTAACACATGCTGGAAGAGTGGTGCACTCTTCTGACCTCTCATCGGCATACCCGCAATGTGATTATGTGAAGTTGAAGTGTTATCATGACATCCAGGAATCTGCTAAAGACCCCCTGGGCCTGTCATCTCTTTACTCCAATGCATATCAGCCCGTGTCCTACTTTCATTTCACTTTTGCATATGGAACAATTAATCAGACTATTGCAGCTTCAAGCCTCTTAATGGGATTCAATTAAAAAAAAATGTAGAGAAAAATGTTTTTAAAAATACAAAAACAATATATAGTAAGAATCAACCCCTTTTACCACTTTAAAGATTAAAAAAAGAAAAAAAAAATATATATATATGTATATTTTTCTGAAATTGCTACATGATTCAGATATCCAGTGGCATTGAGGTGTCCATTGATGAAGAATGTCCCCATAATCTTTGTACCCCATATACCACACCATACCATCAATTTTTGTGCTCCAACAGTCTTGGAGGGATCTATCCACTGTGGATTAGTGTCAGACCAATATGGGGGTTTTGTTTGTTAACTTCACCATTCACAAAAAAAGTTTGCCTCATCACTCATCTGAAGGCAATTGTCTATGCTGTGAAGATACGAGATGTGTAGCATCTGAAACAATGGATACTGGAAGCCTGTGCTAGCATTTCTTCTGTGGTGTTGCTATCAGTGTGTCAAGAGTGGGAGAAAAGGGTTGAATTGACAATCCAACACAATAGGCAGCACTTTGAACACTTTTTATAAGTGGTCATCAACTTGTAAATAACTCATGAAAGAATAAAGTTATGTTAAAACCAAGCACACCATTGTTTTTCTAAAGAAATTCTTAATAAGTATGATGTGTCACATGACCCTCTTCCCATTTAAGAAAATAAAGTTGGATCTAAAAAGACCAACTTTAAAATGGTCACCATGATCACCACCCATCTGGAAAAGTTTTCCCCCTCCCATATACTAATTTGCCACAAACTGGAAGTTGATATCACCAACCATTCCCATTTTATTTACGTGCATCCTTATAAATGGCCCAGTCTGTATATATATATATAGTTGAAAAAAAATGGACGGCAGCACTTCCAGTAAGCTGAAACGTTGCGGTCCGGGGTAATAAATCCACCATTGAACACTTTTAAAGGAAGTACTGCCGTCCATTTTTTCAACTATGTTCCTAGACCTGTGGATTTGTGGTAGGAGGGCTTGCGCCTGAAATATTGTGTTGGATGTGCTGTTCTACTTTTGTTCATTATATATATCACCCCCATTTTGCCACTTTAAAGATTTAAAAAATAAATAAATAAAAAAAAAATACATTCTATCTATCTATCTATCTATCTATCTATCTATCTATCTATCTATCTATCTATCTATCTATCTACCTATCTATCTATCGTATTACAATACATTGAGAGATAAAAACAATATCAGTTTTCGGCCCCCACAACAGACAACAATGTAATGACAGGTGATCGAAACATTGTATTTCCCCCAAAATAATATTACTAAAAACATCAGCTCAGGATGCAAAAAACAAGCGCTCATACTGCCAGGTAACTTTTATGGTGAAATGCTCTAAATAATAAAAAAAAATTGCAGAATTTTATTTTTTCTATTTTGCCACACTTGGAATTTTATTCTCGCTTACCATTAAAGTATATGATAAAATGAATGGTACAAGTCAAAAGTACAACATATCCCACAAAAAGCCCTCACATGGTGTAATGATGGGAAACTAAAAAAACTAAGGCTCTTGAAATATGAGGAAGAAAAAAGAAAAGTGCAAAAACTGTAAATCACCTGGTCCTTAATGGGTTAAAATGATGCCGAATAGAAATACAATTTATAACTAAAAGCTGTAGAATGTTTCATAATATAATGAGGGTTAGGCCCCTTTCACATCAGCGTTTTTTTTTAAATCGCGGCAGATGCGGTAAAAAACCGCATCTGCCGCGATTACCGCATACCGGCTGCACTTGCGGCACGGTTTTGGCAAGCCCCATACAATGTATAGGCGGGCTTGCGGCAGGTGCGGCAAGTGTGGTTTTGGCACTTGCGGCCGCGAAAAAAACGCGGCTGACCGCGTTTTTTTTCGCGGCCGCACCTGCCCCAAGTGCCAAAACCGCACTTGCCGCACCTGCCGCAAGCCCGCCTATACATTGTATGGGTCTTGCCGCAACCGCGCCGCAACCGTGCCGCAAGTGCAGCCGGTATGCGGTAATCGCGGCAGATGCGTTTTTTTTCACCGCATCTGCCGCGATTTGAAAAAAATGCTAGTGTGAAAGCACCCTTAGATGCATGAAGTAGGTCTGGAAAACCCCTTTAAATATTTACATTCCATTCACTTTTTAGATCAGCTAATGGGATTTGTGAAATATTGTTATCTATGCTGTGACACACATACAGATACAGCGGTATTGTGATGCTGCTAAGATAATCTGACATGAGCACTTGAGCTAAATCGACATCCATGGTATGCCAGGTATTTATTCTAACTTGCACCATTATGACCTTTTTGGAAAAGGAAATCTGCATTTTCAATTCAGGGATATTCAAGGAAAGTTTCAATTCAACATTACTGTATATAAAATCTCCTTTTCCAATATCAATATTATCTGATTGTTGAGATTGTTGAATGCACTTCTTATCAATGAGCCAGGAAAGCCTGACCTGACATAACTGATGGTTCTCTGCTTAATTTGAATAGACTCAGCTGCTTCATAACCAGTACACGGCTCATTTGAAAATTTTAATTAGGTATTTTCAATGATCAAATTATAATCCTACCTGGTAAAATCCAATTACACACAAAAAAAATTGTACCAAAAAATATACCTAGTATAGCTATCATAAGTAATTAGGAAAGATTTCAGAAATAAATCTCAACTAATATGAATATAAGAAATAAGTACCTGTAAGTGTCGGTTGTTCAGCTTTTGCTTCCTCCTTTTTCTCCTCTGAAAAGAATAAATATATATATGTATAATGTAATCAACTTTTACTAACTTTAATGTACCGTATTTTTCGCTTTATAAGACGCACCTGATTATAAGACGCACCCCCAAATTTGGTGAAGGAAAAGAGGAAAAAATAATTTTTAATGTTAAATGGAGTCCGTCTTATAATGTCAATGTCCGTCTTACAAATCATATAGGGTATATGTCCCTCATAGCCCCCTCATCCTGGTACATGGTCCCTCATCCTTGGATATAGCCCCACATCCTAGATATGACCCCCTTATTCTGGTTACAGCTGGCACACGTCCCCAAGTGATGGTACACCACCCCCAGGGTTGGCACACGCCCCCCAGGGCTGGCACACATTCCCCAGAGCTGCCACACATCCCCCAGGGCTGCCACATGCCTCCCAGGGCTGGCACACGTCCCTCAGGGCTGGCACACGTCCCTCAGGGCTGGCACACGTCCCTCAGGGCTGGCACAAGTCCCCCAGGGCTGGCACACGTCCCTCAGGGCTGCCACATGCTTCCCGGTGCTGGCTCACATTCCCCAGGGCTGGCACACATTCCCCAGGGCCATCACACATGTCCAGGGCCATCACACGTCCCCAAGGGCTGGCACACGTCCCCAAGGGCTGGCACACGCTCCCCAGGGCTGGCACAAGTCCCCCAGGGCTGGCACATGCCCCCCAGGGCTGGCACATGTCCCCCAGGTCTGGTACATGCCCCCCAGCGCTGGCACACGTCCCCCAGGGCTGGCACATACCACCCAGGGCTGGCACAAATCCCCCAGGGCTGGCACACGTTCCCCAGGGCTGGCACAAATCCACCCCAGGGCTGGCACACGTCCCCCAGGGCTGGCACACAACCCTCAGGGCTGGCACATGTCCCCCAGGTCTAGTACATGCCTACCAATGATGGTACACGTCCCCCAGGTCTGGTACACGTCCCCCAGGGCTGGCACATGCCCTCCAGCACTGGCACACGTCCCCCAGGGCTGGCACATGCCACCCAGGGCTGGCACACGTTCCCCCAGGGCTGGCACACGTCCCCCAGGGCTGGCACATGCCACCCAGGGCTGGAACACGTTCCCCCAGGGCTGGCACACGTTCCCCAGGGCTGGCACATGCCACCCAGGGCTGGCACACATTCCCCAGGGCTGGCACACGTCCCCCAGAGCCATTACATGTCCCCAAGGGCTGGCACACACCCCCCAGGGCTGGAACAAGTCCCCCAGGGCTGACACATGCCCTCCAGGGCTGGCACACATGCCCCAGGGCTGGCACAAGTCCCCCAGGGCTGGCACATGCCCCCCCGTGTTAAATATGGCCCCCCCATGCTGCTGCCTATAATGAAATAACAATCACATTACTCACCTTTTCCAGCGATGTCCTGGCTCCCTCCATGCAGCTGCACTCCTCCACTTCTCTGTAATGCCAGTAATATGATCGGGTGCACAGAGATGATGAGACTGCTGAGCCGATCACATGACCGGCTTCACAGAGAGAAGAACCAGAAGTGGAGGAGTGCAGCTGCATGCAGGGAGCCAGGACATCACTGGAAAAGGTGAGTAATGTGGTTGTTATTTTATTATTGGCAGCAGCATGGGGGCCATATTTAACATGGGGGGGAGCATGTGCCATCACAGGGGGGGCGCAGACAGTTTAATATGTGCTGTTCCCCCAGTCCATCACCGTGGTGCAGTTTCAGCACCACAGTGATGGACAGCGGCAGTGCATATTAAATGAGCGGGAGCAGGAGATCTCCCGCTCTGTCTGCAGCCTGCTCAGCTCCCCCGGCACCGCTCTAGAGCTGCCCCCACCCTCCCCCTCATACATTCGGACTATAAGACGCACCCCCCACTTTCCCCCACAGTTTGGGGGAACAAAAGTGCGTCTTATAGTCCGAAAAATACGGTAATTTTTTTCCTCTGCATTTTCAGTTCAGAGAAACCATATTTTTACTGTAACTCATAAAATGTATATACTGCATATATCTGGGAGAACAGCTATTCTCCTTGTAGAGAGTATTCTGCCTGACGGCTAAGGAGACTTAAAGGCGCAATGCTCCTCTGGGAAATATGCAAATACGACTTAGGATTTGTGCCAGATCAGAACTCCAAACTGCAGATGCTGTGTTTCGAGGTGACTGCCCCTCATCAGTGCAGTGTGTGGGATTCAATATGGCTGTATGAGAGGTTAAGACGAGGTCTGGGGAACAGCTATTCTCCTTGTGGAGAGTATTCTGCCTGCCGGCAACTCAATCTTTGTTTCATCAGTCCACAGGACCTTCTTCCAAAATGAAACTGGCTTGTCCAATGTGCTTTTGCATACCTCAGGCGAGTCTGTTTGTGGAGTGCATGCAGAAATGGCTTCTTTCGCATCACTCTCCCATACAGCTTCTCCTTGTGCAGTGTGCGCTGTATTGTTGACCGATGCACAGTGACACCATCTGCAGCAAGATGATGCTGCAAGGTCTTTGGAGGTGGTCTGTGGATTGTTCTTGACTGTTCTCACCATTCTTATTCTCTGCCTTTCTGATATTTTTGTTGGCTTGCCACTTCTGGCCTTTACAAGAACTGTCCCTGTGGTCTTCCATTTCCTTACTATGTTCCTCACAGTGGAAACTGACAGGTTAAATCTCTGATACAACTTTTTGTATCCTTCCCCTGAACAACTATGTTGAACAATCTTTTTTTTCAGATCATTTGAGAGCTGTTTTGAGGAGCCCATGATGCCATCCTCAGAGAAGATGCAACTAGGAGAACAACTTGCAAGTAGACACCTGAAATAGCTTTTCTCATGATTGGATACACTGGGCTATGAAGTGCAAAGCTCAAAAAGGTTACCAAACCAATTTAGTGCTTCAGTAAGTCAGTAAAAAGAGTTAGGAGTATTCAAATCATGAAAACCAGAAGGGTGCCCATACTTTGGCACCTGTCAAATTTTGAAATAATGCATATTTCACACTTTTGGTTAGTACAATAAACCTCATTTTCAAACCTGAAATATTATGTGTTCATCAGTTATTACATATATCACACTGAAATAGCTGTTGCAAAAAAACAATTTTAAACAAAAAAAATGAGTAAGATTAAGAGGGGTGCCCAAACTTTTTCATATGGCTGTAGATATATATATATATATATATATATATATATATATATATATATATATATATACAGGGGTTGAACAAAATAATAGAAACACCTAACGTTTTGGCATCATATTCTTCGAACATGTCATAAACATGCAAATTGTGACATATGTTAATGTTTTGTAGTTGATCATTTGTGTTAAGTGATATGTGTATGTAAATTAACTGTTTGTTTTGCTGAATTGTAAGAAGATTGATGAGAACCTGATACCAATGGCAGACCTTTCGAATTTTCAAAAAGGCCAAATGTTGGTGCTCATATGGCAGGTGCTAGTGTAACAGAAAGTGCCCGAATGCTTGGTGTGTCAAGAGGTACTGTCTCCAAAGTAATGACTGCGTTTGAAAGAGAAGGAAAAAGTCCACAGTAAAGCAAAGTTCCAGCCGAAAGTCAAAGTTGACTGAGAGAGACTGTTGGACTGTAAAGCGAATTGTGAGAGAGGATCGCAAGACCACGGCTCCGAAAATCACTGTTGAGCTCAATGAACACCTACAGAACCCAGCTTCCACGAAAACTATTTGTCGAGAGCTGCACAAATCTGGATTCCACAGAAGATCTGCAATTAGAAAACCGCTGCTCTCAATGACAAATGTTTCCAAGTGTTTAGAGTGGTGTAGAAACCTCCAGAATTGGTCCCTCGAGCAGTGGAAACATGTGATATTCTCAGACGAATCATCGTTTACCCCTTTTCCGACCTCCGGCCGAGTGTACGTTTGGAGACAGACGAAAGAAGCATTCCATCCCGACTGCCTTCTCCTAACCGTAAAACATGGCAGAGGTTCTGTGATGATCTGGGGTGCTATTTCGTGGAGATCCGCTGGGTCAATGATATCACCTTGTATGAATCCATAACTCGGAGAATTGAGTCTGCAAAAGGTGGACCTACACCATAATATATATATTATATATATATATATATATAATAGTGTTTTGCTGCTATCACACAGTAAAAATTTATTTTTACAATTGATAGTTTTTTGTCATCATAGTCTGATAAGTGTAACTTTTTTGTTTTTCAGTAATTAGAGCTGCATGAGGGCTTTTTTTTTGCATGATGAGTTGAAGATTTTTTTTTGTACCATTTTGAGATATACAGCATTTTCTGACAAATACAGCTCTATATTTACTTTTTGGGAATCACCATTGTAAAGAATAAGGCCCACTGTATTATTCATTTCACCAGAGATTAAAGACATAAATTTATTTAAAGCAACCTGATTTAAATTGACCATTTTCTGATAACACATTACCTTTAAATTTCAAAATAATAGAAGAGATAGTAAAATATCAGAATAACTTTAGTACCTTTTGCTACCTGTAGGCACAATTTCTCTAGTTCTTCCTTTTCAGGTTCTGAAATTAAAATGTAATAACATATGATTTAATTTAATCTGTGCATACATGTATGCACATAGATATATAATTATCAAAGGAGATAATATTGGACAGGAACTGAATTTCCAAGATTACCAGCCAATACTAAGCATTACATGCTGCTTTATTCATTTAAATGCTGTGGTCAATCTCTGACAGTAGCATTTAAAGTGTAACCGCCATTTAAATTTTTATCTAATAATAATGAAGAGTAAGTGATTTTAATAAACTTTTAATTATACTTTATAAGTGAAATCTGATGGAAAACCATTCATAAACCTTCCAAAAAATGTCCCTACTAGTCTGTGTCTGAAGCAGACATATGTTTGTTCTCATTCAGATCTGTCTTCACACTGAATACGGCCACATAACCATATAAGGGTAAGGGTGGGGCCTACACTGTGTGAGAGCTCATGACTGCAGTTGATGAGATGACAGTGTATCAGATTAACTCAGGCAACAGCACAGTGCTGAGCAATGTCAGAAAGAGTGCAAACTCCTCTCCCCTTTCCTTGGCACAAGCTTCTCTGATCTGTCATCTAGCTCCTTCTCTGCTGGCTCCCCACAAAGCACAAGTTCTCCCTTACTCTTTCTCTGCTGTCACTTTGCACTGCTCCAGCTGCTGGTCATGCTCACACAAAGTTTTTAAAAGTGCTCCAAAAAAGTTGAGAAAATAAGTCACATAGCACAAAAAAGGCATTATCGTTGATGCTATGTGACCCATCATTAACAACAATTGCAGTATTGTTTTGTTTATTCAATGAAATTACATTTTCCTTTAAAGGGCTTGATCTGGGGGCATGCCGTTCTATGCACAATTTGCTGCTAAAAAATTATGTGTCACCAATGGCACTCAGATATCTGTTTGTACCACTATTGCAGTACTTATGTGAAGACCAGCCTGTTACTGTGATTTTCAATATAACTACAATACTAGTGTATAAATGCAAATAGGGAATTGCATTTATTACAGAATTTCACTGCATTTAATATTTTTCCCATTTTCTTGCACATTGTGTTATTCACAACTACAACTTAATTCACAAAAAGCAAGCCTATGTGGACAGAAAAAAAAATGCTGGTAAATGGAAAGGAAATACTAAATGTGCAAAATGGAATATCACCACATCAGGAAAGGGAAATAATGACTTCAAATCTTTTTCCAGTGTAAAACACTATTGAAAAGCCAAGTTAGAGGGGTTGAAATAGATGTAGTTGCATTTTATGATTCTATGTTTTGAGGAGCACCTGTGACAAACTCAAAAAATGAGTGAAATACCTAGTAAACGTCCCTAAGCTGCCCTACTTTACTAATTTTTTTCATTGCATCGCTTCATTGCAGAGATAATCACATTTGTTGCTTTTGGACCTTAGTATGTTATATCTACAGTGCCTACAAGTAGTATTCAACCCCCTGCAGATTTAGGTGGTTTCATGCAAATAAGTTAGAGCCTTCAAACTGCAAACAGAGTAGGATTTATTAACAGAAGCATAAATCTTACAAACCAAAAAGTTATGATGCTCAGTTGAATTTTAATAAATTTTAAACATAAAAGTGTGGGTCAATTACTATTCAACCCCTAGGTTTAATATTTTGTGGAATAACCCTTGTTTGCAATTACAGCTAATAATCGTCTTTTATAAGACCTGATCAGGCCGGCACAGGTCTCTGGAGTTATCTTGGCCCACTCCTCCATGCAGATCTTCTCCAAGTTATCTAGGTTCTTTGGTGTCTCATGTGGACTTTAATCTTGAGCTCCTTCCACAATTTTCAATTGGGTTAAGGTCAGGAGACTGACTAGGCCACTCCATCACCTTGATTTTTTCCCTCTTGAACCAGGCCTTGGTTTTCTTGGCTGTGTGCTTTGGGTCGTTGTCTTGTTGGAAGATGAAATTACGACCCATCTTAAGATCCTTGATGGAGGAGCGGAGGTTCTTGGCCAAAATCTCCAGATAGGCCGTGCTATCCATCTTCCCATGGATGCGGACCAGATGGCCAGGCTCCTTGGCTGAGAAACAGCCCCACAGCATGATGCTGCCACCACCATGCTTGACTGTAGGGATGGTATTCTTGGGGTTGTATGCAGTGCCATCCAGTCTCCAAACGTCACGTGTGTGGTTGGCACCAAAGATCTCGATCTTGGTCTCATCAGACCTTAGAACCTTGAACCAGTCTGTCTCAGAGTCCTCCAAGTGATCATGAACAAACTGTAGACGAGCCTTAAACATGACGCTTTGAAAGTAAAGGTAACCTTACGGGCTCGTCTGGAACGGAGACCATTGCGGTGGAGTACGTTACTTATGGTATTGACTGAAACCAATGTCCCCACTGCCATGAGATCTTCCCGGAGCTCCTTCCTTGTTGTCCTTGGGTTAGACTTGACTCTTCGGATAAGCCTGGCCTCGGCACGGGAGGAAACTTTCAAAGGCTGTCCAGGCTGTGGAAGGCTAACAGTAGTTCCATAAGCCTTCCACTTCTGGATGATGCTCCCAACAGTGGAGACAGGTAGGCCCAACTCCTTGGAAAGGGTTTTGTACCCCTTGCCAGCCTTGTGACCCTCCACGATCTTGTCTCTGATGGCCTTGGAATGCTCCTTTGTCTTTCCCATGTTGACCATGTATGAGTGCTGTTCACAAGTTTGGGGAGGGTCTTAAATAGTCAGAAAAGGCTTGCAAAAGAGATAATTAATCCACACATGTGAAGTTCATTGTTCTTTGTGCCTGAACTACTTCTTAATACTTTAGGGGGACCAAACAGAATGCTGGTGGTTTGAGGGGTTGAATAATAAATGACCCTCTGAATTAACTTTTAACGCTTTAAAAAAAAAAAAAAAAATTAAAAAATCTTTTTGGCTGCAGTGCATTTCCCACTTCCAGGCTGATCTACAGTCCAAATGTCACAATGCCAAGTTAATTCCGCATGTGTCAACCAGCTAAATCTGCACGGGGTTGAATACTACTTGTAGGCACTGTATGTCTGTAGTCCAGCTAGGAAACTCTTCAAAGGCTAGGCTCACACATAGCAATGTTTTGGAAGTGTTTTCCATGCCAAATCCATTTTTCCTAGGCTGCTTTTTGTGCCTCCTGTGCCCCTGAACGTTTTTGGGATTTTGCCATTTTTTACATAATACTCTAAAAAATGGATTCGTTTTGTTGTGGTATAAACAATGCTCTAAAAAACGGATCCATTTTTCCATAGGGCCCCATGTTTAAAAAAACGGATCCGTTTTTTCACTGCACCCAAAAACGTTGCTAGCAATGTTTTTGGGTGCAGAAAAAAACGGATATGGTGTTTATAACATATATTCTGTTTTTGCGTCAGTTTTTGGACTTAGAAAAAAAAATGCAAAAACTGATGCCAAAACGGACCAAGAGCTTATGTGTGACCCTAGCCAAAGCCTTCTTTGGCTCCATGCACTTACAACCCTTCAGGTGCTGGAAATCACAGCTTGCTAGTTAATTTAAAAGTCTAGAACTTTAAGGCCGGCATCACACCACAGTTTTCAACTGTCAGGTTCTGTCCAGTGTTTTGCAGGATCCACCGGACAGAACCTGACAGCACAGGATGACCAAAAAGTGTGGGCAAATATGCCCTCCGATCCTGTTTTTTGCAGGATTCATTTCTGTTCATTTCTGCTGCTGTCCGCGGTGCTGAAATCTCAGCCTGCATGTGCTGTGCTGCTGTCCATGGTGCTGAAATCTCAGCTGTCTGTACAGTACTCCTCTCCATGGGGCTGAACATTAAAGCCGTGGCTTTGAAATGCTGCTGTCCATGGTGCTGAATGAGTGCTGCTGCATTTCAGCGCCTGCGCTGTTCTGTACATGGCATCCGGAAGCGATCTGATTTTGATCGGATCCAGGGCGATCCGGCGCCCATAGACTCCCATGTTATAGGGCCAGATCACCCCGCATCCGGGAGGACCTGATTTTGTCAGATTTTTGCACCAGAGTCAAAAAATGATGCTGACTTTGATTTTGTCTCCAGTGAAAAACCAGACTAAATCAAATTACGGAGAAAATACACAAAACCGGATGGCCAAATAGGACAAATCTGTCACCATAGGGACACATGTTGGCAAAACAGGATCAGGTTCGGTCCGATTCAAACCGGACCGGACCTTAAAGCGGAAAACCGTGGTGTGAAGCCGGCCTTAGACACTGTGGAGCTGTGATTTGCAGCATCTGTTAGGGAAGAGTGAAAATGGATGCCTCAAAATGTAGAACTTGTAAGAAAGATCCAATTGAACTAGAGATTTCACATACTATGCTCTAGAAGACAAAATGTGAAAAAAAATGTAAAAAAACGGCCAAATCAGGTGAGCATAGTTTTTTTTATACCATATTTTACTCAGTTTTTTGGAGCAAATCACAAATTGTCTTTAATGAATTAGATCGATGATGAGAGGGTCCCATGACCAGTAGGGAAGAGTACACAATTTTAGACACACATAAAAGCTTTTACATTAAAAACTCAGATCATTCTTAACTTGTGACGACTATGTTCAACATTTTTTGGCTGTATTCTATCTTAATCACTTCACAACAGCCTAAGGCCGGCTTCACACCATTTTTTTGCCCTGTCAGGCTGTGTCCGGTGCTTTGCAGGAGGCACCGGACACAGCCTGATAGCTCCTTACAAATAGAACCGGAAGGTTAATATGCCCTCTGGTCCTGTTTGTAGCAGTCTGCAGAGCATAGCTCAGGGAGCTGTCCCTGCTGAAATGGTGCTGAACCGTTCACAGGAGACAGCTCCCTGGTGTTGAAGTTCAGCATTGTCACGCTGAACTTCAGCAGCTGGCGTCCGGTTCCTGGATCCTCCCGGATCTGGGCAATCCGGCTCCATAGACTCCCATGTTAGGGAGCACCGGATTACCCCAGATTCGGGAGGATCTAACTTGGGTAGATTTTTCGCTCCGGACACAAAAATACTGCAAGCGGCGTTTTTGTGTCCGGGAGAAAAATCTGAATTGTCCCGGATCTTCCCAGACAGATGGAAACCGGATGGCAGATAGCTGCCATCAGGCTCCATCCGGCCCCATAGGGCTGCATTACAGTAAAATCGGGTCCGGGGCTGTCAGGTTCACTCCGGACAGCCCCGGACCTGATTGTACCACGGTGTGAAGCCAGCCTAAGTAGTATTTCAGGATTCAGCAATGACAAGAAATATTTTAAGATGTAAAGTACAAACAAGAAATACCTGTTGGAATCGGAATGATAATTCTTTCCTCATCTTTTAAAAACACTGAAACAAGAACAGATTTATTTTATTTTACATTATATGTTATATTAAATTTATTTTTTTCTCCATTTTTTTTGTCTTTACCTTCTGGTTGTGGCTCAGTAATTTGCTTTTCTTCTATTTGCTTTTCTGGCTCTGAAAGATATCATACTTGGTTAAAAACAGCACTAAAAAGCATTTGAACTTGATAAAAAATATTTAATTGTACAATTTAGAGAATTGTACTAGGTGATTTATAAAACATCTTTTCATGTTGGCATAATATTTATGAGGAGACTAAATCATTGCAAAGGTAAAGATTGGGAGAATCATATGCAAAAATTGTCAGTTTCCCACCATTCAAATTCGTTTTGTAATTAAAAGGTTTATCTGGAATATAATGTTGATCTATCATTAGAATATGTCATCAATGTCATCAATGTCTGATCGATGGGGTGCAAAACTCATCACAACCATCTGGAACCACTAAGTTTTGGAGAGGCTCTGCCAACTCTATAGTAGTCACAACTAGGTACTGCGTGTCTCCCCACATTTGAATCAAAAGGAGTCAGATTCGCAATACTTGGTCACGGCCACCTTTGCAACAATGGATCTGTGAGCAGATATTGATGACCTATCCTAAAAATAGGTCATGAATGTTGAAGTCCTTGTAAGTCATAAAAATAAACGGAGAATGCCCCATGTCTTGAAGTAATTAAATCTGGCAAATCCCCATTTTTATATGGATGATCAGCTGATTATCATGTAGCTGTCAAATGTAACCCCTCGGATCAAATAATATCACTCTAGGAAATGATCATCAGCCAGAGTATTACATGTCACTTTTATATAGTAATAAATTATAATGAGTCAATACCTATCTAAGCAGATACATTTAAGATCAACTTTCTTAAATATTAACAATTATTTATTATTACATGTATAGTACAATAATACAGTGATAAGGTGCAAAAGATGTCACCTGCAACTGGTGTAGACAGTTTTTCTTGTTCAATTTCTATCCTAGTTTCCACGATGGGAACAGCTACTTTTTCTTCTTCAAATTCTGTTTCACGCTCTAGGGAAAATAATAATTTATATGACTTCTATGCACATACAGTATATGATAGATTCAGTAGAGTACGTAAGAACTATACCTATAACTTTTTCCAAAACTTTCTCTTCTTTTTCTTTCTCAGCTTCTGAAATAGACAGTTTATTTATGGTATGTACAATTGAAACCAGACGTTTACATACACTATATAAAAAACAGATATGCATGTTTTTCTCACTATCTGACATGAAATTAAAATAAACTTTTCCAGTTTTATGTCAATTATGATTACCATTATTATTTATATTTGTCAAATGCCAAAATAAAGATTAACCATAAAGCTATGAATCCTCCACATGCATTGCTGATCAATACCGATATCCAAAGTATTTATGAAGGTTTATTGGCCTATGCGGTTTGTAGCTATCTCGCTACTTCTACAGGGCACACATCTGTCTGGCCCACAAGGGTCTGGGGTACTCAGGTCTCAGGCGTTTGGGTACAGTGGACTGTAAAACATGGGGTGGCAGCATCATGTGGGGTTGTTTTTCTTCATGAGGGACTGGTGCACTTCACAAAATAGATGGCATCATGAGGAAAGTAGATTATGTAGCAATACTGAACCAACATCTCAAGACATCAACCAGAAAGCTAAAGCTTGGATGAAAATGGGTCTTCCAAATAAAAAATGACACAGAGCATACTGCCACACTGGTTACAAAATAGCTTAAGGATAATAAAGTCAAAATTTTGGATTTATAAAAGAAAAAAGAGGGAGACAAAGAGGCGCAAATGGGTCTTATCGTTTTACGGATAAGATAGTACCGTCAAAGGTGTATGTGCTCGCCTGATCCATTTGTGTTTCCCTACAACTGGTCAATTAGCTCAGACAGCTCCTGCTGGATCTGCACACCCACGTAACAGTGGTGATGTATCCAAGAAAAAGACCAGAGAGAGATCGTGCTTTAGTGATCCGCGCTGCCATCCCACAGTACCTGAATAATGTCAGGGAAGCCAAGAGTACGCAAGCTGCTTCTTTATTCCATTAGTATTTCCATCCAACTTGATTCGGTACAGACCATGTACCTTCCTCAGGATATGCAGAAGAGTCTTTTTCTTAAAATTTTGGATTGGCCATCACAAAATCCTGATCTTAATTCTATTGACAATTTATAGGCAAAGCTGAAAATGCAAGTGTGAACAAGTTATATATGATTAATGCAAAGCAGTCTGTGGAGCGCTCAGGGAAGGCAGGCAGGGTGAATTATAGATAAAAAACAGATAAATACCAATAATCATAAAATATACATAAAATATATGATATAAAATTTTATGATTATTGGTTTTTATCTGTTTTTTACACATTTTATATATTTTTATATTTTGAAGATATGATGGATAGGAATGTTATGGGTAGTGTTGTGTGGGGAGGCTTATTTTATTAATGGGAAGATGTAATATGAACTACCTATGGTTATAGTATTTATAGGGTTAACCAGGGGATTTGAGGATTGGTTGACATAAAGGGGGTTGTTAACCAATGAGGGTTGTTTTTTACTTATAAAAGTTGTAACTTTGAAGTCCTCCTTCATTCCACCTGAGGAAGACTGCTTTGTCAGTGGAAACGCGTTGTGGCTGTGAAGGAGAAAAATAAAAAGCTAAGTTTTATCTATAATTCACCCTGCCTGCCTTTCCTGAGCGCTCCACAGACTGCTTTGCATTAATCATATGTTCCAGTTTCTCCTTTGGAGGATCAGCAGCAGGAGCAGCTTGGAAGGCACATCAACAAAAGGACCTGTGTGGTGTGAGGTGAAGGCCTGGAACTACAGGACCTTTCCTATCTGAGTGGTCACGTGTTCAGAGCTGGGGCCAGAGGAAGCAGCTCACAGGCAGCAGCACACAGAGATTCCAGGGAGAGCGATCAAGCTCCACACTTCAAGTGATTTACCAGGGCTGTGCAGGGCAGTGCACAGCCCTCCAAGGTGAGCAGCTTTTTTTACTAGTTAGGGAAAGAAATTGTTTATACAGGTGCACCCATTGCGCATCCTTTACTGTTTATTTACATAGTGTGAACAAGTTGACCTACAAACATACTGTAGCTCAGTTACATCAGATCTGTCAGGAGGAGATTGGCCCAAATCCTTCCAACTATTGTGAGAGGTTTGTGGAGATATCCAAAATGTTTGACCCAACTCATACAGTTTAACAGCAATGGTGCCAAATACTAATTAAATATATGTAAACTTGTGACTTTGCAGAAAGTAATAAAAATGCCTTAAAACATTCTCTCTCTATTACTATTCTGGTATTTACTGCAAACAAAAAGAGCACAAATAGGGTCTTACCTCAAACACATTGGAATATCATGCTAATGGTTGCGCTCATCTTAGTGGGATGTGAAAGTCAGAACCACTATACACATTTGATCAGCGGCTGCTACACATGTCCACTTCAAAATAAAGATTGACGGATAGATAAATATATGGATTTTCCATATGCACTGCCGATCAGTAAGGATAACAGAAATATTTATAAAGTTTATTGATCTACAAGTTTAATAGCTGTCTCACTACTTCTTCAGGGCACACATCATTACCTCATTACCTCGTAAACATGTGTAGCGCCTCCTTAGTCAGCGCGCTACAAAAGGGTACTGCACCTCTGCAATGTTTAAAGAGACAGTACCTCCAGTCCGGGAGATCAAGAATACCTGTTGTTATTAAAAGTGTTTATTTTTTTATCGCATACATACATATACAAACTTTTACTCTGTACTGGGTGGGGTTCAAAAGGGACACTTGGGGACAAGTGTATACAACTAAGGGGGAATGTAGCACCCCGCTAGTCAGTGCGCTACAAAAGGGTACTGCACCCCTAACAGAAGGAGTATTCTTGTCCTGGTAGGGGGTAATAGAAGGCTGAAGCTTCACAACCACACACACACATACACCTAGTGATAGGGGACCAATCAGACAACCCGTTACCAGAGTAACTGATCCCGGTGGGAGGAGAGCTAGGTTGTATACTGAGTGGGGAAAGAGCGGAAAAAAGTAGAACAAAGAAAATGGT
The DNA here is from genome assembly GCA_033576535.1 of Allobates femoralis. Lineage (NCBI taxonomy): Eukaryota > Metazoa > Chordata > Amphibia > Anura > Aromobatidae > Allobates > Allobates femoralis. The sequence goes on from JARQOC010000001.1 coordinate 340,755,699, forward strand.
GAGAGGGAGAATCAGAAGAATTCAGTAAGGTGGAAAGGTAACAGCAGGGCACCTCAAACTGGTGGCCCAGACAGAGAGGGACAGATAGAGGGTAACCGAAAACCCTGGTCCAGTCCGAAACAGGGCTCTGAAGTGGTGCAGAAGACAATCCCTGAGCCGCAAATTACCGGTGTGGTCGAAAGCTTCATAGGAGCACGATCCAGCCCGACCTACACACGATCCCCACCAGAAGCACCAAACTGGGGTGAGCACCCCTTAGAGAGAGAAGGGATCCTCATATAACCCGACAGGCCTAGTTCAACAAGCAGGATTTGTGCAGGGCAGCGTGAGGAAGAAGGAGCGCGCAGAGGTAGGATAGAGAAAGAGATAAATAAGGAACATCACTGGAGCTTCAGAGGGACATTGCCTACTGCCAGGACCACCCGGTCCACTACCCTAACTGTAACAACTGCTTACCCTGTAAACCTGCAGATTACCAGAGTAAAGTACCGATACAGAGAGAACAAATGTCTGTGTTTCTTTTTGGTAAACGGAGATAATTCTGCACTGTGAAGCAGGGACTGCGCTGCCGCATTCCTACCGTGCTACCCTATTCCACCATCATTACATCTTTGCAGCCCCAGGGATCCCTCTCTACCTGTCACAACACCTTGCTGCCGCCCATCACCCCGGAGGTCCCAGCAGCGCCGGTGCCATCACCGGACCTACAGGTGGTGTCACAACATTCATCCATTAACTTTAATCCCTGTAAATACCCCTTTTTTATTGTCACCACGAGGGCACAGGCTCGGGCACTGACCACCCGTGACATCCACCATACCCAAACGCCCGGGACCCGAGTACCCCAGACCCTTGTGGGCCAGACATCTTTGGCGTCTATGAACAGGATTGAACCCACCCATGAACTACTGGCGGGTCCAAAAATGAAAAGGACAATGTGTTGGCCCAGGGGCGTGCTGCGGCCCCTCATCGTGGGAGGGCCATGGCAGAGGCGCTAAACTTTTTGTCCGCCCCGATTGCTGAAGGAAAACCAAGGGGGTGGGCCAGAGACTTTAACCCACCCATGGACTTTAAAAGAACAAGAACTGGGTGTGGCAGAAGGGAACAAGATCAACATGGGTACGGGTCTTGGAGACATGGCTGCAATCCGGCTGAGGGACTTAATGCGAGAAGTGTAGAAAGAGGCCGGTGCTGCAGTTGGAAACCCGGAGGTGGTCTTCCTCAATACTAACGAGGGGGATCCAACCTTTTGAGAGACCGCTCTCCAAGACTTGAAAGTCCAGCTCCTAGAAGCGGTGGAGTGGACAATCCAGCGCTGGAGCACCGGCGTGGCCCGCTGCTACGCCAAGAGGCCACGCGGAGGCAGTCCAGACATTCAGAACTGGAACGGGGCTGAGCAACCAGCAAACAGAGGTTCACCCGGTTACAGGAGAGGACCCGCTGCCACCAGCCACAGACACAGAGGAAGCGGGCAGCCCTGAAGCCCCGCTGGAGGACTACAGGAGACCGCAGCCAACCCAGACTACCAGATCATTTATGATCCCAAACTTATCACTGTCTCTCTGTAGCTTCCTACTACATCCCTAGGCATTCCTGTCTGAGCTAAATGTGAAGTATAATGCCTGTAAAAAAGCTTTTAATAACTTCCATTTTTCACCACTGTGTAAACCAGTGGGTGACAAGTGGGCGGTCTCTATGGGTCCAAGTATCTCCTTGCTCTGTCATATCATGCCCCAGTGGGTGTGATAACTAATTCAGAAGCACGGTCCCGAGTTTCAAATCCATGAGCTGCTCTTTCCGGGTATGATGCCCGGTCATGTAATTTCCAATCCTGAGCAGTGTAGGGGTGTATTGGTTATACTGGCCAGCTAAAGAGCATGGGCCATGCACATTCAAAAGCCTGCCAGTAAACCTGATAATCCCCCACAATGTACTGGACCAGAAAAGACATGACAGCGGCATTTACCTGGAAGGAGCAGCCAATGGATATGAAACTTGTGAACACGATTCTGAATTGATTATTATGCCCACTGGGGCATGATAACAGAGCAAGGACAGACATGAAGGTTGAGAGTTCACCTATCCGTTGCCCAAAGGTCTACACAATGGGGACAATGTAAGTTATAAAATGCTTTTTTACAACCTTATACTTCACATTTAGCTCAGACAGGGATGATTAGGGATGTAATAGGAAGCTGCAGGGACAGGTAGTGATAGATTTGGGGGTATAAATGACCTGACTGGTGTCCTTTAAAATACATCCAAAGGTGTGCCTTTAATTAGCTTAAATGTTGCCAATAAACCTATCAGGAGCTTGCAAACACATCACATCATCAAATGGGCTTTCCCAAATTGTTTGTAAGCATCGTTATCTTAGTGTTGTAAACTTGTGAATTTGCAGAAAGTAAAAAAAGTCTTAAAACATTCTCTCTCTAATTATTCTGGAATTTATAAATAAATATATAAATATAAATAAAATATAAATACAAATATAAATAATTATGGTAATCCTAATTGTGCTAAAACGAGAAAGGTTTATTTTGATTTCATGTCAGTGAGAAAAACATGCATATGTGTCTTTTTATTTAGGGTATGTAAACTTTCAGCTGTATATATAAATAAAGGTAAGTAATGTACCAGGAAAGTAATTTTAATGGTTAAATATTCTGTATAGCAATATTATTGGCAAACAAAGATTCTATCCACCAAGTGAGTGAAATGGGAATATGGACAATGATCAACAGTACACATGACTGAACAAAGTTATCTTATTCCATTACATATATTTTGTACAGTATATATCCTACTAACATGTTTTGTTTGTTCTTTTAATTTGTAAAGTTAGGAAAACAGGATATTACTACGTGGTACTAATTTTAAACCTATGATATTTGTACCAAAGGGATATTGGTTATGCCTTTTGGTGACACTTGCATTCATTTCATGCTTTACCATACAAAAAATAGAAACTGATAATGTTCTGTTACTTTTACTATTAAAGTTTATAGAGCAACATATACTTCCAGATAAACACTACTCAAATATACCTGTTGGAACAACAACTTCTTCCTCTTCTTTTTCTCTTTCTTGTTCTAAAAGAAATAAATCATATATAGTATTGTAACAAAGACGTGCTAACAGCCAGGTTTATTAACATTGTTTCTGGTCCGGTGCATTGTGGGGGATGTATTGGCTGCACAGGCCGGCTCCAGAGCATGCGCAGTTCGAATATCAAAGCCAGCCCGCACCCCCGATAATAACACACAATGCAACGCACCGGAAATGACGTCCAGACAGTGCATCATACCCAGAAGGAGGAGGCGGGAATTTCTAATTGGGAGTGCTCAGGAGAATTAATTATCTTGCCCAGTGGGGCGTGATAGCAGCAGCAAAGGGGGAGATGAAGCCCTGGACACTGCCCAGTCAGCCTACAGACTGTAGTCTGGATGCATCATTTTCATGCAAAAATGTAAGTGACAAAGTCTTTTTTCATGGCCAGTATAGTGCAGTTTTAGGTCAGACAGGGATAGTTAGGGATGTGTTAGGAAGGTGCAGAGACATGTAGTGACTGGTTAGTGTAAAAATGACCTGAGAGCTTCCCTTTAACTTGGAGACATAAAAACTGTACAAACAAAATAGCAAAAGTATTCAACTAGGAGCAATTGCAGGATTGCTTCATGTCTCATTCCAGTCCTTACTAACATCTGCAAGCTTTTCTTGCCACAAAAAAGAAAGCTAGTCCAATTCACTGTTTAATCATTTAGAAGGCAACCGAAGATCCTGATTGCCACCATCTTGGTACTACAATGAATCTAATCTTATAGCTGTGCTTTAGGGCCTGTGCAAACAAATGTTTTTTCAGTCCGAGTGCAATCCAACCCAACCTTGGATAGCACTTGGACCAATGTTATTCAATGATGCAGAGCATTTGCCTGATTTTTTTCTTGGACTAAGTAATGCAAGGAAAGTCTCTGTATATGTGCCAATTCAGGCCTATGGGTCCTTGAAAAGTTTTGAGAGAATGGAGAAGAGAGAGAAATATTGTATTCTTAGCCATATCTAAGAAAAACAGATCCCACAATGATCAAACTCAGATAGGATTATAGACTGATTAGCGTAATCAAACTCAGGTGAGATTATAGTCTAATTAGCAGAATCAATAAGTAAAGTAGAACCAAGACTAACACAGTTCTCTGTCGGTGTTAACAAATACTGCCTGTATTAGATGGATGGCGTTCATCTAATATATAAAGCTGAATGTGTGTATGTGTGTGTGTATGTATGTATATCCAGGATTGGCATCTACACCGTCGCAACTACAGCCACAAAATTTTGCACAGTCACACGTCTGGACCCTGAGAGCGTCATAGGCTATGTTGTGAGGCGACATTTTAACCCTGCGCATTCCAGTTCAACAAACAATTTTGCCCCTATCTACATAATAGGGAAAAAGTAATCTGAGAGTCCTCAGTGGTTGATACCTTTTAATGGCTAACTGAAAAGATGGTAAACATAGCAAGCTTTCGAGACGACTGAGTCGTCTCGAAAGCTTGCTATGTTTACCATCTTTTCAGTTAGCCATTAAAAGGTATCAACCACTGAGGACTCTCAGATTGCAATATATTTTTCCATCTACTGGCTAACACGGTATAAATATTCTTTACCTTAGGGAAAAAGTGACAGTTACCAGTTGACAGTTGTGAATGAGAGGGGCTTAATGATAGCGCCAAAGACTAACAGCACATACCAGCATATAGTCACTAAGGTGGGGTCCCAACATGAGATATTCACCACGCATGGGGACATGTATACACACCACACACACACAAAGAGTAACAGCAAGTGTATAGTCACTAAGGTGCAGCCCCAACATTGGATACTCACCACGCACCCGAACAAACACACACACACCACAAAGAGACACACACAACACAGAGACACAGACACACACACCCAAGGGGACACACACACACACCCTATAGCGACACATGCACTCACCCCACAGGGACACACACACACACACCACAAAGAGACACACACAACACAGACACACACACACCACACAGACCCCCCCACAAGGACACACACACATAGCCACCCTATAGGGACACATGCACTCACCCCACAGGGACACACACACACCACAAAGAGACACATACACACACACAACACAGACCCCCCCACAGGGACACACACACATACACACCCTATAGGGACACATGCACTCACCGCACAGGGACACACACACACACCACAAAGAGACTCACACAACACAGATACACACACCACACAGACCCCCCCCCACAGGGACACACACACATACACACCCTATAGGGACACATGCACTAACCCCTCAGGGACACACACATACACACACTCCTGGGACACACACACACCACACAGACAGACACATATGTGCACAAATCACCTCACACAACTCGCCTCATATGTGAGCTATCTTTAATTTCCAAACATAAACATCTGATTAAAAACAGCCAATGTGCAACACATGTGCCATATAGGGAATTAAGGCAGATGTCAGTCACATGAGCTGTCCATTATGTCTATGTGTTAGGTAACATATACTGCTCGGCCAGGGGAAGGGTTTATTATTGGCTGGAGATTTATTAGGCTGCCTATAGCAATCAATCACAGCTCAGCTTCTATTTTCTTACAGGTCCTTAATATAACATATTCAAATTCTATTTTGTTATAGCTAACATCAGTTATTTATTAACCCGGGCGTAGCTGGGTACTACAGCAAGTGTTTGAATAAATCCTCATAATTGCAAGTTTATGAGTGCTGGATTTTTCTACATTATTTATTGGTGATTGCCGGTCCAGAGACCAGGACTGTATCCGTGCACCATTTCCTTGTACTGGAGTACTACTATTTCAACTGGGTGAGCTGAATTTTCCTGCTACCTTTCCCCTGCTACCGATTAGCAGAATCAGTCCATTTTCCTTGGATGAGAAAATGCGAGCTGGTGACCCAAGGTATCACAGAAGGTCGTTAATTTCACTATATGTTCCAATACTAAACAGTTTAGTACATTGTACATGTGATCAAATGATGAAGTTCAATTACCGAAGTAGATGAAAATATCTAATAAAAAAAATTTAATATTCTCATTTTTATCACCCCTCTTCTTTCCATTCTCAATAAAATAGAAAATCTTATTTGAAAATGCTGCATCCTTAAAAATCTGATTATGCATATTTTACAATGTAACTCTTACAGTGAACTGAGTATAGAAAACAAATGTCAGAATTTCAGTTTTTCTGTCATCCTTAAAAATATTATGAAGATAAATAAAAAACTGATTGCTCCCCATAAAAGTACTAATTAGTGATGAGCAAATGGTGAAATATTCGTAATTGCTATACTCATAACGAGTACTTTATAATACTCGCATATTCATCCGAATTGTGAGCCCAATGTTAGTCAATTAGTTATAGGCTCCACCCACACACTTCCAGCCATAAAATGAGTATTTCCGAGACAGGGCGGAAGGGAGGGCTTTTTTTACATTTCCTATGCATAAAACACCTTGCTGTGCCCCCCAGAGAGACCCTAACATTCAATCTGCTCTCACTGAGGTGTTGACTCCCTTTGTGTACTGTAGGGAGCTGGCAATATGTGTTAGAGTGTTCACAACCGACACATCACTCATGAGCACCAGCGATACTCACCGAGTAACGAGTATCATAAATACTGTACTAACCGTGCAAGTAGTGAAAATTAACAATTACACTTTCTCATCACTAGTACTAATTAAAACATCAATTCTCCCAACAAATAAACAATCCTTCATACAGTTCTATCAATTTAAAAATTAAAAATTCTAAACCTTACCAAATGGTGACATGAACAACATTTTTTCTTAATATATTTTTGATTTTTGTTTTGAAATCAGTCAAATTTTAAAGTTTAGATTTTTGTTTTGTTAGAAGAAAATGAAATAGGGCTTTTGGAAACCGGAGAGAAACATGAAGACAAAAAAATTGAAATTGACCTGCTCATTTTGGGGTTACAATACACTTGAAAAATAGAAAAATTACAATACAATATACATTTTAATTATATTTTTCATATATTTAATACAGCCCTTTAATGTTGCATTTCAGACAATCTATTTAATGAATGGTTCTTTCTTCTGTTTATATTGCTAGAAATGTTGAGATTTTTTTTACACTACCTGCTGTTAATGGTGTTATCATTTCATCTTCTCTTTCAGGTTCTGAAATAATAGTTTTGTATTATCATTGAGATAAAATGCAAAGCAACAAGAAATCACAGAGGCAGGAATTAATGAAAATGTTATTAATGTTACTAGTATATTTTATAGTCTAATTATATGTCACAATTTTTTGCACAAGGTGTTAGTTGCGCAATAATAGTAGGACCTTTCTGGGTCATTTGCAGCAACCTTGACACTTTTCTGAAACAGTAGATGGGGTTTAATGTTAAAGGAAAATACATCTTCAAGAGGGTTTTCACTACTAATGTGACCTCCTTTCTTTAGTGCTTTTTCTAAATAACACTTTTCAAATATACTTCTGCTACCTACCTTGCTCATGTAAACCTATCTCTCTTAGGCTTTTAAATACCTTCAATGTTATTCTAGTTTTTATCCTTCTGGTCAAGAGACCAGAATTGGACCAATAGAGCAGATTATATCACATCACTGGTGAGGGCAGGGCTGCCTCACTGTGAGTGACAGCAGTCTATGCTTGCATACTCAGATAAGACTTCACTCTCCTCTCAGCCCTCACCAGTGACATGACTTGGTCAGTTGGTCCAACTCTGGTCTCCAGACCGGAAGGATCAAATCTGGAACAACAATATAGGTATTTAGGAGCCTCAGGGAAATACGTTTACAGGAGTAGGGTAGGTAATGGAAGTATACTGAGAAAGTGTTAAGTTAGGGAGAGATAGGATAAAAGAAAATTCACATTACTAGTGGAAAACCTTTTTCAGTCCTAAAGATTCACTATAACAAAGGTCAGCAAAAGGTATAAAATATAGTAGAAATCTACCTCAAACCTACGTACATTTAAGGTTGCGGCACATGAAAAGCCTGAAAATACATGTAATTCTTTAAGGATGTGTGCTCATGGTCAGGAATGGCAGCATTTTGGTCACAACATATTGGAGCTGCGTCCAAAATGCTGCATGGTACAATACAAGCATAGTGGATGGGATTGCAAAAACTCCCAGGCACACTATGCTTTTCCCGATTATTATTTCAGCTGCGGTGTAGGCTTCCAAACTTTCGCATCTCCGCAGCATGTTAATTTCATGCTGCTGAATCGGAAGAGATAACCATCGGGTTCACGCAGGGAGAAGCCGCCCTGCACCTACCACAAAACTGAGTACAGGGTGGTTGAGGTCTCTGCGATCACCCACGGATTCCCGCAGGTCCAGTGGCATGGCATCCAACACACAGTGCCTCCGGATCATGAGCACACAACCTAAGAGGTATCTCATAGCATATATTATTTCAGTGAGTATTTGAACAAGAGCGGTGTATTAAACTATACATTTTGCTGAATTTCTCTCACAATACACACAAAACATATTATAAGAGTGGAAAAATATATAACTTTGCATAATGTAATCTTATTTTTTGCATTTTAAACTAAACATTTAATAGCTAAACAATATATGACTCTCTCTGAAATATTTTCAACTCAGTATTATATATTCATGTAGAAATGTTTACTAAGGCAAAGTTATTGGAAGAGTTCAAAGTGTGTTTAAGAACATTTCTACAGTATATGTTTGAAATGGAAATATTGGACTACGTACAGAACGTCTTATGTAATTATATCTTGCCATTGACAGTTTAACCTCTACTATAACAATTAAAAGAAATCTTAAAAAGCATAGTAATAAACTAGGTTTGAAAATGACAAATTATAGGTAAAAATATTTATATATTTTTTGAGCATAGAAATTAATTTATGACTCCAAGCTAATTATGGCCACACATGATATAGCCTTAGGCTGGCTCCACACCACGGTGTGATCCGGTCCGGGGCTGTAAACCAGACAGCCCCGGACCGGTTTTTGGTCCCATAGTAGCCTATGGGCCGGATGGAGCCGGATGGCAGCTCTCTGCCATCTGGTTTCATCACTGTGGTAGAATCCGGGAGAATACGAATTATTCTCGCCAGACACAAAAATGATGCTTGCATCATTTTTGTCCGGCGAAAAATCTCCCCAATTTGCCGGATCCCAGATTCTCCTGGAGCCGGGCAATCTGGCGCTCCCTAACATGGGAGCCTATGAAACCGGATTGCCCCGGACCAGGAGGATCCGGGAACCGGATACCAGCGGCTTAACGCAGCTGTTGTTTCAGGACCGCGGCTAGCTCCATGCTAGCCGCGGTCTTGAAAAATCAGCAGCTGTGGCTGCAATTACAGCCATCCGGCTGTACACAGGAACGGAGGGCACATTTGGCCTTCCGGTTCTGTGTGCTGATCCGGTCCGGGGCAGTCAGGGTCATCCCGGACAGCCCCGGACCAGATTACACCGTGGTATGAAGCCAGCCTTAGTCAATTAACATCTTTGTGTCCCGACTGCCCCATACAAATAAGTGCTTGGTGTATGGCTTTATCTGATGGGGCTCTTATTTCATTTTTACCACGTTTCAAACATTTGTTATTTTATGTTGTTGTTTTTGGTCTCTTTAACTCACAAAATTGAATCTTGGAAGGATACAATTCTAGCAATATTTTGGCAATTTTTTTATATATGAACTTTTAGAAGCTTGACAGTTATAGCAAACATGTATCCTGAAAATAGTGACAATCAAAAGGAGTTATACAGGATGAAATAAACAAGGCAATCTATTAGTGTTTAATGGCATTGCCGCTTGGCTGAATGGAAGTTAATGAGTTGAGCTGGAATACCAAAAGCAAACCTGTGGAAAGGTGTTGCATAATGTTGAGTGAGTGTAGTTGTTACTATTTGCGACTCGCACAGATAGTATTGTCTTAGCAATACTTGTTACTCGGCGTGTAACGCTGGTGCTTGTAAGTGATGTGTCGATCGTGAACAATCTGACACATATTGCCAGCACCCTTCAATACACAAAGGGAGTCAGCACCACAGTGATAGCAGATTGAATGTTAGGCTCTCTCTGGGGGGAGCAGCACGTTGTTGTATGCAGTGAAAACGCAAAAAACGCCACCCTCCCGCCCTCTCTAAAAAAAATGCTTGTTTTATGGCTGGATGTGTGTGGGCAGAGCCTATCATTGATTGACTAATATTGGTCTCATTATTCAGACGAGTACGCGAGTATTAAAAAATACTTGTTACAAGTATAGCGATTATGAATATTTCGCTACTCGCTCATCTCTAGTGTTGCACTGTTTAAGAAGATAGAAGTTACATTTTTCAAGTACATATACTTTAAAAAATCATCTTAGTGTCTGATATATGGTCCAGACTGATACCAAAATGGCTATCCCTGCCAGTATGCTTTATCAGTATATGTCAAAACACCCTTGAGGTACCTGTATTAACAAAATAAGCATACTAGACATTTCTAATACAAATATAAACAAATAAAATTTATCATAAAACAGAAAATCCTATCTCTTACTTAATGTACATATGAATATGATGTCAGTTAAACATGTTTTCTTTTAACCCTTTAACGACCTAGGAGGTAAAAGTACATTCTAGTCACCTCCCTCCCTTTGATGCGAGCTCACATGCTGACCACACATCCTTCCCTGCACATGTTGGCTGATCTAATCAGCTGACATGTGCAGCGGACTCAATAGGTTGTGCTGTCAGACTCTGACAGCGTCATCTAACATGCAGCTTTATGAATCATATTGTGTATTCCACAGTTTATTGACAGCCCCATGACGTGATCACAGAGTGTCAATATGTTGCCATGACAACAAGGGGTCAGATGATGACCCCTGTCGCTGTCATTACTCACTTCCTGTGAACGCTGCCTGAGTGTCGGCATTCACAGGAGTCTATCATGTTTGCAGCACAAAGGTGTGAATCAGCACATCTCTATACTACAGTGTTGAGGCGCCCTAAGGGGCCAAGTAAAATTAATAAAATGTGAAAGTAAAAAAGTTTTTAAATACATGAAAAAACTAAAAAAAATAACAGTTCAAATTACCTCCCTTTTGCCCCTTTTGAAATAAAACTATAAAAAAACAAAGAAAAAAACACGTATTTGGTATTGCCAGGTTCAGAAATGCCAAATCTATTAAAATATAAAATGAATTAATCTGAACTGTGTACTGTAAAAAAAGTCAAAATGCAAAACTTAGATTTTTTTTGTCACTACAACATTACAATAAAATGCAATTACGGGTGATGAAAGCATCACATCTATCCAAAAATGATAAAATTTTAAATGTCAGCTCAATATGCAAAAGATAAGCCCTTACACAGCCCTAGATAACAAAAAATGAGAGCATAAAGGTGGGGTCACACGTGGCGATTTCGCCCGCGACATCGCCGAAAAGTGACGTCACAGCGATGTCGCGGGCGATATTGCAAGTGCGTCGTGCTGTGTGACAGCGCGACGCAACTGCAAATTATCGCTGGTCGCGGGTTGACAGGTTTATGAACATGTTCATAAACCTGTCAACCTGTGACCAGCGATTAGGCTGGATCGCGCCGTCTGACACTGTTGGCGGCGCGATCCAGCCTATATCGCAATGTTGCTGAGGATCGCTCGCTGGGCTGAGCCCAGCCCAGCGAGCGACGGCTCCACCTACATCGCCGCCGCGTCACCGGCAACGTCGTGCCGTGTGACAGCTGGCCTGCGATGTCGGAAGCGAGCGTGCACCTGCACATCGCTTCCGACATCGCAGGCCAGAATCGCCACGTGTGACCCCACCTTAAGGGTCTTGGAATATGGCACCATTAGCACAATTCTTTTTTTGACAAACTCCTGAATGTTTTTTCATCACTTGTGCCAAACCAGAAATGATGCACAGCGGCATCATACCAGGAAGGAGCCGCCCACATATTTGAAATGCGGGTCCGCACTTCTGAATTACATTATCATGCCCAGCGGGGCATGACAACAAAGGAGCAAGGAAAGACATGGAGACTGAGAGAATGCCCACCCGGTCTAGACAACGGAGGGAAAATATAAGTTACTAGCTGTACTACCCGGCTACGCCAGGGTTAATAAATAACTGATGTTAGCTATAACAAAATAGAATTTGAATATGTCATATTAATGACCTGTAGGAAAATAGAAGCTGAGCTGTGATTGGTTGCTATAGGCAGCCTAATAAATCTCCAGCCAACAGTAAACCCTCCCCCCGGCCGGGCAGTACATGTTACCTAACACATACACATAATAGACAGCTCATGTGACTGACATCTGCCTTAATTCCCTATATGGCACATGAGTTGAACATTGGCTGTTTTTAATCAGATGTTTATATTTGGAAATTAAAGATAGCAGACGTATGAGGCGAGTTGTGTGAGGTGATTTGTGCACATCTGTGTCTGTCTGTGTGGTGTGTGTGTCCCTGGTGTGTGTGTATGTGTGTGTCCCTGTGGGGTGAGTGCATGTGTCCCTATAGGGTGTGTATGTCCCTGTGGGGGGGTCCATGTGGTGTGTGTTTCTGTTGTGTGTGTCTCTTTGTGGTGTGTGTGTGTCCTTGTGGGGTGAGTGCATGTGTCCCTATAGGGTGTGTATGCATGTGTGTCCCTGTGGGGGGGTCTGTGTGGTGTGTGTGTGTATCTTTGCTGTGTGTGTCTCTTTGTGGTGTGTGTGTGTCCCTGTGGGGTGAGTGCATGTGTCCCTATAGGGTATGTATGTGTGTGTGTCCCTGTGGGGGGGTCTGTGTGGTGTGTGTGTGTCTCTTTGTGGTGTGTGTGTGTCCCTGTGGGGGGAGTGCATGTGTCCCTATAGGGTGTGTATGTGTGTGTGTCCCTGTGGGGGGGTTTGTTATGTGTGTGTCTGTGTTGTGTGTGTGTCCCTGTGGGGTGAGTGCATGTGTCGCTATAGGGTGTGTGTGTGTCCCCGTGGGTGTGTGTGTCTCTGTGTTGTGTGTGTCTCTTTGTGGTGTGTGTGTGTTTGTTCGGGTGCGTGGTGAGTATCCAATATTGGGGCTGCACCTTAGCGACTATACACTTGCTGTTACTCTTTGTGGGCGTGTGTATACATGTCCCCGTGCGTGGTGAATATCTCATGTTTGGGCCCCACCTTACTATATGCTGTTATGTGCTGTTAGTCTTTGGCGCTATCATTAAGCCCCTCTCATTCACAACTGTCAACTGGTAACTGTCACTTTTTCCCCATTATGTAGATAGGGGCAAAATTGTTTGGTGAATTGGAATGCGCGGGGTTAAAATTTTGCCTCACAACATAGCCTATGACGCTCCCGGGGTCCAGACGTGTGATTGTGCAAAATTTTGTGGCTATAGCTGACAGCTGTCGATTTTCCTCCAACACTTTTCCATTCACTTTTTCCCCATTATGTAGATAGGGGCAAAATTGTTTGGTGAACTGGAACACGCGGGGTTAAAATTTCACCTCACAACATAGCCTATGACGCTCTCGGGGTCCAGACGTGTGACTGTGCAAAATTTTGTGGCTGTAGTTGCGACGGTGTAGATGCCAATCCCGGACATACATACATACATACACACATACATACATACACACACACATTCAGCTTTATATATTAGATAAACAGCATTTATACACCCATTATACTTCCCATTTAGATCAGACATTGATAATTAGGGATGTACTAGGAAGTTGCCGGGACAGGTAGTGATCATTTTGGGGGCATAAATGACTTGACAGGTTCCTTTTAATGATGCATGTAATATTGTAATATACTCATTGGTGGCTGTCTGCTCCCAGTTTTAGTTCCAGTCTCTTCCATCACTAGATCAGTAACCTGTTGGCTCACTCTATAGAGTACACACCAAATTTTCCATGTAAGAGATTTAGAACAAGATTTGGTAGCCCAATTTTTGTGTCATAGACGTGTACTGAGAAAATTCAAAAAGTGACCTCTGCTAAAAACACCAACTATTGTGTGATTGGGCTCATTACAAATGCATTCATGTAATGCCTAAGCATCACTAAAAAAGGCAGAAGACAGCGACCGGTGAGTAAATTAATTCCATCATAGGACTTACAGACATGATAAATAGGAAAATTCACCTGTGCGAAGCTTTAATGTACAGATTTTTTGTAGGATGAAGATAAACAAATATTTATTTGTTATTTATCTCCAAGTTTAACAGCATTTATGGTATATCACCTACTATTTTCTTTTTATTCCATTCAACTCTACCTGCTTCTTAAGAAAATTGCTTTCCAGCACTTAATCTCTGATATATGATTCAGTCCTGTTCCTCCTCTTGGTTCTCGTACATGCAGCTTACTCCAAATGGAGAAATCATATAAGATAAATTATTCATGACACAGTAGAAAATATAAATGTGTCATCTGAAAACAACCTTTTTTATGGTCCCCATATTTATGTTCAGGAAACAGAATTAAAATCCTTATAATAAAAAAACAATATTCTGTTATCTGATTTGATTTTGTATCCAAATAAAAAATTAGAATTGAAAAATAGCGACATAAAACTATTTTCATCTCCTGGAAAGAACCTCAAGCCAAGCAGGTATCCCATATCTTAATTCTTATCTTGACCTGATGTTAATTTTTTTAATTAACAAAACACAGTCCATAGAAATTATAATTACACCCTACAAAGTTATATTCCTCTTTGCTATACTAAGCATTTCAAAAAGTGGTTGTCTCAGATAGGTGCACGGATGATCGGGCAATTGCCATTTTTCTGCCTTTGTATATTTTCTAGTTGCGGATGGAGAAATGTAATATCACATGTGATATCATACGTCAATGACTGGCTTTGTAATACATGGACAGGCAATGCTCTCCAGAGCAGAAGTAGTTCTTACTCACTCCTTGCTATAGTAGAGAAGGGCCCCAAGTGGTGATGAGTCTTCTATCTATGATATCCTTATCCCTTAGCAGATCATATGAAAGAGTTGTCTGTAGAAGACAACCATTCAATAATTCCCTAGGTGGCATGTAATTAAAGATGCATAATGGTGTAAACGTTTGACAGACAGACACTTGAGATTTCAGTTTATTTCAATGTTATACATTTGATATGTGGCTTTCAAGGCAAAACTTGATCAACACGGACATTTTTTACGATATATCTCTAGTTTCATAAACATTGTAATGCAAAAATGTATGTATATATATATATATATATATATACATATATATATATTTATATACATCACAATATTAAATACCTGCAAGGTGTAGGTGACCGCTGAAGCCAATCAGCAGCCAATGATTGGCTGCAGCAGTGACATTCTATCTAAACTGGAACACAAAGTTGTAATCAATGTATTTTATGTTAGGACTGGTGATGAGCAAGTAGTAAGATATTCGAGTTTGGAAAATCTTGAAAGAGTAATGAGTGATACTTTAAATGAGTAATAAGTATCAAATCCAGTGCAAGTCAATGGGGAACTCTCTAGGATCCGAATACTAAAACATTTCAAATAAGAAAATAGGAAATGTCAAGCTCCACGTCTTTCTTAAAATCCAAAGGTTTATTAAACTATATTAAAAATTCCATCAGTATTGACATGTTTCAACCATAATAGGCATTATGATTAAAACCAGCACAATAGTCGAAACATGTCAATACTAATGGAATTTTTAGTATAGTTTAATAAACCTTTGGATTTTAAGAAAGACGTGGAGCTGGACATTTCCTATTTTCTGATTTGAAGATTGCCTTGCCTGCAAAGAGTCATTTGCTCTTCGGATGAATGCTGCACTCTGGAGCTATTGACCGGTCAGCTCGACATTATCGTTTATGCTTGAAACATTTCAAAGTATTTGGTTAGACCTATCCTACCTCAAATATCTTACTACTCGCTCATCACTAGTTAGCACCTTAGAGACATGTAAACTATGTGAAAATTGTGGATAACTCTTTTAACAAATAATAAGTGCCATCTGCTTCCAAATGTTTTAAACAGTAATACAGAAATAACGCTGTTTGAAAGATACATATATGAAATAGTGAGAGATTAGATAAATAGAAAAATACTCTTTTAAAAGAAATTTTATTCATTTTTTGGTTGAATTTTACAAACAAATTGCTTAAAACATATCTTCCCAATATGTGTTGTAGATGTTATAGTTCTACCAATTCAGTTCTGATAATTATTTTGTGGTTGTAATTTATAAACAGCAAATAATAATTTTTTTTTTATCATTTCTTAAAGGGAATCTGTCATCAGGTTTTTGCTACCTCATCAAGCTATAGGCAAAGAGATTCTGAAAATGATATTTAACTTAGATTACTGGATGCAGCGATCCTGTCACGACCAAAACATTTAGTTTCAGGTATGTAGCAGAGGTGAGAGAGCTACTCAGGGCCACACCAGGCTCTCAACAAAGGTGTCAATCACAGCAGGGGACATGTTGGAGAAAGTAGTTCACTGATGGTAATCACCATGTGATCAAGCCTTTAGTTTACATAAACAATAGCACAGTCTGATAAGAGAGGCACAGTTGACATTTGTTTTTTAACCCCTGCAGCATGCTGTCTTCTGTTTACAAACCAAAAACTTGCTGACATATTCCCTTTACACTATTTTATAGGCTCTGGAGTGAGTAATGATTAAAACACAGCAAGAAATGTTATCTTTTTCATCCAAAGTCACTAAACATTGTTTGATTTAGCTATGGTTTAAAGCATTTAATAAAGCACATACTGTAGGCTTGAGAATCAGAATCATCTTTAGCTAGGTCTAAACAACAACAAATGCCATGCAACAAAAAGTTGTGCAAACAGTAAAAACATTTCTGCAACTTGTAGCCATAAAAATGACATGTCATTGATGCAATCTGTGCAGCCGCAAAGGGGCCCAAGAGGTAAGGGGGTTTATTTACAAATCCAAAGCAAGAGAAATTGTAAATTTTAATGAGTTATGGGCCCTGTGTTCTTGCACACAGGCTTTTTTCTGTCTTGTCAGGCAGTGCATTGGCCATTAGTTTTCATACATAGGCAACAAAACAGCCTGTATTAGATAAAAAACAACATGTTTTTGTTTTAGAACAGTGACAAGTTAAGGCATCTGTTGTGTCTGGCAATATTGCACAGTTCAGCTGTATAAGGTCTGGTGATGTGGCCTATGGCCGGGTGCATCACACGAGTTATCAATGCAGGTCTCTGTTCACATGGGCCGGTTTTCCTGATTGTGTGTGCTGTGTGAAACCTTTCCGGTGTACAGGGGGTTAACAGCTGAAGGGTTTTCATGCGCTGAGTGAACAGCTGAGTGTGAGTGCTGAAGATCTGGGTTATTTCATGAGCCTAATGAGCGGCTGTGTCTGAACCTATGTATGAGTGCTTTGCTGGGCTAAACCTGAATGGTGCACAGGGGGTTAATCACATCTCAGGTCTGTGTGTGAGATGTGCTGATTGACTCACTGTGTTGCAGCTGTGGGTGAGGCAGCCTGGATAAGAACCTGCCATGTGTCTGAGTGAAGAGAGGACGATGGGAGTCAGAGCAGTCCAGACCACTGCCATGTGAGGATGTGCTGGAAATGATCCATCCCCAGTGGGGGAAGTGAAGGGAGCCTGCCAGCTCCATGCCGGTGCACCTGATGTGTGCATGCCAGCCAGTGATGAGGACCGAAGACAGCTCAAGGGCCAGGCGGTCATATGCGTGATTTAAGAACGAAAGATGGCTAAAGGGCCAGGCGGTCATATGGACGGCGAGAGAGACCGAGGACGGCTCAAGGGCCAGGCGGTCATAAGTGTAGCCGACTTTGGGACTGACTGTGCTAGTCGTGATATGGTCCCGTTGACTATGTGATGGCTTATGTAAAAATGCCATGTGTGATGGATGTGATGGCTTATGGAAAAGGGCCATGTGTGAAGTATGATTCATTGTGGGTTGAGACTCTGGGGAAAACGTAAGTCTAATGTCCTGTATTATAATGTCATGTGATGTACTAATATGTATGTCATATGAAATGTAAATACAGTGTTATGGTTTATGTGTTGAAAGCGGTTTATGACAGAAATTAATAAATCCGCTGGTTATGTTCCGTTAAAATGTAGTCGCTGCTGTTATTTTCCCCGTGCCAAGCGGGTTCCCCTGGGGCACTACCTCACAAAGGATAACCTGCAATATCAGACTATTTCAATAGCTAAGAGTGGGGTTGCTTAGTAAAGAAGAGTTAAAGCACCACTTCATGATTTTTATTTTTCATTACTGGAGTGGTGCTTCACATCTAACTCCCCTGCCCCCCGGCCTGACCCACACCTTCCAGCGCTTTCATGTTTTTGGTTTCGCTCCGGTCCTGCAGTGCCATCTTGTTACTTCTGACTGTATAGAAGTCAGAAGTTACTTCACTAGGTCTCAATGCATCTGTATGAGAGCTAGAATAAGTCTAGAATCGCGCTCTTACAGAAACACTGGAGCTGTTGGCTGGACATACATCGCCAATGATGATAAGAGCGCCACTGGAAAAAGATGAATACACTGGAAGGCGAGTATTACACTGGGGGTGGGTGCTTTACATTGAAAGCATCAGTGGTGCAATAAAAAAGCGATGGAAGGGTGTTTTAAATGAAAATAGATGGGAAAAAGCAGTAAAGCACAGATGTCTTATTAACTATAATGAAGCAAGTACTCATGTACAACACAGTCTTAACCAATTTAGTGAGACACAGTGATAAAATTATGGTTAACAACTGAACATATAAAACAAGAATAGGGCATGCAACTCATGACATTAGTAAATTATTTGTTACATATTTACAGTAACGTCATTCCAAATGCTTTTCTGAACATATAGCTGTGATTTGCATAATAACTGGCAATGAGGAGAAACCATGCCAGATTAAATATAAGAACGGGTCTTTATTTTCACATTAATGATAACTTTATGACAAGCACAGATGGTGTGTGGTCTATTCTCCTTCTTAAAGTCACTTGAAGTCATTTCCTTTGAAGAGGTCCTGGATTTGCTGAGACACTTTATGGAAGGACGAATGAAGCAGACAAAGGAACATTCACCCTGCTGATGCCAATTTCCCTTGTGTTTTCCGAAGATATGCTGGAAGTGACATGACAGGAAATGATGTGGATCCAAGAGGGAGATAGACATAAAAAGCTTGCAAACTTGATAGTAAGGAAATTTTTTATATATTCGTAAACAAATTACAAATGCAAATAAAAGCTAAAATGGTTAAACATAAACACTCAATGGCAACACACACACACAAAAGACGCAACAGTTAAGGTATCTAAGCTCTAATAGGCATTTGTTTGAAAACCAAGTGTTACAATGATTTTATTAAGGGCAAGTTAAATGATAAATGATGGATGCCTTAAGACTTAGGAGCTATATATTGCAATCTTGCATACAACCATATTTTCGGTTCATGCGTGATCAATCAAAAAATCACACTTGGCCAATGTTATTCAATGATATTAAAACGATTGCCACGGTCTGGTGGGCGCTCAGAAGTAGATCAAGGATCCTGTTCAATATTAAGTCCTTTATTCCAGAAAACCTCCTTCACCACAACATGTTTCGACGGTATAGTGCCGTCTTTCTCAAGTGGAATCAGATTCCACTTGAGAAAGACGGCACTATACCGTCGAAACATGTTGTGGTGAAGGAGGTTTTCTGGAATAAAGGACTTAATACTGAACAGGATCCTTGATCTACTTCTGAGCGCCCACCAGACCGTGGCAATCGTTTTAATATTATCTATCTTCCCTGGAGGACACGGCAGGCGCTGCTCGCAATAGCTACAGGACCTGTGATCACCGAGACAACGCTCGCATGCAGGGAATCTAGGACCTTTCCGCGTCACCGCGTTCGATCACATGGGACGCGAGGGGGCGGAGTCCGGATACTAACAAGAGGTGAGCGAGGACGCTGCGAGTGCCTGCAGCCGCTCGCCTCCTCTCACAACACCCGTGTTAGGAGGAGGATTGCTAAACCGGGCTTAAACCATAGTTGTGCATGGACGGCGCAACTTGTATAGGTTAGTAAGTTAACTTGTGTCTTTATAAATCAGTCTGTGGATACTGCACCATTGCGCCCCCTATTTTCTTTCTTTTCACAATGTTATTCAATGAGGCACATGTCTTATTTTTTTCATGGTTTAAGTAGTCCAAGAAAAAAAATTGCAACATATGTGATTTGCCTTCAAAAATGGCACTTGTCAAAGTCTATGGGTTTATAAAATAAATAAGATGATACGGTCTGATTTTCACAAACTGACAGATGTAGAAACTTTGCTCAACAAAGAAAATGAGTACCTGGTCTAAGCCCAATAAAACAATGTATTCATGGTTCCTGACTCTGAAATCTGGTGCTTCCATTCAGTCTTGAGTCATGGCATTGTCTAGACCTATGAACATCTTTCATGATGGTAGCAGTTAATAATTTATTTCTGATATAGATTTGGTCTGATATTAGACTGCAGAGGTTCACATAGAAAAGCAGTTGCATGTGACAAGCTGCAGATTAGCAGCAAATTGATGATATAATGATATGATACATATATGTCATAGGCTGGTAAGTTAAAAAAAACACTTATAATTTAATCAATAAGAACAGTACATGGAATCCAGAGGCACCGTGCGTCAATGCGTAAGAAGTGACCATTGATGGACTTACGTAGATAGTGATAAGCCACAGAGTATATGATCACAATAAGTGACCTCACCACAATGTGCATTATGTATATACTGTATATATTATTATATTAAATAATGATCATATTATAATATATTAATAACACCATTCACTGTATTCATACTTGTATTGTGCATAAAAAATAAAATTGGTAGGGTATGGAAAGGTATGAAAAAATACAAATATATGTACATGTATGTTACATTCTTTCACCATCCCTTGATAAACCTTCTAGCTTTTTGCATCAGTGGGAGCCATGCCAGATCACCCAATCAGAAGTCACATGTTTAACCCCTTCACAAACAAGGATGTATATAAACACCCTTGGCCATGTCCCTTCCCCTGTTGTGAGCTCACACACTGTCTCTCATCTTCCCACACACATCTCAGCTGATTTGATCAGCTGAAATGTGCAGCTAACAGCATCAATCAAGTTAGCGATCAGATCGATGCTGTTAACCCCTTGGATTATGCTATCAATTACTAAAAGCACAATCCAAAGTCCAGCAATGGGGATTGAGCTGTTCCACGTCGTGATCGGAGGTCCCGTGACGCGATCACGCAACCTCATCTGTTACCTTGACAGCCTCTGATGATCCTGGATGCTGTCTGCAATCACTTCCTATGGATACCTGGTGAGGGCCGGCATCCACTTGAAGTGATCATTTGTGCTATATAAAGATTATTCAGACCTTTAAACTGTGTAACGGAAAAAAAGTCCAAATGCAGAAATTCCGTTTTTTTAGTCGCCACAACATTGCAATAAAATGCAGTATAAAGGGATCACAACAGCAAACCTAACTCAAAAATGGTATCATTAGAAATGACAGCTCAAAATGCAAAATAGTAAGCCATCACAAAGCCCCAGGTCCTGAAAAATGAGAATGTATTGGTCGTGAAAAATGGGACAAAATCACAATAGTTTTTCTTTTAAAAAGTCTGAATTTTTTTTACCACTTAGATAAAAGTAAAAGTATCCATGTTTGGTATCTACGAACTTGTACTGACCTGAGACATCTTACTGACAGTGAAAAAGAAACCTCCAGGCTGTTGTGGCGCTAGTCACCTAAGACTTCCAAATGGATCAAATTCCCAAAAAATATTATACTGAAAAATTATTTTATTTTTCAAACAAAAAAAGGATACCGTAATAACTCGTTATAGCCGAGTATTTTCAGCCAAAACTTTGGGTAAAAGTCCACCTCGCTTATTTCACGGGTCTATACGTAACACCGTGTCAGGGTTGTCTGTTAGTGTCCGGGCTGTGGAGGCTGAAGGAGGCCGGGGGAGGCTGTGGTTATGAGGGTCCCCCGTCACGTTGTGGCCCTCATTCAAATAATGTGCACTGCATCCCTTCAATCAGCCTTGTTGGGATGCAGATTCATATAGCTCCCAAAAGCTGGCAATGTCCCCCTTGGAAGTGGCCCCCCCCCCAGTGCTTATACTGATACGATTCGGTGTTCTGATCCGGCGCCGCATCCAAGTGTTCTTCATCCTCCCGCTGGCTCCATCCTGATCTCCGGCTGTCAGCAGCGAGTAGAACGTCATCGCGATGATCCTGGAGAACCGATGCATGCCACAGGGGAGATTGAAAAGATGCATCCGGAGAAACCGCGCACAAAAACCGGAATGGATATGTATAATTTCTTCCCGAGGGGGGGTCTCTACAAGGGGGACAGTGCTTACCTTGTAGGGGGCTGTTGGTAACACCCCTGGAGGCTGTATGGTACACCATGGGTGCTGTCTGGTACCCTCTGGGCCGTTGGTATCCCATGGGGCTGATTGGTACTCCCAGGGCATGCTGGGTAACCGCCCTGGGGGCTGCTGGGCACCGACATGGAGTTATGGTCCCCAAGGGGGGCTGAATGGTACCGCCCAGGGGGCTGTTGGTTACCCCTAGGGGGCTGTTGAGTCTTCCCAGGGGGTCTGTTGGTACCCCTAGGGCTCTTAGTACCCCATGGGGCTATTGGTAACCCCAGGTGGTCTTGCTGGTACCCCCCTGGGGGCTTTTGTATACACCAATGGGGACTGCTGGTACACCCTGGGCTGTTTGTACACCCAGTGGGCTTTGGTACCCCAGGGTCTTGTGGTAACCCTGGAGGCTGTTTGGTACCCCCAGGGGCTTGGTGGTTAACCCCAGGGATGATGCTGGGTTAAAACACCCTGGGGATTGCTGGGTACCCCAGGGGGCCGCTGTATACCCCTGGGGGTGCTGTATAACCCCTGGGTGCTGTATAACCCTGGGGCTGCTATATAATCTGCTGTAGATTATACACTGGGATTAGCTTAATAATCCACGGGGTGCTGAATACCACAGAGCTGCTGGGTCATAGTATACTACCACTGGGGCTGCTTGGGGCTCCTGTATACTACCACTGGGCTGCTGTATATCTACCACTGGGTTATATTACCAATTGGTCTGCTATATACTACACTGAGGCTGCTAATATGTGACCACTGGGCCACATATTATAAACAACTCCAATGCTAATAATCTACATGGGCCTGTAATACACACTGGGTCTTTCAAAACCATGGACTGCTGTATACTCCATTCGGGCTCTTATACATTTACACTGGGCTTGCTATATACTTACCACTGGGGTGCATATATAGAATGGGGCTGCTGTAAAATACCACTTGGGGCTCAAATTACACATAAGTGGTGATGTAATAACAACTCGGGCGCTGGGCTGTTTATACTACCACTGGGGCTGCTATATACTACCACTGGGGCTGCTGTATACTACCACTGGGGCTGCTGGGGCTGCTATAAACTACCACTGGGGCTGCTATATACTACCACTGGGGCTGCTGTATACTACTGCTGGGGCTGCTATATACTACCACTGCGGCTGCTGTATACTACCACTGGGGCTGCTGGGGATGCTATATACTACCATTGGGGCTGCTGTATACTACCACTAGGGCTGCTGTATACTACCACTGGGGAGGCCTGTATACCACTGGGGGGGGAGCCTGTATACCACACTACTGGGGGCTGTATACCTGTGCTGGGGTCCACCCTCGGCTTATACACGAGTCAATAGGTTTTTCCAGATTTTTGGGGCAAAAGTAGGGGGTCGGCTTATACACGGGTCGGCTTATACACGAGTATATGCGGTAAATTAAAATACAGTACAACGCTTTTCAACTGCTATTTGCGGTGCAGCCTTCATTAGGTACATAAAACAAACAACATACGGTATTTATAAAAACACTAAAACAATGTTACAACCCCAAGGCTTTTCTGTTTATGAAGGTTCCCTAAAGGGATTAGCAGGGCGGGACCTGCCCTGCTAATCCCTTTAGGTTCTTGGGTCCCGCCCTGCTTATTCCTAGGGATTTAGGGAAACGTGTTGTACTGTATTTTAATATATCCTTTTTTGTTTCGAAAATAAAATTAATTTTTTAGTATCATATTTTTTTAAATTGGATCTATTTGGAAGTCTTAAGGTGACTAGTGCTAGTGACTAGTGGCTTAAGGTGACTGGAGGTTTCTTTTTCACTGTGAAGTCACTACCCATGTGGAATCAAAGATGGATCACTACATAGTTTTCCACAGAGAACTGCACATCTATCTGGACCACACAGGACACAGAGGAAAAATGCCTCGAGAAGGGATTCCTTGAGAATCTCAATGTGCATGTATTGCTGACTGCAGGTGAGCATAACTACATTATAAAAAAATTGTTTACCTTGGGAAAAAACATATTACGCCCAAAGGAAGCGCCGCACTTGTCTTTTTCCTTTTTCCCAATTCAGGGTTCTTCTAAGGATCATACTGACAGGTCAGTTTTACCAAATAGTTAATATGGTGATTAAAAAAACAACACAAAAACAAACATGTAATTGCACTTTTTTTGCAATTTTACCACACTTGGAATTTATTTTCCTAATATATGGTAAAATAAATTATGTCATTCACAAACACAATTCATCTAAAAAAACAAGCCCTGATATATCTACATTGACGGAAAAATAAAAAAATTATGGGACTTCAAAGAAGGGGAGGGAAAAATAGAAAATCGGCCGAAGGTGAAGAGGTTAAAATACATTTTGATTAGAAAGATTTTGACAAGTGACTGGTTCATGTAGCTTCATATAAAAACCCTATCTATTATATAATTGCCGTAGGCAAAATCGTGTCGGACCCCGAAAACGCCGTGGCTATGTCACGCTGTGACGTCACCACGCGCGAGCAATGGCCGCGAAGCGGCCATTGCGAGTCGCTGGCCGAAAATAGAACCAGAGGCTCGGCCACAAAGTTAGCGATTTACCGCTGAGGTAGCGCGAGCAATGGCCGCGAGGCCATTGCGAGTCGCTACCTCAGCTGCCGCACCTGCCGCACCTGCCGCAAGTCCCACTATACTTTCAATGGGGATTCATTGTGAGTCGCTGTGTAGTGCGAGCAATGGCCACGAGGCCATTGCGAGTCGCTACCTCAGCCGCCGCACCTGCCGCAAGTCAAATATAAAAAGATTCTAGACACCCGATGCATTTGCATCGGGCTTACAGCTAGTTAATTATAATAATGGTTAGAGTATACTTCAAAATACACTTTTTACCCATTGCGCCCCCCACCATTTCTTTATAAATTTTAAGCTTGTAAGTAGGTCTCTCACTCCTTTTGTAACTACATTAATACATTTTACAGTGTCTTTATTATCTGTACATTGTGGAAGAAACAAGTGGAGATCTTTAAGGAGCGCTGGGGCACTTGGGTAAATATAACACACTTAGAGTGCTTGATTTACAAACTTTTATTGCCCTTTATTTCCAACTACGCATTCCGACAGGGTGCCTGTCTTCCTCCGGTTGAGTCTGTGTTAATTACATATTATCTGTACATGTCACAGCTTAACCATAATGAGCTGCAAAAGATGTTGTCATTATATAAATAAAATTATTATTATTAAAATTATTAACTTAAACCATGCAGCAATTAGGTGAAGGAATGACAAAGAAGTAGGGATGAATTAATTTAGTTGAGTGGAATTAAATTGTTTTTGAATTTGACAAAACTTGGTATTCTCTAAAATATGGATTTTTTTGCAAATTGATCAGCACATTTAGTAAAATGGTGGCCAGCTTCAGCCACCATGAGTTATAAATAAAACATCCAAAATGCAAATAAGGTGCATGTAAGGCACTGTCACATGGAACATTTGCTGAAGTCTTTGTCAAGAGAGTCACATGCAACACCTAATCAACACCAGGAAATTCAGCACATTTGGAAACATTTGTGACTCGTTGTAACCATTGTGGTAGATCACAAGTTGCAATGTGACACTATAGGAATGCAATATACAGTTCTGGCCAAACATTTTGACACATTTAAAATTGTTCCAGGAAATGAAGTGGAAGAACTCCAGAGCAAATTTGCATATTTCCTAGAGGAGGGGTGTGGCTACAATCTCCTCACCTATTTAACTGTCTTCTTATGGTAGCAGGAAAACTTCTCTCCATAAGTTAGATAGCAAGTTCCCAGTCCAGGAAATGAAGCATTTTGCCCAGAAAAATTTAGCAGTTACATGTTCTGTTATAAACATGTTTTTCTCCTTTGCGTGTATTGTAAAAATACAAAAAAACAGAAGAGTAAATGCAAATTGGATATAATTTCACACAAAACCTAAAAAATTGGCAGGACAAAATTGTTGGCACCTTTCCAATATTGTGGGTAAACAACTTTGTTGCAAGCATCCGATACTTGTTCAAATTCCCCATGGCAAGGAACAGGTGAGGGCAATATGAAAATCACGCATGCAGAGATCTTGATGTTGATGTCCATCTCCAGGGATCTTGATGTTCTTTTGTGCAACATAATCAATAAGTCAACTATCCATGGCACTGTAGCTAATCTCACTAGACCGGGATGGCAGAGAAAAGTTAATGAAAGCTTGCAACTCAGGATGGCCGGGATGGTGTATTAACAGTCCCAATCAAGTTCCAAAGAAATTCAAGATGTCCTGCAGGCTCAGGATGCATCAGTTTCAGTGCGAACTGTTGGTCGACATATCAATGCAATGAAAAACTATGACAGGAGGTAGGAGGCCCCCACTACTGAAACAGAGACAAAGTTAGACTGCAGTATGCCAAAATGTACAGGAGTAAGCCAAACGAATCTTGTGAACAGATGAGTTCAAGCTAGAGCTTTCTGGTGAAGCACATCATTTTACTTTAGCCTCTCTATATTGTTTACTAAAAACAGTATAAGGCCTACAAGGAAAAGAAAACAAAACCCACTGTCAAATTTGCTAAAGGTTCAAAGATGTTTTTGGTCATATTGCTGTGTATGGGACTGTGTGCAAGGTATTTTAAAATCTGAATATGAACAAAAGATTTTTGGTTGC
Source organism: Allobates femoralis (assembly GCA_033576535.1). Lineage (NCBI taxonomy): Eukaryota > Metazoa > Chordata > Amphibia > Anura > Aromobatidae > Allobates > Allobates femoralis. Next base: position 340,782,799 of record JARQOC010000001.1, read on the forward strand.
AATGTAATGTCCTGTGTCAGAAAGCTTAGTTTGCATGCTAGGTCATGGGTCTTTCAGCAGGACAATGACACCAAACATACTTCAAAAAGTACCCAAAAATTGATGAAAACATTGTGCTGGAAATTTTGAAGTGACCAGCAAAGAGTCTGGATCTAAATCTTATAAAACATCAGAGAAGGCATCCTTCAAATACAAGAGACCTGGAACAATTTGCAAAAGAAGAGTGGTCCAAAATTCCAGTTGAGGAGTGTAAGAAGCTTGTTGATGGTTATAGGAAGTGATTGAATGCAGTTATTTATTGCAAAGGGTGTGCAACAAAATATTAATTTGAGGGAGCCAACAATTTTGTCCAGACCATTTTGGGTTTGAGTGAAATTTTGGCCACTATTCCTTTTTTCATTTTTTTTGTGCTGTTCCAACATACACAAAGGAAATAAACATGTGTATGAGTAAACATGTGTAATTGCTATAATTTTCTGTGGGAAATACGTAATTTTCTGAAACGATTTCAAAGGTCCCAATACTTTCAGCCATGACTATATATTATGTAACAATGAGACACTGACATCTCAATATCGCATGACATGTTTCTCTTTTGCTATAGCCTCAACTGCATCCGGACAGCACACAGACTTTAAAGGGAGCCTGTCACCTACTTTATGCCCTTAAACCTATCGATAGCTGTCCCTGCAGCTTCCTATTTCATTCTTAACCATCCCTGTCTGACCTAAATGTGTCCTGTAATGGCTATGAAAATTGCTTTTACTATCAGCAGAAGACCACAAATTTCGGGCCTGAAATTCTGCATGAATTATGACGCCCGCTGGGGTTTGATTACAATGGAGCAGCAGGGGACATGGAGCCTTACAGAATGCCTCCAGTGTCTACAGTATTGACAACACCCTGGTTATTCCCAAAGGAGAATGCAAGTTATAAAAGCACTTTTCACAGACAGGGATGGTTAGGGATGTAGGAAGCTGTAGGGACAGGTAGTGGTACGTTTAGGAGCAAAAAGTAGCTGACAGGTTCCCAAAAGCATCAAGGTAGTTCTTTTTCTACTTTGCAGTGATGTTATAAACTACTGATTAGGCGCACACCTTCATGTGACCGTATAGCTGTGGAAGTGCGAATCAGGCTGTCAGAAACAGTCAGAATCCACATAGAGAAGACATATTTTTTTTACAGCTCTGCTATGAATTTCCCTTCTAGCTGTGGCTGATATACCAGCCCCAAGACTAATGAGAATATTTTCATAATTGAGAAATATTTCCTAACTGCTTATCTAGATAAAGAGAATTTGTCAAGTCAAAAATCGATATGTACAGTGCGTTGTGAAAGTATTTGGCCCCCTTGAACTTTTCAACCTTTTGCCACATTTCAAGCTTCAAACATAAAGATATAAATTCTAATTTTTTTGTGAAGAATCAACAACAAGTGGGACACAATCGTGAAGTGGAACGAAATTTATTGGATATTTTATACTTTTTTAACAAATAAAAAACTGAAAAGTGGTGCGTGCAATATTATTCAGCCCCTTTACTTTCAGTGCAGCAAACTCACTCCAGAAGTTCAGTGAGGATCTCTGAATGATCCAATGTTGCCCTAAATGACTGGTAATGATAAATAGAATCCACCTGTGTGTAATCAAGTTTCTGTATAAATGCACCTGCTCTGTGATAGTCTCAGGGTTCAGTTTCAAGTGCAGAGAGCATCATGAAGACCAAGGAACAGACCAGGCTGCTCCGAGATACTGTTTTGGTGAAGTTTAAAGCTGGATTTGGATACAGAAAGATTTCCCAAGTTTTAAACATCTTAAGGAGCACTGTGCAAGCGATCATATTGAAATGGAAGGAGTATCAGACCACTGCAAATCTACCAAGACCCAGCCGTCCCTCTAAACTTTCATCTCGAACAAGGAGAAGACTGATCAGAGATGCAGCCAAAAGGCCCATGATCATTCTGGATGAACAGCACAGATCTACAGCTAGGGCGGGAGAGTCTGTCCATAGGACAACAATCAGTCGTACATTGCACAAATCTGGCATTTATGGAAAAGTGGCAAGAAGAAAGCCATTTCTCTAAGATATCCATAAAAAGTCTTGTATGAAGTTTGCCACAAGCCACCTGGGAGAAACACCAAACATGTGGAATAAGGTGATCTGGTCAGATGAAAGCAAAATCGAACTTTTTAGCCAGAATTCAAAACGATATGTTTGATGTAAAGCAACACAGCTCATCACCCTCAAAACACCATCCCCACTGTCAAACATGGTGGTGGCAGCATCATGATTTGGGCCTGTTTTTTTTTCAGCAGGGACAGGGAAGATGGTTAAAATTGATGGGAAGATGGACAGAGCCAAATACAGGACCATTCTGGAAGAAAACCTGTTGTAGTCTGAAAAAGACCTGAGACTGGGACGGAGATTTACCTTCCAACAAGACAATGATCCCAAAAATAAAGCAAAATCTACAATGGATCCAGGTGTTAGAATGGCCAAGTCAAAGTGCAGACCTGAATCCAATTGAGAATCTGTGGAAAGAGCTGAAAACTGCTGTTCACAAACGCTCTCCATCCCACCTCACTAAGCTTGAGCTGTTTTGCAAGGAAGAATGGGCAAGAATTTCAGTTTCTCAATGTGCAAAACTGATAGAGACATACCCCAAGCGACTTGCAGCTGTAATCGCAGCAAAAGGTGGCGCTATAAAGTATTAACTCAAGGGCGCCGAATAATATTGCATGCCGAACTTTTCGGTTTTCTATTTGTTAGAAAAGTTTAAAATATGCAATACATTTCAATCCACTTCACGAATGTGTCCCACTTGTTGATTTTTATTAAAAAAATTAGAATTTATATCTTTATGTTTGAAGCCTGAAATGTGCCAATAGGTTGAAAAGTTCAAGGGGGCCAAATACTTTCACAAGGCGCTGTAATTGATATAATTTTTTAATTCCTTTCTCTAAGCTCTCTCTATTCATGTATTTCTATTATTTATGCTTCCCTCCTATCTCGTGTACTCTTCAAAATAAAAGATTAATTGCATCTGTCAGTCACAGTGAGTTCTTGCTGGCCACTCTCCAAGGAATAAATATTAATGTATCATTACACAGCCCTGCCCTCCTGGATTTTGTGCTGTGTGACCCTTTGCAGGCAGAGGAGAAAGAAGGAGGGAGTAGGTGTGTGCTCTTAGCTGCATTTATGACCTTTTCATGTCATTGTGTGCATCTGAGGCATGTGTGTAGTGTGTGCAGTCTGAGATATTTCTATGTGATTATAAGAACATTTGATCATCTTCTCAGCAGATACAAACATTACATGTATGCAGGAAAACCAATGTTCATATACACAGAAATCTTTTACAGACACCACACAGTCCAGGACAAAACACCTTCCTCTCCCCAGCAGATTTCAAAGGATTTTCAGTGACTTCAGTACAGAGGGAAGGGACAGAATCCCAGCTTGGATAGGTGTGGATATTTAAATAACATTTACACAGCCAAACTAATCAGCTGTGAAAGTAATGGAGCTGGACTAATGCACCAGCTGACTGCAGGGTGTGAAAATGATTATAGCAAGTAGACTACAAATGGTACAGTAATGATTTTACATGTTCTTAAAGGTCTGCCCAGACACTTTTCAAGGGTAATATTAGTTTCATACTGAAAAATGACCTGACAATGTCCCTTTAAAGCTGTAGACAAAATTTTTGCAAAAAGCTGTCAATGGGCCTTTTACAGTCATGGTAGCGTCAGAGAGTTGAGTGATCCTTTGCAAAATGACATTGAAGGCTTATGTAATTGTAATTTCAACCAAGTATAGTATAAATAGGATGACTGTTGAATCATCCTTCATAGCCCTGTTCTGTGTGGTTCTCTCTTTATCATACTACCTACCTAAATGCAAGTGTAATTTATATAAGTTATATATGTAAACTATACATACAAGGGCTGACATATCATTGTTACAACCTATGCAGCTACAAAGGGACCCAAAAGGTAACAGAGTCCATTTCTATCTGCTCAGGTGGAGCTGTGCATTGTAATGGGCTACTATATGGCAAAGGCCACATTTATTGTTCTTGCACAAGGGTCCTTTTCTGTCTGGACCATCAAGTATTTGAATCCATTAATTATGTTGAAAGACTGAACATTTCTTGTTGCAACTCTTTACCTATGACTAGGGATGAGCGAGTACCGTAATATTCATACTCGCTATACTCGCAAAGAGCAGGTACCGTTACTCGGTACTCATTGTGACTATAGCGAGTCCGAATACTTTCACAGTGTATCTATAGATACACTGCGAAAGTAGCCTAAAAGTGATTAAAAGTTGTTAAAAATAATAAAATTACATACTCACCTGTCTGACGCTTGCATGGGGACCGGAAAAGAAGACATCCGATCACCGGACAAGGACCTGTGACTACCAGCCAATCTATAGATACACTGCGAAAGTATTAGGACTACTCGCTACTCCTGAGTACACATAAGATACTCGGAGAGTAGCGAGTAGCTGAATACCGCTACTATTCGGCGAGTTCCGAATAGTAGCGAGTATACTCGTTCATCCCTACCTATGACTTAATTCTGGCATGGCTTAAATTTTCTTTCTTTCAGATTGTAAAAAATGCATTAAATATATTATTTAATATGGTATTATCGAGGACATGCATGGGGTGTAAAACTAGTAATATGAAAATTCAATTTTATATGAATAGTCTCAATCAAAAAAAAGCAGACAAGAACCAGTAAGTTTACTAAAAAAAATCTATACTTTCTTTTTACTTGTCCCTTTAAAGGCTTAAAGTAGAAGCAATCTCATGTAATTAGGGATGAGTGAGTAGTGAAATATTTGGACTCGCTATACTCGTAATGAGTAGGTTCTAATACTCGGGTACTGGTTATGAGTAGCGAGTCCAATGTAAATCAATGGGAAATGCAAGTGCTTTCGCAGTGTGTCCATATACACTGCAAAAGTGAAATAAAAGTTTATAAAAGGTGTTGAAAATATTAAAATAACATACTCACCTATCCGACGGCTATCCCGGGACCCGAAAAGAACACATCCGCTGGCCTGCCAGGACCTTACGTCTGATGGCCAATCATATGGCAAGTAGCGATTGGGTGGTGTATGACGCCACTACCGGCCATATGATTGGCCATCACATGTAAGATCCTAGCAAGCCAGCAGATTTGTTCTTTTCGGGTCCCAGGACAGCCGTCGGATAGGTGAGTGTTATTTTTTTATTTTTAACACCTGTCATTAACTTTTATTTAACTTTCGCAGTGTACATAGATACACTGTGAAGGTCACTGTACTACTCACTACTCCTAACGAGTAATCGCAAGGAAAGTCGCAGAGTAGTGAGAAGCCCGAACACAGTACTATTCGGCGAGTACCGAATAGTTACGAGTATACTCGCTAATCCCAAAATGTAATGTATTGTTGATATTTCTATTAGAGGCAGAAATTCACAGCACAGAGGCTTATAACTTTGGACAGGTGAGGAAAATGTATTTTAGGTCACAAAAATGTGCAAATCTAACAGGCATATGTACCCTTGTGACTTCATGTCTGACTTGTTTCAATCAATTACTTCTGGTTCTTTAGCTGTCTCCTGGCTTTTCAGTTGAATCTAGATGATGTGTAACATTTAGAAAACTAAACTTTTCCTGCAGCGCTACTCTAATTTCTCTCAATGACTTCTGAGTGCATTCAATGGTCACCCTGAGACTGTGTCTGCTCTTGCAATTACTTAAAATCATGATCAGTAAGGACATTTTTCTGACTTGAATGCCTGGATTTTTCTTACATCGTGACCTTTGGATAATTTGTAAAGTGTCATCATGCTAATAAAGTATTAAAGATTGACGTTTTGGTTGGGTCTGACATTTCAAAGAATATGACCTACTTAAAATCATCTATACAAGTGAAAATTACACTATAAGTTCTTTGACAAGGTAACCATGTGTGAATTGCTTGTATTATGTAATTAAATTACATGACCTTAACAATGTCCTGATTAACCTTATACCGAAGCCTAGATAAAAAATAACTCAATTTTCTTCCAGGTTTTGCATTATATGGGAATTAATATTTTTGCTAAAGTTTTTTTTAATATAAATTGCACTGAAAATTCATTCAAAATGATTGGACAATATATCATTGCAAAAAGTAGAAGAAAAGATTGTGTCTCAATAAATTTGGACTATTTCACTGTATACATTTATATGACAATGTGTAAAAAAGCAGACTCAAAAATTCTATCTCTAAGGGTACCTTTACACACGGCTACATTTGTAGCTTGTCACCAGGTAACTTACTGGTTGCAGTGAAATCATGTATACATGGTTCTATCTTGTTGCTGTGTACAAATGGAATCATGTATCCATGATTTCACTGCAACCAGTAAGTTACCTGGTGACAAGCTACAAATGTAGCCGTGTGTAAAGGTACCCTAAGAGTCCTTTCACATCAGAGTTTTTCACTGAATGTGGCAGTTCTAGCAGATTTACAGCATCTGCCTTATCTGTCGCCTAATAACTGACTTGCGATACACCTGCAGCAAGCCGCCATTCATTCTCTATGGGACTTGCGGCAGGTGTGGCAAGTGCGGTTTTGCTGCGATCTGGCACATCTGGCAGTTGTAGCCAGGCAAAAAAACACGATTAGGTCGGCTTCACACAGCGGTGTGATCAGGTCCGGGGCTGTCTGATGCAAGCAGCTTTTTTTTTTCGCAGCTGCAAGTGTTGGATCTGCCGCATCCTTACTAGAAGAAGATTCTGCTGCACACCAGCACTTCATGTTCAAGGAAAAAGCGTATGGCTAACAAGTATTATTGCATTGTGTGAACAGGAACCAAGAACATATTGGAAAGCTACTGAAAGCTATCTAAGAATAAATGTGAAAAATTAGTTAGAATGTAATGGCCATGACATCCGGAAGCCCAGTAACCGCTTTCAAGGTTTTTTCACTCTACTGGGTCCTATCTAAAAACCTCATGTCTGCAGTCTGGATATGTGAATGGGATAATGCCCTGTATGCACACAGGGCATTATCCCATTAACATATCCAGACTGCAGACATGAGGTTTTTAGATAGGACCCAGTAGAGTGAAAAAACCTTGAAAGCAGTTACTGGGCTTCCGGATGTCATGGCCATTACATTCTAACTAATTTTTCACATTTATTCTTAGATAGCTTTCAGTAGCTTTCCAATATGTTCTTGGTTCCTGTTCACACAATGCAATAATACTTGTTAGCCATACGCTTTTTCCTTGAACATGAAGTGCTGGTGTGCAGCAGAATCTTCTTCTAGTAAGTATGTATATGTTCATGCTAGCACCCACCACTAGAGGTGTACGCCCATCTTATATATTATATTATAGGATCTGCCGCATCCAGCAGAACCGGATTACACGTGGAGCAATCCAGTTACCGCATTGCACTTTACACAACACATTTTTGCTAAAAAATGTGTGTGAAGGCATTATATATGTGTCCCTGCTATATACTGTGTAATGAACATGTCTGACCATACAGGGACATGGTCTGATCATACCACAGCTCCTGGGCAGAGATTTTATATATGTGTATCTGCTATGTACTGTGTAATGACTGTGTAATGACCGTGACTAACCATACAGAACATGGTCTGATCATACCACATCTCCTGTGCTGAGATAATCTTATATCTGTGTCTTTGCTATGTACTGTGTAATGGCCATGTCTGACTGTACAGGGACATGGCCTGATCATTCCACAGCTCCTGGGCTGAGATCTTATATATGTGTTTCTACTATGTACTGTGTAATGGATGTGTCTGACCATACAAGGACATGGTCTGATCATATCACATCTCCCGGGCAGGGAAGGACGCAAAGGAGAATAAACAGACATTACAGCTAGGAATTGCAAATATTTCTTTCTTTGAGGTAATTAAAAAAACAGGCAAACAATGTACTCCAGTTAGCCCTTGCCCCCTTTTTCTATGTTTATTCTTTGCACCACCACTTTTTAAATGAGTGGAGGGAGTAGCAAAAAGATTGAAAAATTTTGCACAAATGTTGAGACTTTTTGTCACTAGTATATCATTCTTACAGGCTAATAGTCAGGAATGAATGTTCCTAAGAATGTTCATTTTCAAATTATTGGCATATCTAAACCATCCAGTAATCACCCTACAATTGAGGAAAATGTTTCTTCGTTGTGTAAGATGATTTCTAAGGCCCCTTTCACATCAGCATTTTTGCTTATTTGCAGCAGATTTACCACATCTGCCACATCTGCCGCATATCTACTGCACTTGCATCACACTTGTGAAAATTCATTTTCTATAGGCAGGTGTGGCAAATGCAGTTTTTCTGCAATCCGGCACTTGCGACAGTTGCGGCAGGTCAAAAAAACGCAGCTAGCAGCTGTTTTCTTCATGCGCTGCAAATGCCGCAAGTGCTGGATCCGGCAAACCGCAGTTGCCGCACCTGACCACAATCCCCAAGCAGAATAAATGGGGCTTGCGGCAAGTGTGCTGCAAGTGCAGCCGTTATGCAGCAGATGCAAATCTGCCAGATCTGCCGCAAATTTAAAAAAGCGCTGATGTGAAAGGGGCCTAAGCTATTTTTAAATGCATCAATTGTGAAAGCACATAGTCATGTATAAAAAGGACATGTCCTGTAAAGAACATGTTGGTTCATATGCAGAGATCGATTAACCTATTTAAACTAGTCATAAAAAGGGTATCTTCTAGTTATCCCCAATTCACAGCAAAAGGGATACATTTCCAATTGCTGGGAGTCCAAGCAGTATGACGAATAAATTATCCCAAGGACCAGGGCTCTAAAGAGTTTGGGCTAAATGGAACACATGTCAACAGTGGTCATTACAATAAGGGTGTGTGCCCACATAGTGGTTTAGTGACGTTCAAATCGTCAGTAAACCACTGGAAAATTCAAGGAGCCTAGACTCCTGAGCTCAGAAGTCACCAGCGGTTTTCCAGCGGTTTCTCAGCGGTTTCCCAGCGGTTTTTTCAGTGTGTGCACAGCGTTTTACAGTCGGTTTTTCCAGCGGTTTTTCCGGCGGTTTTCTATGGAGGATTTTGTCCATGGAAACGCTCAAAAACCGCTGAGAAGAATTGACATGCTGTATGCTGCTAAACCACTGGGAAACCGCCCAACCTCTGGCAGATCTGCTCACATAAACCCACTATGTGTGCACAGCGTTTTCTAAATTACATAGGGTTACTTGTAAGTCCTAAAGCTGCTAATGATTTACATAAATTTAAATAAAACCTATGCTAAACCGCCGGCAGTTTTCGCTGCTAAACCGACACTAAACCACTATGTGGGCACACACCCTAAGAGTGCCAAAGACAAGACAAGTGCAGAGATCTTCAATCTCTGAAGCTTCCATTAACAATAAATGGAACGACCACCACTACATTCAGCTGAAGCTGTTCATAGCACTGATTGTTAGGGTAAGTGGGGGCCAGAGAGATGTGAAATATTTCCCATATCCTGTAGATAGGGGGATAACTTGAAACTTTGAGAATATCACTTTGAATGAAAGCCGATCAACTTGCATGTAGCAAATTATTGGTTGTTAAATGGTCATTGTTGGCCTGTCTAAATGAGTCCATAATCAGTTGGAGATTTTGTTATAGCTGATATCGAGAGAGAATAAGTCCATATTTTTATTTATTATACTGTGAATGGAAAGCATGAGATTTTTATGCCAGGATCTTTTTACAATTTCTGTCATTCGTAAGAATTTGTTGTTACATGAGTAATTTATTAATTTGTTTGTGTGTATTAAAAACAACACAATAGACAAAGAATAACCTTATCGGTAGTGATGGGTGACCCCTTCGGCTAATAGGGTAACGAAGCTGCCGGCATATTAGTATAAAAATAAATCATATAAAAAAAGGCGTAAGGTCCCCGTATATTGATTCTTAGTGTAGATAGAGCACACGGCTGTGAACAGCAGCCCCCAGCTGTGTGCATTATTGTTGGCTGGGAATAGAAACATGGGTGACCCCCTTACAGGTTTAGTATAATTATTTCAATAGATAATTTTAAAAAATGACAGTCAGTCTCCCCCAATTTTGACACTCGCCAAGATAAAGCTGAGGGTTTGTATTCTCACCATTGGAAGGCCCATGGTTATTGTGCCCAACAGGCTAAATATATCAGCTCACAGCTGCTCCATAATTGGCATATCAATTAGATGCACCAAATCCTGGCACTTTACTTGCCTCTTTATGACTGCCCTGATGCGGTGGCAATTAGGGTAATAGAAGGGGTTAATGACAGCTGTGAGTTGACACCTGAAGTCAAGCCTTGGATTGGTAATGTACAGATCTCTATGAGGCCTCCACATCAACAATCCTGTAAGTTAATAGTTAAAAAACACAGACACAAAAAAATCCTTTATCTAATATATAAAGCTGAATGTGTGTGTGTATGTATGTGTGTATGTATATCCGGGATTGGCATCTACACCGTCGCAACTACAGCCGCCAAATTTTGCACAGTCACACGTCTGGACCCCGGGAGAGTCATAGGGTATGTTGTGAGGTGAAATTTTAACCCTGCGCGTTCCAGTTCACCAAACAATTTTGGCCCTATCTACATAAGGCGGAAAAAGGGTAAGGAAACATGTGGGAGGAAAATCGACAGCTGTCAACTACAGCTACAAAAATTTGCACAGTCACACGTCTGGACCCCGAGAGCGTCATAAGCTATGTTGTGAGGCGAAATTTTAACCCTGCGCGTTCCAGTTCACCAAACAATTTTGCCCCTATCTACATAATGGGGAAAAAGTGAATGAAAAATGTGTGGGAGGAAAATCGACAGCTGTCAACTACAGCTACAAAAATTTGCACAGTCACACGTCTGGACCCCGAGAGCGTCATAGGCTATGTTGTGAGGCGAAATTTTAACCCTGTGTGTTCCAGTTCACCAAACAATTTTGCCCCTATCTACATAATGGGGAAAAAGTGAATGGAAAAGTGTGGGAGGAAAATCGACAGCTGTCAGCTATAGAGACAAAATTTTGCACAGTCACACGTCTTGACCCCGGGAGCGTCATAGGCTATGTTGTGAGGCGAAATTTTAACCCCACGCATTCCAATTCACCAAACAATTTTGCCCCTATCTACATAATGCGGAAAAAGTGACAGTTACCAGTTGACAGTTGTGAATGAGAGGGGCTTAATGATAGCGCCAAAGACTAACAGCACATACCAGCATATAGTCACTAAGATGGGGACCCAACATGAGATATTCACCACGCACGGTGACATGTATACACACACACACGCACACAAAGAGTAATAGCAAGTGTATAGTCGCTAAGGTGCAGCCCCAACATTGGATACTCACCACGCACCCGAACAAACACACACATACCACAAAGAGACACACACAACACAGAGACACACCCCCACACCCACACGGACACACACACACACCCTATAGCGACACATGCACTCACCCCACAGGGACACACACACCACAAAGAGACACACACAACACAGACACACACCACACAGACCCCCCCACAGGGAGACACACACATAGCCACCCTATAAGGACACATGCACTCACCCCACAGGGACACAGACACATCACAAAGAGACACACACCACACAGACCCCCCCACAGGGACACACACACATACACACCCTATAGGGACACATGCACTCACCCCACAGGGACACACACCACAAAGAGACACACACAACACAGAGACACACACACCCCACACAGACACACACTCCCCACAGGGACACACACACATACACACCCTATAGGGACACATGCACTCACCCCACTGGGATACACACACCACAAAAAGACACACACAACACAGATACACACACACACCACACAGACACACACTCCCCACAGGGACACACACACATACACACCCTATAAGGACACATACACTCACCCCACAGGGACACACACACACCACAAAGAGACACACACAACAGAGACACACACCACACAACCCCCCCCCCACAGGGACACACACACATACACACCCTATAGGGACACATGCACTCACCCCACAGGGACACACATACACACACCCCAGGGACACACACACCACACAGACAGACACAGATGTGCACAAATCACCTCACACAGCTCGCCTCATATGTGTGCTATCTTTAATTTCCAAACATAAACATCTGATTAAAAACAGCCAATGTGCAACACATGTGCCATATAGGGAATTAAGGCAGATGTCAGTCACATGAGCTGTCTATTATGTGTATGTGTGAGGTAACATATACTGCCCGGCCAGGGGGAGGGTTTACTGTTGGCTGGAGATTTATTAGGCTGCCTATAGCAACCAATCACAGCTCAGCTTCTATTTTCCTACAGGTCATTAATATGACATATTCAAATTCTATTTTGTTATAGCTAACATCAGTTATTTATTAACCAGGGCGTAGCCGGGTACTACAGCTAGTTTGAAATAAAACACGTAAACATCCTCTTTTAAGCAATTATTAACCTCAAACACACCCCTGCAGCTCCAAAAATAATTCACAACATCCCTAAACGACAATTCCCAGGTCTGCTTCTTCACAATCGCTCAGTGCAAGTACTGCTATCACACTGACAGCTCTGACAGCTGAGGGTGTGAGAGCAATGACATCAGTGAGGTCACAACTGGGGTAATGGGTACCTCAGCTATGACCTTAATAATGTCAATGTTTAGGGCTTTCAGTTTGAGAGTGGTGCTTGTGCTTAGTGATCAATTTAAGACACTGCTCAGTGCAGAGCGAGAGAGCATCGTCAAGGATGTGGATTACTGGATGTTTGGAGTATGTGGTTAATAAATGGGTAAAAGAAGGTGCCTTGGTGTTTTATGTCAAATAAAGGATTTTTCTGTGTGTCTGTGTGTTTTATTTCACTTAAGGGATTTTTCTCTGTGTCTGTGTTTTTTAACTATTTGCTGTACTTCCAGGATTGGTAATGTGGAGATATCATAGACACTTGTACATCACCAATCTAGGGCATGACATCAGATTTCAACTCACAGCTGTCATTAACCCTTTCTATTACCCCAATTGCCACTGCACCAGGACAAGCAGGAAGAGCTAGGTAAAGAGACAGGATTTGGTGCATCTAATTGTTGTACCATTTCTGGGGTGGCTGCAGGCTAGTATTTTTAGCTGGTGGCAATCATCATGGTTCAAGCTGAACTTCTGATATTTGCTGATCCATACAAATTGGAACAATTACAGCACCCTTCCCCACAGAGGTGAAGCATCAGTGATCAGGCTAACGTTGGTTTGTGTGGCTAAATCGGCTTCCCCATAATGTCTAGCAACTATAACATCACATCTTAGGGCTCGGACACACTCTTCTAGTTACATGCGAGTCTCTCGGACGCGACTTGGAAGAGGCTGGAGCAATGACCCTGCATGGCCTCTTCCTTCCTGGACAGGGAGTGTGGAGCTGCACAAAACCATAATCAGCTGACAGTCCCGTCCAGACAGGGAGAAGCCGTTCAGGGTCACTGCTCCAGCCTCTTCCAAGTCTCGCCCGAGAGACTCACATGTAACTAGGAGAGTGTGTTTCTAGCAGCCTTAGATTGTAAATCTGATTTCCATGTCTTGTACAGTGGTGACAAGAACACCACCAGGTTATCAGAGATCAGTGATACCAAAAGGATTTTTCTTTCTCCTTTTATCTCCCTACTAGTGATGGGCGAATCCTAAATTACTCGGAATCGCTTGACTCTAGCGAGTCCGAGCCCAGGACTCGCTACTCGTTGCGAGTCTAGCGAGTCCAATGTTAATGAATGGGGAAGCGAGTAATAGCGAGTAGTGTGAGATTTACAAATCGCAGATGTGTCTCGGAAGCTTCAGCCTGAAGCAATCCTAGTTTTGTCATTTATTTGCATTGCTCGTTTACTTTGTAAGTAATCGCTGACTCGCACAGATAAGATCCTGTCTTCTCTGTGTTCTGGCTGCCCCAGCTCCAGGGTCCTAGAGCCCGCCTGCTGCCTGATGTAGCAGTGCTGAGATTGTTCTCAGTCTGCTCATTCCCTGTGTACAGACATGAACGTCTGTGCACAGAGATGATGTAGCAGAGCTGAGATTGTTCTCAGTCTGCTCATTCCCTGTGCATAGAGATCTATATATATGCACAGGGGATGTAGCAGAGAGGACATCGCGTTTTGGATTGCGTCGGACGGAAGAGGATTATTTTAATTAAAGATGGAGTCCCTAAAGGCTTTTTTTTTTTATTTCTAATAAAAAATTTTCTTTGTGTTGTGTTTTTTTAAAACAATTTAATAGAAATTCATGGCGGTCATGTCTAATATTGGCGTGACCGCCATAAATTTCGGGCTTAGGGCCAGCTGATAATACAAAGCTGGCCCTAACCCCTTTATTACCCAGCGTGCCACCGCTACCAGGGCCGCTGGAAGAGCGGGGTTCAGCGCCAGAGGATGGCGCTTCAATGAACGCGCCATCATCTGGGGCGGCTGCGGGCTGCAATTTGCAGCGGGGGGTGCCCAGAAAGCTTGGGCATCCCTGCGCTGCGGATTCCAGCCCCCAGCTGCTTAGCTGTACCTGGCTAGACATAGAAATTGCGCGGAGCCCCACGCATTTTTTTTAAATTATTTCATGAAATTCTGAGATTCTGACTCTGACTCTGAGACTCTGACTCTGAAATTCATGAAATAATTTTAAAAAAATGCGTGGGGCTCCGCGCAATTTCTATGTCTAGCCAGGTACAGCTAAGCAGCTGGGGGCTGGAATCCGAAGCGCAGGGATGCCCAAGCTTTCTGGGCACCCCCCACTGCAAATTGCAGCCCGCAGCCGCCCCAGAAGATGGCGCGTTCATTGAAGCGCCATCCTCTGGCGCTGAACCCCGCTCTTCCAGCGGCCCTGGTGGCGGTAGCACGCTGGGTAATAAAGGGGTTAATACCAGCTTTGTTATACAAGCTGGTATTAAGCCCGAGATTCTTAATGTCAGGCCACATTTGACCCAGCCACTAAGAATCTCCAATAAAGGGTTAAAAAAACACAGAGAAAAATTTTTATTTGAAATAAAAAAAAGCCATTAGGGACTCCATCTTTAATTAAAAAAATCCTCTTCCGTCCGACGTAGTCCAAAACGCGATGTCCTCTCTGCTCATCCCTGTGAATAGATAGATGTCTATGCACAGGGAATGAGCAGACTGAGAACAATCTCAGCACTGCTACATCATCTCTGTGAGCAGGCGGGCTCTAGGACCCTGGAGCTGCACAGAGAAGACAGCTGGACTCGGCTCGCAAAGAAACAGCAGTTACTTTGCGAGTTTCCCTGCTATCACTGGCACAGTAGCCAGTGATTACTCGCACGAGTCTAATGCAAACAATGGCAATCCTAGTTTTGTCAGCGCTTCTGACAAAACTAGGATTGATATTGATTTGCATTGGACTCGTGCGAGTAATCACTGGGAAACTCGCAGAGTACCGAGTCCTGCGAGTCCCTTACTACTCGCCGAGTAACGAGTCCTAGCGAGTAGATTCGCCCATCCCTACTCCCTACCCCTATCTCTCTCATCCTCTCTCTCCACTTTCAAACCCTTATCAACTCTTATGTTCAGTGCCAAATTTATTCTGAATCCAAATTTTGGGAGAAAAATTGGTTAAATTTGCTTTCCTATAAACACCTGTTACTGTTGTTGTTTTATGGTGTCTTGTGCACCTATCATTCAATGGCCTACACTTTTGTAGTAAAACGGGGAATTGTGTACAAAATAGAAAAAAAAAGAATACAGATATTTAACCCTGTGGCTGTCTATCTCAAATGTGTGGGTCACATATTATTGATTTTTAAGAAAAAAAATATTGTTTTAAAAAAAACTGAGTCCTCGGTTTTTGTTTTCTTATATTTTACTTCTATCTACTAGCAACATGGTACAAAGATATATTTTATATTTATTTAGAAACTCAACTACCAAATGTCCAAGTACAAAATTGTCACTGCACTACCACAGGAATTTTAATGCTTTTGATAAATGATGACACGCGCTCAGGCTATTTTCACATTTGCTTCGGAAGCTGTTGAGAATATGCGCATGCTGTTCCAAGATGTTGTTCTAAAGTACTGGGCAAAAGTAGTCCATTTTCATCACATAAGCCCACTACTAAATTCAACTATTTATCCCCCACTGCTGTGATGGAAATTAGCATGTACACTGTATATCTGCTTGTACATACAGATTACCCAGCCAGAAAACTAAAGGTTAGGAATAAGGAACATTTTAAAGATTTAGGAAATGTAAAATCTTTTAACTTTTTCTCTGTTCATAGAGGAAGTAGATTTTTCTTATTTTCATGCATTTAAAGAGTTGATGGATCAGTTGGAGAAATGGACTGGATCGAGCTCTATTAAATTGTGAAGCTTACTCTATGTTTATGCTAAATTCCTCTTTTTCATCAGTTCTAAATTAGAAAACTAGGTTGGGTATTTGCTTTGTTGTTAATAAATTTTCTTTTTTTATATATATTAATTTGCTTTTATTGTTTTCTGTTAGACATTATGTCTAATTCCTGTTGAGCTGTAAGGGCCGCTTTACACACACCAACTTCTGTGACCAACTTCTGAACAGATCTCTGGTTGCAGTAAAATCATGGATACATTGCGCCATGTTGTACACAGCCACAAAATGGAGCAATGCGTCCATGATGTCACTGCAATCAGAGATCTGTTCAGAAGTTGGTCACAGCAGTTGGTGTGTGTAAAGCGGCCCTAAGAGACAGAACTTTGCATTTGTGTTATATTTATTTCCAACTTGTCTCATTACGGTTTAGGTCATAATGTAGGATCAGTATATCTGATATGCTTTGACCGAGAGCACATTTTTCCATTTTTATTTTAATTTATATTCCCTTATTATGGTATTGTCACTCCTCAATTTTAATAGCTTTTTCTAATAAAGATTATATTTAGATTCTAAGGATTTTGTGATTGAATTTTTTTTAATAATATTTATGAAAGTTACATATTCTATTCATTAAAACACCCCTCTAAGGCTGCTGTTTTTTTTTTTAATGTGCTGGACTGGTGATTTAAATGTAAGCCTCTTACCCCCTGTCATGCTCTCACCTCCTGTCTCTTTACCTCTTACCAATGTTGCTATGGTCCAGCATCGCCATCTTGTGCCCATAACTTCTGACTGGCTTAAAAGTCAAAGGTTACATCGCAAGAGCCCAATACAAGCCTGTGAGAGTTAGAATGAAGCTCCCATAAAGATGTATTGATTTTTGACCTTTGGCAACCTCCTTGAAATACTGAAGTTACTGGCAGGTCACAGATCCCCATAGACTGACTGGAGCACTGCTAGAAAAAGTTGAATCCTCCAGAAGGTGAGTACCAGACAGGGCTCAGGGTGCTTGGATTTAAAGCAGCACGCAAGTGAGGCACTTAATGAAAATGCCGGAGTGGTGCCTAAGGCAATCCTGAGAACATGCACTGTTGGTGGTCCTTAATGACGGGAGTTGAGGAATACTGGTTTAGACCTAAGAAACATATTTGTCTTTTCAGAGCAATTAAAGTCTCCAGAATACTTTTGGTTAGCTGAAAAATAATTTGCCAAGATTCGAACACTCTGAAAAAATTCATAGTTGATTAATTTGAATTTCAACAGATTTGGTCATCCCTAGTTTGTAAAAATTTGTGTCGAAAACCAATACATTATAGTTAACAAACATATGATAGAATATGGTAGGGATTAAGCAAATTTTGGATGTGTTAATTGTTCAGCAGCAATATAAATAGAATAGGATATGAAGCACTGACAATGCGGGAAATCAATATGAAGAATTAGAGGACAGCTTTTATGCTGTCTTGTTGAATGGGAATAATTTCTTTGAATTATTTTATGTTAAAAAGACAAAGCCAAAATTCTCACTGTACCTTGCCTTGCTGCCTTAAGCACTTCTTCCTCTTGTTCTTTTGACAGTCCATCTGCAAATTATAGATAAGACTTAATCACTTTCTCTCTGCATGTAAATCAAGCACCATTGGAAAGCAGAAGGTAATGCTTTCAACTCATAATCAGTTACGATCTCTCACAATGCACTAAAAGTACCGTAAATGCCATTTATCGCTTATTGTATATTTCACTTAGTATATACTACTTGTTTTATTTATTCAATAATTAAATGGTGGTTGTAGATAGAGAAAACCAATAGGCTCTTAAAGCATTGCTTAACTACCGTTATATAAAGTACAGGATGATTGACTCGCAACTTTACCCGGAAACATCGCTGCATATTCCAAAAGAGATGGTCGGCTGTACTAAAATTTGAACTCTACAAACTTTGGTTCATGAGAAGTGAGAGTACAATGAACCTCAATGACAGTGATGGAAAACATACTTACACTCACTGGTCTCACTGACCTATTACCCCGCTGGTCATATATCAATACAGGTATTAATCGGATATCTTTATCAAGTTACAAAGCAGAATGAACAAAATAGAAATCATAAATCAATTTTGATTGTGGTTTTAATCAAAACAACATCAATATTTCTAGGTATGCTTGCATACACTTTTTGAAAAATCTCAGGAGGAAGGATGTTTTAAACATTTTAGAGGACTACCACAGATCAGCATAGATCAGAGCTTTGTGGGGGCCATATCATCACTTCTAAAGAAGATTGAATCTGAAAAAAATCAGATTCACAGATCAAGTAATCCTTACTGGAAAATTCAGGGTGAAGCTATTCTTTAAACAATTGATGTTTCTTATTATTTTGCGGAAACTGCAGAGCAAAATGTACATAAGATGCATAAAAACAACAATAAAACTAATACCCATCTCACTGATCACCTGTCCCGTTACTCCGCTGCCCTTCGTCTGGTCTAGTTCAACTTTTCTTTATGCTACTGAAAACTATTTCTGGCCATTTCACTCTAGACTAGGACCAATCATGGGACATCTGCATGCGCCATGCTGATGCAGCACACAGCATTCTGTCACAAAGTACATCATGACCTTGCACAGTAATATCCAAGGACAGGTCAGAGAAACAAGTCGGAAACAAGAGTTGGGGAGGACTGGACAGTTTGAAACAGAAGCAGCATGTGTGCCAGGAAACTTGAGCAGTGAGTTAAGTAATATTTTTTTTAAAACCTTTTCCTGGCCTTCAATGGTTCAGCAAAGTTGCAATCACTGCTGACTGCTATGTTACTGAATTTACAAGAAACAAATTTGAATAGAATTCAGTTCTATTTGAATAAATTCACTTATCTCTAATCAATTACAGTACTGCTTAATTTTCTTTACACTGAAGATAACTTTTAGGCTACGTGCTGACATAGAATGTGTGCTGTGGATTTTTGAAGTCCAAAATCCACACCATGTGTCAAAGATCCACGCAGATAAATTAGTGTCTCTTAGTGCATTTTTGCCATGATTTTGCCCTGAAACTCAGGTTCAGGTTCCATCATGAGCAGTTGTTGCACAGGATCATGGAGGGTTTGTGAGGGAGTAATAAAGTGGGACTCACGATTGTGTTAATTTCCCAAAAAAGATTATATTTCTCTGTGTGGTGTATTATTTACTATTTACTTAGAGGTTCCTAATGACTGGGCCTAACATTTGCCCGATATTAAGATCCTCATGTTTAGTGCCCGCTGGCAACATTAAGCTGGCATTATCCCTTATTTTACCTAGTCTACCACCAATAAGGGTCAGTTGGAATTTCCAGGTTCAGCTCCAGAAAATGGTGCTTTGATGAATGCGCCATTTTCTGAGGATTCCAGCCGCCTAGTTGTACCTGGCTGGAAACAAAAAATACAGCTAAGCTCCACATAATTTTTTTTCGATTATTTCAAGAAGCAATAAAAATACTAACTTTCCTGTATTTTGATTACCAGCCAGGTAAAATTAGGCAGCTGGGGGTGGGTGGCAGCCCGTACCTGCCTGCTGTACCTTGGCTGGTGACCAAAAATACTGTAGAGCCCTATGTCATCAGCGCATAATTTCTGCCAAATTTGGGCTAAGTAAACAGCAAATACTCACTGTATGAAGAGTGCTGCTTATTTAGGAGCTAACATTGAGGTCAATAAAAAGAGAAAATTGTGGCAAAATCCGCAGCAAGATTTGACATGCTGCAAATATTTGTACAGTAAAATGTGCGCCATTTCTGCCACAAGAAAATCAGCAGTGTAGGCACAACACTTCTAATTTCTCATACACTTTGCAGAGAACGTGCTGTACTTTGGATTTAAAAAAAAAAAAACACTGAAAAAAATGCGGAAAATCGCGGCAAAAAACACAGGAAAAATACAGCAACGGCATCCAGATGATTTTGCAAGATTGCATTTCTGAATGAACACCATTAATTCCAACCAAATAACATACTCAATTTGCTGATATGGAGCTCCAAATGTGAAGTGAAAACCCACAATGTTTCACTATTGCCTGCTGATACTCATTATTGTACTGCTTTCCAGATCCTTAGTCTAGAGCACCTGCTGCCATTTTTCTGCACACCTAGATCCTCTGTTTTTATACATAGTTGAGTTTCTTGGCCTTCTTGTCATGTTAAAGGTATGATTTATTTGCAGCAATTCTTTAATAAAGACCACTTCTGGTCATACTTCTTTGAACAGTGGATAGGTAAATCTGGGTCCCTGCAATAACTGCCCTTTCTGAATTGAAACAAAACCACTGCTTGACATCTTCTAATTTCAAATGGAAGTAAAGGTACTGTTACATGCTACAATGTCGTAATGATGTCACCAACGATCAAACGGGAGCGCGGTTGTTAGGACATCTTTTTGAGAAGGTTGGTGAGATGTCACACGTCTAGATATCGTGAACGATGCACCAACGATCTTGGCAGTCGTTATCACGCTGTTACACGGCAACTACGTGAACGACTCCAACTTCAATGTGGACGTAGTTTGTGACACAGGCTAGGAGCTAAATATTAAGATTAGCTAGGCACACCAATAATGTGTAATAAATCTTCAAGAAACAATCTCCTATGTTTTCATAGTGTTTTTATTTGTTACTGTATCACATCAAGTATTTGTAAAATGATGACGTTAACGTTTCGACCTTTTCGGCCTTCTTCAAGAATCTTAATACAAAAATCAAAAGAATTACAAACATCATTTTTTCAGAAAAAAGGTTACATGAAATTATATCCAACACAAGTCACTTATGTTCAGTAACAAATAGTATATTCCAAAATACATCAGTACACAAGATGTGAAATAAGATCTCTCTTGACAAGTTGAAGATTGCAAAAAAAGAAGAAACAAGAAAAATTGCAAAAAGAGGAAAAGAAGAAAATACTGTATGGAATATATATGGAATATATAGACAGGTACAGGAAAAATATGTATATGTTACCTATATGTAAATCCCTACAGATCCACCATATGCTATATTCAATAGAAAAACGATCTATAATTAAGGCAAAGGACAACGTCTTATTATCACCATATTTCATCAATGATATTAACTCTGGTACTCCAAGTGAAACTTCCATGATAATGCATAAATAATCTACCTCATCCATCTACAGAGCAAATAACAAAAAAGACAAAATTGATCATATAAAGAAATACAGCTATCTTAAGATAGTTATATGTTGTACAGAGAAATATCAAAATATCATTACCTTGGTAAGTCATAAATGATATGTGCGTCCTAAATATATGGCCCTCCGGTGATTTGCAGTATAAATCAATCTATATGTGTAAAAAAAGGAATCACTAGTAATTTCATCCATAAATGCTAGAATCCATAGGAGAAATTCTACCACCTGTCTATATGTAATCCACAGCAAAAACAGGAGAAAAGTTCCCCAAACCTATCATTTTAATTAAAACAGAGGCAATAAACTACTTATGTACGTACCAATGTGCAGGGAAATGCCCAGTGAACCTAATGAAAGAAGTTTCCACTATCAGAATCATAAAGAAAAATCCACACTACATGTGCAAAAACAGAGTACCGGTCTGGGTTTACCTGATGTGTTCAGTGTGAAGTCCTGAATGGTGTGCGGCGCTACTAAGTAAAGCGCAGCTATTTACAGAGGAAAGGCGGGACATGACCAAATACGTCACGTCCGCCGTTTGGAACGCATATGAGCATGACACGCACGCCCGCGCATGCGCAGTAAGGAAAGTGGGAGTAGAGTTTAGAACTGAAAGTAAAAGCAACACATCGCTAGTATGAGACATAGGAGAACATTCTCTGTGCCATCAGACGCTCTTTTTGTAAGGAAATCAGTAATGCATCTGGAATAGAGAAGCAATAATCAATATACAGCACAATTAATGTTATAATTCAAGTTTTTAAGAACTCTAATAAGGTATATAGAAAATAAGTATATATATGTATATATATATATATAATATATATAATTATAATTATATGGAAAAAAGAAGGGAATACCCATGTATGACCAATATAATACTAATTATACCCTTATAATCATTTAATACTAGAACGCCACCACCATGGCATATATTGTTTAATTAAAGGACGAAAATTTTATGGTATATATTGTAAGAAAAATAGAATTAATCTAAAATAGATTACACACCATATCTTCCCTCATATTTTCTAGCTAAATAGCACCCCCTGGTGGAAAGTTCCAGTTAAAATGAATATGGAAAATATTTATTCTTATTATATATAGGTTTCATATTCACGGTTCAACCCATCTGGTTCCAATGACTGCAGGGTATGGATCCAGTAGGCCTCTCGGTCCTTGAGCCTCTGAACCCTATTACCTCCCCTTCTCATTGGAGGCACGCTCTCAACCACCTGAAAGCATAACTGTGAGATTCTGTGATCATGTTGCACAAAACGATAAGGTACAGGCAACAGAGTATGCCTGCACCTAATGGTGGACTTGTGCTTGCTAATGCGGTCGCGTACATGCTGAGTGGTTTCCCCAACATATACGCGACCGCACGGGCATTTAATGATGTAAACAACATATGACAAATTGCATGTGAAATATCCGCGAATAGGGAATCTCTTGCCGGTTTTAGGATGAACAAAATATTCTCCTTTTATGATGTTATTGCATTGATTGCAATTCAAGCATGGGAAAGTTCCGTTCTTGGCTGTTGATGAAGTAGATTGTATTGACGTCTTGCTCCTTGATCCAATATCGGCTCTTACTAAATCTTGTCTCAAATTCGGGGCTTTTTTATGACAAAAAGCGGTTGATTCCCAAATTCACTGACATTAGGGTAACTCTGATACAACAAAGGCCAATGTTTCAATATTACGGATCTGATTAATGGATGAAACGGATGATACGTAGAGATAAATGATACTCTACTTATATCCTGTCTTTGCGACCTTCCAATTCTTTTTCCTGATGCTATTTGTATCGGATAACCCCTATCTGTGAATCTGGACGTCATTTCTTCATGTCTTATCTTGCATTGATCAGGATCTGAAACGATACAGTCAATCCTCGTATGCTGTGACACTGGGAGAGACCTCTTAGTGGATGGCAACTTTGGTAATGTAATAGGCTGTTCCTATCTGTGCTTTTAATGAAAAGGTCAGTAGACAACTGGCCTTCAGAGTTCACCATTACCAACGTATCCAGAAAACTAATTTGATGTTCATCGTGATGAATTGTAAACTAGTGATGGGCGAATCCTAAATTACTCGGAATCGCTTGACTCTAGCGAGTCCGAGCACAGGACTCGCTACTCGTTGCGAGTCTAGCGAGTCCAATGTTAATGAATGGGGAAGCGAGTAATAGCGAGTAGTGTGAGATTTACAAATTGCAGATGTGTCTCGGAAGCTTCAGCCTGAAGCAATCCTAGTTTTGTCATTTATTTGCATTGCTCGTTTACTTTGTAAGTAATCGCTGACTCGCACAGATAAGATCCTGTCTCCTCTGTACAGGCTGCCAGCTCCAGGGTCCTAGAGCCCGCCTGCTGCCTGATGTAGCAGTGCTGAGATTGTTCTCAGTCTGCTCATTCCCTGTGTACAGACATGAATGTCTGTGCACAGAGATGATGTAGCAGAGCTGAGATTGTTCTCAGTCTGCTCATTCCCTGTGTACAGACATGAATGTCTGTGCACAGAGATGATGTAGCAGAGCTGAGATTGTTCTCAGTCTGCTCATTCCCTGTGTACAGACATGAATGTCTGTGCACAGAGATGATGTAGCAGAGCTGAGATTGTTCTCAGTCTGCTTATTCCCTGTGCATAGACATCTATATTTATGCACAGGGGATGTAGCAGAGAGGACATCGCGTTTTGGACTGCGTCGGACGGAAGAGGATTTTTTTAATTAAAGATGGAGTCCCTAATGGCTTTTTTTTTTATTTCTAATAAAAAATTTTCCTTGTGTTGTGTTTTTTTTAAAACAATTTAATAGAAATTCATGGCGGTCATGTCTAATATTGGCGTGACCGCCATAAATTTCGGGCTTAGGGTCAGCTGATAATACAAAGCTGGCCCTAACCTCTATTACCCAGCGTGCCACCGCTACCAGGGCCGCTGGAAGAGCGGGGTTCAGCGCCAGAGGATGGCGCTTCAATGAACGCGCCATCTTCTGGGGCGGCTGCGGGCTGCAATTTGCAGCGGGGGGTGCCCAGAAAGCTTGGGCATCCCTGCGCTGCGGATTCCAGCCCCCAGCTGCTTAGCTGTACCTGGCTAGACATAGAAATTGCGCGGAGCCCCACGCATTTTTTTTAATTATTTCATGAAATTCTGAGATTCTGACTCTGAGACTCTGACTCTGAAATTCATGAAATAATAAAAAAAAAATGCGTGGGGCTCCGCGCAATTTCTATGTCTAGCCAGGTACAGCTAAGCAGCTGGGGGCTGGAATCCGCAGCGCAGGGATGCCCAAGCTTTCTGGGCACCCCCCGCTGCAAATTGCAGCCCGCAGCCGCCCCAGAAGATGGCGCGTTCATTGAAGCGCCATCCTCTGGCGCTGAACCCCGCTCTTCCAGCGGCCCTGGTAGCGGTGGCACACTGGGTAATAAAGAGGTTAGGGCCAGCTTTGTATTATCAGCTGGCCCTAAGCCCGAAATTTATGGCGGTCACGCCAATATTAGACATGACCGCCATGAATTTCTATTAAATTGTTTTAAAAAAAACACAACACAAGGAAAAATTTTTATTAGAAATAAAAAAAAAAGCCATTAGGGACTCCATCTTTATTTAAAAAAATCCTCTTCCGTCCGACGCAGTCCAAAACGCGATGTCCTCTCTGCTACATCCCCTGTGCATAAATATAGATGTCTATGCACAGGGAATAAGCAGACTGAGAACAATCTCAGCTCTGCTACATCATCTCTGTGCACAGACATTCATGTCTGTACACAGGGAATGAGCAGACTGAGAACAATCTCAGCACTGCTACATCATCTCTGTGCACAGACATTCATGCCTGTACACAGGGAATGAGCAGACTGAGAACAATCTCAGCACTGCTACATCATCTCTGTGCACAGACATTCATGTCTGTACACAGGGAATGAGCAGACTGAGAACAATCTCAGCACTGCTACATAATGTCTGTGAGCAGGCGGGCTCTAGGACCCTGGAGCTGCACAGAGAAGACAGCTGGACTCGGCTCGCAAAGAAACAGCAGTTATCTGCGAGTTTCCCTGCTATCACTGGCACAGTAGCCAGTGATTACTCGCACCAGTCTAATGCAAACAATGGCAATCCTAGTTTTGTCAGCGTTTCTGACAAAGCTAGGATTGATATTGATTTGCATTGGACTCGTGCGAGTAATCACTGGGAAACTCGCAGAGTACCGAGTCCTGCGAGTCCCTTACTACTCGCCGAGTAACGAGTCCTAGCGAGTAGATTCGCCCATCCCTATTGTAAACGTGAGTTTCGGTACCAGGGAATTAATGTCCACAAGGAATGTATTTAGTTCTTGTACGGTCCCATTCCAAAGGATAAAAATATCATCAATGTAACGATGCCACAAGATTGAGTGCATTGTTACTAAAGGATGGTTATAGATATAATCCTCCTCAAATTTCCCCATAAATATATTCGCATATGGAGGTGCCATGTTGGATCCCATTGCAGTCCCCTGTCTTTAAATATAGAACGTATCTTCAAATAGAAAGAAGTTGCCTTATCATTTTGTGCAACATGATCACAGAATCTCACAGTTACGCTTTCAGGTGGTTGAGAGCGTGCCTCCAATGAGAAGGGGAGGTAATAGGGTTCAGAGGCTCAAGGACCGAGAGGCCTACTGGATCCATACCCTGCAGTCATTGGAACCAGATGGGTTGAACCGTGAATATGAAACCTATATATAATAAGAATAAATATTTTCCATTTTCATTTTAACTGGAACTTTCCACCAGGGGGTGCTATTTAGCTAGAAAATATGAGGGAAGATATGGTGTGTAATCTATTTTAGATTAATTCTATTTTTCTTACAATAATACCATAGAATTTTCGTCCTTTAATTAAACAATATATGCCATGGTGGTGGCGTTCTAGTATTAAATGATTATAAGGGTATAATTAGTATGATATTGGTCATACATGGGTATTCCCTTCTTTTTTCCATATAATTATAATTATATATATTATATATATATATACATATATATACTTATTTTCTATATACCTTATTAGAGTTCTTAAAAACTTGAATTATAACATTAATTGTGCTGTATATTGATTATTGCTTCTCTATTCCAGATGCATTACTGATTTCCTTACAAAAAGAGCGTCTGATGGCACAGAGAATGTTCTCCTATGTCTCATACTAGCGATGTGTTGCTTTTACTTTCAGTTCTAAACTCTACTCCCACTTTCCTTACTGCGCATGCGCAGGCGTGCGTGTCATGCTCATATGCGTTCCAAACGGCGCACGTGACGTATTTGGTCATGTCCCGCCTTTCCTCTGTAAATAGCTGCGCTTTACTTAGTAGCGCCGCACACCATTCAGGACTTCACACTGAACACATCAGGTAAACCCAGACCGGTACTCTGTTTTTGCACATGTAGTGTGGATTTTTCTTTATGATTCTGATAGTGGAAACTTCTTTCATTAGGTTCACTGGACATTTCCCTGCACATTGGTACGTACATAAGTAGTTTATTGCCTCTGTTTTAATTAAAATGATAGGTTTGGGGAACTTTTCTCCTGTTTTTGCTGTGGATTACATATAGACAGGTGGTAGAGTTTCTCCTATGGATTCTAGCATTTATGGATGAAATTACTAGTGATTCCTTTTTTTACACATATAGATTGATTTATACTGCAAATCACCGGAGGGCTATATATTTAGGACGCACATATCATTTATGACTTCCAAGGTAATGATATTTTGATATTTCTCTGTACAACATATAACTATCTTAAGATAGCTGTATTTCTTTATATGATCAATTTTGTCTTTTTTGTTATTTGCTCTGTAGATGGATGAGGTAGATTATTTATGCATTATCATGGAAGTTTCACTTGGAGTACCAGAGTTAATATCATTGATGAAATATGGTGATAATAAGACGTTGTCCTTTGCCTTAATTATAGGTCGTTTTTCTATTGAATATAGCATATGGTGGATCTGTAGGGATTTACATATAGGTAACATATACATATTTTTCCTGTACCTGTCTATATATTCCATATATATTCCATACAGTATTTTCTTCTTTTCCTCTTTTTGCAATTTTTCTTGTTTCTTCTTTTTTTGCAATCTTCAACTTGTCAAGAGAGATCTTATTTCACATCTTGTGTACTGATGTATTTTGGAATATACTATTTGTTACTGAACATAAGTGATTTGTGTTGGATATAATTTCATGTAACCTTTTTTCTGAAAAAATGATGTTTGTTATTCTTTTGATTTTTGTATTAAGATTCTTGAAGAAGGCCGAAAAGGTCGAAACGTTAACGTCATCATTTTACAAATACTTGATGTGATACAGTAACAAATAAAAACACTATGAAAGCATATGAGATTGTTTCTTGAAGATTTATTACACATTATTGGTGTGCCTAGCTAATCTTAATATATTGATTATTATTCTTATAAAAACAGGCTAGGAGCTAGGCGTGCCAGATTGTGTTTTCCCGCACCCCTACAACTCTGATTGGTGGCCACAACTGCGTTACCATTGGTCAACCCTTTCTGGCAAAATGGCCACATTATTATTAGGGCTCTTGCTCTTTTAATCATCTTGCCATTCAAGGCGGTTTTCATTTGGTGATGCCTGTGCAAGCCACTGATGCGTCCCCAAATTGTCACACATGAACGCTTGTGTGTGCACTGTTGCCAATACAATGTATGGCTATGTGTATGTGTTGTTTTCAAGATGGCAA
The DNA here is from genome assembly GCA_033576535.1 of Allobates femoralis. Lineage (NCBI taxonomy): Eukaryota > Metazoa > Chordata > Amphibia > Anura > Aromobatidae > Allobates > Allobates femoralis. Next base: position 340,811,129 of record JARQOC010000001.1, read on the forward strand.
GCTACACACAACACTATGTAAATATGTGTATGCATATTAGGATGCATGTAGTAATTATGTGTATGTGCATGGATGTATGTATGTGTATATGTATGTATCAGGACACCAATGTGTACATGTGCATACACATACATATGTATGTGTAAATGTAACTATATATGGTTGGTTATATGTATAAATGTGTGTATGTACTTTGCATCTCTGAATTAAAATCATATATGTTGACATACTTTAGGTACCAATGTGGCAGACATACATGACCAATGAAGTTCTGAAGGTTGCCATATATGTATATTTATTTAGATATGGTGCAAATGTTGCCTCCTACATTAAAAAAAGGATTTAACATAAGTACATACATATGTATGTATTGGACTGATCAAATCTATCGTTACACTATTTGCTTATATTTGCGTGCACACACGGATAGATAAACGCCTAGGGAAAAGGATGGCAACTTCAATGAGTCTCATTGTTTAATGATAGTGTAAAGAATAAACAAGTCAATGAGTCTATTGATCAAAGCATGGATCAGCAAATATGGTGCCTTTCCCATAAAGAACAGCAGCCAATCGGAACGCACTAATGACCACCAATCAGAGCACACGGGGCGCGGAAAACACAACACCAAGGCACGCCTATGGGATTGGTTTCATGATTCCAGAAATTGCAAACGTGATCATTATCGCGGTGTCACACACAATGATGCACATGTTGGCTGAACGATGATCGTCTTATTTGAGAACATGTTCTCAAATCTGCGATCAGCAATCAAACGATTTATCTTAGTCGTATCTCGGTGTTACAAGCAACGATGTACTAATGATGTTGTTTGAACAACTCCAAACCCATGACGTTTCAGTGATATTGTTCACAATATCATACCATGTAACGGTCCCTTTAGCATGATGTGAATTTTATCTGTTGCGCTAAGATTTCTTGGACAAAACTGCATACACAGTCCTCAATGTTGCCCATTTATTAGTGTTTCTTGAACGGCACAGCTTGAAACCCTAGCCTGCTTTGAAATCCTGGTCTGGAAGAGATTGTGGTGATGCAGAATAACTACCTTTTGTCTTATTGCAGTTCTCAGGCTCACCTTTATTGTAGAGTATGCCAATCTCACCTTTGTTGTAGAGTTTGCCTGTTCCTCACCAGGTTTTAAGCCTCCCACACAGCATTTAAAATTTTAATTAATGTCAATGTTTCAACCTACATATGAAATGGATGATCATTATGACCTATTTGGCATAATTTGTTTTCCTTACACTTGAATATAATCCTGTAATATACCTGACTTGTTACAAGTGTACATGTAAGGCTGCATTCATATCACTTTTTTTACTGTCCGTGGGATCCTACTTTTTGTAGGACCTCATGGACAGGAAAGGACACCACAGGTGGTGACCTATTCTGTGTCCGGGTCCGTGATTATCACTTTCACTTCAGCAATGTATAATATTCATTGTGGAAGTGAAATTTAGTAAAAGTAAGACTTAAAAATAAAAAATCTGTATGCTCACCTGTCGCTATCCACCGCTGCCTCCAGCAAGGTTCGGGTGCTTATAGGACCTGTGGTGACATCACAACCCGATCAGCTGATTGGGTCACATGACCGCAGTTACCATGGTGACCCGATGATGCTGCCAGTCAGGAGCAATTTTAGTGTACTGAGCATGCTCAGTACACTAAAATCGTGTCCGAAAAACAATCAGCTATTTCCTTGGACCCACGCTCATAGTCCCCCATGTTAAAGGACAGGGTTTGGATCAGATTTGGTCTAATTGCCATCTGATTTTGAGGGATCTGATTTTTTACTGTGCCAAAAATCGAAATATTCTACAATTTTGGGCACAGCAAAGAATTGGACACAAATCAGATCCCACAAAATCGGCTGGCAATTAGGCCAAATCTGATCCGATCCGACCCCCATAGGATAACATGGGGGCCAAATCGGATACAGGGCTGTCCGGACAGCCACGTATCCAACAAAGACGTGATGTGAAAGCACCCTAAGAATTGATGCTGTGTAAAGGCAAAGTGTGATCACATTAAAAATTGATTTGGTTAAAATTTCTCCTTTGTTCATTTACTTTGCATATTGCTAATTGATAAAAATAAATTATTAACACTTTTATTATTCAACTAGATATGGGTCCATGCTATTGCATCGGGAAGGCAGTGACATCACAATGGGGGCAGCTTTTTTGCACGGGTTGTCTCCCCCCATGTCTCTTTGCTCCCCCCACCATGCTCTCTCCCAATGTTTGGAAATAAATGTATTTTTAGTTAAAAACCTGTTTCTGAGGGGGAATTTAATAATAAAGTGTTTAATTTCCTGGTAAAAATTGTGTAGGGTTTTGCTGTATTTTCTATTGCTAGCACAAGTAAACCAAGCAGCTACTGGCTGCCAACCCCCAGTGCTTGGTGCTACATTTGCTGGAATTTAAAAAAACAGAGAAGTCCTATTTTATTTTAGTTATTTAAATAAATAACTAAAAAAAAATGTTGTGGACTCCACCATATTTTCTATTGCCAGCCAAGGTAACCCAGGTAGCTGGAGGCTGATATTTTCACCGTGGTGAGGCCCAAGTGTTCTGGGCCCGCCATGCTGAAAATTGCAACCAGCAGACACCCTAGAATTGGCGCCTCTATGAAAGACGCCAAAACTGGTGGCTACCCCACTGCTCCAGCTACCGTGCAGTGGTGACAGATTGGGTAATAAAGGGGTTGATGGCAGCTTTTTTTTGGCAGCAGATATCAAGTCTGTATGACAGCCGGCAATTAGCAATACTTTCACTAAGGACGAAAAAAAAACACACAGACAGAGAAATATTTTATTACATATAAATAGACAGAGACACCTCGTTATCCATTTTATTAGCTCCCACCAAGTTTCCCTCCGATGTAATCCTGTAATCTTGCAGGGGTGGGTATGATGCTTCATGCCTCATCCATCTTTGTATTCCTGAGTGTCCAAGGATGGCGGCCGCATGTGTATGTGCATTTATATGTGGGTATGTGTGCAAGTGTGTGCATGCATATGTGTGCACATATGCGCATGTGTGTGCATATATGTGCATGTGTGTGCGTGTATGTATGTGCATGTGTATGTATGCGTATGTGTGTGTATGCACATGTAGTATGCATGTATGTGCATTTGTGTGTGTAAGTGTCTGTATGTTTGTACACATGTGTGTGCTTGTATGTGTGTATGCATGTGTGTGCATTAATGTGTCTGTATTTGTGTGAATGTATGTGTGTGTATGCATGCGTGTAGTTGTGTATGAATCACAAGTGTGATTATGTGCGTGTATATGCTCGTGTATGTGTGTATGTGCTTGTGTGTATGTTTTTATGTGCGTGCATGTGTGTATGTGCATGTATGTATACATGTGTTTGCATGTATGTGCATGTGTGATTACGTGCATGTATATGTTCATGTATGTGTATATGCATATCTGTGTATGTACATGTATGTATGCGCATGTGTGCATGTATGTGAATATGTGTGCATGTATTTATGTGCATGTGTATGTATGTGTGCATGTATGTGCATGTAAGTAAGTGTCTGTATGGTTGAGCATGTGTGTATTCGCATATAAATGTATGCATGTGTGTGTGCGTGTATGCATTGCATGTATGTGGGTGTGTGTGAATGCACATGTGTGATTACATGTGTGTATACGCACATGTATGTGTAAGTGTGCATGTGTGTGAATGTGCATGTGTGTGCATGTATGGGTGTATGTATGAGCATGTGCATGTGCATCCTTATGTGTGTGTATGCATGTTTGTGTTTGTGGGGACATTGTACTGTGTGTATATATGTTTGGGGACATTATACTGTGTCATAAGAAATTATAGAGACGATCCAGTGGCATGCTTCATATTCCTTTTATTGTGCAATCATAAAATCATCACAGCGCACAGGGGATGCCGCTGGACGCGTTTCGGAGGAACAGACCTCCTTAATCATCAGCAACATTCAAAATGAAAATACAGACATATATACAATTAAAAAAAAATGAATGAACTCCTGTGCACAGACGATACCAATCAGTGAAGGATCTTAACTATTTGCTTGCCTGACCCAGAGAATGACCCAGTATAGACACGGAAAAATACAATTTTATTTTTTATAAAGTGATGTTATACTCAAGACTCTTTCTTTAAGAAGCTGCAATATGGATGGTAAAAGGAGAGAGAAATTTTCCTTTTTTCTTCTTTTTTTCTATGTGGCTGTATTTTAATGACAATATGGTCCAACAACCCCATTAAAGGGAATATGGCCTAAGATCTTATTATTATTATATACTTAATCTTTGTAATTGTATTATGCAGTAAATAATATTATTAAATTAAAGGTTAATATTCTATTAGTATGAATATTATTTATACCTTTATTCATCTGATTAGAATTTTTATAATTATTTATATTATTTTTGATGTTATTAATTATTTACTATGGCTGGCAGGTGCTAATCCCCAAGTTACATTCAATTCGGAATGCATGGAGAATGCGGGATTCTTGCACTTATTATATATATACACTCTACAAGTAGCATATGGTGTCTTGTGATTATTATTTTTATTTTTTTATATATTTTATATTTTTTATTTATTCACTTGCACTGCTCTATATTAAACCGATATATTTCTAAGGCAATTTTCTCAGCATTGTTCTAAATATATGTTTGAATCCCGATTTCCAGGTTTCACTCTCCCCATAGGGGCTCACAATATGTCATATTTACCATCAACAAAAAACTGTTAAAAAGTTATATGATATAGCTCATAGCACAATGTAAATACTGTACAACCTCCAACATATTAACACTCTGAAATGTTTAATCCTTTTATAAAAAAAAAAACAAAAAAAAAAAAAACATGGTTTCAAGATTTCACTCTCCCTATAGGGGCTCACAATATGTCATATTTGCCATCAACAAAAAACTCATAAAATTATATGATATAACCCATAGCACAATACAAGTATTACTGTATTGTACAACCTCCACCATGTTAATACTCTAAAATGTTTGATCCTTAAAAAAAAAAAAAAAAAAAAAAATATTTGTAATCTCTCTCCCCATGCATGCTACAAATGAGTTGCCGTTTGTGTCATAGTCAACTAAGTGCCTAATTTATGATTGGTATATCCAAAGAGACATAGTCAATAGAAGTAGAAGCTATCACTTCTATAATTCATTCCATTAGGGTAACGAACGTCCAATTGCATTATCCAGTATAATTCACGATTATGCAATAAACGTTCCCAATTCCCTCCACGGTAAGGGCGTACCACTCTCTCAATACCATTAACAATTAATGTGGACAAATCTCCTGAGTGATGATCTCGAAAATGTCTGGATAGCCCTGACATACTGTTCTGGTAGATTTAGAATTAGGATTAGCAGATGTCATATGCTCCGATAATCTGATCTTTAGGGTGCGCATAGTGCATCCTACATAACTGATTTTACATGAACTGCAAGTAGCAAGGTAAACCACATGGGTTGTGTTACAGTTAATATAAGATCGAATCTCAAATCTTTTTCCTGTGATGTTATTCTGAAAATTCTTTGTTACTGCAATGTGTGAGCACAGGTTGCACCTTGTTACCCCGCACTTGTAAGAGCCTCTAGTTGCTAACCATGTAGGTTTACTCTGTTTGAGGCTGGAAAATACGCTAGGGGACACCAGATTCCCTATACTAGGTGACTTTCTGCTACTGATCTCCAACCATTAGATAGAATTTTTTTTAAGATATCATCCTGAAAAAGGATAGGAACATACTTGTTCAATAGAGATTTGATGGCCTGGAAATCGCTGCTGTATGATGTCACAAAAGTAGGGATGTTATTGTTTTGTTCACCAAATCGTTGTACTGTCATGTCTTTACTAGTGGTATTCCTCTTAGATACTGTTCTACGATGTTTATCCTCCAACAATTCATCCCTTCCTCTCCTATCACATATTTTCTGTGCCCTGGTCAACATCCACTCTCTATAACCTCTCTTCCACAGTTTGTTGGAGATGACTTTCACTTTTTTTTGGTAATCTGCTTTCTTTGAGCAGTTACACATAGCTCTAACATATCTCTCAATAAAACATCCAAGTAGGGAGCTATTTGTTTGGGAGACACTTGTGAATTGAGGGGTAATACGGAACTAGAGCAGATCAGAAAAAATAAAAAATGAGCACTGAGATTAAAACTAAGAATCCCCTTTATTATCCTGTGTCTTCTAGGGTTCCAGCGATGGAAACTTTCCACTTGGTAATGGAAAAGGAATTAAAATTTTTACTAAATAACACCAATTATGTAGAGAGCAATCTAACGATTGATGAACAAAATGCACTGAGGGATTTAAGGGAAAATCCAAACATTGTGGTGAGGTCCTCCGACAAGGGGGGTCGGTAGTGGTGCTGGAAGTGAATTTATATAAAAAAGAGGTTTTGAACATTTTACAGGACTGCCAGCACGTACCGCCCTTTGTCGGGGGATCCTATTAAACAATTCCATCAGGATTTGAATAAGTTATTGTCCGAGGGTATCACCCTGGGAGCAATAGACAATAAAATGAAAGAATTTCTCTTGACATCAGAACCTGTATGCCCTGTATTCCATGCCCTCCCCAAGACCCACAAGGGGGGTGCTCCCCCCTCCCCTACGCCCTATCGTTGCGAGAATTGGCTCCCTATACGAGGGGTTGTCTGGGTGGGTGGACGCCAAACTTCAGGTCTTGGTGGAGGGCATGAGAGGAAGAATAAAAGACATTAAACATCTCTTGCAAAGTCTCAGGCATGTAAAATGGAATAAAGATTCAAAATGGATTACAGTCGATGTGATCCAGCTTTATTCTTCAATTCCCCATGGAAAAGCTATATCTGTCCTGGGTGACATTTTGAGGAAGACGGATGTGTTTGATGATGGTGAGAAGGAATTCCTCTTACTTAGTGTGGAACATCTACTCAATAGAAATATTTTTAAGTTTGATGGTCAATTTTTCATTCAGCACTTAGGCTGTCCAATGGGAGCTAAGTTTTCTCCTAATTTGGCTAACCTATATATGATGAGGTGGGAGGAGGATTTTATTTATAACTTGAACAGTCCCTTTGTGAGAAAAACGAGATGGTACGGGAGATACATCGATGACATGATTTTTATCTGGGACGAGTCGTCTGATGTGTCTCCCGTGCCCTCACATTCTACTGTCCCCGCTCCCTTTCTTTCCCCTTCTGATTTTTTGAACTATCTCATGGATAACAGCTATGGATTATCTTTCACCATGGATGTCCATTCATCGGATGCTCCCTACTTGGATGTTTTATTGAGAGGAGAGCCAGTGGGAGGGGCCATTGATACATCTTTATATAGGAAACCCATTAGTGGCAGCTCAGCGTTACATGCCCATAGTTGCCACCCCAAGCATGTTGTTAAGAATCTCCCTGTTGGGGAATATGTTAACTGCTCAAAGGAAGCAGATTACCAAAAAGAAGTGAAAGTCATCTCCAACAATCTGCGAAGAGAGGTTATAGAGAGTGGATGTTGACCAGGGCACAGAAAATATGTGATAGGAGAGGAAGGGATGAATTGTTGGAGGATAAACATCGTAGAACAGTATCAAAGAGGAATACCACTAGTAAAGACATGACAGTACAACGATTTGGTGAACAAAACAATAACATCCCTACTTTTGTGACATCATACAGCAGCGAATTCCAGGCCATAAATCTCTATTGAACAAGTATGTTACTATCCTTTTTCAGGATGATATCTATTATATAATTGCGAATGGGTTTTTTGCCCCTTCTGAGACCGCTCGCGCTGCGAGTCAGCGTGGTCATGTGGATACGCCCGAAGCATTGGCCGCGCAGCGGCCATTGCGAGCAGTTCTAAGGCGACTCGCTATGCCCGCGCAGCGGGCATGGCGAGTCGCCTTAGCAGCGTGAAGCATTGGCCGCAAAGCGGCCATTGCGAGTCAGAGACTCGCTCTTCTAGAATCCCGATGCGTGTGCATCGGGCACCCAGCTAGTCTTAAATAAAATTCTATCGAATGGTTGTAGATCAGTAGCCAGAAAGTCACCTAGTATAGGGAATCTGGTGTCCCCTAGCGTATTTTTCAGCCTGAAACAGAGTAAACCTACATGGTTAGCGCAACTAGAGGCTCTTACAAGTGCGGGGGAACAAGGTGCAACCTGTGCTCACACATTGCAGTAACAAAGAATTTTCAGAAAAACATCACAGGAAAAAGATTTGAGATTTGATCTTACATTAACTGCAACACAACTCATGTGGTTTACCTTGTTACTTGCAGTTCATGTAAAATCAGTTATGTAGGATGCACTATGCGCACCCTAAAGATCAGATTATCGGAGCATTAGGGATGAGCGAGTCCTAAATTACTCGGAATCGCTAGACCCGCACGAGTCCGAGCCCAGGACTCGCTACTCGTTGCGAGTCTAGCGAGTCCAATGTTAATGAATAGGGAACCGAGTAATAACGAATAATGCTATTTCCAAATCGCTGATGTGTCTCTGAAAGTGTGCGAGTCCAAACTCGCAGGTTTTTCTCTTATTTGGAGCCGAGCTGCAGGCAGGACACCGTACAGCAACGCACTGGCACAGGAAAAAATTGTTTAGTACGCAGAACCAGGCACTGTTAGGGCTCCTTCACATTTGCGTATGGTAACGCAGCGTATGCTGCGTTCCCATACGCATCCAAACGCATGCGCACTGCGTTCCTATGTTTAACATAGGAACGCATAGTGCCTGCGTTTGGCAGCGTTTGCTGCGTTCGGGTGCGGATGCGGACGATATCTGCTATCTTCAGGGTCCAGCGTCCGCACCCGGGACGCAGCATGTTGCATTTTTTGGGCGCTCGGGGACCTTGGAAGATCAGCAAGCGTCCCCAAGCGCACAAAACCTGCATTGTCTTCAATGGGTCCGCAGTGTTCTGCGCTTGACAGCGCAGGAGAACGCTGCGGACCCATTGAAAAATCTCCCGGTGGCCGCCGGTGATGTCACAGGAGCTCACCGACGGCCACCGGGAGATCAGCTCAGCCTCTGCTTCTTCTCTTCTTCTTCCCTTCTTCTTGTCTTCTTCCCCGCCGGCGGTAATCTCCTAGCGATGTCGGCGGGGAGAACAGCTGATTTGACAGCTGTTTGAATCTTCCCGCGCCGACATCTCCTCTCGGTGTCGGCGCGGGAAGATTCAAACAGCTGTCAAATCAGCTGTTCTCCCCGCCGACAGTCCCGGAGCTTACCGGCGGCCGGGGGGCGGAGATCTCCGGCGCTGATCTCCGCCCCGGCCCGCCCCCGGACAAAGCCGATTGGCTGGCCGGGCTCCCTAGTGATGTGTCCGCAGGCGGACATTATCCGCTGCGGACACATCAAAAGACCATGCTTTTGACAGCGTTTGTGTCTGCATGCCATCAGCATGCAGACACAAACGCAAATGTGAAGGTAGCCTTAGGCTGCGGTGCTGGCTGCGTGCAAGTTTACAAGTACCTTGCGAGCAGCAGGCAGGACACCGTACAGCAACGCACTGGCACAGGAAAAAATTGTTTAGTACGCAGAACCAGGCACTGTTAGGCTGCGGTGCTGGCTGCGTGCAAGTTTACAAGTACCGTGCGAGCTGCAGGCAGGACACCGTACAGCAACGCACTGGCACAGGAAAAATTTGTTTAGTACGCAGAACCAGGCACTGTTAGGCTGCGGTGCTGGCTGCGTGCAAGTTTACAAGTACTGTGCCAGCTGCAGGCAGGACACCGTACAGCAACGCACTGGCACAGGAAATGTTTTGTGGAAAAATGGCACCAAAATTATTTGGTAGACTAGTGCCAAAAATAAGAAAAAGCTTAGGATTACAGCTCTGCGGAAAGCTGGGTGAACTAAGCTCTGAGGATGGTGCTGGATTCACTGTAAGGCTGCTCCTATCTCCCCTTCCTTACAGTCCTGTACAGCAATCCTCCGTCCTGGTAGTTCTGAAAAGAACTTTTGGGTTATGTGTGAGGAATCTTGACTCCTACACTCCGTCCTGTTAGTTCTGAAAAGAACTTTTGGGTTATATGTGACTCCTACACTGCCTAACTGTCCCTAGATCTGCTCCAAGTCTCCCTGCACTAGGTCAGCTCTTCTCAGGAATGTGCCCAAAATGGCGGGGGCAAGCCTTATATACTGCCTTGCCTGTCATAGATGACATAGGCATCACGATGGACAGCAGCCAATCATAGTCCTGACACAACCAAAGCTGCTATGGCATTACTGACTATGATTGGCTAAGATGCTTGTCCTTCTTCACAAGTTTTCTGACCTAACACGCAATGCTGACTAGTAACATAAAAGATTCTGGATTCGCGAGTCCCGAATAGAGAATACAGGACTCGGAATCGCAGACTCGCTAGGATTCGGACTCGTAGACTCGCTCAGACTCGCTGCTGTTTGGGGAGATTCAAGCTATATAGTGATGTGATAGAGCGAGTCTAGCGAGTCTAGCGAGTGAGATAAAGTAAACTCTGACAAAACTAAGATTGCCATTGACTTGCATTGGACTCGTTACTGAGCGAGTATTCGCTAAAAGACTCGCCGATTACCGAGTCCAGCGAGTCCCTTAAGAATCGCCGAGTAACGAGTCCTAGCGAGTAGACTCGCTCATCCCTACGGAGCATATGACATCTGCTAATCCTAATTCTAAGTCTATCAGAACAAGTATGTCAGGGCTATCCAGACATTTTCGAGATCATCACTCAGGAGATTTGTCCACATTAATTGTTAATGGTATTGAGAGAGTGGTACGCCCTTACCGTGGAGGGAATTGGGAAAGTTTATTGCATAATCGTGAATTATACTGGATAATACAATTGGACGTTCGTTACCCTAATGGAATGAATTATAGAAGTTATAGCTTCTACTTCTATTGACTATATCTCTTCGGATATACCAATCATAAATTAGGCACTTAGTTGACTATGACACAAACGGCAACTCATTTGTGAGCCTGCATGGGGAGAGAGATTGCAAATAATTTTTATTTTTTTTAAGGAACAAACATTTCAGAGTATTAACATGTTGGAGGTTGTACAATACAGTAATACTTGTATTGTGTTATATCATATAATTTTATGAGTTTTTTGTTGATGGCAAATATGACATATTGCGAGCCCCTATGGGGAGAGTGAAATCTTGAAACCATGTTTTTTTTTTTTTTATATATAAAAGGATTAAACATTTCAGAGTGTTAATATGTTGGAAGTTGTACAGTATTTACATTGTGCTATGAGCTATATCATATAATTTTTTAACAGTTTTTTGTTGATGGTAAATATGACATATTGTGAGCCCCTATTGGGAGAGTGAAACCTGGAAATCGGGATTCAAACATATATTTAGAACAATGCTGAGAAATTTGCCTTAGAAATATATCGGTTTAATATAGAGCAGTGCAAGTGAATAAATAAAAAATATAAAATATATAAAAAAATAAAAATAATAATCACAAGACACCATATGCTACTTGTAGAGTGTATATATATAATAAGTGCAAGAATCCCGCTGGTGTTTTCTCCATGCATTCCAAATTGAATGTAACTTGGGGATTAGCACCTGCCAGCCATAGTAAATAATTAATAACAACAAAAATAATATAAATAATTAAAAAAATTCATATCAAATGAATAAAGGTATAAATAATATTCACACTAATAGAATATTAACCTTTAATTTAATAATATTATTTACTGCATATTACAATTACAAAGATTAAGTATATAATAATAATAAGATCTTAGGCCATATTCCCTTTAATGGGGTTGTTGGACCATATTGTCATTAAAATACAGCCACATAAAAAAAAGAAGAAAAAAGGAAAATTTCTCTCTCCTTTTACCATCCATATTGCAGCTTCTTAAAGAAAGAGTCTTGAGTATAACATCACTTTATAAAAAATAAAATTGTATTTTTATGTGTCTATAGTGGGTCATTCTGTTGGTCACGCAAGCAAATAGTTAAGATCCTTCACAGATTGGTATTGTTTGTGCACAGGAGTTCATTCATTTTTTTTAATTGTATATACCGTATGTCTGTATTTTCATTTTGAATGTTGCTGATGATTAAGGAGGTCTGTTCCTCCGAAACGCGTCCAGCGGCACCCCTGTGCGCTGTGATGATTTTATGATTGCACAATAAAAGGAATATGAAGCATGCCACTGGGTCGTCTCTACAATTATTATGACTATTGAGGTGGACGCCAACCACTAGATCCAGTGGAGGAGCCATGTGAGTATATTGGCTGCAGGTCTCTTCTCCCCCCTTCCTGCAATCAGTAACCATTATACTGTGTGTATGTGGTGTATGTGGTGCATGTGTGAATGTATGTGTAAGGGACATTATATACTGTGTATATGAATTTGTGTGTATATGCATGCGTGTGTGTGTACTTGTATGTATGTGTGTGTGTATGGTGACACGCTGCCTGCACTCTGCTCCATCCTGCCACAGCCAGTGGAAACGTCTGTGGCTTGTGGACTTTTCTGCCAGCTGTGGCTGGATGGAGGTGGGTACTGTGGGTGGTGTCCAGTGGAAGGGGAGATGGTCCAGTGGGGGGGTGGTGGTCTAATGCTTTACGGGGTTTCAGGTGGGGGTGTAATGCCGGGATGTCTCCGCGGGGGTCCCAGCGGGGTTTCAGGGCAGGATGTCACCTCAGGGGCCTCGGTGGGGGTGACAGGGTGGAATGTCACCACGGGGAGTTCGGTGGTGTCCAGCTGGTGGGTGCCATATTGGAACATCCATCACTTGGGTGTTCCAATATGGCGGTCAGTGTACTTCCGGTCGGTGCGGTGGATTATGAGATTCGGGGATGTCCAGACGAAGGACAGACAATTTAAGGTAAGTATATATTAGGTATATATATATATGTGTGTGTGACATGACCCGCAGTGTGTGTATATGTGTATGACGTGACCCACTGCATTTGTATGTGTATAGGTGTGTATATATGTTTGTATATGTACCGTAGATATGTGTAAGTTACGTTATGTTAAGTTACATTACGTTAATTAAAGTGTAAATACGTGTATGACGTGACCCGCCGCATGTGTGTGTTATATATACACACATGTATATGTGTGTGTGTCCCCACCATGTGTGTATATGTGTGTATATGTAGACCTGCTGCAACATGTGACCCGTGTCTGCATGTATATAAATATATATGTGTGTATATGTGTATGTCCATGCTGCGTGTGTGTATATGTATGTAGGTCCCGTGGCGGGGATGTAAACATATATGTGTATATGTGTACATCTCTGCCATGTCACGTGACCCGACACATGTATGTATATGTCTGTGTATGTCCCTGCTGTGTGTGTATATATGTGTGTGTAATGTGACGTGGCGCGTGTCTATATATATGTATGATGTGACCCGCTGCATCACGTGACAAACACACATATATACACATACACATGGTGGATCAAATCATACACACATATATGTAGACACTCATACACATACACATAAACTTACACACATATACATATACACACACTCATACACATACAGTCATACACATACATAAACATATCCACACACACACACCAGACCCCCCTGCCGCTTGGTGTTTACTAATGCAGGAGCTGGGTTACCGCTGATAGCTGTAGAGGCTGTGTTACAGCCTCAGGCTTAAGGACTCGAGTGACGCGGGGGTCACGTGACACCGCCCCATCATGTGACTCTGCCGAGTAACAACAGCTTCTTCAGCATTACAGCGCTAACCGAGCTCCTGCAGTGGTAAGCATCGTGCAGCAGAGCCGAGGTGGGGAGGTCCGAGCTGCGAGGCCAGGGGAGGGGGGTCAGAGTGGTGGAGCCGGGGGGCTCAGAGCAGCAGTGAGGAGACCAGCAGTGTGGGGAGATCGGGTAGACTGCTGAGAGCAGGCTGGAGGGGAGTTTTGCTGGACTGTGGTCGGCAGGGGCGTGGGGATGTTGGGCAGTGGGAGTGTGCCGCTATCGCCCTATTGAAACATCCATTACTTGGGTGTTCTAATATGGGGGTCGGTGTACTTCTGGCGCAGCACTGTGGATTATGGGATTCGAGGACATCTGGACGGAAGTGGATGACGGAAAATTTTAGGTAAGTATATATTAGATTATATATCTATCAATTTTCTACAATACAGCAAGACAGTAGTCTTAAAATTACATAATATGACTCAGAGTCTATCTGGATTAGGTACTGTGCAGAAAATCCTAAAGAAAACCACCGCTATTGGTCTTAGACTAACCACAGAAACCTCAATGCCACTGGATATTTGAATCATGTAGTAATTTCAGATATCCAGTGGCATTGAGGTTTCCATGGATGAAGAATGGCCCCACTATCTTTGTACCCCATATACCTCACCATACCATCAATTGTTGTGTTACAACCGTCTCAGAGGGATCTATCCACTGTGGGTTAGTGGGAGGCCAATAGCGGTGGTTTTGTTTGTTAACTTCACCATTCACAAAAAAGTTTGCCTCATCACTTATCTGAAGGCAATTGTCTATGCTGTGAAGATGCTAGATGTGTAGTATCTGAAACAACCGATACTGGAAGCCTGTGCTAGCATTTTTTCTGCCTGTTTGCTATCAGTGTGTCAAGATTGGGAGAAGAGGGTTGCATTGACAATCCAACACAATGGGCAGCACTTTGAACACATTTTATAGGTGGTTAAAAACTTGTAAATAACTCATGAAAGAATAAAGTTTCACTAAAACCAATCACACTATTGTTTTTCTTATGAAATTCTCAATAAGTTTGATGTGTTACATGACCCTCTTCCCATTGAAAAAAATAATTTTGGATCCAAAATGGCCGACTTCAAAATGGCCGCCATGGTCACCACCGATCTGGAAAAGTTTTCCCCCTCCCATATACTAATGTGCCACAAACAGGAAGCTGATATGACCAACCATTACCATTTTATATAGGTGCATTCATATAAATGGCCCCCTCAAAGTATAATGATATAAGCAGTAGATTGGAGGGATGAACGCCACACTGCTGAATCCAAGTAACCAGAGGTGTACAAATAAATGATCTATTGTTCTTTATTTTTCAGAAGGTCCCCCTCCTTCTTCATGATAAAATCATATCCTAAGTCACAATATCTTTCAACCTAATTCAATACCTTTTAATATTGAATCCACAGAGATTGCTTTTCCTGAATCAGGTTCTGAAAAAAAAGAAAACAGAGTAAATTTATAAATGTCTTTAACATAAGTAAATAAATATGAAAGTATTTCCAAATAGTAATGTTCGGGTTGGGCGGACCCAACTGAACTTTCTTTTTAAATTCGAGTTCAGGGTCAGACGTGACTCAAAATTAATCAGACTTCAAAGTTATGAGGTGGGGGCTGGTGTCAGGAAAAAGAAAGGAAACATGGGTTAAACAAAAATATTATACTTGCACATCTGCCATTTGTACTTCTGGGCTGCTGAATAACTTCCTGAATATTCAATGGCGAGAGTTGCAGCAGCCAATCACAGACGCTGTCACAGAGCATGGGCATCTGTGATTGGCTGTTGGAGTAATCTGGAGACAGCCCATACATTCTAGCATAGTAGATGCTACAATGCGTGGGTTGGTTTCAGATTACTCTAACAGGAAATCACAGATGACCATTTCCTGTGACAGCATCTGTGATGGCTATTCCGCCCCTCACCCATTGAATGACATCATAGCACTGTAAAATTAAATAAATAATAAACAAAAATGATATAGTGCTTTGTGGTATATTTTATTCTCAGTGCAGATAATGCGGACAACTATGGGCTGCCACCCTCAGCAGCCTGGCTTTACCTTGGCTGGAAATCAAAATACAGGGAAATCCTTTTTTTAATTATTAAATTAAATAATTTAAAAAATGCAGGGACTTTGCCCTAATTTTGATTGCCAGCCAAGTTAAAACCCAGGCAGCTGGAGGCTGGTATTCTTAGCATGGTAAGGCCCAAACGTCCTGGGCCCTCACGCTGAAAATCACAGCCTATAGTCACCCCTACACATGGCACATTCTTATGTGGTGCCATTTTCAAGCGCTTTACTTGGCTCTTTTAGTAGCTCTGGTGGCGGTGGCACACTAGGTAATAAAGATGGTAATGCCAGCTGTTACTAAGCTCAGATTCATAATGTTGGGCCAATGTTGTACCCACCCATTATGAATCTCTAGTAAACTTTTAAAAAAACACAACATAGAGAAAAAAATTTTAATTGCAATAAAACACAAAAGACATCTCTGGTTCCCCTTAATAACCCAAGAAACAAAACACTTCTGCGATAATCCACTGGAATGTCTGGTCACCATGCACACTGCCAAGAAAATGTGCTCGCGGTGATGTCAAAGTTGGAGGTCATCTACCTAAGTTCAGAGCTAACGCATCAGCGGTGAACTCAGATGACCCCAATTAACTGCATTATTCCAGCTGGTAAACAGCTATAAGTGAGAAATAGAAGTGCAAAATTTATGGCTGGGAACCATGTGAAGTGATGCAGTTCATCAGGGTCATCTGAGTTCACAGCTGGCACATCAGCTCTGAACTTGGGTGACTCCTGACTCTGATGTCACTGTGAGCACATCCAAAGTGATTTCCTTGGTGGTGTGCACAGTGACCAGACCTTCCAGTGAATAATCATTGGTTTTGTTTTTTGGGTTATTAAAGATGAGACCCAAGGATGTCTTTTGTGTTTTACTACAATTAAAAGTTTTTTTTCACTGTCTTGTTTTTTAATGTTTACGATAGATTCCTAATTGGCAGGATTAACATTGGCCCAACAATATGAATCTGAACTTAGTGCCAGCTGCCAAAACAAAGGCATTACCATTTTATTACTCAGTGTGCCACCACCACCGGGGCTGCTGAAAGAGCAAGGTAAAATGCCTGAAAATGGTGCTACAAAATAATCCAGGGCTGGCTATGACTGTGATTTTTAGTGTGGGGGACCCAAAATGCTTGGGCTTCCCTGTATTTTGTATTTTGATTGCCAGTCAAGGTAAAGTCAGGCAGCTGAAGGTGTCCTCCCATAACTATCTGCTTTATCTGCGCAGAAAATCAAAAAAACAGTGAAGAGCTATGTCTTTTTTTTTTTATTTATAATTATTTTCAGTACTATGATGTCAGTCAATGGGTGAGAGGCCAAAGAGCCAAGCACAGACGCTGTCCCATAGAATTAGTGTCTGTGATTGGCTGTTGGAGTAACCTCAAACCAGCCAATACATCCTAGCATCTACCATGCTAGAATCTATAGGCTGTCCAGATTACTTCAGCAGCCAGCCATAGACCTCCATTCTCTCTGACAGCATCTGTGATAGGCTGCTCAGCCCTTCTGCAGTGAATACCCAGGACATTAATGATCGGCCTGGAAGTACAAGTGGTGGGACACCCAGACACGGGTAATTATAATGATGCTGCTTCATTTAGTGTTTTTTTTTTTTTGTACACATCCCCCAGCCCCTGAACCGAAACCAAACTATAAAACAGATTTCTCAGGGAAGTCCACATTCAGGGTCTGTGCCTGAGCACTAGGTGTTAGGGTCGGTCCCCGAACTTTACAGTTTGGGTTCGCTCAGAGTCATCACTACTTCAAAACAATATTTTGCATACACTCAGAAGCTTGCAGTAAATCTAATAGCTTTTTAATACTATAAGAAAGGGATATTAGAGTTGCTGCACATTAGTGCTAGGATTCAGCTCTCCATAAATTGAAATGATTTTCGGAATAATTTTAAAGAAATAGAACTCACAAAAATAAAAATCGAATTAACATTATCTTTAATTTTTCTTAACTGTTCTAAAGATCAAAATAATGAATTCAGTTAAGCGGTTTTGTCAAAAATGCGAACATCATATTCAGACATTCCTTATTTAATTACTGTCTGAATTCTTAGAAAATGTCACTGGTAGCCTACTAATACTTCCAATTATCTAAGAGACATAGGATTGTTAAAAGACTCCTGTTATAAGCAAAAGCATTCTATTCTATTCTCTTTTGTTGTGTTAAGACAGGTGAACATGTGAAAAAAAGCAGTTTAAAAATTGATATACTTACGACCTGTGAGGGATTCAGACATGATTATGATCACCCCAGGGACAATTCGACTAGTTCCACACGTGCCTATGAAGTGTGCAAAATTATTATTTTTAATATTGTTAAATAGTGCACTGATCACTCAGCCTCACACTTATATCCTATGAAATTCTAAATGTATTAATTCATGCAAATAAGTAAGTGAAAAAACTGATTCCAATATTTAGGTAAACTAAGTTGGGAGATAAATAAAGCCAACTTTGCTGTAAATGGAGTAAGAAAATTTACATCAAATTCATATTACGGTACGTTATATTTCAATTAAGTAAGGCTACGTTTACATGTACAGTTTTTTGTCAGTTTTTCATATCAGTTTTTGTAAGTCAAAACCAAGAGTGGATGACAAATACAGAAGTGGTGACGTCTTTCTATTATACTTTTCCTCTGATTGTTCCACTCCTGGTTTGGCTTGTAAATATTGATGAAAAATACTGACCAAATATTCAACGTGTGACCGCGGCCTAATGGAAAGACGTCACCACTTCTGTATTTTTCATCCATTTTCCCATACAAAAACTGATGTGGAAAATTGATCAAAACCTGAACATGTGAACGTAGCCTAAAGGCCCTGTCACACTTAACGAGATTGCTAACGTTTTTGTGACGCAACAACCATCCCGCTAACGATGTCTTTATTGTGACATTCACCAACGATCTGGCCCTTGCTGTGAGATCGTTGATCGTTACTCACTGATCTGGGTCATATCTACGTCGTTGCATTCCCGCTGGGAGCTCTACATCGCTGTGTTTGAAAGGGACAGTGACGAACGATCTCAATGCTACGCTATGGAGTGACAATTCCCAACGACCTCAGAATAATTCTGGATCGTTACTGAGTTCGTTGGTGACATCGCTAGTGAGATGCCTGTTTGACATCTTACCAGCGATGTGAAAAACGACGCACCAGCGATCTCTGCACATCGTTATCGGGATCGCTGATGCGTCGTTATGTGTGACTGGGCCTTTAGGCTAGGGTCACACTTGGAGGGTGCATCCTTTGCAAGGATGCGTTAAAGCCAGCATTTTTTTCCCTTGCTATTTTAATGGCATTTTAGCGCTAGCGTTAACGCATGGTACATATATGTACCGTGCGTTAACGCATGCGTTTCCCATAGGGTCCCATGTTAAAAAAGTGCATGCGTTTTTGCAAACGCCCCCAAAAATGTTGCTTACAGCATTTTTGGGTGCTTTAGCAAAAAACACATAGCGTCAAAAGTGTTGCATTTTAAACATGCATTTTTTGCATAGTAGCCTGTGAAAGTGTTAATGCTAACGTTTTTCCCAATTTGCAATTATGAAAAATGCTAGCCTTTAGCGCTTCCAAGGCTCAATTGTGACCCTAGCCTAACAGTGCTCTTTCTTTCATTTTTTTTGTAGAACGAGTAGAAAAGTAAACTAAATAAATACTTAGAAGTAAAGAAATCCTTATCTTTTGAATTTCCTTTATGCAAAGGAAAACACCAAAATGATAAACCCCATATCAAAACTGAACATGACAGTGAACTGTGACGCTGACCACCATTACAACCTTACAAATGTTGCATTGTGAATTATTTCATAATACGTATGTATAGGAGGGCTCAATCTTATTATTGATGAATAAAAAAATCTTTTATCTCTCAACATTGTGGACCTTTCCATTGAAGGAATGTCTTAAAATTTCTTTTCGACATATGCCTCCCACAGAAGGGTCTGACATAACTAGAGATGAGCAAACATTTTAAGGTTTTGTTCCGTTTAGCTAATTTTTCCGTGGTGTTCAGCAAACCAGTTCAGGTTCGGAGTTTGGATGTCTTATCTTTGTAAAGCAATGGAGTACGCATCGCTATGGTCAGGTGCTTGGCTCAGTGCGATACAATTGCAGTGTTTGTTCAGCTCACTCTTGGCTTAAAAGCACCATTTTTGGGTGTAGTATATGTCCAATATTATTTAAAAGAAAAAAAAAACCTTCCTCCCACCTCTGGAAGTGCTTCACTTATGGCTGGCTGAATGTGGGTGGAGAGCTGATCTCCCAATCAGTAATTTTCATTGAAGTTCTGGCCAAGTTAGAAAACACAAACAGTGCGCCAAAACATTTGGCTGCACCACTGGAACCTGAACTTACAAAGGCTTGTTCATCTCTAGACATTTAAAGCACCATCTGCACAGTTTGCAAGTTACTGTTGAAATTTTATTTAAATTTGTTGCAAAAGAATGTACACAGCATAGACTTTTTTGAGAGGCCATGTCCACACACCTGCGCTCTAAGTATTTAGCGGATCACAGCTAAATACTTGTTTTTTTCCAGAGAAGCGCAGGTGCGTGTGTGCGGCGCTTCCTGGAAACGCAGCCCCTGGTTACCCGATGTGTATCGTGGTAACCAGTTCACAGTCAAGGCTGCCTAGTGTTCGCTTCCTCAGAGCGGACAGGGAAATGCTGCTAGCAGCTTTTCCCTGTGCGCTCGCCTTAAGCGGACACTAGGCATTCTTGTCAGTGAACTGGTTACCACGATACACATCGGGTAACCAGGGGCTGCGTTTCCAGGAAGCGCCGGCACACACGCACTTGCGCTTCTCTGGAAAAAACTAAGTATTTAGCACAGAACCACTAAATACTTAGAGCGCAGGTGTGTGGACATGGCCGTAGTGTTGCCTTTGCACAGAATGGCATAGTCAATGGCTCAGATTTACAGTATACAGTATACAGTCACAAAGGATACAGCCCCAATGTATTTTAATAGGACACTGATTTGTTGTCAATAAATTTATTTGGATTTGTTTGGCATATACTTTAGAAGATTTTCCCGTGCAACAATGTATGTCCATAGTGGTGAATACAGACATTGTTTCTTGTTTTTTTTTTTTCTTTATATAAAAATTTATTGCAAAAATATTTTCTTAATAATTTTGCACAACTGCTCACAGAAATCAAATAGAATATGTCACAAGCAAATATACAATTATTCTGGAAATTTTGCAATCTTATATGATTTTCTCTGTTACTATTCAGAAATTGAATGTTTGCCCTCCTGCTCCCTTTTTCAGACATTCAAGGATGTGTTTATTTACTAGCAAAATGCAAATGTTAATGCCATAAGTGAAGCATGCATTAACTGTAAGTTAAATAATTATATATTTTAGAAAGCCAACACTGTTGAATAAAATGCTTTCCACAGGAAAAAAATCTTAAAAGAACAACCTTGAAGGGAACATGTTATCTTCACAAACACCTTTGAGAACTGTCATGTTCTGCCAAGTGTGACTGTAATTTGAAAGTCAAACTGCATCCTGACTTTGACTAACCAAATACAAGACATGACAAAAACACAAATAAAGGTTAATATAGCAATTTGTATCCAGTACAATGATTTTAACCTTTAAATAATACACACACACATGTATACACAAAGTTAGGACACACCTGTTCATGCAATAATTTTTCTTTTTCTTATTGGAATGTGCACTCTGTAAATTCAGACAGTAGGAAGCAAGACTAGGAAAGAATGCATATCAATGTTTTCTATATCGTTGATAGCGTCAGTCATGCCTTTGGTGGACAGAGAAAAGGTTTGCAGATGGTTTGTACATGTGTGATATCCACCATGAAGCATACAGTAGGAGGTGTGATCACTTTGCTAGGTTACACTGTTATTGATTTATTCCAAATTCAAGGCACATTTACAATCATGATTCACACAGCGTTATACAATGACATGCCATTACATCTGTTTTTTGTTTTATGAGACCATAATTTGTGTTGCAAAAGTACAATGACTGAAAACACACCTCCAAGATATATAAAAGCTATGTGACTAAGAGGGGAGATGAATGAATTTCAATGATATGGACTCCACAATCATCTGACCACACCTCAAGTATGTTGATTTGGAATGAGTTTAATTGCAGAGTCAACAAGTGCTCAATACATTTGGGAACTGTCATGATGGTTTCCCTTTCCTAGGAGACTTGTGACTGCTTTCGACCTAAGTCTCATATCTGAATTGAGACTTCATTTTAATCATGTCCTTTTCCTTTGGCACTGGAGGAGTTAATGTTAGTCTCTGTTGCCAATAAGCTAGCTGGGCCTTTTCCATGTGTAGTCACTCTTTGATTACCTCTGCCTTTATAGCATCACAGGTTTCCAGCATGCTTTGCTGGAGATTGAACTTCATTCCTGGCTAAGCTCCTGAGGTGTAAGGAGCTCTGAGGAGAACCCCTTTCTATTAAACCATCTGCTGACTGGTGAAGTATCAGCAGACATGAAGTAGCTGTCCTGTTGTCCTTTATCTGTCTTCCCCTTCCATCATGTTTCTTTATGATAGTGGATGGGACTAGTGCTCCCGTCGGCCTTCCCTAGTCAGGGTTAATATCAGGGCCAGCGGAGGGCTAAGGTTTTCTTCCCGCCGATGAGGTGAAAGAACTCGTATAGGGACAGTAGGAAGATCAGGGCATAGCAGCAGGTGAGTGCAGGAGGTGACCTCTCCCCCGTTCCCTATGAGCAGGGTCCTCCATTTTATTTATCCCTTTGGTGTTTCCTTGTCTGTTGCTTTTCGTTGTTGTGCCATGGACATCGGTGGTCCATGCGCCACTGTCACGCACGGTTGCTGGACATCCTCTTAGTCCAAGTGTGACAGGAACTCCATCAAGACTGCTAGAAAGCCATTCTAGCTGACTACATTATGAAGCTGTTTGAGAGAATGCCAAAGAGTCATAAAGACCTTGAATCAGCAGGTACAATTGTTTCAAAGAGAACCATAAAACAATAAGTGATGAACTCAACCTCCATGGCTTGTATGCACGCTCATCACCTTTCGATTTGATTGCTTAACAAAAAGCATGTTCAAGTGCGTTTAAAGTGGCTAAATGAACAGCAAACAGACAAGCCTGTGAAATACTGGGAGAATATAGTCTGATCAGATGACACCAAAATGGAACTCTTTTAATGCCATTATACACACCATATTTGGAGATCAAAAGGCACTGCATGTCACCCCAAAAGAACATACCAACAGTGAAGTTTGGATATGGGAACATCATGGTGTGGTTTTTTTTTCAACAGACGACACTGGCAAACGTCATATACTTGAAGAAAGGATAAATGGACACCTGTACCGAGACATTCTTGATAAAACTCTGCTGCCATCTACCAGGATGATGAAGATGATATGATGATGAAGGTGAACATTTCAGCAAGACTATGATCCTAAATACACAGCCAAGTAAATTACCTGATCTGAATTCAATAGAAAATGTATGGAAGGAATTAAAGTTCAGAGTTCATACCTGGGCAATGCATACAACTAGTTTCTCCACACATGTCTTGATGCTGTCATTACATAGACTTTTGTACAAATTCTTAAATAGACTTCATTACTTTCATTACTTAGTTCACTGGCTGTATATATATACAGTTAGGGCCAGAAATATTTGGACAGTGACACAATTTTCGCGAGTTGGGCTCTGCATGCCACCACATTGGATTTGAAATGAAACCTCTACAACAGAATTCAAGTGCAGATTGTAACGTTTAATTTGAAGGGTTGAACAAAAATATCTGATAGAAAATGTAGGAATTGTACACATTTCTTTACAAACACTCCACATTTTAGGAGGTCAAAAGTAATTGGACAAATAAACATAACCCAAACAAAATATTTTTATTTTCAATATTTTGTTGCGAATCCTTTGGAGGCAATCACTGCCTTAAGTCTGGAACCCATGGACATCACCAAACGCTGGGTTTCCTCCTTCTTAATGCTTTGCCAGGCCTTTACAGCCGCAGCCTTCAGGTCTTGCTTGTTTGTGGGTCTTTCCGTCTTAAGTCTGGATTTGAGCAAGTGAAATGCATGCTCAATTGGGTTAAGATCTGGTGATTGACTTGGCCATTGCAGAATGTTCCACTTTTTTGCACTCATGAACTCCTGGGTAGCTTTGGCTGTATGCTTGGGGTCATTGTCCATCTGTACTATGAAGCGCCGTCCAATCAACTTTGCAGCATTTGGCTGAATCTGGGCTGAAAGTATATCCCGGTACACTTCAGAATTCATCCGGCTACTCTTGTCTGTTGTTATGTCATCAATAAAAACAAGTGACCCAGTGCCATTGAAAGCCATGCATGCCCATGCCATCACGTTGCCTCCACCATGTTTTACAGAGGATGTGGTGTGCCTTGGATCATGTGCCGTTCCCTTTCTTCTCCAAACTTTTTTCTTCCCATCATTCTGGTACAGGTTGACCTTTGTCTCATCTGTCCATAGAATACTTTTCCAGAACTGAGCTGGCTTCTTGAGGTGTTTTTCAGCAAATTTAACTCTGGCCTGTCTATTTTTGGAATTGATGAATGGTTTGCATCTAGATGTGAACCCTTTGTATTTACTGTCATGGAGTCTTCTCTTTACTGTTGACTTAGAGACAGATACACCTACTTCACTGAGAGTGTTCTGGACTTCAGTTGATGTTGTGAACGGGTTCTTCTTCACCAAATAAAGTACGCGGCGATCATCCACCACTGTTGTCATCTGTGGACGCCCAGGCCTTTTAGAATTCCCAAGCTCACCAGTCAATTCCTTTTTTCTCAGAATGTACCCAACTGTTGATTTTGCTACTCCAAGCATGTCTGCTATCTCTGATGGATTTTTTCTTTTTTTTCAGCCTCAGGATGTTCTGCTTCACCTCAATTGAGAGTTCCTTTGACCGCATGTTGTCTGGTCACAGCAACAGCTTCCAAATGCAAAACCACACACCTGGAATCCACCCCTGACCTTTTAACTACTTCATTGATTACAGGTTAACGAGGGAGACGCCTTCAGAGTTAATTGCAGCCCTTAGAGTCCATTGTCCAATTACTTTTGGTCCCTTGAAAAAGAGGAGGCTATGCATTACAGAGCTATAATTCCTAAACCCTTTCTCCGATTTGGATGTGGAAACTCTTATATTGCAGCTGGGAGTGTGCACTTTCAGTCTATATTATATATATAATTGCATTTCTGAACATGTTTTTGTAAACACCTAAAATAACAAAACTTGTGTCACTGTCCAAATATTTCTGGCCCTAACTGTATATATATATATATATATATATATTTATATGTATATATATTTGTGTGTGTATTCCTAATCAACGAAGTTGCAGCACCAAGAGAGGAAGGTTTTAAAACAGTGGAAATCAAAGGGAACTCAAGTCGTGGACTTTCACTGCTTCATCTGTCTATGATTGGTCACTGGCGGGCAGGAGAAGACTCTGCCCCTTCCAGTCTCTATGCCTTTTCCTGCCCTCTGGTGACCAATCACAGACAGAAGAAGCAGTGATAGCTAGAAGCCAGAAATGCAAGCGAGGCAGGGAGTGATAGGCACATAAGACCCTAGCATTGCTATCTCTATGCACAATGTCAGATGTTATGTTCCTTCTATTTGGTGATGTTGAGGAAGAGGGGACGGAGAAAGGGGAGGGAGGAGGCTTTGGTTTAGAGCAAACTGAGGTTGTGCTGCACTTATGCCAATTTGCTGCACATATTCCTGGTGTTTGCTAACAAATTTCTCTGCAATCATACATGTCATTATTGAAGTAAAGGTATGATTGCACTCAGTATACCAGTGCTTGTAAGGCACTGGCTTCACTTTATAGCCCTAAAACCTGCTGATTGGTTCCGTTTAATCTGATTGTGATGCTCATACTTGATACTATATAAATTAAGATATTTGAATCCATTTTATCATAAATTGCATATCTTTACCATGTCTATCAATCTTGTGATAGATATAATTCCACACCCCTTCTTTTTTTGTGTTACAATTTCAATGTCATGGATCATTTTCTCTGTTATGTGGTTACAGATTTAATATTTTTAGACAAAAAGAAAAGCAAGCAGACCATGTTACAAAAATAACCCACAGTTCGTTAATTAGTAAACATATTATAGCTGTCTAGCTGCAGGAGCTCTAAACTTTTGACAAAGTCTCTCAATCTTAATATGCTGTTTCTCATCTACTAACAGAACCCAATCTCAATCTACCCTGTATAAGAGCTTTGGTCATAGGAAAAAAAATAATCAATGTGAATGATCCTAAAGTCCCCTACACTTTAGATGACTTTTATCTATATCTTCTGAATTTGGTGGGACCAAATGACCATCTGACGTGTATGGGATCCTGTTACTTTTACTCCAACATCTCATGTTGGAGGACAGAAGGATTAAACAGTTAGAAAATCAATGGCCAATCTTTTTAGTTTTCAGAGGAGAGATAAACCACTGAAAGAGAAGTTTAATCTGGTGGTTGGAGCTGGGAAATGGAAGGAGACTTTTATGAGTCCTTCCAAAATTGGTCTTTTATAAAACTAGACTTCCACAAAAGATTATACAGCCAATTTTGAAATATGTTAACCAGTCATTGGTGTAAGAGATATATTTAATTTATTTAAATAATCACACAGAATGCCATGGTCTAGAGCTAAATACTGTTCTTCAATTGGTATAAAAAGTTGACAAGTTGTTGCTAAAAAAGTATGTATCTTCAGCATGGTCAGGGCAAGCTCCAGGGTTATGTGGAAAATGCAGTTACAATGTGTCTCTTTGTGATCCAACTTACTTCACATACCCAGTATTTCATGTACCAATACTTCCATCAAAGGCATTATGGATATGTCCACATGTGATATTTACATAATGGTTTTAATCCTTTTTTTACTTTGTTTAAAAAAGTAAATATAAATTCTTGTTGCTACCAAATAATACTAAAAATGCAGCAAGCAGCTACATTTGAAAATAAAGAAAGATGGCTAACTGGATGCCCAAATACTTGCAATTATATTCTTTCATTGGTGGAAATTTGGGTGCTATGTTTATTTAAAATAGCTTTGTCAGAGACATGCAGTAAGAAATTAAGTCCCTAATTTTTGTTAAAATGAGAGACTTGACAAATGGCCAATGGATGGCTCCACTCAATATATTTTCTTACCTTCCGTAAAAACAGACTCTTCAGCTTTAGGTACTTCTTGTTCTAATCAAATAGAAGAAGAAATGTTTTGAGTGTACATTTATGTATGTTCTTGTACTGCAACAATTAACTGAAAATGTAATTCTTCAATTTTGATTGACCCCTATGTAATTGTGTAGTTTAAATTTTAAATGGAATCTGTCAGCAGGTAATCTGATGTAGCAGCAGAGAGCTTGATTCCAGGGATGTGTCACTTGTTCAGCAATTTTCTTTAGTTATAATACAATCACTATTTTGACAGCAGGAGAGAATCAGAGGAAGATAATTGAATAGGACTAAATGTTGCAAGCAAGGCAGTCCAGCTGATCTGTATAACCCAGCGCCCACCACTGATAGGCAACTTGCTGACAATGTACAGTGTGCCCAGGAAGCTGCCAATCAGGGGTGTGGGTGGAGTTATACATTCAAAGCACAGTAAGTCACACATCACTAGAATCAGTGTCTCTGCTCCTATGTCATACTGCTCTAATATTAATACTGATAAATTCCTTTTAAAGTATTGCCATAAAAAAAACTCAACAATTTGGTTCAGTTATCTACTCCTCATGACTAAATGCATAGAGACATTACAATTACAAATGTAGTAAGACCAATATTCTTATAAAAATCATTGCTATCAATCGACTCTCATTATTGATTGCTTGATCTAAAAATATTCTTAGGTAGATAGAAAATAAGTGCATGCAAATATGAAGGCAATATTTTATTTTTCTACTAATAGTTATTCAAAGATTTAAAAAAAGAGATAATGTTTTATTTTGGCAACTTTAAGTTCTGAGAAGCATTATTATGTCATGTTGCAAACTGTAGTACTGTCAAGGCTTTTCCTTGTGGACTTATGTCACAGTACTGTTCAATGATTAACTCCTGTGATCAAGTGGTAATGGTCCATCTCAAAGTTCAGAGTTGTAATCAAAGTCCTTTCAGCTACATTTACAAGGTAGCAAAGATGTTTGTAATATTCTAGTCCTGATAGAGGCACAGTGAAAATGTAACTTACCTTTAATAGCTGGAAGTGTTGCTTTCTTAGGTTGTTCTTTTTCTAAATAAAATTTTGGAAACAAAAGAACCATACTACAGTAAAGGCATGTTCGATATGTATTTCTGAGCTTACATATCTGAAATGCAAGCAGGAGAATGGTGCAAATGCCATGCTGCCGCCGGGAGAATGACCACTGCAAGCAGATAAAGTGATTTTATTTTTGACGCAATTCTGATCACAAATTTTTTGTGATTTTTCCTAAAGACGAAGCTATTTGGTGAAATGTTCATCAGGGTGACCTTTTGTCCCCCTAGGGACACCTTCTTTATCATACCCCCGGTAGTCAGAACATTTTCGTCTCTATTCCTTTTGACCATCTTGCACCTATCGTTATCAATGGACCAGTGTCAGCTAAATATCGAGCTGGTATTAATTATATTCCTACTAAGTCTGATGTTCAGCTTTCTTATACAGCAGGATGACCCTGTTCGGGTCTGCTTAGGACTTTATATCAGTCCTCTACACCTGGAGATAAAAATCACTATCTGGCTATTCATTATATGTTTAGCTTTGTTTATGCATAGACAATTTTATTGTCCTATACTCTTCTCTCTTCAACTTTTGAGCACTGCATCAGATTATTTCTGTCATTAGAGGGATTAAGTATATGGTTCACGTTCTTCCATATTTATGCCTTTGGTGATCTCTAGTGATACTCCCTTATGTTACACCCTGCATGTGTATGAGATATAGTGTTGTACTATACTGTTCTTAGCTGCTCTCATGTTTGATCTTAGATTGTGTTTTCCATAGTGGGTTATACATTTCTCAGTACATGTCCTTTTGTACATGTAGACTTAGTCATTTTTTCAATAAAGTGTATTCTAATATTTATCATTTACTGGCTTAGTACTTGTATTTCAAAGCTCAAGGTGACAAGTAATACTTTAAGTAGCAGACAAACAGTATACGTATAATGAGGAATGTAATTTTGGACCATGGAGATGCATTTTAAAATATTTAGTGACGACAGAAAGCTCAGGAAATCAGATTATATTTTATATCCACAAAAAGCAATAGAAATAAGCTAACATTATGGAAAATACTGCAGCAATTAAATATAGGGTAGGGTAACTCAAGCATATAAGAAATTGGTCCAATTTTCATCCATAAAAGTGGAAGATTTTTCCTCACTTGTCATTCATGTGCAGTCTGCATGCAATCTATTCTTTTACAGTAGCAGTTATTATTTATTTAAAGGAGCATTTACAGTTTCCAATGTTACAGAATTGTAATGTATCCGTAAAAAATATATGTCATACTGTGGCCATACTGCAGCATCCAGATTTTCTCTTGTCTGGGTGTCTCATCACTTTTGAGTGTAAAGTTGCAGCATGTTGCAATTTTTTTCACATTGATCATCTGTATTGCTCCATTGAATAACATAGGTCCGAGTGCTATCCGTTTTTTCCGCACACAGCATTCGGACCAAAAATTCGAACAAGTCATCTGAACAAGCCAATACTGAAATTCATTTCTTAAAAGAACAGGTACATTTTGAAAATTGGACTAATGATTTGATTTTAATTATAACAATGCTAGGGATTTTAGACAATATTTACAAAATTTAATTATTTATAATACGTATGTGCATAACAGTAGGATAGTTTAACTCTAGGTATAATAATAACATACAGTCAGCATGGCACTGTATCAGTTAAAATCCATTATTTTAAGTAAACTTAAAAACATATTCATGGCTCCGTGCACAAAGCATAAAGTATAAAGTAAAAAATGGGAATGACAAACACACCAAGTCAACTTGTTTCTGACTTTTTGTGGTCATTAGTCTAAGCCTAGGTGATATAGGTCACTTTGACGTCAGTAGAACTGCTTTGAACATTTTTTGCAAAATATGTTTTAACTAAGTACCCTGTTATTAATACTGTTTTTTACTAGCACTTGCTTTTTATTATTACCTATTATAGCAGAGTATTTCTACACGTTTGTTATACTGTTTTTTCACTAGTCTAGTTATTTGGTGGTGTGAACACGATCCTACAGACCTGTTTACTTTGTTCTTTGGCTTAACTGTAAGTTTTCATGTAGTCTCTTGTTATGCAAGATAGAGAGTGCCCCACCCCTTCCATTCTGAGCCAAACACATAAGGTACTATCTTCTGCACTGTGTCCATATTGGACTCTGGCCCATCTTCATCCTGCATCCATGAGCTATGTTCTCATAAGATCAGGTATTAAATTAGTTAGACAGGGACTCTTCTGATAAGGGTCACCTTGACATTGTTAGAACTTTGTACATTTTTTGCAAAAACCCTGTTATTGAGACTGTTTTTTGCAAGCACTTGCTTTTTATTATTACCGTATATACTCGTGTATAAGCCGACCCGTGTATAAGCCGACCCCCCTACTTTTGCCCCAAAAATCTGGAAAAACCTATTGACTCGTGTATAAGCCGAGGGTGGACCCCAGCACAGGTATACAGCCCCCAGCAGTGTGGTATACAGGCCCCCCCAGTGGTATACAGGCCTCCCCAGTGGTAGTATACAGCAGCCCTAGTGGTAGTATACAGCAGCCCCAATGGTAGTATATAGCATCCCCAGCAGCCCCAGTGGTAGTATACAGCAGCCGCAGTGGTAGTATATAGCAGCCCCAGTGGTAGTATATAGCAGCCCCAGCAGTAGTATACAGCAGCCCCAGTGGTACTATATAGCAGCCCCAGCAGTAGTATACAGCAGCCCCAGTGGTAGTATATAGCAGCCCCAGCAGCCCCAGTGGTAGTATACAGCAGCCCCAGTGGTAGTATATAGCAGCCCCAGTGGTAGTATATAGCAGCCCCAGCAGCCCCAGTGGTAGTATATAGCAGCCCCAGTGGTAGTATATAGCAGCCCCAGTGGTAGTATACAGCAGCCCCAGTGGTAGTATATAGCAGCCCCAGTGGAAGTATATAGCAGCCCCAGTGGTAGTATATAGCAGCCCCAGTGGTAGTATATAGCAGCCCCAGTGGTAGTATACAGCAGCCCCAGTGGTAGTATACAGGAGCCCCAGCAGCCCCAGTGGTAGTATACAGGAGCCCCAGCAGCCCCAGTGGTATATACAGCAGCCCCAGTGGTATATACAGCAGCCCCAGTGGTATACAGGCCTCAGCAGTATATACAGCAGCCCCCAGGGGTTATACAGCACCCCCCAGGGGTTATACAGCGGCCCCCTGGGGGTCCCCAGCAGCCCCCAGGGGGTACCCAGCAGCCCCCTGGGGGTACCAACAGCCCCCTGGGGGTACCAACAGCCCCCAGGGGGTACCAACATCCCCCTGGGGGTACCAACAGCCCCCAGGGGGTACCAACATCCCCCTGGGGGTACCAACAGCCCCCAGGGGGTACCCAGCAGCCCCCTGGGGGTACCAACAGCCCCCTGGGGTACCAACAGCCCCCAGGGGGTACCAACATCCCCCTGGGGGTACCCAGCAGCCCCCTGGGGGTACCAACAGCCCCCAGGGGGTACCCAGCAGCCCCCTAGGGGTACCACCATCCCCCTGGGGGTACCAACAGCCCCCAGGGGGTACCCAGCAGCCCCCTGGGGGTACCAACAGCCCCCAGGGGGTACCAACAGCCCCCACAAGCTGGCACTGTCCCCCCTTGTAAGTGCCCCCCCCCCCCGCTACTTATACATTACCATTCCGGTTTTCTGATCAGCGCGGCTCCTCCGTGCTGCGTCTTCATCCTCCCGCGCTGGCTGCATCCGGGTTCTCCAGCGGTCGCGCGATGACGTCACATCGCTGCGACAGCCGGAGATCACGGATGGAGCCAGCGAGGACGGGAGGATGAAGAAGCACCGAGGAGCGGCGCCGATCAGAACACCGGGCTGGTAATGTATAAGCACCGGGGGGGGGCCCTTACAAGGGGGGACAGTGCCAGCTTTTGGGGGGCTATATGAACTGCATCCCCCTGCCGCTGATTGACAGGGGGATGCAGTGCATATTTAATGAGCGGCCCCACGTGATGGGGCCGCTCATACAGCAGCCTCCCCCCGCCTCCTCCAGCCTCCACAGCCCCCGGGACACAGCCCCCACCACACGGGTCTACCGTATAGACCCGTGTATAAGCCGAGGGGGGGACTTTTCAGCCCAAATTTTGGGCTGAAAAACTCGGCTTATACACGAGTATATACGGTACTTATTATAGCAGAGTATTTCTAAACATTTGTGATACTGTTTTTTATGTGGTCTAAGCCTAAACTAAGCCTGTATACAAAGAGCAATGAAGATGTTTTTCTTTAACTTCAAAAATGCTTGGATTTGTACTGATGCAGTGACGTACTGGATGTCCTTTTGGATTGTTCCTACAATGCAAAACAAAATAATGATAATAATTAGAGATGAGCAAACCTTTGGAAGTTCAGGTTCGGGCAGTGCAGCCCAACTCTCTGGTTCACTGTTTCTGATCCCGAAGTTTACCCAAACTTCAATTAAATTTACTAATTGGTAGTTCAGCTCTCTGCCCACATACAGACCGCAATAAATAAAACACTTCTGCGGATAGGAAGGTGTTTGTGTTTTTTAATTATTATGGACTCACCCTACATCAAAAAACTGTGCTTTTAAGACTAGTGCTAGCCAATCACACACTGCACGTGGCGCACACTGAACCATGCAACACCTGCCCCTGACCACAGCAATGCACGCTCCAGTGTTTTGCAAACATACAGCATCCGAACTCCGAACCCGAACAGATTTGCTTAACACCAGGAAGTGACCCGAACCGAACCTTGGAAGGTTTGCTTATCTTTAATAATAAACTATTACACCTATTAATAATATACTGTAATAAAATTAATACACATGTAAATATAATTGGTTTTAAAAAAGTTGTGATAGATTCACTTTAAGATGTTGCATTAAAGTGATCCTAAACCCAGAAACTGACCCCCCCGTATCTTTAGACCTGTCCTTGCACCCCCTCTTATCATTTCTAGCCATCCCTTTTGCAGAAAAAATCGCTTTTGTAAAGTAAGAGAAAAGGTTATAATACTTTGACCTGTGTGAGTTCTCTCTTTCTGTGGAAGCCGAGATGGGGCGGGCCTGTCTGCTGCTGCCTGGTAATTATGAACGCCCCTCTCTGCTTCTAAGAGCCTGGTCGCGTCATGAAAGGGGCGGGGTTCCGGCATGACGTGATTTAGCCCCGCCCCTTTCATGACGCGACCAGGCTCTTAGAAGCAGAGAGGGGCGTGCATAATTACCAGGCATTTACTAACTGAATAAAACCGAAGGTCCCATTCAAGGAATGAATTAATCAATAAGATCTGAGTATATATCAATATTTGATTCTTTATTGTCAAAAAAGTAAAAACACAGAGCTACAATACAGGAAACACCAAATAGCACATTAGTAAACCTTCAAGGAATACAGGCTCAAGAACCCATTGCAGTCCAGACCAATAAAACAGAAATACACCTCATAAAATACATCCAAGTACATCCACATGCACATTAACCAGCGTTGTCAGGTATCTCTATGTAGTGCCTATCAACTTCCTAAGGCTACACATTCAGGTCCAGAGGCTGGCACAGTTAATGGGGTATCAATAAGATGGAAGGGTAAACTGGTAACAGGAGAGAGACAAGTCAATGTTGTTTTACCTGTTGAGAGGGAACGCTGTGCTTAGGCTTCCTAAGGGGGTAGGAAGCCTAAGCACAGCGTTCCCTCTCAACAGGTAAAACAACATTGACTTGTCTCTCTCCTGTTACCAGTTTACCCTTCCATCTTATTGATACCCCATTAACTGTGCCAGCCTCTGGACCTGAATGTGTAGCCTTAGGAAGTTGATAGGCACTACATAGAGATACCTGACAACGCTGGTTAATGTGCATGTGGATGTACTTGGATGTATTTTATGAGGTGTATTTCTGTTTTATTGGTCTGGACTGCAATGGGTTCTTGAGCCTGTATTCCTTGAAGGTTTACTAATGTGCTATTTGGTGTTTCCTGTATTGTAGCTCTGTGTTTTTACTTTTTTGACAATAAAGAATCAAATATTGATATATACTCAGATCTTATTGATTAATTCATTCCTTGAATGGGACCTTCGGTTTTATTCAGTTAGTAAATGGTTGTTTGGAGTGACATATAAAAAATTGAGGACTGGTTGTTATTTAGATAATTACCAGGCAGCAGCAGACAGGCCCGTCCCATCTCGGCTTCCACAGAAAGAGAGAACTCACACAAGTCAAAGTATTATAACCTTTTCTCTTACTTTACAAAAGCGATTTTTTCTGCAAAAGGGATGGCTAGAAATAGTAAGAGGGGGTGCAGGGACAGGTCTAAAGATAAGGGGGGGGTCAGTTTCTGGGTTTAGGATCACTTTAAAGATTTTTGGTTTAAATATTTTAAGTTAAGTTTTAAGAACATTTTAAGTGGTTTACAATCATTTAGCAAGTGACCATATGATTGTATGGAATGCGGAGAATAGCAGTAACACACAGTAAGTGCTATTCTCTAGTGGTAATAAGCCATATTCCCTCCATGCACTTGGCTGGCAGCCACTAAAGCTCCTTAACTTGATAGTACCTGCAGCACATAAATAACTCTATCGCTGTAATACAAAATGTTATTTTATTGGAAATGACTATGAATGTTAGTGCATCAGAAAGCCTTCAGCTGTAACTAAAGCTATGCATATGACATACTTGTTTTCTTTATTTTCCCAAATTTTGCTGCAAGAATAAAAACATTTGATACAATATATTTAATTTCTGCAAAAATGTTTAGACTTTTAAATGCATAGTTCTGTGTACACCAACAACCCTTATTGCAAGTGATAGAGGATTCACCTTTAGGATAGGATTGTAAAATATACTACCGTATTATATATTTCAAAGTGTATAAACTATTATGGCAAATATCCAAACCATGATTTTGGTATATATTTCAAATTGCTTTACCTTCAAAGTTGATTTAAAAAATTGTGTTGAAATGTTAATAAAATTCCAAAATGGCAGTTCCAGAAAATATTTTGGATTTATATTTAGATATTGTATGTGTATTAAAAACAAGTAATGCACAGATAGATACCAATGAATATTACTGTAGGTTAACACATATATGATTTACAACTATTGAAACACCTAGATCTGCATAATAACTGCAAACACTCCATTTTTTATTATCACAACTGCAGCTGGACCAATATCACAATGTCCTTAAGCAAAAATGTGGGTGTGGGTCTCACGTCACATCACCTGGCACGACCACCCGCTCTCCAGACAGGTGAGTGTTAGCTGCATGTATTTCCATATAGGTCCATGCTCCTATCCGGAGAGAAGGCGGCTATGCCAGGTGATGCAATGCGAGACTCGTGCAAGTCTCTTGCTTCGCTCTCGCAAATGGAACCTCGGACTAAGAAGGATGTCCTAACATTAAAAAAGAAAATCAGATAGTATCATCTTTACGAAGCTGCCTAATATAGTTTCATAAAGACCACTTGAATAATCTCCATTTTTCACAAGCACAGTACATATTAGTATTACCTTCTTTTACTGGAGAAGGCTTTTCCTCTTTTGGCTTTTCCTCTGTATAGGAAAACAAGAAACATTTAAAATATACATTTATTGTTTAATTATACTAGAATTCTAATTTGCAACAATCATAAACCCCTACATATATTTGGAGATACGTAACGCATTGTAGGGTCAAACGATGCACATTGAAGCAAACTAGAAGCATTGAAGCAAAGAAATACTGATAAACACTCCCTTTTATTCAAATAAAAAAATAAAATCAACAATACATCTCAGCACATGAGTTGTCCTCCTCTGTTAAGTTTATTCAAATTCTTTTTTTTTTTTTTTTTAAATCAATTTTGTATAAACTAGAACAACTAACGTGGCCGCAGTTGAGGTTGCCACATTGCTTTCCTAGATAACCAAGCACAAGTATGATTAGTTTTGTAACCATACTGATTGTCACACAGCATTACAAGAGCAATAAAAAGTATAAATAGGAAAAGGAAACATAAAAGTTCAAATGGTGTAGAGGACAATTCAAGTAATAATATTCAAGGTTGTTGGAAAGCAATGCATATTTTACATTCTGAGAGCATTAGTCAGAATGGGTTTATAGAAAGTTTACGTCTTACTTGCATAGAGCTGGAAATAAAAATCTTAAATAGAATTCATAATAAACTATAAGCAGTCAAAGGTTTTATTCTGCATGCACATGGCACGAAGAATAGAATCAGATCTGCTTTGTTGTTTGCATGTTGTCTTTTAAGAAGTGGAATAGATATTGCTATATCGATCACATGGTGGAGACCAATTGAACCACACAGACACACTGATTATAAGGTCGTGTAAGGCCAAGGTGCCAGTCATTTTACAGGAGCAAATAATACAATATGTATATACTCTATAAAAAGATTGGCATGCAGCAGTACATTAGGAGGCAAATATTCTTTGTACTGCAATCCCCACGACTGACCATGGATTTCTAGTGGACTACAATAGGTAACATCCATGGTAATTTGCAGACACCTTTCTGCATAGCATAGCATAGTTATTAAAGCAGATATGTCATAGAAGTATCATAAGTACACTTTAAAAAAATGCTCCACAATGGCCATGTGTAATGCCGACGTTCCTGCTCTATGCTGCGTCTCTGCAGCAGGGATGCCGGCTCACTCTCCACTGCGGTCGTCATGCTCATCTCCTCTCTTCCCCATGACTGTCTCTTCCTGCTCCTGACATATGTGTATGCCGCACAGGTCTCCGGGGAGTGCACCTAGACATGGAGCTGTGCTCTGGCTCTGCATTTAAGGGACCAGTGTCCTCTTTCCAGGAAGGGACCCTCAGCCTCTGGGTGAGTGGCACTGTGTATATAAGGCATCCTCCTTAACTATGGGAGACACCTGATCTACACCTTTAGTTATTTAGTTTTCCATTCAAGTTAGTTGTCACCATCCTGTCCCTGTGTCCTGCTCCTACATTCCCTTGTACTCAGAAGCAAAACAATAAATATCCAGCGCCTTTCAGGATGGAATGATCATCATGCAACGCCATGATTAAGACCTGTTCAGGTCAAAACATGTTGGTTTCTATGCCTTTTGTATCATGACTGCATCCCAACTGCCTGACCTTTTGCTACTGTTTTTAATGTGAAGAAATAAACAAATGTTTTAAGAAATCTTGGATTTCTTGGGATCATTCCATCCTGAAAGGTGCTAGATATTTATTGTTTGGTATGTATCAATCTTCGCCCGGCGTGATCTGTGCAGCCTGGAAGATGTGGTAACCAAAGGATGAGGTGAGCTGACTGCTTTACTTTATTACACGTGTACTCAGATGCTTCTGTCATCTTTTCTACCCATATCCATCCCTGGGTTACCTGTCCTTTGTTTGCCCACACCAGTGACTGTGCTTTGCTTTGCACACTACAGCTACCCCTGCTACACTTGCTATTCCAGAGTCCATAACTGCCACAGTTCACGCTGTGGTACAGTGGGTCCACTCCTGGATGCTTGCCGCATAACAAGTTTTCCTGGTATCCATGATTCTAATTTAACTGCAGCAATTTTTATATATACAAAGACAATAGTTCACAGAAGTCAGCTGCGGTGTTAGTAGGAGCAAAGCTTTCGATAGTGATGAGAAGCAGTACAGCACAATTCTGAGTATGGCTGACATACTTGTTTTCTTCAGTTTTGTAATCTTTGCTGAGGAAAAATATATATTTATATGTTACCGGTATATAGTAAATAAATATGTATACCAAATTACAGCCAGTTGCAACATTTTTGTGCATAACATGTGATTTATCTGTTATTAAAACTTTCAGATTGCTTTCAAAATGATCAAAAACATTTATCCACCATGGATTTAAAAGTCTAATATACCGTATATACTCGTGTATAAGCCGAGTTTTTCAGCACAAAAATTGTGCTGAAAACTGCCCCCCTCGGCTTATACACGAGTCACTATACAGCTGAGTGGGGGGGGGCCGGTGTCCGGGGGCTGGAGGAGGCAGGGGGAGGCTGCACTATGAGCGGCCGGTCACGTGGGGCCGCTCATTAGTGCAATGCAATATGCACGGCATCCCCCTGTCCATCAGCGGCAGGGGGAGCCGTGCATATTACATTGCTCTCCCCCAGTAGTTTATACAGGCCCCCCGATCCCCCCCCCCGTAGTTTATACAGGCCCCCCGATCCCCCCCGCCCCGTAGTATATACAGGCCCCCCGTAGTTTATGCAGGCCACCCGATCCCCCCCCCCGTAGTATATACAGGCCCCCCGATTCCCACCCTCTATGTAGTATATACAGGCCCCCCGCGCTCTATATACAGGCCCCCGGTTGCAGCCACAGACCTGTAAGAGAATCGCTTTCATACTTACCCTCCTCGCTGTTACCCGCGCTCCTCCGGTCTCCTTCCCGCTTGTACCCGGCGCGTCCACAATGACGTCATTGTGGATGCGCCGGGAAGAAGCTGGAAGGAGACGAGGACGCGCGATGACAGTGAGGAGGGTAAGTATGAAAGCGATTCTCTTACAGGTCTGTGGCTGCAACCGGGGGCCTGTATATAGAGCGCGGGGGGCCTGTATATACTACAGGGAGGGTGGGAATCGGGGGGCCTGTATATACTACGGGGGGGAGGGATCGGGTGGCCTGCATAAACTACGGGGGTGGGTAATCGGGGGGCCTGTATATACCAC
This sequence comes from Allobates femoralis, assembly GCA_033576535.1. Lineage (NCBI taxonomy): Eukaryota > Metazoa > Chordata > Amphibia > Anura > Aromobatidae > Allobates > Allobates femoralis. The sequence goes on from JARQOC010000001.1 coordinate 340,849,921, forward strand.
ACTGCTGGGGGCTGCTGCCTGTATATACCACACTGCTGGGGGCTGCTGCCTGTATATACCACACTGCTGGGGAGGCTGCTGTATACCACACTGCTGGGGAGGCTGCTGTATACCACACTGCTGGGGGCTGCTGCCTGTATATACCTCACTGCTGGGGGCTGCTGCCTGTATATACCACACTGCTGGGGGCTGCTGCCTGTATATACCACACTGCTGGGGGCTGCTGCCTGTATATACCACACTGCTGGGGGCTGCTGCCTGTATATACCTCACTGCTGGGGGCTGCTGCCTGTATATACCACACTGCTGGGGGCTGCTGCCTGTATATACCACACTGCTGGGGGCTGCTGCCTGTATATACCACACTGCTGGGGGCTGCTGCCTGTATATACCACACTGCTGGGGGCTGCTGCCTGTATATACCACACTGCTGGGGGCTGCTGCCTGTATATACCACACTGCTGGGGGCTGCTGCCTGTATATACCTCACTGCTGGGGGCTGCTGCCTGTATATACCACACTGCTGGGGGCTGCTGCCTGTATATACCACACTGCTGGGGGCTGCTGCCTGTATATACCACACTGCTGGGGGCTGCTGCCTGTATATACCACACTGCTGGGGGCTGCTGCCTGTATATACCACACTGCTGGGGCTGCTGCCTGTATATACCACACTGCTGGGGGCTGCTGCCTGTATATACCACACTGCTGGGGGCTGCTGCCTGTATATACCTCACTGCTGGGGGCTGCTGCCTGTATATACCACACTGCTGGGGGCTGCTGCCTGTATATACCACACTGCTGGGGGCTGCTGCCTGTATATACCTCACTGCTGGGGGCTGCTGCCTGTATATACCACACTGCTGGGGGCTGCTGCCTGTATATACCACACTGCTGGGGGCTGCTGCCTGTATATACCACACTGCTGGGGGCTGCTGCCTGTATATACCACACTGCTGGGGGCTGCTGCCTGTATATACCACACTGCTGGGGGCTGCTGCCTGTATATACCACACTGCTGGGGGCTGCTGCCTGTATATACCTCACTGCTGGGGGCTGCTGCCTGTATATACCACACTGCTGGGGGCTGCTGCCTGTATATACCACACTGCTGGGGGCTGTATACCTGTGCTGGAGTCCACCCTCGGCTTATACACGAGTCAATAGGTTTTCCCAGGTTTTGGGGGCAAAAGTAGGGGGGTCGGCTTATACACGGGTCGGCTTATACACGAGTATATACGGTAATCAATTGCGAAAGCCATGTTCTCATCTGGGAAGGGGATGCAGATTAACACACTCTAGGTAAATCTCTGGGATCTAAACAGAATTGACCTCAATATTGATAGTACCAATCTGATGAAATTCACATTTAGCAGTTTTCTCAAATTCAGCAAGGAAATTTGATTTGCATTAAATATATTCAATGGAAATCAAATAAATGCAACATGAAAATAGATAATTGTTCTCTGTCATGAACAGCACTCCGCTAGGTCCAATCGTTAGAACGCTCACACCCCGCTCCCTGATGCCCCCTCCCTGCCTGATCTTAAGTTAGGACCGGGCGGGGAGCGAAGCACCAGGGAGCAGGGAGCGCAGCTCCGAATGGGAAAGCTAGCGGTGAAGTATTTTCACCACCGGTTTTCCCACCCGGGTCTTTCGCTCCCCGTTCTCTTGTGCTGCGCTTCCCGCCCAGTCCTAACTTAGGATTGGGCTGGGAGGCAGTGGGGGAGCGGGGAGGGGGCATCAGGGAGCGGAGAGTTAGGCAGGGAGGTGGCGGGGGGAGTGCGGATCAGCTCAGTGATTGTTTAAAAGCCAGCGTTTTTTTACCGCCGGCTTTTAAACAATCATGTGCGACATTTCAGCCTTTTCCTCAGCCCCCAGACTGCTGTATAGAGTCCAGAGGATTTACTCGCATTTCCCATTGACTTATACAAACAAAGACGGAACACCGGGGCACCTGGTTTGTGCAACAGCTATAACCAGCAGAGCTATGCTCAGTGGAAACAAACTCAGGTGTTGCTCCATCCAGAGAGGCACATATGTCATACATTTCAGGTATAAGAAAGACGGCACTCACCAGAGTAAATCTTCATGCAGTGCAGCGTTTATTTCTAGTGAGCAGTGAGCGTTTGCAGGGAGGATGATGGCACCGTTTCGTGCTATGCGCTTCTATGGGTCCAGGAACCTTTACTCCATTGAGTGCCGTCTTTCTTATACCTGAAAAGTTTCCCATTGACTTACATTTACTCGTTACGTCTAGCGAGTAATTACAAGGAAACTCGCGGAGTAACGAGTAGCCCGAATACCGTACTATTCGGCGAGTACCGAATAGTAACAACTATACTCGCTCGTCCCTAACTACATCAGAAGCAACACTAATAAATATAGCGTCATATGTTCGGATTACAATGTACCTACCTTTCACTGCTGGAGGTTCTATTTTTTCTGCAGAAAAAGAAAAAATAACTTACGGTAAATATAAATAATTTCTGTGTGCATATATCCATTTTACATTGATAAAGTACGGTATAAGAAGGGTTTGCATTGTTATAGAACATGAAAAAAAAAAGATCATTTTATGATGATAATAGAATGGTTCATTATGACACAATTGGAACAATGAAGCACATTGAAGCCATGAAATACTGCTAAAATATTCTCTTGAACAGGTTAAGGCTTTTTGAAAGAGCAGTGAGCAATGCCAGACAAGGCCAAATAAGCAGCAGCTCATTTAACAAGATGTGCTTACCAAACTGGATTTGTTTTTTATTTAAATAGCTTTGCAGACAAACATTTCTGCAATTACTGATACATTCACATAGATATTTGTGATGATTTCTCCTTTACATCTATGATGCAATAGCTGAATTTTTGCTGCACTATAGATTCCAGGTGCACGGTTGGTATGCTGATCGACAGCTCAGTAGTCCAATGTTGTGAAGGGGTGTGCTAAGCTTTTAATGTGTTCAGTGACAGCTAAGCTTTTCATTCTGACACTGTGAGGTTCTGGGTTTTCTAGGTGTGCCCTGTTCTATTTGATTTGTAAATTAAAGAAACTTTAGTGGTTTTTGAGCGGGCGCTTAGAGATAAACCACAGAAACAGCTTTTTGGTACCTTCTCTTTACTTGCTCAAATGTGGACTGGTCATTCCTCACAACATGTTTCGGCAGCTGATACCGCCTTCATCAAGTATACTGTTCTGTTTGATTGTCCAGCTATTTAGCTGAGCAGTGAGTCCCAGGACACTGCCAATCTTAGTCTTCTGCTCAGGTTGAGCTAGTTGGACTGTATTTGTTCTCTGGGATCTGATCTGAGCTGCCTGACCATTGACTTTGACTATCCTTTTGCCTCACCCCTCTGCTCTGATCAACTGCTCTCCAGGTAGTCTGAACCTGGAACAAGATCAGACTATGCGTCTCACTATTCTCATAATTTTGACATGCTCTTCTGGAACCTGATCCTGAAATTATTGACTATGTTGCCTCTCAACTTTTCTGGGCAGTGACTAAGATTATAATATTAATCTAAGTTGTTCTACAGGACAAAAATAAAATGAAATAATTTAATTCAATAAGCTAAAAAAATACATGCTTTAAAGGGATCATGTCACCCCCAAAACACCTCTAAAGCTATTAAAAGCTGTCCCTAGAGCATAGTAACACTTACCCTACACTCCTTTTAGCTCCTAAATGCAGCAAGTGAAAATGAAGATAAATGTTATTACACTACCTCATTAGGGATGATAATTAGTGACTATGGTATTCATAGTCACCCTGGCAGGAGTCCCTCTTCATGATATCACGCCTCAATAGGCGTGATCTTCAAATCAGAATCAAATGCGCCGCCTCCCCGCTGTGTCCTGTGTCGGCCGGCCTGTAGTGGGGCTGGGTGACGCGAACCGCGTCATTTCCGGCGCCGGGTGACGTATTACAGCCGCGCCGCTCTGTTAGCTTCAAAACGCGCACTGCGCATGCGCAGTGCGGGTATTGAAGCTAACAGCGGCGCGGGTGTACATACGTCACCGGCGCCGGAAATGACGCGGTTCGCGTCATACAGCCTCATAATGCAGCGGTCCGGCTGCCATAGGAGAGAGGGGAGGCGCGCATTTTAATGTGATTTGAAGATCACGCCTATTGAGGCGTGATATCATTAAGAGGGACAGCCTGCCAGGGTGACTATGAATACCATAGTCACTAATTGTCATCCCTAATGAGGTAGTGTAATAACATTTATCTTCATTTTCACTTGCTGCATTTAGGAGCTAAAAGGAGTGTAGGGTAAGTATTACTATGCTCTAGGGACAGCTTTTAATAGCTTTAGAGGTGTTTTGGGGTGACAGGATCCCTTTAAATGCACAATGTGGTTTAACCCCTTCATGACCCGGCGATTTTTCGTTTATCATTTTCGTTTTTTGCTCCCCTGCTTCCAAGAGCCATAACTTTTTTATTTTTATGTCAATATAGACATATGACGGCTTGTTTTTTGCGGGACGAGGTGTACTTTCAGATGCATTCATTAATTTTACCATATCTTGTATTGGAAAATCATTCCAAATGCAGTGAAATTACAAGAAAAGTGGTAAAACCAATGTGTCATTGTGATGTCAGGTCAGTATGAGTGCATAGATACCAAACATGTATATGTTTACTAGTATCTAAGTGGTGAAAAAAAATTCAGAAGTTTTAAAAAAAAAGAATTGCACTTTTTGCACCATGTTCTGTGACCCGTAGCGTCCTCATTTTTCAGGATCTGGTGCTGTATGACAGCTTATTTATTGCATCTTGAACTGACATCTCCAATGATACCAGTTTTGAGTGGATGCGTTTTTTAATTGCCCGTTATTGCATTTTATAGCAATGTTGCGGCGACCAAAAAAACATAACTTTGGCGTTTGGACCTTTTTTCCGTTACACAGTTTATGGCTCGCAATTTTATATCTTGATGGATCGGGTGTTTCTGAACACGGCGATACCAAATATGTGTATTTTTTTTAACACTTTTATTTTGAATGAGGGGAAAGGGAGGTGATTTGAACATTTAGGTTTTTTTTTTTCTCATATTGTTAAAAACTTTATTTGACAATTCATTCTTTGTTTTACACAGCCCCATGCCACAGTACTACAGTGGCTGATTGCTTATGACAGGTCCTGATGAGCTGCAGCACATCGGGATCTGTCACAATTGCGTAATGTGAGTGGTTGGCAGCGCTTGCCAACCACTCACAGAAAGTGCTTTATGACATCTTCCGGGGTCAAGACAAGACCCCGGGCTGTCACATGAGCACCAGAGATCCCGCGATATTATCAAGGGATCTCCGATGCAGGTGGGGAACAGCGCGTTCCCCACCACAACGGCTTTGGATCCCGTTGCCAGTAAATGACAGCGGGATCCAAAGAGTTAACAGCACCATTCGGATCCCAGATCCGATTGATGCTGGAAGCCCCACATCTCAGCTGATGAGATCAGCTGAGATGTCAGGGAAATAATGTAAGCTCCGCCCCGGAGCTCACGTCAAACCCTAGTAACTGGCCCACATCCCTCTACGATCAGGCTCCTCGGAGAACCGTATCAGACTTTCTGGTTTGGCAGACTCCTCTTTTCCAGGCTGGTGCAGTCTGGGTTCTGGCCTGCCCCCCTGGTTGTTTGGCGGCAATGGGGGCGGGGAGACATTTTTGGCACCTCTTGCATGGCCCTTCCCAGATGAGGGGCCGAGGCACGCTCCTGGGCCAGCACATTCTCAGTCACAATTCCAGGCCGCCATTTTGGGCCTATGCAGTGAAATGAAGTCCAGTAAATAGAAGTCCAATTTAAGGCGTCACAGGGATGTATTACATTCTAAATAGAGATATGATGCCTCTGTAACCGTGGATGTGGGGAATCTTCAGGGTCTACACCCCAACACCCATGCACTGGCCACTTTATTACAGGGGACTGATATTCAGTAAGTCCCAGGGGATGGAGCCTAGAGAGTGGGAGAAGGGGAGTGACAGAATAGTCAGATAGTTGGTGTGAGGAGAGCAAGCAAGGCAGATGCAGGGGACCCTGCGGCTACACTGGAGGGCACTTCTTAAGGGGCGAGAGGTGACCCAGACTTTGGAAGGGGGTTTACCCGGGCCTGGTTGGAGCCAGCCGGGATCCAGTTCGACACCGGCATACCGGACCTGAGGTAGTTAGATGCAAGGTCCATCCCTAACTACAAACCGGCAAGCTGAAGGCCCGTTACATACAGGGCACTGAAGCACCCCTAAATCAGCCCAACATCAGTCCCATAGCTGGTGCAGGATGCGGAGAGTTAACCTTGCACTCAAAGCAACGGACCCTGAGGACTAGAGACTTGGCTCAAATGAGGTAAGAGAGAGAGAGCACAGCAAGACCATGAGCACCATATTGAGGGCAGCACTGTCAGACTCTGAGGAAACCTCCGCATCCAATGGTTACAATACCCGCTAACCTGGTCTGCACCGTATACCTGTTTCCATCTGGTGAAGTAAAAGAACTGTTTGAGCTGAAGTGGTGTCCGTGATTCTTTCTCTCATTGCCTGGCGGGCTACAGCATCATCATCAGAGGTGAGGACAACTACTCCCCTCATCTCCTCCCACGGCTCTGAGGTACAGCTCCACCTGTGGGGAGCTGTACTACTCTGAGCTGCACCTCTATCACCTAAGTGGCCTGCTGCAGTGCTGGTATCCACATTACCAGGTACCACATGTGGCGTCACGTTACCATTCTCTCCCCCATCATCATCACCCCCATCCCCTACCACTGAGGGCACAGGGCACGGAACCAGGAACCGACCAGCTGTGATTCCCCCATCGAAGCAACCACCTATCCCGGTATCTGAGTACCCCCCTACCCTGTCGACCACCTCACTCTACAGTTAGATCTAGAGCCCAGGGGCTGTAGGTTGATGATGATGGAATAGGGCAGCACTGTTTGAATGGTGCTGCGCAGCTTCTGCGGTGTGGTGCAAGGGAGGAAAATCATGGTTCATCCGTAAGGAACACAGACACGTTGCTGACTCTGAACGTGTACTTTACTCCAGTAATTTGCAGTCTTACAGGGTAAACAGTTGTTTCAGTCAGGGTAGTGGACCTGGTGGTCCTGGCAGTGAGTAATGTCCCTCTGAAGCTCCGCTGGTTTTCCTACTCTATCACTTTCTCTGTCCTTTCTCTGTGGTGCCCTGCACAATCCCACTTCTTGAACTAGGCCTGTCAGGTGATATGGGAACCCTTTATCTCTCCAAAGGGCAACCAACCCTGTTCAGTGCATCTGGTGGAGACCGTGCTTGGTTTAGGGCGGTTGGATTGTGCTCCTTAGAAGACATCAACCACGCAGGTAATTTGCGGTTCAGGGATGGACCTCTGATCCATGTCGGAGCCAGTACCCTGCTTCAGACTGAGCCACGGTGATTCAGTTACCCTTTATATTCCTCTTTCTCTTCTGGGTCACCAGGTTGAGGTGTCCTTCCAGTTACTTCTCCTCTTTTACACTCTCTTCTCAACTCCTGTTCTTCTGTTGTTCTGTTCTAGTCTGTACTACTCTTCACTCACTGTTCTTCTTTCCCCACATGCTATATAACCTAGCTCTCCTCCCACCAGGACTGGGTACCCTAGTAACGGGAGTCTGATTGGTCCCCTATCACTGGGTGTGTGTGTGTGGTGATGGAGATTCAGGCTTCTACTACCCCCTACCAAGACAAAGCACCTTCTGTTAGGGGTGCAGTACCTTTTTGTAGCGCACTGACTAGCGGGGCGCTACACGCAACATAATCAAGAAGTGTACATCTTATATTGACACTGTAGCTAGTCTCCCTGGACAGTAGTGAAAAATTGCTGAAAGGTTGCAACACAAGTAAGTATGAATGATTAATAAGCAGCCCCAATCAAGTTCCCAGAAATTCAAGCTGTACTGTAGGCTCAGGGTGCATCAGTGTCAGCGCAATCTGTCGACACTTGAATGAAATGAAAAGCAATAACAGGAGACCAAGAAGGAGCTACCACCACCAGATCTGCCACCTCCTCGCCACCAGATCTGCTGCACTCCTGACCTACTGTCTCTCTCCCCATTGCCCTGTAGAATGTACGCCTGCAAGGGCAGGGGCCTCTCCTCTCTATACCAGTCTGTCTTTGTTAATTTGTTTTCTGTAAACTATATATATATAATTTTGTATGTAACCCCTCTCATGTACAGCACCATGGAATTAATGGTGCTATATAAATAATAATAATAATAATAATAATAATAATAATAATAATAATAATAAAATCTAGACTGCAGTATGACACAATGTATGTGAGTATGCTAAAAATCCTTCTGAAACTATAAAAAAATAAGAAGCACGAATGGGGTCTTATCTGATGGTACACTAAGTAAGGACTATGGCATTTTTGGGGCTCACCTGATCAGGTTGAGAGTCGGTCACAACCACCTCTCAAGCACACAAACGGCTGCTGCACTGATCCACCAATGAACAAGGAAATCAAAGAATAAAGTAAGAATCCATCATGTGCGCTGCTGGGCAATGACACGGTAATGGTGTTTTTTTTCTTCCCAGGACACTTTATTAAGTCTATGCGTTTTGTGGCCCCCTGGCCACTTCCTCTGGGCATAAAAATCCAGAGGGCCATGAAATGAGTAGACTTAATAAAGTGTCCTAGGAAGGAAAAAAAACTCCATTACCGTGTCATTGTTCGGTAGCGCACATGATGGATTCTTACTTTAATCTTAACAATCCTTCTGGGAAAGCATCTTGTGGACAGATGAGACCAACATAGCGATTTTTGATAAAGCACTTATTCTACTGTTTACCGGATACAGAATGAGGTTTACAAACAAAAAAACACAGTACCTACAGTCAAATATGATGGAGGTTCAAAAATGTTTTGGGTCGGTTTGCTGCCTCTGGTACTGGGTTCCTTGATTGTGTGCAAGGCATTATGAAATATGAAGATTACCAAAGGATTTTTGGTAGTGTCCAGTGTCAAAAAGCTGGATAAGTGTCCTAGGTCATGGGTCTTTCAACAGGACTGTGACCCTAAATATACCTCAAGAAGCACCAAGAAATAAATGGAAACAAAGCAGTGCAGAGTTCTGAAGTAGCCAGCTGTGGCTCTGCATCTAATTCCCACTGAACACTATGGACAAATCTTAAAATTGCTGTTAGGAGAAGGCACAATTCAAATAGGAGAGACCTGGAGTAATTTGCAAAAGAAGAGTGGTCCAAAATTCCAATTCAGAGGTGTATGGAGCCTGTTGATGGTTATAGGAAGCAATTGATCACAGGTATTTATTCCAAAGGGTGTGCAACCAAATATTAAGTTGAGGGTGTGAACAATTTTTTCTGGTCCTTTATTAGTTTTTTGAAATACTTAATTTTCTCTAATAATTTCAAGGGTGCCTACACTTCTGTCCATGATTGCAAGTAAAAAAAAATCAAGGGCGCAAATAGCCAAATTGATTTTTATGTGTTCAATTAAAGAGGTATTTATAAACATGCCTTTTTCACAACTGGACAAGAAAGTAGAGCAGACTGGGTTTTGCTATGGGAATATATGGGCATCAACTTAGTACTGTATAGCTTTACATTAAAGATATACATACTCCAGCATATGTTTCCAGCAAAGATGATTGATTGTAGTCTGCATAGAGTTCTACGCAATTTTATTTTTTTGAAATAAGCCCAAACTATATACCAGATGGGATTATGATATGACCATCATATATGATGCAACTATGCAGGAGGAAAAACAGAGACCTATTTAGTGTACCATGCACTAACTTCAGTGAAGATGATGAGGATTAAAATTAATTTTCCAATATTTGGTGGGTTAGATTTTTTTTTTGTTTTTAAACTGAGTAGGTTCTGGAAATAGGAGAACATCTCATCATGGAAAGAAGCAATGCATTAAACATTATTAAATCAAGCAACACAACTATGCAAAACGATGAGTGATAAAGGATCCAAGACCTATATTGTCAGAGGCAAGGATAATTCTCAGATTTAAAATGATGAAAAATAAGATGCTATATCTGCAAAGCATTATTAGTAAGGCAGCTGTAATTATAAGCTGAATATCAATGTACTGGACATTGAAGACATACTTGGTTTCTTCCTTGTCAAAATCTTTGCTGAAGAAAAAAAAATAGTTTGTATTATAAACACTATTTTTTTGCATGTTGCAACTATTTTTTATTTTACAAGGAGTAAGGGAGTATCAGAACTTTAAATCTCTACTTCACTGTCTTAGGCCCCTTTCACATCAGCGTTTTTTTGAAATCGCGGCAGGTGAAAAAACCACATCTGCCGCGATTACCGCATACCGGCTGCACTTGCGGCACAGTTGCGGCAAGCCCCATACAATGTATATGCGGGCTTGCGGCAGGTGCGGCTGACCCTAAAAAAATAAAATCTGTAAAATAGGCACTCGCAAATCTAAATGCCCCCCCCTTCTAAGCGCCACCATGTATAAACCACAATTAATGTCCATATTTGCTAGCTACCTATTGACCTGGCATTACAGTGTGTTGTTTGAATGTTCCCTTTATTATTTTGAGCAGAGTACACAGTATATTTGTCATCACTGTATACAGAAATGATCAGTCTATGAAAATGAAAGTCTCTCTTATGTGAGGAAGGAGACTTAAACTCTAGTGCCACCTATTGGAAATATCAATCCTAAAAGTCAAAAGTGACCATTTACTGAGCCCTGTCATATGATTTAAGATTTATACCAGATTAGAATCTCAATGTAAAGACACTGTTCTTCTTTGAAGAGGCAATTTGCATATTTTATGTTCCAGAGGAGCATTGTGGACTTTAAGTCTCCTCATTACTGGCATGGTGTTTCACTCTCTACAAGGAGAAAAGCTTACCCTTTAGACCCCATTTAGTCTTTCATACAGCCAGATCAGATTTCATACTTTGCACTGACGAGGGGCAATAATCGAAACACAGTGTTTGCAGATTGAGATTAATTTCTGTTTTAAATCTTGAGTCAAAAGGCTCATTAAGGGGTCACTTTTTAACCTTTAAGATTGCTTCTTCCAATAGGTGGCACAAAAGTTAAAGTCTCCTTGCTCTCTAAAGAAAAAATGTAATATTTTATTTCCCAGAGGAGCATTGCTGCTTTTGTTTCCTCATTACTGGCATGTCCGATCTAATGTGACACTTTCCACAACGAGAAAAGCTTACCCCTTAGATCCCACTTAGCCTCTGAAATAGCCAGATCAGATCTTTTACTTTGCACTGATGAAGGGCAGTAACTCTGAAACACAGTGTCTGAAAATTGAGATTCTGTTTACCAATACTGAGTCCAGTGACTATGTCTTACCTTTTTTGGTAACTGATGGCTCCACTTTGACTGCTTCAGGTTCTACAACCAAAAAAGAACTGGTAAGTTAACTTCTATTAACAATTTATATAAAGATATTTTTCATAGAACTTTTGGAAATAAAGTAGAAGATATTTACAGAATACCATTTTGACATGTTTTGAATGTTTCCATCTCATCATTTGTGTTGGCATGTACCTGCTGAAGCCAATCACTGACTCTAGCATTATAGCTCTATGCGACCTCAATGCATTTTGTTCAGGTTGTACAGACATGTGACCAGTGTAGCCAATGACTGCCTAGAACAGTTAAGTTGTTTACTATTGGGACAGTGATTGGCTGTAATACTCACATGTCTACTCCACGGAAGAGATCCTAAAAATCAGTCGTAGAATCAAGCAGTACTGTGGAGGAATGTAGTAGTATCGGCTTGGGAATACACATTTTTTAATTTTTAGAGTCCAATGGGCTATTTTAATACAATAATAAAAAGTAGTAGATACTTCCTTTAAAGATAACCTGACAGCTGACATATGTTGCCCAATCTGTGATCCGCATGTATTAGCTACTGGTTGTATGATCATAACCAGGGGATTAGTAAGAAAGGTGGTCTACAATGGCCTCTACCCGCCTGCTAACAGTGACTCACAGGTCTCTGCTTATATGCACATGTGTATATTGTTTAAATATATATGGTATAATATTTAAACAAGCTGATGTGAAGAGTAAAGCTGGAGTCACACTATTGTATGACTCGTGTGAGGAGCGCATTGCACTGCCTGGAGCAGTCAGTGGCTTTCCTGGCCCAAGCTTGACGGCTGCACAGAAATCTGTGAAGCTGGCACACTCAGGTCAGGAGATCTACCGACAAGTTTGGGCATTTTGATGTGATCCATCCAAACAGTAAAATGACCCCTACATAGCTCTGCAAATAGTATAATGAACTCTCACACAGTGCTGCAAATAGTATAGTGAGCCCTCACATAGCCCTGCAAATAACATAATGAGCACCCATATAGCCCTGAAAATAGTATAATGAGCCCCGACATAGCCCTACAAATAGTATAATGAGCCCCATATAGCCCTGTAAATAGTATAATGAGCCCTCATATAGCCCTGCAAATAACATAATGAGCCCCCATATAGCCCTGAAAATAGTATAATGAGCCCCGACATAGCCCTGCAAATAGTATAATGAGCCCCCATATAGCCCTGTAAATAGTATAACGAGCCCCGACATAGCCCTGCAAATAGTATAATGAGCCCCAACATAGCCCTCCAAATAGTATAATGAATCCCCATATAGCCCTGCAAATAATATAATGAGCCCTGATATAGCCATGCAAATAGTATATTGAGCCCCCACATAACCCTGCAAATAGTATCATGAATCCCCACATAGCTCTGAAAATAGTATAATGAGCCACCGCAAAGCCCTTTAAACTGTTTAATGTGCTCCCATATAGTCCTACAAATAGTATAATGAGCCCCCACATAGCTCTGCATATAGTATAATGAGCCCCAATATAGCCCTTTAAACTGTATAATGGGCCACAAAGCTCTGCAAATAGTATAATGAGCCTCCACATAACCCTACAAACAGTATATTGTGCACCCACATTACCCTGAAAACAATATAATGTGCCTCCACATAGTCCTTCAAACTGTATGATGGGCTCCAGTGATTTAAAAAAAAGGAAAATACTCACCTACCCTCATTATCCTGCTGCTCTGGTGTCTGCAGCATGTGGTCTACTGATAGTTGAGAGAGTAGATGGCTCCCTCTTCAATCACTGCTTTCAACTGTCTTCGCATCACTGACACAGTTGCAAATATAATAACAGGAGGAGTGGGCTTAGCACTGGTATCGGTCCCCCCAGACCAAGGCGGCCAATTGGTCTGCCACTGTTAGCGGTACACCACTGGCTGTAGCCCCTAAAATGCTATGTGCTTTATTCTATCAGTTTCAAATGACAGGTTCCTTTCAGTAGCAGCATATTTGAAGTTTTCTGTTGTGTATTTATTGATATCTCTATTTTTATATTACAACAATGTGTTTGAGTTTTACTGTTCTCTTTTATCCCTACAGAGCATTCGCCTAAGTAATTACACAAGTCTAATTATTTTAATTTGTAACATGATCATGATTTATTGAATACTGTTTTAAGTAATGTGCAGAGTTTCTAGGTCAGCTTTTTCTGGGAGTGAGCTAATTAACTTAGACGAACCTACATCTTTATTTGACTAATGATAAGTGAGGATGTAGCAATGCGTGATCAACTGATTTTGTGATTTGTCTAATATTTAAATCAAATTACTCTAAGCATAATTGTGAGTAATTTTTTTTCTTATTTTTCTTTTTTCCATTTTTTATGATCAATATTTTCAAATATTTTACGAGTCTTGCAGCTTTCTTTCTGGACACAATAAGTCTTTGCACAAGTATAGCACAGTTGATTTTTTCATTGTTTCTTAATTTTTTTTTGCATATCAATATTTCAAATGTAACACATTGTGATGTCTCGGTAAGTAAAATTTTACATGACAAGCTCTGCACTGCTGACTATAAAGCTATAAAGTCTAAATGGATCTTAAAGTGGTAGACCATATGTTAAGCTCTTTTTACTTAAATGCATGTATTTTGGTGTTAAAATAATTTTTGCAATTGGGTTTCATTACAAATGTTATACCATATTGATTTTCTGTGCTCTTTTTTTACTTTCACTCTCACCACTAGCATTTTTTTCAGCACTAGAGTGGTGCTTTAAATGTAAATCCCCTGCCTGCTGTATTTTACTCATCTTTTGTGTCTTCATTGTTCGTCAGCTCTGCTCTGGTCTCATATTGCCATATTGTGCCCGTCACTTCTCACTGGCTGGAAGTTAGAAGTTATGTCACATGCATTCAGTACATGAGATTCAGAAGGAAGCCCTCATAGACTTGCATTGACTTGTAACCTCTGGCTCACTTCATGAAGCACTAGAGCCACTGGAAGGCTGCACCCACACCCCTCAAACCTGCTACACCATATCTGCAGCCCCCTACAAACCCTGAGTCAAATGGGTGTGTGAAAAGTTTTGTAATTGTAGGTGCAACAAAGCAAATTCCTTTAGTGGACATACACATATGGCGCCCCTCTGGCGGGAAGCCACAGGGAGGTATTGCACCCCAAAAAGAAGGTGTATTATCTCCATAGTCCCAGGTGGAGGGGGAAAAACTACAGTCTGTCCACAAAAAACCCAACCACAGACAACCTAGCACAGGGGACTGTATTTCAGTAGGTCCCAGGGGGGTGGAGCTTAGGAGAGTGGGAGACGTGATTGACAGTTAAGAGACAGGCTAGTCAGACGGTGACAGAAAGAAAGAACGGACGGACGCAGGGGACCCTGCTGTCCTAAGGAGAGGGCACCTCTAAAGAGTGGAGGTGACCCAGACGAGAAGGGGACACTCCAGGTCTTGTCGGAGCAGTCTGGAATGCCCAGGTCACACCGGTAAACTCGGACCTAGGCGGTTTGATCAGGTTTATCCCAAACCGCAGACCAGCACGTTGTTGGCCTTCATAAGGGAGCCACAACACCCACCAAGAAGCCTAACCTCTGTCCTGTAGCTAGGTCCAAGACGCCAAGAGGTAACAGTGACTTAAGGCAACAGACCTGGGGCCTAGTAACCAGACTTCAGTGTGTGAGAGCAGAGAGCCATTGTAAACAGAGACCGAGAAAGATAATCGAGAGGCACCTCTGACGGACTCTGTGGTGAATCCTAAAATCTGTGGTTATAATCCCCGGTGACCCAGACTTTATTGTGTACCGTATCCATCTGGTACCAGTAAAAGAACTGTTTGAGCTGATTTGATCTCTGGCTTCATTTAATCCGTCACCCGAAAGGCCTCTGCAGCATCACAGAGACTTGAACTACAACTCCCCTCATCCACCCCGCCATGCTGAGGAAAAGCTCCACCTGTGGGGAGCTGTACTACCTCTGCTGCGCCACACCAGCACCTCAGCTGCAGCGCTCGTAGCTGCTTACCAGACACCACAGGTGGCGTCATGTATAATCCCCCAATCACCACCCCATCAGCCATTGAGTGCCCAGGGCACAGAACCGGGACCCAACCAGCCGTGATCCCCACCGAAGCCACCGTCCCAGTATCCGAGTAACTGCTTCCCTGCTGGCCCGACTCACACACATACATTGTGAAGGGGCGGGCCATAAAGGTGGTGGAGCTATGACAGGGTGCGGCTATGTGGATGGAGTGTGGCTATGTGGAGTGGACATGGCTATGTAGAATGGGCATGGTCACTGCACAGCTGTGGAGTGGGTGTGACTATGAGGAGTGGGTGTGGCTAAGAAGAGTGGGTGGGGCTAATACCACATACACACATTCATACGCTCAGCTTTAAATATTAGATATATATGTATATATGCATATATGCAGTTTTCTTTTGATTGTTATTTCTTTTTTTTTAACAGTACACATAGTGTGAGATAGACATTTGTATTTAATTCTCTGGAATTTGGGAATTTTTATTCTGTCTTTTAAATTAGAAAATAATAATAATAATAACAATGATATTAATAAGCGAAAAATATGGCTTAATCATCTCACAAGCCAGGAAGAACATTTTCTGTCACATTCAAGCATTGGTGTCAGGATTACCACAATAATCTATCAAACTGCTCTTGTTTTCAGCAAGGGAAGAAAATAAAGTACTGTTATTGAGGTGCAGTTGGTGCAGTAAATCAAAAATCTATTAGTTATAGATCACACTGAGTGATTATATACTGTAGGTACAACATTTTCCTACATATCACTTGAACATTTGGATTATATTAATATTCACAGACTAAGGGCCACTTTACACACACCAATTTATCTGTTCAACTTCTGAACAACTTACTGGTTGCAGTGAAATCATGGACACATTGCTCCATTTTGTGGCTGTGTACAATGGAACAATGTGTCCATGATTTCACTGCAACCAGTAAGTTGTTCAGAAGTTGGACAGATAAGTTGGTGTGTGTAAAGTGGCCATAATACTGAGAATAGTGAGAATGAAGATTTGTATGGTAAACTCTCCAATGGATCTGAGAAAACTGAATACCGTACTTATTGTATTCTTTTTCATTGTACCAGGACAGCAATGGAAAGGGGTGGACGTTTGAGGAGACTATTGGAGGAGAGGGGAGGGAAATATGAGAAGACAGTATAGAGAGTGGGTAAGAGCAGTGATGAGCCAACATTGCTCAAACTTTTTCACCAATTCAGCATTTTTCGTTCAGCTCCTGAAACACAAAAGTTTTTCTGAAAATTCGGCAAGTTCGAGTTTTGTTCAAGAAAAACGTTTGAAATGTAAAATGGGCGTAAAACTTTCCCTGTTTGTTTGGGGCCAAAATGCTCACTGGAAAACCCGTTGGCCCGGAGCAACACCTAATCTTAAAGTTAGGAGTGTCCCGGGCATTGGGTCTTCCGGCTTGTATCAAGCTGTAGAATTTATTTGAGCTTTTTTGAGCTTCTTGGAGTTTGTAGGTGTTTTGATACCTGCACGGTGTGAATTGGAAACAGTGCTAGACGTGGCAGCAGCTGTGAAGTCCAGGAAGCTTATAATATCCTTAAAACATCAGTTTAGGAGAGCTATCTGTTTTTTTTTTCACTTTTTTATATTACATTTTTTATTATTATTATTTTTATTTATTATTATTATTATTATTATTTTTTTTAATTCTTATAACTTTTTTATTATTTGTTTTGGAGGAGAGCAAGCCTTTATTATCTCAGAAGGTCAGCAGCGAGTGAGGCCGCCTCTTCAACACTTGTTTGCTATCAAGTCAGATAAGAATAGCATATGTCCATTATTTTGTGCGGATGGGGCTCTGCTGTATTTTTGGTCATCAGCAAAGATACAGTAGGCAATTACGGGCTGCCACAAACCCCCAGCTACCTAGTTTTACCTGGCTAGTACTGAAAAAATGTTTTTTTAATTATTTCTTTAAATAATACAAAAAAAAAACGATGTAGGACTTTTCCATATATTTGGTTGCTAGAAGAGGTACAGCTAGGCAGCTGGGGGCTGGAATCCTCTGCATGAGGAATCTCGAGCGTTCTGCCCCTCCTGCTGTGAATTGAAGCCCACACACAACCACCCCATAAATAATAATGTAATGATAATGATATATCATATAATATATGATAATGATTAATAAAAATGGTAAGGAGATACTGGGAGTTAAGGACATAATGGGAATTGTTGGATCATGTGGTACAATTGCATATGGTGACCTGATGTCACAGTTGAACTGTAAGGTCGGTGCTGAATTCATGTACTAATGGTGATTCTGGGGATGTATTCTTATAATGATGTTGGTCCTGGAGATGTATTTCTCTACTGAGGATAGTTTTTGTGACGAATATCTGTATTGATGGTGGGTATGATGATGTATTCCTGTACTCATGTTGGTTCTGGTGATCTATTCATGTAATGATGGTGGTTCTGGTGATGTATTACTGTAATTATGGTGATTATGCTGATGTATTTCTCAAATGATGGTGTTTCTGTTGATTTATTTCTGTACTGATGTGGGTTCTAGCAAACTACTGATTGTGGTTCTGGTGATGTATTAATGTACTGATGTTGGTTTTGGTGATGGCTTTTGTACTGATTGGGGCTGTGATGAAGTACTTCTGGACCGCTAATCCATAACTTTTAAAATTACATGGCTTTGTTATTAAAGTATTGTCCTGTCTGAGAAGTTCAGCTACTATCATTTGTGTTCATGTTTGGCAAAATAATGGGTGGTTAATGTTTATGATGACAATTGACACACTACAGCAGGGGTGGGTAACTCCAGTCCTCAAGGGCTGCAAACAGTTCATATTTTCAAAATTTCCTTAGCATTTGACAGTTGGAATAATCACCTGTGCAGAAGACTAAATAACCAACTGTCAAATGCTAAGAAAATCTTGAAAGCCTGCAGTGGGTGTGGCCCTTGAGGCCTGGAGTTGCCCACCCTGTTCTACAGTCATGCAATGGCACAACCGTCTTCTGAATTCTCACAACGATTCTCCTGAAAGCGGGACATCACATAACAGTATGTGATTTTGATACATGCAGTCACCTTTCGACTAGACGTGCACTACGTAGCTGAATTCACTTGTCTTCAGCAATTTTGCACACATTATTTGGAATATGTCTGGAAGTTTGCAAATTGCAAGTTGGGAGAATTCAGAAATCTGGAGTCAAATGGAGTAACTGAAAACTTCCATAACAACCTGGAAAACCTCTTCAATTATAAAATGAAGCACTGTAGCATGCTCAGTCCTAACAGTGTGTAGTATGCTCAGTGTTAGGATTTCGCTCTGATTTCTAGTTCTAGCAGTCATCACATGACCACTCATGTGCTATTCATACTCACGGTCACATGTCAACTACCTTCTCTCCCTGAAGCAATGGGCTGCAGTTTTTCACTTAAAATTGAAAGAATTAGGAAAAGGAGCTATTTGGCATGTGAATACAAGTGTGTAAATCACATCCAAACGTAAACGGTGTATAGAAGTGGGGGGGCAACCATAATTATTGCACTTCGTGCTATCCCTACAGCCCTTCATATGAAGTGTCTATGCAAAAATAAGAGTGATTTCACTACATTGGGAAATTCTACAAATAAAATGCTGGTACTTTGCTTTAATTCAAAGGGTTTGTTACATATAATTTTGCTGGCACTGATAAATTGAAAGAGATTAGTAGTGTTACTTGCAATATATTAAATGGACACTAGATGGCAGTCTTGCTTTTCAAATGCTCACATTTCTGCTATATGGACGAGGATTATTTATTGGGAAGGAGGTAACTCAACAGCAAATGCTATATTTCTGTTATCTATCTGTTAATAAAAACAGAGCAGATTACAGTTGGACCATAACATTATGTTTTTTTCTGTTTTTAATTCATACTTCAGGTTTTTTTTTCTTAAAAGTTAAAAAAACTGCCTTTTTACCTATGTGCTGGACCTATTTTTGGTCCATGTGTCAGTTTTTACTATCTAAGTTGCATCCGATTTTCTAGTATGAAAAATAAAAATCTCCTCATTAAACAGTTTTGAAGGACGTGTGAAAAGGCTAGCGGACAGCACACGTCTGTATAATGAATTTGTCCAAAGAGCCCAAGGTTGGTGAATTTATTTTAATGATATTTGTATGTTTAAATGAGATAAATCAAATATAAATACAGAAAATAGAAGTGCAGCCAATACAGGAGCTAATTATCTTCAGCTACTGCAAAGCAACATTCTGTAGAAGCCAAAAGCAGGTTAAATAATGATCTGTGTGGGATTATTATTCGTATATAATGACGTGCATATTTGTTATTTAGTTTGTGCAGTATAAGTGCCAATATAATTAATAAATTATTATATTCATAATACAACAGTTAAAGAGGTCTGCAGTTTTATATAAGTATGTATTTCTACATCAGTATCAACTACAGCACACCTAGGCATAGTGCAGCACACCGTGGCCCACATCTAACCCTAAGACTGTTCCTGCTTAACATGGATACAGTATGCAGACAATGGTAAAATAGATATGCAAGTATTGGCCGCCATCACTTCTTGTATCTCACTTTCATTTGTATCTACATCCTTGGAATTTAGATACCTTTGAATACAATGGTGGAAAATGGAGCAATCAGCTTCCTCTTCTAAAGACCCCATTACATGGTACGAGATCGTGAACGATATCACTAAAACGCCATGGGTTTGGAGTCGTTCAAGCATCATGGTTAGGACATCATTGCGTGTGACACCGAGATACGACTACAATAAATTGTTGGATCGTTGATTGCAGATTATTTAGAACATGTTCTCAAATCAGACGATCCTCGATCAGCCAACCGGCTGCATTGTTGTGTGTGACACCGCGATAACAATGTCATTCACGACTTCGCCTATTCAGAGCAGTGAACAAGTATCGTTCGCTGGGTTGTGCAAATGATAGCTGCTCGCTACATCGTTGGTGCATCGTCCACGATATCTAGACGTGTGACATCTCACCAACGATGTCTAAATGATTTCCTCACGACAGCACGCCCTTGAGATCGTTAGTGATATTGTTTCAACATTAAAGCATGTAACAGTACCTTAAATAACACCTTCTGTACAGATCATCAGTACACTGGCTACACAGACAGGAGCAACAGTCAGTAGATGGAGGAAACTGGAGAGTCATCATACCATATTTGAGGGGCGGTGGGGCATCATACTATCTGTGGATGGGTGCTGTAAGGGCTATAACACTGTGTGCTTGAGCTATGGTAACCATCATACTGTGTTGTGGGTGCTGTGGGGTTCATCATACTATGTGTGTGGGGGACTGTGTTGGTTCATAATTAGTGATCATCGAGTGTAATCGTTACTATTCACTACTCGCACAGATAGTACGGTATTCGCAATACTCATAACTTGGCAAGTATCACTGGTGCTTGTGAGTGATGTGTGGATCATTATCGATCTGATATAACTTTCCGGCTCCCTTTAGTGTACAAAGTGAGCTAGCACCTCAGTGAGAGCAGATTGAATGGTATGGTCTCTCTTGGGGTACAGCAAGGTGTTATAAGCATTGAAATCGAAAAAAAAAACACCCTTCCACCCTGTCCTGGAAAGACTTGTTCTGTAGCCGGAAGTGTGTCAGCAGAGTCTATCACTAATTGCCTAACATTGTACTCGCTATTCGGAAGAATGTGCGAGTATTAAAAACTACTCGTTGCGAGTATAACAAGTACGAATATTTTGTTACTCGCTCATCACTATTCATAATACTATAAGTGTCTATATAGTGTAATGGCGTCAATCATTCTATATGTAAAGGGGAGTTGTGGGGCATCGTGCAGTATTGGAGTGCTGTGGGGTTTATCATACTATGCGTGTGGGGACTGTGTGGTCCATAATACTGTGTGTGTGTAGTGCTATGGTAATGATCATACTGTATGTGGAGAGTACTTGGGGCATCATACTGTGTATGGGGGGGACTGTGTAGTCCATAATACTATGTGTGTGAAGTGCTATGGCGACAATCATACTGTGTGTGGAGAAAAGTATCTTGGGCATCATACTGTGTGGGGGGGACTGTGTGGTCCATTACACTATGTGTGTTAGAATAGTGCAATGGGATCAATCATTATGTATGTAAAGGGAAGTTGTGAGGCATCATACTGTATTGGAAGTGCTGTGGGGCTCATTATACTATGTGTGTGGGGGACTGTGTGGTCCATAATAATGTGTCTTCGTGTAGTGCTATGGGTACAATCATACTGTATGTGGAGAAGAGTAGTTGGGACATGACACTGTGTGTGAGTAGGCAGTGATGGCATCACTCTATAAGGCGCTATGGGGGCATCATACTGTGTGTGGAGGAGACTGTATGGGTCCATAATACTGTGTGTATATTATGCTATCAGGAATCTGTATGTGAAGGGGAGTTGTAGGGCATCATACTGTATTTGAAGGAGCTTTGGGGTTCTTCATACTATGTGTATTGGACATTGTGTGGTCCATAATAATATGTGTTTGTGTATTGATATGCAAGTGGTTATACTGTATGTGGAGGAGAGTAGTTGGAGCATGAAACTATGTGTGTGTGTGGGGTTAGAGCATCACTCTGTGAGGTGCTATGGGGGCATCATACTGTGTGTGGAGGTTCTGTGTGGTGTGGTGATGCAGCCCATGGCCGGGTAAATCACACGGGTTGTCGGTATATGACTCTGTACACATTAGCTGGTCTTACTGTGGTTGTGCGTTGTGAAACCTACCCGGTACACAGTGAGTTAATAGTTGAAGGAATCATGAGACCAATGAGCGGCTGAGAGCAATGTGTGTGCTGATTGCATAGCAGCACAGGTGGGTGTGTATGTGTGGGTGTGGCAGCTACGATAAGAGCTAGCCAGGTGCCTGTGTGGAAGAGATCAGATCAGACTGCAGACCAGAGACGAAAGACTACAGACCAGAGTCCAGAGACTGCAGACCAGAGACGAGAGACTGCAGAGTCCAGCGAGAGACCAGGCAGTAGAGAGATGCATGGGAAGCAGAGCAGTCCTGAGCTCTGCGATGTGAGCACGTGAAGGGAGCCTGCCAGCTCCATACCGGTGGCCGAGAACGGGTTGCTGTGGCTCCTGGAGTGGGGAGCTGTGGCTGATCCAGGAGGGCGCTGGTCCGGACGTGCGGCGAAACACGGCCGGAGGGAGCCGTTAGAGGATGCATGGTTTACCCCGGCAACTCAGGTTGCTAGACCTAGTTCGGTGCCTCGGTAAGTTAGCAGTCCACGTATGCAATGGTGGACTGAGTGCCATGTGCGATGCCAAGTGGCAAGAGAGGACAATGGGAGTTCAGTTTAGTCTGTGGGAGAGACCCAGCGAGTGTGTGAACCTGTGGCCAGATGCAGGGGTTAAGAGGGCTCCTAGAGGGGGAACCAGCACTGATCCTGGAGGGCGCTTGACTCAGGCGTGGGGCACAGTCATCGACCTGGAGACCTGCCTGAGGAAGGAGGTTTGGAGGCAGCTGTTGGCCTGGACACGTGGTGAAGAGGTGGTGACGTGGTAACGCATGGTTTACCCGGCTACTCAGGTAGGCCAATTACTGTTATGGACCCAGAGGGGGCACAGTCCATGGATGTATTATGATGGGCTGTGAGCGTGTGTAAGGATGTATGTGATCCATGGATGTGTTGTGATGGATCACATGTGGTGTGTAAGTGCCCGGTCAGGCTGGAGCCTGTATTATGGGTTAGTATTAAAGTGTTGTGCTGGGTAAATAAAGCCAGGCGGCTGGTACCACCATTGGGACCCACAGGGCCCATTGATAGGTAGGTATTGTAAATGTTAAGTGTTGTGTTTATATTTGATAGCCCTACGGGAGGCATATGATGTGTTTAGGTGAATAGCCCTTTGGTGAGGCATATATGCTCATAGCCCTACGTGAGACATATGAGGTGTTTAGGTGAATAGCCCTACGGGAGTCATATGAGGTGTTTAGGTGAATAGCCCTATGGGAGGCGTATGTGCTCATAGCCCTATGGGAGGCATATAAGGTGTCTATGTGAATAGCCCTACGGGAGGCGTATTCGTTCATATATATGTGAATAGTGCCAGGTGGGCATAGCTGCCATTGGGTCCGACTAGGTAGTCGGTAAAAGGACCCGTTGAGATGTGTTGATGGTATAGTGTAATGTGAAATGTCTTGTAATGTGTAATGTGATGCATTATGTGATGTGTTTCTTTAATGTAATGTAATGTATTATGTGAGGTGCTTATGTGAAATGTTGATATGCTACCCAGGTTATGATATGTATGTTAGAAATAAACGGGTAGTCATCCGCAAAATTATAAGCACGTGTTAGTGTCATTATGCAGCAAGCGAGTTCCGCGGGTCGCTACCTCACAGTGGGTTTATAATACTGTGTGTTTAGTGCAATGGGGTCAATCATTCTGTATTTGAAGGGGAGTTGTGGTGCAACATACTGTATGTGTGCTGTGGGGTTCATCATGCTATGTATGGGTAACTGTGTGGTCCATAATAATATGTGTTTATGTAGTGCTATGGGGATCATCATACAGTATGTGGAGGAGAATAGTTGAGACATCACGCTGTGTGTGTAGAGGGGTGAGGACATCACTTTGTGGGGAACTATGGAGGCGTCATACTGGGTAAGGGAGCTATTTATGAAGGTACAAAGGCTAAATAACAGAAGTAATATGATTTACTGCATTTTGTTCATTTATATAAAGGCAGAAATGTACAGTAAAAAGTTTTGATAAGCTCCCACAAGTAAGAATATAGCCCTGTTGTAACACGAATTAGTAGTAACCATTAGTCAACATATTTAATTCCATAAAATAAGTGGTTAAGTTATTATTAATAATAACTTTGGGTTTGGGTCAAGTTTGTGTCCAGTACAGAAATAAGGCTAGGTTCACATCACATTTTCATTGCGTTTGAATGCAATGCATTTTTCTACTGCATTAATGTTTAGAAATGCATGCAAAAACATGTGTTAACGCACCCATAGACTTGTATGGTAAATGCATTGCAAACGCAATGCAAAATGCGGCTGGGTTTGAAGCACTGCGTTTTTCATCAGTGAACAGGAAACATAGCTGGTAATCCATCTCACTGCCATTACATCTATCCATGGATGCTACCTATGCAGTGGAAGTCACTTAGCGGTCACAATATCCTTAGCTGGCATCACAAACACTTTTCTTTTTTTTTTTTCTTTTCATTTCCTCCATTTTTCCCCTTTTCATGTGGACCAGGGCTACAGCACTTGGTCAGCTACCATAATATTAACTGACCGGACCCTGATGCTGAGAACCCTGGCCCTGGTGCTGCTCTAACTTTGGCTGAATTACTAGATCTAGTCAGTTTCAGTGGCCCTCTGCCCCTCCAATCCTTTAGAGGCAAAGCTACTTTGCTGCATTGGGGAGCACATGGTTCAATGTTGAGACAAACCCTTTAATTTCTATCAGTAGGGGTACCTTTACACGCCGCTACAAAATGGTAGAAACAACCGGGTAGATGAGAGAAATGTATCTTGCACCGCCAAATCAACCCGTGGTAGCGGCATGTGAAGACGGTTGTTTCCACCCGTCACTTGCGGCACCTGTTTCAAAGCAGTGCTCTAAAACAGGTTGATTTCAAACCGATGGTAGCGGCCTGTATCAACGTGTAAATTAGGAACAGGAGGGTTGATTCGTCACCTAGATAACTCCCCGAGGCGTGACACAGGCTCCGGGAAACCACTCCCCTTCAGCGGGCATTGGAGGAAGCTCCTGCGTTACGATTAGTAGTCGCTGCATAGGGCGGCATATTTAAGGAGCTGACCAGTCACACTACACAATTGCTCGAGCGTCATGTATTAGTCAGCCTCCTGCGCTGGCTGGCCAATCATGATGCTATTGCTTTGTCCTATCAGCGTACGAGCGTCTCGTAATCCACAATTCTGGCACGCCTATGTGTTGTCCCTGCTGCACCAGGTCCTCCCATATTACCTTATGTTACGGCGTGTAAATGAGGTAAGGTGCTCTACTGAAGGTAACTTTAGGCGCCCGGCGGTGCATCCAGAGATAGATTCAACCTTCTGTAGTGCACCTTATAGCGGCGTGTAAAGGCGATGCGGGTACCGTTTGTAACCGTTGCTGCGTGCTCGTGCACGTGAAGCACCCGGTTGTTTCTACCATGTTGTAGCGGCGTGTAAAGGTACCCTAGATGATAACAAGTAGGAAGAAGGGTGAATAACTTATGAGACTAAACAAGTTTTTGAATTTAAGATACACAGATCTAAAATCCCATCAATCGGCTTACCTGCTTTCCTTCCCTCTTTCTTTTCTTTAGCTGAAAAGAATATAATGTGAATATTAAAAATATATAAATGAGAAAACTATTTGCAAATCAGGTAAACTTGTTGGCCACATCTTGCTTGTTTCCAAAGATGAAATTCACATTCTACATGTAGCAGCTATATTTTAGAACAGCATTTGATTTCTAACCACTCACGTAGGTGCTTCACACTTCATTCTGAAATTTCTCATTTTATATATCATTTGAACTGAAAACACATCTCTTACTACCTTGGTTCTTACAAAATGGATATGAGCAAGTCACAAAATTTGATGTAAAAAAGGAAACAGGTATGACACATGGAAATTGAATGTCTTCCATATCCAAACGCTTAGTCAAGAGGCTTTAATAAAATTTCAAATGTGTTTCGGCTGATAAAACACGTGGAAAATCAATGTGGAAATATTCTATGATTTCAATTTGTGCTTAACGCTTGTTAAAACCACCTTCGTTAAAAGATGTTATAAGGCTGAGTAGAAATCCGGCGCTCCCTGAATCTTCAGGATTTGCGTCATTTCGAGATGGCCAGGTTATCTTGTTATGACATATTCTCTGGGACATTTCTCTGAGTTGTGTTCAGCATTTAATGTTTGCTGAGCAATACATGTCAAAAAAATAAATGGAAAAGAAATGATCTGAAGAGATGACAGCAGGGAGAGATAAACGTCTTAAATAACATTTTCAATAAGCCACAGTTATTTCTCAATTTCGTCTTCTAACTTGGACTCAAAGAAAGTTACATAGAGTGCAAATGAAAGTTGTACACCCAAAAGAGAACAGGAAATCCATATATTGATCAGCCGTTAGTACAAACCGTCTCTGGTCATAGGTGAATAATGGAACCCTGGTCAGAGATGAGAACATGAATCTGATACGTGAAATCCAACCATCTTGGCCATCTCTATAAACTGCTTTTTTCTTTGCTTTGCAGGGAGATAGAACAACTAATCTATTATTTTACTTAAGGGACAGAAGATAATTACAGATGGCTATAGATGTCAACTAATACTGTGTTCATCACTAACCTTTCCCAGTTAAAGCACTTTTTAGTAATATTGAATAGATTAGAGCAATATTTAACGGATTTGACCACTTCTCGGACAACCCTTTCTCAATCACTATGTTTGCCATAAATAAAGTAGTAACTGATAATCACCTCCAATTCCAGTGGTTATAGCACTGGCTCTCCCAGGGATCTTGTGATATTATGTCACATGATCCCTGCAGGCAATCAGCGGCCGCTTCACTCTTCCGGCCTTCAGGCATATAACTTACTTTATGCAGAGGGAGGTGATTCATCTGTAGGCATGGAGGATGAAGTCAACATTGACTGGCTGCAGGAATTTTGTGACATAACAATGTCATGCAATCTCCAGGATAGCTAGTGCTAACACCACTGGGATGGTGCCAACACAGCAGGTGAGTATAAGTATTATTAATTTACTGAGGGAAAACATAGGGTTCAATTAGTGGACAGCACTTTAAATTTTCAATCACTAGAACTGCAATCTTGACTTACTTTTATGTTCAGTGTATTTATGTGTATGCTCCATGCTAAATCCTCTCAACATATTTATCATATATGTATTACAGTAGCAAACATCTGCCTTTTACTTGATTACTAAAAAATAGAATTTGTGGATACTGAATAGATGTATTCCAAAACGACTCTATAGATGTTTGGTGTACACAGAAGTAGAATTTCCCTTTATATGTATCAGGTGCTTACACCAAATATGTTGTGATCAAAGCCTTAATAAATATATACACTAAACAGACAGGCAATTGTGAAAGTCAAAGGCTTATGCTAAACATTAGTATTTTTGTCGATTTCAGGTGAATAAGCCTTCTGTTTTTTTTTAATAAGAACTATAAAGTTATGTGGATTTTGGGAAAATCAAACAATGTGTAAATTTTAACCCAGATAAATATTACTCAATGTTATGAAACTAAACTGTTTAAAAAACTGAGCACAAGTAAAACGTGTAGATCTAGCATTTTGGGGATTGTATTATTTTGATTATAGAGACATAAAAGAAGCATTTATAATGAGTACTACATTAGGGATCATTTTATATATACCATATGATAAACTTGCCTTTAGTAATTCCGCAACACAATGAAGGCTATTAGAACCCTAGCATCTATGCTATTTCTCTTTTGTACAAGTCTTATCCTATAGTTCTAGTAAAGACCAATAGGTGGTGCTGCCAGGCTAGGTATAATAGCATTTACCTATAAAACTCTAGAAAACTTGTTATATTACCTTGAATTATTTTTGGAGCCTCCACTTTAGCCGCTGCAGTTTTCAGGTGTTCTGTAAAAAAGACAAATGGCTAAACACGATATACCATATCTCCTGTACAAGGTTTACAAGCAAACATTTATTTTAAGCTGATCTTTATCTCTCTTATGCTAAGAATATATGGTATTGGAAAAACTGAGGAATGTTACCTTTCCACTGTACACTAGTAGAAATAATTTGCAAGAAAATCAGTAAATGCAGGAAATAAAATAAGGTACATTGTATTACGGTCTATACATTTCTACTGTATGTTTTACTTTGGACATCTCTATACACCTCTAGTTCTTGACTAAAGGAAAAGCAGTTTACTGTATTATATTAGACTATACTATATTACATGCAATATAATTAATTGTAGGACAAATGCCATTAAAGGAAAACTGTCAGGTCAAAAATCCATATGTAACTGCTATCATTTTCTAATTCATCCCTCTAAGCTCTCTCTATTTATGTATTTCTTTTATTTATATTCCCTCCTATCTTCTGTAAACTTCAAATAAAGAGATTCATTCTATCTGTCAATCACAGTGAGTGATCCACTTAGTTTTCTGCTGTCCACTCCCCATTTATGAATATGCATGTCACATCACTGCACAGGAGATCAGTGGGGGGACCGTATTCTCCTCTCTGCTCTCTGTGTGCAGCATCACAAGAGGTGAACTACAACACAAACTGTCACAGCAGGGATAACTGCTTACAGAAACAAATGGAGTCTAGATAAGTCAGACCTGCAGTAGCTCTCTCCCTCCATGGTGATATCAACTGCTGAACAGACCTGTAAGTGAAACCTGACACTGCACTGTTAGCAAAGGGAGGAGGGAGGAGAGAGCTTCTGAGAAGGCATGCAGAATTACATGACAGTTTATACAGCACAGGACTAATTGTCTGTGCTTATAATGGAGAGGACTAATGCAGCAGCTCTCTGCAAGGTCTGACAATGGTGAAAACATGAAAACTACATATGGTACAATAATCATTTTACATGTTTTTAAAAGGTCTGCCCAGGCACTATTCAAGAGTAATATTAGTATCATACTGAAAAATGACCTAACAGTGTCCTTTTAATGGGCCCAATATCACTAGAGAAGAAAAATCCAGACTAGAGAAAAAAGTAAATTGTAACTTGGATTGGAAATATTTGGGTTGCCAGGCAAGGTGCATATGCTGTACTAGACTTATGGATAAAGCATCATCGTACTTAGATCAGCAGACCAGATTATTTATTTATGGTCTAATAATTAGTGCATATTAGAATGTGATCCTAAAGGTAAATAACTTATATATAAAGGGGGGGGGATCATTTACATTTTAAGAGCCCCTGATATAGGGTTCAATTGCTACCCCCAGCAATCAAAAATGTAATAAGTACTGTATATTGTAGACAGGTAAAAAAAAGTATCATTTCTGAGAAAATCCCTCTACTATGAAAGTGAATATGTCAGCTGATTTCACAATTTCAACTGCATACACTTTTACATAGATTCCTTACAAAGGAAGAGAGAGAAGGACTTTGAAATATCATGTCAGTTTATTAGAAGAAAGTAGCGGACCCATGTTGTTAGGATTTTGGGGGTTTAGACAGAGTTTTCATAAAGTTCTGTTCTGGACCCGAACTAGACTCGAACCTCATTGGGAGTCTGTGATTGGGCAGTTCGGCTCTTCGCCCACATACAGCCAACCATAACAAGGTACTTCTGGGATAGGGACGGCAGGGTTTTGTCCTTTTCTTTTTTTGTACACACTGCATTCAATAATGCTAATTTTACCCTCAATGTGAGTCATTCAAAAACTACAAGCAGCTCACACTGGGCAGAGCACCAAATGTACCCTAGACTAGCAGTGTTTGAGCCAGTGGTTTGCATATGTACAGCACCCAAACTCCGAACCTGAACACTGAAAGGTTTTGTAAAGTCTGAGTTCGGCATGAACACCAAACTGTAAAGTCCACATCACTCATCCCTATTTGCTAGTTAAAGAGCTCATAAACACAGAAAAAAATTTGTGAATGTAATCAAGAATAATTAAATTCTTCTAAAATATTGCAACAATTTGTATTTTGGAGCATACAGATACTTTCAAACACACTGTATGATTTCAGCAAAATAGTGAGTACCGGCAGCTGCAATCTTACTGAACAGTTGATGCCAGGCAAAAGGTTAAAAAAAAGAACATACTCACCTCGTTAATCTACCTCTTCATACTCCAACTCTGCTGTCTCCGTTCTCCAAGGCTGCATCACACCGCATTTCCAGTTCAGGCTCTGTGTGTGGCCAGAGATGCCAGAGTACATTTAAAGAGACTGTCAGCACAGAGTGACTATTGAAATCAAGTACACGCACTCAGTGCACCATGGAGAGACTAATCAATGAAATACACCTTCCTACCTGCTTGTTTTCCTACTATAAACACCCTTCATTAGCTGTATAAAGTCAAAGCTGTCAATCAAAGAAGGGTGTAGGTGGAAATTGAAGGAAAACAAGCAGGTGAGATTGAGTTTTTAAGTGATTAACTTTACCATTATGCAACAGTGCCTGTGTTTGGTTTGAACAGTCATTCTTTGCAAAGTCCCTTTAACACTTGGCTATAGTTGAAATGCAATGATTGTGTATAGAACAGCAAGAAACAAAATCATATCTAGGGAGAGAACATGGGAAATTTTGCCAAGGAGCATCTGGCAGGGGTTTGCCATTTGCCTCTTCATGCAGTAGTCTGAGATTTCTTACAAGCTGATGCATTTTGCCACTCTCTTGAAGTAGGAATCAGGCTTTCTTTGATCTGGCTCCTCAAGCTGACTGCCGACACAGAAAAGTTGTAACACTCCAGCTCTAAGCAAGCAATTGAAGTAAAATTGAAGCCCTGACCACCAGCATTTCTAGGGCAGGGCAGCGTGATAAGGTCACCAAGCCGCCATATAGGCCATATGAATGTCCGTCCAATAAGCACTCAATGGATTTATTGTAATTGAGGGCAGAAATTTGAAGAGACAGAGTGGGGAGTGGGTAAGGGGGACTGTATGAGGTGACAGAATGGACCGTAAGGGGAAGAAAACTATATGCACAGGGGTGAAAATTGGTGAGAGAAAAATGTGGGGAGTGGTGGGGTCTGTGAAGATGAAGCATAATGAATGTGGAATCTGTGAGGAAATAGTATAATTAGCAAGGGGTGGGGAATGTTTGCAGAAAAGAGTGCAGGGGAGAACATGTGAGGAAATAGTATGAAGAATGGGGGATGAGGGTGGAACCAGTATGGGGAAGGAGGAGATGTATGAGTTGGAGGATGTTGGAGGAGACAGTATAGGGAGGAAGAATGGAATTAGTGCAGAAACAGTATAGAGAGCAGGGGGCATGATCCATGATTAGAATGCATGAGGAAACAGTATGAAGAGTAGAGGAAATGGGAGCAGAAACACTATAGGGATAGGGGAAGTGGGGCTGTATATATGGATAGTATGAAAAGTGAGGGGTGTGTGAAGAGACAATATAGAGAGGGGGTAATGTTCAAAGAGAATATTGAGAAGAATAGTGTAGAGACAGCATAGGTGGAGAAAAGTGTTAGAATGAATAGAATAGAGATTAGGTGAAGGGGCAGTATTGACAGGGGACTACATAAGGGACAGGCTCAAGGCACAGCTAAGAATGAACAGTATGCTGAGGAGGAGGAGCGAGATGAGAGGGCAAAGTTTAGTGGGGTCATAGTGTGGGAGGACAGTGTGAAGATGACACCCAGTATAGAAAGAAGAAGGTAGTGTGTAGGGCATGTGTCATAAAAGGGTCAGGGGGGAGGTCATATATTGTGCGGGAGCCACAGTGATAGGAAATGATCTTTTTCAGGATTTCAGTGTAGGGCAGATATTTTTATTTAGGAGCTGCTATTTTAAAGGGCACAGTGGGGATGCGATTTTCATGCTTATGGTCATGTTACAACTAGCTTCTCTAACTGTTCTCTCAATAAAGAAGGAGCTATAGTTTTTCACGGAGTATTGAGAAAATCATGAAGAGTAGCTAGTTGGTACATGACTCTATAAATGCAAATTGTATAAAACAAGCACTATTTGGGGAACTTATATTTTGTCTGATCCCGTCATCTCTAGTCCAAGAGTATTCAGTTTTCACCCATTCTTCTTGACTGACAGCTGATAGTTATACTGAGCAGTGTAAGAACTCAGCTACAGGAAGGGGCTGTTATCAGGCTTGATGATGGAGTAAAAACTTTCAAAAGGTATTACACAGCCATTCTCACCTAGATTGTAAAAATACAGAAACCAAAACCCATTAGGTCTAAGAAATCTATTTAATAATTTAGGCAGTTGATAAATCTGGTAACAGTTCGAACTTTACCTGGCACTGATTGTGATTCAATTTCTGCTATTGTATATGAATATTTTATATTATAGACAAAACATTGCACATTGGTCCGAACAAAAGGCAAGAAAACAATGATGAAACTATGAGAATTGATGTTTTTCTTTCTTTTGGAACTAAAACCTATACTCTATGTAAAAAAAATAAAATTCATTTTTCCATTGATTTACTTGTTATTTGCACAAGGCAGCTAAATAAATTAGTTTATAATGATAACAGCAATCATTGCAATACACTCAAGGCTTGAGTCGAAAAAAGTCATTGTCAAAATGCAGTCAATAATACCGAAAAGAACTGAATAACAGAAGAATGAAGAAATGAAAAGTAAATCATTTTAAAATTGTATATCCAGATTTAAAGACTGCAAAAGTCAAGTACTGTCTGGGAACAAAAGCATTGATCTATACCTGTCATAAACATGAACAGAAGGTACAGTGAATATTTGTTTATACGGTTATCCATATAATGTAATATTTTCTTAATTTTTCTACATTGATTTATTTCAGAGTGATTCCAATGATGTCTCATGGGGTCTAGCTTCATTAAAGCTAGCAATTGACAAGAAACTATGCTAGCCAGCTTGCCATTTTCAATGGGGTATGCTAACAATTTAATGTTGACATCACCTAGCATTCAGATCACTGGTGTCCTTTAACCCCTTCCCTTTATGACCCGGGAATTTTTCATTTTTCATGTTTTTTGCTCCCCTGCTTCCAAGAGCCATAACCTTTTTATTTTTCCGTCAATATAGACATATGATGGCTTGTATTTTGCAGGACAATTTATACTTTCAGATGCAATCATTTATTTTACCATATAGTGTACAGTAAAATGGCAAAAAAATTCCAAGTGCAGTGAAATTGCAAAAAAAGTGCAATTACACGTTTGTTTTTTGGGTTTTTTTAGTCGCTCACTACATGGTAAAACTGACATGACGGTGTGATGCCTCAGTTCAGTATGAGTTTATAGATACCAAACATGTATACTTTTATGGTATCTAAGTGGTGAAAAAAAATTCAGATGTTTGAAAAAACAATCACACTTTTTGCGCCATGTTCTGCGACCTGTAGTGTCCTCATTTTTCGGGATCTGTGTCTGTGTGATGGCTTATTTTTTTGCGTCTTGAGCTGACGTTTCTAATGATACCATTTGTGGGTGGATGTGTTGTTTTGAACGCCCATTATTGCATTTTTTTAGCAGTGTTGCGGCAACCAAAAAAATGTAATTTTGGCCTTTGTACCTTTTTTTTCCGTTACGCAGTTTACAGCTCTCATTAATTGATTTTATATCTTGATAGATTGGGTGTTTATGAATGTGGCGATACCAGATATGTGTATTTTTTTAAAAAAAATTTTATACTTTTATTTTGAATGGGGGAAAAGGAGGTGGGGGATTTGAACTTTGATGGGTTTTTTTTGTCAAATTTTTAAAAACTTTATTAATTAATTCTTATTTTTACAAAGCCCCATAGGGCGCCGCAGCAGTGCAGTGGCTGATCGCTTCTGACAGATACCGATGAGCTTCAGCACATCGGTATCTGTCAGAATTGCACACGGTGAGTGGTTTTCAGCGGTTGCCAACCACTCACAGGAAGTGCTTCGTGACAGCTTCCGGGGACTAGCCAGGACCCCGATCTGTCACATGAGTGCTGGAAATCCAGTGATATTATCGCAGGATATCCAGTGCAGGCGAGGAACTGCGCATTCCTTGCCATGGCACCTTTGAAACTTGCTGTCAGTAATTGACAGCGGAATCCAGAGGGTTAACAGAACCGATCGGATCCGGAATCCACTCGGTGATGTAAGCCCAACATCTCAGCTGATGAGATCAGATGAGATGTCGGGGAAATGATGTGAGCTCCGTGCCAGAGCTCACATCAAACCCCGGTAACCGACCCATGACGTTGTACAACGTCATGGGTCAGGAAGGGGATTAAAGGGAATATGTCAGAAGATTTTTGTTTTTTAATCTGCACAGCATAATATAGGGGAAGAAAGCCTAATTCCAGGGATGTAACTAAATAATGATTAAACAAGAGTGCAAAATAGGGTCTTATTCTTTTTTTAAAAGTGGTTAGTAAAGGTAACTGCTCACCTGGTTAGGTTGGGGAACCCACAACAGGTATATTTGCACAATACAGCTCCCCCTGGATGCACACTCCACGAGGTCTGTGGCAGTAAATATAACTCCAAAAATGACGGTGCTCCTTGATCCACGCAAGCTGTAGTTGCAAAAGGACCACAATGGATCAGAGAGTAATGATGCCTTTTATTCAATGCGTTTCAGAGCATTTCCCTCCTCCTTCATCAGGATAGCAACCATGGTTGCTTTCGTAATGAAGGAGTCGGGACACGCTCTGAAACGCATTGAATAAAAGGCATCATTACCCTCTAATCCATTGAGCCCTTTTCTAACTACAGCTTGCGCGGATCAAGGAGCACCATCCTTTTTGGAATTATAATTCCAGGGATGTGTCACTTATTCAGCTTTGTGTTATACTTTCAATACAATTAATGTTTTATTAGCCGGAGATTATCACTGCCTGCCTGGGTAACACTTGCATGTCAATCCAGCTAATCTGTGTTACTGCCTCCCACCACTGATTGGCAGCTTTGTTACAATGTAAAGTATACACAGAATGCTACAACCATTCAGGGGTGTGGGTGATGGTTTACACAGTATAGGAATTTGAATGCTGCTACATTTACTACATCACTAAAACCAAGCAATCCAGCAAGTGATACATCCAGGATACAGCCTCTCATCTTCTACATTGTGCTGCCCTCACATAGCATTGCAAAAACCTACTGACATATTTCCATCAAAGGTGAAGATCAAACAACAACTATTTCCCCTAGTGGGTCTGTCCCTCCCTTTGGGTCCACCCTTTTTGGTTTATTTATTGAAGGTGGAATTGCCAATCCCACTTCTTTTTGTGGAAATTAAGGCTTCAATTTACCTGCAGAGATGGAGTTAATATGCTGGGAAATAGCATTAAAATCCTACCTGCCTTACTGCAGCAACAGCTACAGTGAGAAAGTGAATTTGAATCCTTCCTTTAGTCACTCACTTATAGTCATGGGGACAATGTAGTGTTTGGTTAGTGCCATTGCACACTATACTCTGAGCGCGGCTGTAATCATTCTCTGGCATTGGGATTTGTCAGCCTGGCCTGAACCATGTGGGCAGTTTACATGTGCATAGCCTGCTGTAAATCATTGTGCTGATGAACGATAAAAGCAGGACTCATAGTATTGTGATCACTCTGTATACTTGCCTAGAACTGGAAGCGGCTACAGGGAGAATATAAGTTCATTTTCTGTCTTATATAGTAAATCAGGCACGATTTTGATGTTATTTTACTACAGAATAACCCTATATCACAGATAACTATTGTTTCGAGACACAATAGATTCCCTTTAAACTGCCACCCAAATAATTGTTTTATATCTGTGGTTCACTCAATTGGTTATGATTTGAAGATAAACACTATCTCCATGTAAGCCTTCAGAACATAGCTGATGCGGGCATGTCTTCTAGAAGCATTGGCTATCAGTTTCTAAAGTGGAAATTGATTCGGACCATAATGTTTGCTCTGCAGCTACCTCTGTGGGTGAAATGTAATAATATTTGGTGAGCTTTTGATATGTGAGAGTAGGCATCTTTTTAATATAATGATTCTCCTTGCTTACTCACAGATCAGTCTCATCTTACGAAAGAAAAACTGCATTTTGTATGGAAAATCCAGTACATTAAAGGGAAAATATTAGCAAGATGTCCCCTTCCAAAATTATTTATATGTGTTTATGGCTTTTTCAAAGACAAGTCTAGCAATACCTTGATATTAACAGTCTGTTTTTCCATTACTAAGAAATGTGTGTTTCAATAGATTTGCAAATGACACTGTATATCAGAACCCTCTGTCACTCCAGCTCTATGGTCTGCCCAGTGCCACCTCCTCCTGCTTCACTCACAGTCTCTATGCTGTGTTATTTCAGACAAAGAAGTCATTAGTTAAGCAGGAGGAGGCAGCGCTGGGCTGATAATAGAGCTTGAGTGACCAAGGCTTCAGATCTACAATAGATTTTCAGCCTAATTTACTTATTAATTCAAACCTTGAGCTCTCAGTATAGGCCCTCTCACACATAACGAGATCGCTAATGAGATCGCTGTTGCGTCACAAATTTTGTGACGCAACAGCGATCCCATTAGCGATCTCATTATGTGTGACACGCACCAACGATCTGGCTCCTGCTGTGAGGTCATTGATCGCTACACACTGCTCTGGATCATTTTTACATCATTGCACTCCCGCTGGAAGCGCTACATCGTTGTCTTTGACAGGGACAGTGACCAACAATCTCAATGCTACGCTATGGAGTGACAATTCCCAACGACCTCGGTATAATTCTAGTGCTTTGTTTTTCACATCGCTGGTGAGATACCTGTTTGACATCTTACCAGCGATGTGAAAAACGATGCACCAGCAATCTCTGCACATAGTTATCGTGATCGCTGGTGTGTCGTTATGTGTAACTGGGCCTTATCTCTTGCCTTTGGAGTGTGAAATCCTGCTGACAGGTTCCCTTTACTATCACTGTTATTTTCTGTGATTTTTCCCTAAGCTCTCATCCCTTTCATAGCATTTACATATGTTTACCATTTAGAGCAGGAGATAATGTACTTGGTAAATACTTCATAAAACTCTGTGAACTGAGATTTGCGTGTTTACAGCAATTCCACTGTAACTAATTCTACTTGCCAATGTTGTCTGGATCACTGTTCTGTGGAAAGAAGTGTTATTTTGTAGATGATAGCATCTGCTTCTGCTCTATATTGGGAGAGGAGAGCAAAACTATTTTCTTGCTTGGGCATTTGCCAAATGGATGCTGAGGTTTATTTGTGAATGTGCTGATACTGTAGGTTCAGGTATAAGTAAAACCATAGCAATAATTTAGTAATTAGCGTTTATCTGCTTTGCACAAATTAAGAAATGAAAACACATGTCTAATGACTAGTTTACAATTTTATGCATACTTGCACCTTTGAGGAATAATTCTTTAATGTGATGAGATATAGTTCAACTGATGTTCTTGAAATATGCTTGGCTTTACAATTTTTGCACTCTATTAAGTACAAAGCAAATCAGGTAAGGCAAATTACTGAAAACATATTTTATGTGACTATATAATGTTTATGTTTCCAAAGTCTTCATGTTCAAATAATTGCTTTTTCCCATAAAACACTCAAAGCCTGCATGGAGACACAAAGTATCCCATGGTGTTGTCTAGATTAGATGACCGAAAATGGGTTTATTGTCTTCAAGAATGAAGCTAGTGTGGAACCAAAATTTGGGAGAAGCAGCTATTGTGAAAAAATCTATAGTCAGGTGTAGGATGCAATAGGAATCCAGTTAGGTCATGATGGTTCATAGGTCATGTGAAAAAAGATCCCGGTTATGGGATGTGGTAAACACCAGTGTCAGACTGAGGTGCCAGGGGCCAACAGTAAAATTGACTCTAGGGGCCCACTGATCAACCACATGCAAATATTACATTCACAAATTTACCTATGCTTGTATATAATAATGTACTGGGTAGTTTGTAATATGAATAATGAGATGTTTCCTATACCACTTCATAGTGATGCAAGTGTATTCTGCTAACCACTGCTTATATCACATATCCAGAAATCTACAGGTCATTAAGCCTCATACATTCACAGACTCTCTTCTCTCATCACTGTCCCCAATCTCCTCCTTCTCCTGCCCCAATCTGGCTGTGA
Organism: Allobates femoralis; assembly: GCA_033576535.1. Classification (NCBI taxonomy): domain Eukaryota; kingdom Metazoa; phylum Chordata; class Amphibia; order Anura; family Aromobatidae; genus Allobates; species Allobates femoralis. Next base: position 340,888,084 of record JARQOC010000001.1, read on the forward strand.
ATTACTACAATGATACTCTTAAATGTACCCTGGACCAAGTAGCACCCCTCACCCTCAGAACCTCCAAACACAGAGTAAAATAGCCCTGGCTCACATCACAAACTCGATTCCTCCAGCGATGCTCTAGGAGTGCCGAACGCCTATGGAGGAAAACTCGCTCACCAGAAAACTTTATCCATTATAAATTCATGCTCAAAACCTACAACTCTGCCCTTCACCTCGCCAAACAGACCTACTTCACTACCCTGATCTCCACAGTAGCCAACAACTCAAAGAAACTCTTTGACACCTTTCAATCTCTCCTCAGTCCGAAAGTGCAGGCCCCTATCACTGACCTCTGTGCTGATGATCTTGCCTCTTACTTCACAGAGAAAATAGAAAACATCCGTCAGGAAATCAGCTCCCAACCTTCAAGTGTTGTTACTCTCATCTGTCCCTACATCCCCTCTGGCTCACTCTCGATTTTTGACCCAGTCACAGAAGAAGAAGTCTCCAGGCTCCTCTCGTCCTCACGTCCCACTACATGCACCACTGACCCCATTCCCTCACACCTACTCCAGACCCTCTCTCCAGTGGTCACCACTCACTTAACCACAATCTTCCATCTCTCCCTCTCTACAGGCATCTTCCCATCCTCCTTCAAACACTCTATTATTACTCCACTACTAAAGACAGACCTGTCTCCAATCTCTCCTTCATCTCAAAACTTCTGAAGCACCTGGTCTACACCCGCCTCACCCATTACCTCTCCACTCACTCTCTTTTAGATCCATTGCAGTCTGGCTTCCGCCCCTTACACTCTACAGAAACTGCCCTTATCAAATTGACCAATGACCTTCTGACAGCAAAACATAATGGTGACTACTCTCTGCTTATCCTTCTTGACCTCTCTACAGCTTTTGACACTGTTGACCACCATCTCCTACTCTCTATGCTGCACTCCATTGGCATCAAGGACACGGCTCTCTCCTGGTTCTCTTCCTATCTTTCTGACCGCTCTTTTAGTGCATCATTCTCTGGCTCCACTTCCTCCCCTCTTCCGCTCACTATTGTAGTCCCTCAGGGTTCAGTCCTTGGCCCCCTCCTCTTCTCTCTCTACACGGCCCCGATTGGACAGACCATCAGCAGATTTGGCTTTCAGTACCATCTTTATGCTGATGACACACAACTATACACTTCCTCCCCTGACCTTACTCCTGCTCTAATACAGAACACCAATGACTGTCTAACCACAGACTCCAATATCATGTCCGCTCTCTATCTGAAACTCAACCTTCCCAAAACTGAACTTCTTCTGCTCCCACCCTCTGCCAACCTCCCTAAACCTGACATCTCTCTTTCGGTGTGCGGCACCACGATAACGCCCAGTCAGCAGGCTCGCTGTCTCGGTGTTATGTTGGACACTGATCTCTCCTTCACCCCATATATACAATCTCTCACCCCCTCCTGTCGCTTGCACCTGAAAAATAATCCTGAAAAATTCGTCCTTTCCTCACCATGGAAACAACTAAAACCCTCACTGTGGCCCTGATTGATTCCCGCCTTGACTACTGTAATTCTTTATTAGCTGGCCTCCCCCGCAGTAAGCTTTCCCTCTCCAGTCTATCCTCAATGCAGTGGCCAGGATCACCTATCTACCAAACCATTACTCAGATGTTTCTGCTCTGTGCCAGTCACTGCATTGACTACCCGTACACTGTAGAATCCAATTCAAATTGCTTGTTGTCAAACACAAAGCTATTCATGCTGCGGCACCTCCCTACCTCTCTACCCTCATCTCTGTCTACCACCCCACCCATCCCCTTCGCTCTGAATGCGACTTCAGACTAACATCGGCACTAATTCAAACCTCCCATTCCCGACTCCAAGACTTCTCTCGAGCTGCACCAATCCTCTGGAATTCTCTTCCCCAAGAAATTATGACCATCCACAACTTTCATAGCTTCAGACGCTCCCTAAAAACACACCTCTTCAGGACGGCCTATCCTTCTCCCTAACAGTATTCATTTAGACATAAGATATTCATTGTTATAAGCCCCTGTACTGTGTGTTCCCATCCCGTCTTAGATTTTAAGCTCCTTCGAGCAGGATCACCTTTATTTTTTGCCTTTTTATTGTATTTCCTATATTGATTCTATGTTTATTATATGTAACTACTGATCTGTATTACCTACCATTCTGTATCGTATATTTTTCTTATACGTACCATTGTACTGTAAAGCGCTGCGGAATATGTTGGTGCTAATCAAATAAAGTTTTATTATTATTTATTATTATTATTATTATATCTGGGGCATAAGTGACATACTACTCTAGAGTATAGAGGGGCCCATCGGAGGATTCTCCTGCTCTCCTGTGGGCCACACCGAGCCTGGTCAAGGCTATAAATTTGACTGAGAATTATAGGATTGTTTGGCTTGAGGTGGAGTTGCAATTAATGAAAAACATTTAGCATACAGAGACAGCAAAAAATATATACCGTATATACTCGTGTATAAGCCGACCCGTGTATAAGCCGACCCCCCTTCTTTTGCCCCAAAAATCTGGAAAAACCTATTGACTCGTGTAAAAGCCGAGGGTGGACCCCAGCACAGGTATACAGCCCCCAGCAGTGTGGTATACAGGCCTCCCCAGTGGTAGTATACAGCAGCCCCAGTGGTAGTATACAGATTCCCCAGCAGCCCCAGTGGTAGTATACAGATTCCCCAGCAGCCCCAGTGGTAGTATACAGGAGCCCCAGCAGCCCCAGTGGTAGTATACAGATTCCCCAGCAGCCCCAGTGGTAGTATACAGATTCCCCAGCAGCCCCAGTGGTAGTATACAGGAGCCCCAGTGGTAGTATACAGGAGCCCCAGCAGCCCCAGTGGTAGTATACAGGAGCCCCAGCAGCCCCAGTGGTAGTATACAGCAGCCCCAGTGGCATACAGCAGGCCCCCAGGGGTACATATAGCAGCCCCCTGGGGGTACCCAGCAGCCCCCTGGGGGTACCCAGCAGCCCCCTGGGGGTACCCAACAGCCCCCTGGGGGTACCAACAGCCCCCAGGGGGTACCCAGCAGCCCCCAGGGGGTACCCAGCAGCCCCCTAGGGGTACCCAGCAGCCCCCTGGGGGTACCCAGAAGCCCCCTGGGGGTACCAACAGCCCCCTGGAGGTACCAACAGCCCCCTGGGGGTACCAACAGCCCCCTGAGGGTACCAACAGCCCCCTGGGGGTACCAACAGCCCCCAGGGGGTACCCAGCAGCCCCCTGGGGGTACCAGCAGCCCCCAGGGGGTACCAACAGCCCCCAGGGGGTACCCAGCAGCCCCCTGGGGGTACCAGCAGCCCCCTGGGGGTACCAACAGCCCCCAGGGGGTACCAACAGCCCCCTGGGGATACCAACAGCCCCCAGGGGGTACCCAGCAGCCCCCAGGGGGTACTCAGCAGCCCCATGGGGGTACCAACAGCCCCCAAAAGCTGGCACTGTCCCCCCTTGTAAGGCCCCCCCCCCCCGCTGCTTATACATTACCATCCCGGTGTTCTGATCGGCGCCGCTCCTCGGTGCGTCTTCATCCTCCCGTCCGCGCTGGCTGCATCCGGGTTCTCCGGCTGTCGCAGCGATATGACGTCATCGCGCGACCGCCAGAGAACCCGGATGCAGCCAGCGCGGACGGAAGGATGAAGACGCAGCACCGAGGAGCGGCGCCGATCAGAAACACCCCCCCCCCGCTGCTTATACATTACCATCCCGGTGTTCTGATCGGCGCCGATCCTCGGTGCTGCGTCTTCATCCTTCCGTCCGCGCTGGCTGCATCCGGGTTCTCCGGCGGTCGCGCGATGACGTCATATCGCTGCGACAGCCGGAGAACCCGGATGCAGCCAGCGCGGACGGGAGGATGAAGACGCACCGAGGAGCGGCGCCGATCAGAACACCGGGATGGTAATGTATAAGCAGCGGGGGGGGGGGCCTTACAAGGGGGGACAGTGCCAGCTTTTGGGGGGCTTATATGAACTGCTTCCCCCTGCCGCTGATTGACAGGGGGAAGCAGTGCATATTTAATGAGCGGCCCCACGTGACGGGGCCACTCATACAGCAGCCTCCCCCCGCCTCCTCCAGCCTCCACAGCCCCGGGACACAGCCCCCCCACTCCATGTACCGTATATGACCCGTGTATAAGCCGAGGGGGGACTTTTCAGCTCAAATTTTGGGCTGAAAAACTTGGCTTATACACGAGTATATACGGTACATTCAAAAAAGTTATGGAAAGATTTATCCATATTTTATATTTAACAATGGAAAGAAAATAAGTGGAGCAAAGCAGATTGGGCAAACAATGCATAAAAAATTATGCTTCCTTAATCATGGTGAAAATCAAAGAATTTTAGAAATAGTTTTCATACGAACATGCAATAATCTTATTTGTTTTACACTGTGTTCCAAATTATTATGCAAATTGATTTTAAGTGTCATAGGGTTTTATTTTTATTTTTTTTCAATGAAACCCATTGATGGTATTATGTCTCAGGGTTCTTTGGATCATTGAAATCAATCTCAGATATCTGTGATAATTATTTTGGCAGGAGAGCCCAATAAAAGGAAAACTGGGTGTTCCACAATATTACGCAGGCCACAGTTTTCAAGTAACATGGGAAAGAAAAAGGATGTCTCTGCTGTCGAAAAGCAATAAATAGTGCAAGGCCTTGGACAGGGATGAAAACATTTGATATTGCACAAAAACTTAAGCGTGATCATCGTATTGTGAAGAGATTTGTGGCTGATTCTGAGCACAAATGTGTTCGTGCAGATAAAGGCAGTATGTGGAAGGTTTCTGCCAGGCAAGTTCATCAGATTAAGAGAGCAGCTGATAAAAAGGCCTTACAAACCAACAAACAGATATTTGAAGCTGCTGGGGCCTCTGGAGTCCCTCGAACCTCAAGGTGTAGGATGCTTCAAAGGCTTGCTGTGGTGCATAAACCTACTATTCAGCCACCCCTAAACAGTGCTCACAAGCAGAAACAGTTGCAGTGGGTCCAGATATACATGACGACTAATTTTCAAACAGTCTGGTTTACTGATGAGTGCTAAGCAACCCTGAATGGTCCAGATGAATAGAGCAGTGGATGGTTGGTGGATGCCACCATGTCCCAACAAGGCTGCGACGTCAGCAAGGAGGTGGAGGAGTCATGTTTTGGGCTGGAATATTTGGGAAACAGCTGGTAGGCCCCTTTAAGGTTCCTTTAGGTGTGAAAATTACCTCTGCAACGTATACAGAGTTTCCAACTGAGAACTTTCTTCCATGGTACAAAAAGCAAAAGCGTGCCTTTAGGAGCAAAATCATCCTCATGCATGTCAATGTACCATCTCATGCTACAAAGAATACCTCTGTGCTATTGGCTGCTATGGGTATAAAAGGAGATAAACTCATGGTGTGGCCACCATCTTCCCCTGACCTCAACCCTATAGAGAACCTTAGGAGGATAATCAAGCAAAAGATCTATGAGGGTGGGAGGCAGTTCACATCAAAACAGCAGCTCTGGGAGATTATTCTGACATCATCCAAAGACATACAAGCAGAAACTCTCCAGAAACTCACAATATCAATGGATGCTAGAATTGTGAAGGTGATATCAAAGTAGGGTTCCTATGTTAACATGTAACTTGGCCTGTTAGGATGTTTTGGAGTTAAATAGCTTTTTATTTCAGTGAATGTGACCTGTTAATGCTGTAAATTCAACAAATGAGCATTTTCAGTTCTTTCAAACATATCAAATGTTTACAAACTCTACTGTGCGTAATAATTTGGAACAGTGCATTTAGAGTTTTTTTAATTTTGAAAATGTTACTGTTATCATAGGGAGATTTTTTTCAATAAAATTTGATGTATACTCTAATGGGTGATGACTTTTATTACACTGACTGTCATTTGCACCAACCTTTTAGAAAAATCAGAGAAAAAGAACATTTGCATAATAATTTGGAACACAGTGTACATTAATGTTCAAAACTTTTCAAAATGGTGGAAGGTAAAAATGCAATCACAAATAAAAAACATTTCTCTAGTGTTCATGAACTTTGCATTTTCTTAACTGATTAAAAAAAGCCATTAAGACTTGAAAGCATTGTTACTATGCTGAATTTTTTCCCCACCTACCTAAGCTTTTTGCACCTTACTATATTTTTATTGTTAATATTTGAAAATAATGCAAAAAAAAGTTTATATTAAACAGATAATTATGAATATTAAGCAGGAAAAGATTAGCAGTGATCTTGGCTCCAAGACAAGGGATGAGTGGACCCATGGAAGTTTGCTTTCTGGCGGTTGAGCCAGAGTTTTTACAAAGTTCTGTTCTCGTCCCAAACTTGACCCTAACTTCATTGGAAGTCAGTGGTTGGGCAGTTTAAATCTCTGCTCATATACAGCCAGCCATAAGCAAAGCACTTCCTGAGATGGTAGGGCAAGGTTTTGTCATTTTCTTTTTTTGGTACACATTACATCAAATAATGCTGATTTTATCACCAGTGAGAACCGTTCAAACACTACAAGCAGCTCGCAATGGGCAAAGCACCAAACATGCCTGATCCTTGTTCCCATGATTTGCATGTGTAAAACACCCGAAGTCCAAACCCAAACACTGACATTTTTTTTCAAAGTCTGTGTTCGGTATGAACACTGAACTTTCAAGTCCGGTTTGCTTATCCCTACTCAAGACCTTAAAGTGATATGGAATACCATTATATGTTGGATTCTTCCTGTATGATCAAATATACTCTGTAGGCCCCTGATTATTATAGGTCACTACTAGGGATGAACGGACCTGTGGAAGTTTGGGTTCTTCAGGTTCAGCCAAACTTTAGATAAAGTTCTGCTCTGGACCCAAACTTGATTCAAATCTCATTGGAAGTCACTAATTGGGCAGTTGGAATTTCTGCCCATTAACATCTAATAACCCTGCTTTTACCCCCAGTGTGAGACATTCAAACACTCCAAGTGGTTCTCACTGGGCTGAGCACCAAGCTTACCCCTGAGTACAGCGAAGCTCACTCCAGTGGTTTGTGTACATAAAGTGCCCAAAATACAAACTCAAAAACTGAATTTATTTTGTAAAGTCTGTGTTTTGGCATGAACACTGAACTTTAAAGTTCTGGTCCGCTCATTTCTAGTCACTGGTACTTTGTAATTGGAATCTCTCTAAACAACCTTGTTAGATTGTAAGCTGTTATGAGCAGGGCTGTCATTATTTTGCTTTAATTATTGTATTTTCTGATAACTGTTTCTTATGATTGTTTGAATGTGAACCTCTGAATTGTGAAGCGCTGCAGAATATGTTGGCGCCATATAAATAAAGATTATTATTATTATTATTATTATTAAACTGGAACAGCTTCAATCCATGAAATAATGCAACAGATAGGTGAATCCTCCTATCAGTTATATTAATGCTTCAGGTCTCATTCAGTGTCTATAGTGTTATACTATTTGTATTTAAAGAAAAAGAAAAACCTTTATGCCAATCTACAAAGCACACCACAGTGCTACACTTATGGATTTGATCAATCTTTACCAACAAACACACTCTTTCTCTTTGCTATGACAATGATCTTCCTTTATTACTTTCTTTTACTTCAGTCTTTCTCATTACCATAGATCATTTATTACACATACTTGTAAGATTCTAACTTTTGAATCTGCTTTGAAAACTCACTTATTCAAAATGGTATTTTTTGCAAATTTTTTACAGTATAATTCATCACCAGTGCCTTTTCTTTGCAATTACAGTATATACTCGTGTATAAGCCGACCCGTGTATAAGCCGACCCCCCTACTTTTGCCCCCAAAAACTGGGAAAACTTATTGACTCGCGTATAAGCCGAGGGTGGACTCCAGCACAGGTATACAACCCCCAGCAGTGAGGTATACAGCAGCCTCCCCAGTGGTAGTATACAGCAGCAGCCCCAGTGGTAGTATACAGCAGCCCCAGAGGTATATACAGCCCCAGAGGTATATGCAACCCCAGAGGTATATGCAGCCCCATATGCAGCCCCAGAGGTATATGCAGCCCCATATGCAGCCCCAGAGGTATATGCAGCCCCATATGCAGCCCCAGAGGTATATGCAGCCCCATATGCAGCCCCAGAGGTATATGCAGCCCCATATGTAGCCCCATATGTATATGCAGCCCCATATGTATATGCAGCCCCATATGCAGCCCCAGGGGTATATGCAGCCCCAGAGGTATATGCAGCCCCATATGCAGCCCCAGAGGTATATGCAGCCCCAGAGGTATATGCAGCCCCAGAGGTATATACAGCAGCCCTAGTGGTGTATACAGCAGCCCCAGTGGTAGTATACAGCAGCCCTTAGGTAGTATACAGCAGCCCCAGTGCTGTATACAGCAGCAGCCCCAGGGCTGTATACAGCAGAAGCCCCAGGGCTGTATACAGCAGAAGCCCCAGGGCTGTATACAGCAGAAGCCCCAGGGCTGTATACAGCAGAAGCCCCAGGGCTGTATACAGCAGAAGCCCCAGGGCTGTATACAGCAGCAGCCCCAGGGCTGTATACAGCCGCAGCCCCAGGGCTGTATACAGCCGCAGCCCCAGGGCTGTATACAGCCGCAGCCCCAGGGCTGTATACAGCCGCAGCCCCAGGGCTGTATACAGCCGCAGCCCCGGAGGTATACAGGCCCCCCCCTTGAGGTCTGAAAAATAAAAAAGAATGAATACTTCACCTGTCCGACGCCTTCTGCCGCTGTGCGATCCCCAGTTCCAAGTGAGGTCTCTTCTGACAGGACCTGTGGTGATGTCAGAGGGGCGTTCCCGGGCACTCGCGGTCATGTGATACATATCACATGACCGCGAACAGCCAATCAGCGCTGGGAACGCCCCGGGAACGCCCCCCCTCTGACGTCACCACAGGTCTTCTCAGTACACCTCACTGAATGAAGCCCGGGATCGCGTGTCGGCAGCTGCGGACGGCGCGACAGGAGACTGGTAAGTATGATATTCCTTTACAGGATGGGGGGGGCCCTGGAGCTTGATGGGGGGGGCCTGTATACCTCCGGGGCTGCGGCTGTATACATATACTCGCGTATAAGCCGAGGGGGGACTTTTCAGCCCAAATTTTGGGCTGAAAAAGTCGGCTTATACGCGAGTATATACGGTAAATCTGTATAAAATCACAGAATCACGAAAAATAGAGGCAGCACTTCCTTCAAATTCAGTTATGTGGGCTTTATTCCCAGAAACCGCGACGTTTCGACCGTATGGTCTTTTTCAAGCAGAGTCATAATACATCTGAGGTGCACATACTTATAGCACCCATGCAAAGGGCTTATTAATTACACAATTAGTGTTATAGTGAATAAAATTCATGTATAAATAACATACAAAGTCATCTAATTTTAACACATTACTAATCAAATACATATATATACAAATATTACCATCTCCTTAGTGCTTACATATTGTAAAATGTCTATAGGGACTTAATTAATATATTGTGCACATGTGAAAAAGATAAAATAATCATACACAGGTTAAATGACTTATTGCACCAGTCCCATAGCTTTAGACAAGAAACTGCTGTACTCTCAGCATGTAGTTTGCTCTACTGCTCATGCCAACTAATTCATTTCCTCTATTCTGATGACATGTGACTACATAGGATCCGCTCATGCGCAGAAGCGCACCGGGATTTGTATTATATTACCGTATGTGCTTTAGAGTGGCAGATACCCCTGTGTAGGTAAAAATTGTCCTGCCACTACAAATCACATACGGTAATATAATTACCAATAATTCTAATTAATGGGCGCTATTTAATTATTTTTATAGAAGCTAGTCTTCAAGCAATAACAATACAAGCTACACCTTATCATTCCAGCCTGAAGTCGTCTTTGATTCACTGCAACAAGCATAGGAAAGAATAACCCTGATTTTAGATTTTAGCACTGGCACTTTAACTGGTCTAACAAAAGAGCCTGGACATTTTTTGTAATTTTATTTTGAAATTTTATTTTTGATATTATATTTTTGATATAAATAAATTGTTTTAAACCATAAAATTGTGGACGTACTTGACAGACTGTGAACGATGTAGACGTAGCACTTATAGAATTCCGGTACGCGCTAGATCATTACACCTTTTCTTTGATTTTTCAGAACCGTAAATCACCACCAAATTGTTTAAAAACAGAAAAAAATCTTTAAAGAGGACCTGTCACCAAACCAGGCATGGTGATCTAATTACAGCACTGGATGCAGCATGTCTCCAGCATGCAGGCAAGGGGTCACCCAGGACTTGAGCAGCCCTGTACCCCGAGATAATACACTTAGAAAACTTACATGCTACAGCCACTAAGGAGGTGGCTAGGGGCTGCAGCCAAGTGCAGATTCACACCCCCTGCATGTGTAATCTGCCCACCGCTGCCAATCATTCTCTCCCTGTCTGCAGCATTTAAACAGAGTTTTTTTTCTCTCTCCCAAAAAGTCAGTTAGCCCCGCCCCCTGAGGGGCGGGGCTAAACGGGAGAGAAAAAAAAACTCTGTTTAAATGCTGCAGACAGGGAAAGAATGATTGGCAGCGGTGGGCAGATTACACATGCAGGGGGTGTGAATTTGCCCTTGGCTGCAGCCTCTAGCCACCTCCTTAGTGGCTGTAACATGTAAGTTTTCTAAGTGTATTATCTCGGGGTACAGGGCTGCTCAAGTGCTGGGGGACCCCTTGTCTGCATGCTTCAGACATGCTGCATCCAGTGCTGTAATTAGATCACCATGCCTGGTTTGGTGACAGGTCCTCTTTAAATGCACCTTCTCCCTCATCTCTCCCACCATTCGAACCCCCAGTCCTTGCAACATGTTCAGACTACGCTACCATTCATGCTGGATCGGGACATCCAGCTTTCATGAGACCTGGGAGGACCCTGTGCAAATGTGCCAAAGGTCATGGCTTCACAGCTTGCACTGTGACCTTAAAGAGGATCTGTCACCCCCCTGGTGCTATGCTAACTGAATGCAGCATTGAATGCAGCGTGTCTCCTTCATTCAGGGAAGGGGTCCCCCATGTCTCTAGCTCCCCTGTAAGCTGTTAAAAAGACATTATAAAGTGTACAGATAAGGAGTCCGGAGAGACTTACTGAGTGTGGAGTCATCGCTGTTGCTGGTGTCCTCCCCACCTTCAGCCCTCTCTGTGCCACCTCTTGTTCAGCCTCCTTTATGTGTCTGCTCTCCTCCCTGCCTCCAGCCTTCTGTGTGCCACCTCCCTGCCCTGTCTTGTTCAGCCTCCTGTATCGTTGAGGGTAGGAGGGGGAGGACACCAGCAACAGTGATGACTCATTACTGAGTAAATCCCTCCGGACTCCTTATCTATACACTTTATAAAGTCTTTTTAACAACTTACAGGGGAACTAGAAACATGGGGGCACCTTCCCTGAATGCAGCAGACATGCTGCAGTCAGTACTGCATTCAGTAAGCATGTCACCAGGGGGGTGACAGGTCTTCTTAAAGCACATTAGCACAGAATCCTCTTGGGTATCATGAAAGCCAGATATTCGGGCCCAAGATGAGATACCCAGGGATTTCAGTGCAAGTGTTAGAGAACTGACGATGCAGGAAGAACTAGACAGGTGACAGTGAGGAGCAGAGGGGCTGAAGAGGTAAGTGGGGAAGATGGGGATTGTTTTGTTTGTTACATTTTTCCCCAAGTGCAAAATAGAGGACATCAATTCTGCATACAAAATCTTCACTTAAAATTTAGCATGATTGTTTCATCTTTATTATTATTATATTAAACTGTTGAAATACCATTTAACATAGTTATGTGTTTTATAGAAAACCTATTTTAAAAGCTCTAAGGCAATTATGAGGGTCTCCCAAATAACACCCTCATCTTTAATTTCCGACCATAGCTTATAAAGCTTTGGGCATCCCCAGAATATATGAAAAATTGACCCAATTTTCCCACATCCCCTCCAGCAATCTGAACTCAGTGATGGGTTAATCTGGTTACGTTTTTGTGGTGTCCACTAGCACCTTGAAATGCGTTTCTTGTATGGAAGCAAACAAAGTATTGGAGTAGATAATGTCCATCTCTTACCATTCCAAATAAACTATTTAAGCTGTGATTGAAGTTTTCCTAACCAGGTTTGTGGTATTGTTATGGGTAAACAGCGAATAATATATAAGAATTTGGGGAGCAACATCATTTTATATATAATTATTTTGCCAGGCCAAGATGTTTCGACTTTGTTAAGGCGTAAAATATCTGACTGAAGTAAACTATATAATTTTGAGAGATTTTCCTGTATTATAGAGTTCAATGGTTTTGTAAGTATAATTCCTAAATAAGGTATTTGCTTGGGTTGACAAGTATATTTAAATTTCGCAAAGAGATTATTAAGAGTAGTTTTATTAATATTGAAGTCTAATGCTTGTGATTTAGTAAAATTAATTTTATAGAGTGACAATTTTGAGAAATTTTCAATTAGAGAAGCTAAATGGTTTAGGAAGATGAGTGGTTCAGTGACTGTGATTAATATATCATCACCAAAAAGGGAATTTTCGAGTCAGTTTCTTTAAGTTGGATACCGTTAACATTTATATCGGATCTAATTTGTTTGGCCAAGGGTTCAATAGATACGGCGAATAGAGTGGGAGATAGCGGACACGTTTGCCTCGTACCATTTGTCAATTGGAATCTTTTTGACAGAAAGTTGTTGAAGTTTACTCTGGCGGAAGAGTTAGAATACATGGCCAAGATGGAGTTAAAGATGTTCCCCTTTATGCCAAATTTTTGTAGTGTTTTAAACATGTATTGCCAATATACCTAATCAAAGGCTTTTTCAGCATCTAGGGCCAGGAGAGTTGCTGGAATCTTTTTGTTTTCAATTGTGGCAATTAAATTGAGTGCTCTTCTAGTTGCGTTAGCCGCATTCCTCCCTTATATAAATCCTACTTGATGGTATGTATTAGTTTATGTATATGTGCTTGTAATCTAGTAGTCGCAAGCTTAGCCAAAATTTTGGTGTCTATATTCAAAAGTGAGATTGGCCTATAGTTTTTAGCTTCTTGCAAGCCTCCTTTATTCTTGGGGAGGACAATTATTAAAGCTTCCAGCATCTCTGGTGGTAAATAACCCTCGGATGCAGATTGGTTAGCTAGCCTTGTTAGTGATGGTAATAACAGATGTTCAAAAGTTTTATAGAACTCATTTTGGTATCCATCAGGACCGGGGGACTTTTCGTTTTTAAGTGATCGTATTGCATTAGAAAGTTCTGATTCCGTGTAGGGAGCGTTTAGTGACTCTTGTTCTAACTCGGAGAGGGAAGTGAGTTGAATTGAGTTAAGAAAGGTGTCAATTTCTTTATCTAAGGGGTTGGAGAAATTAGGGACTTGGTTCAAGATATAGAGGTTTGTATAGTAGTTTACAAAAATATCTGAAATTTTCTTTGGGTGTTTGCATACTTGTCTCAGGTGATTCTTTATTTGGGTCATTTTAGTTTTGTGTCTCAGGGTACTTTCACACTAGCGTTTTTTTTAAATCGCGGCAGATGCGGTGAAAAGACCGCATTTGCCGCGATTACCGCATACCGGCTGCACTTGCGGCACAGTTGCGGCACAGTTGGGGCAAGCCCCATACAATGTATATGCGGGCTTGCGGCAGGTGCGGTTTTGGCACTTGCCGCAGGTGCGGCCGCGAAAAAAAACGCGGTCAGCTGCGTTTTTTTCGCGGCCGCACCTGCCGCAAGCCCGCATATACATTGTATGGGGCTTGCCGCAACTGTGCCACAACTGTGCCGCAAGTGCAGCCGGTATGCGGTAATCGCTGCAGATGTGTTTTTTTCACCGCATCTGCCGCGATTTAAAAAAAACGCTAGTGTGAAAGTACCCTTACATGTTTAAATCTTGATGCAAAAATTTTTGAAAGTTTATTATTGGACAGGTAAAAATTGGTTTTAACTTTTTGTGTGACATTATCAAACTCCTGAGATAATAATGTTTTAATTTCTGTCTCAGATTAGTTATTTGATTGCGGAGGTCTGAGGTGGGATTTTTGGAGAGTTTATTTTCCAGGAGTGTTATTTCTTTAGCCGCTTCAGCCGTTTTGTCTCTATTGAGTTTTTTAAGGGTGCTTTCACATCACATGTTTTTTCCTGTCTGTGGGATCCTACTTTTTGCAGGACCCCACGGACAGGAAAGGAAAGCATTGAAGGTGACCTCCGGATACCATTTCTGTGTCTGGGTCCATGATTTTCACGGGTCCGGCCACAGAAAGCCAGAGTCTGAAAAGTGCAGTCAAGCCAGGCACTTTCACTCTCCCAATGATTATATATACATATATATATATATATAAATTGCGGGAGTGAACAAAGGGATAAAAAAAAACTAAGAAAATCCTCACCTCCTCACCACTCCGACGCGTGTCCCACGCTGTCTGCTCCTGGGGCTGAAGGACCTGGTGTTGCCTGGCAACCCGGTCAGCTGAGCGGTCATGTTTGGCGGCGCCGGATTTAAACCGCTCAGCTGATCGTTCACATGACTGGCATCAGCTGAGTGGTTTCAATCCCATGCCCGCCAAAATTGATCGGCGGGCGAGAGATTTAAACTGCGTGGTCATGTGACAACCCGATCAGCTGATCGGTCACATGACTGCTTAGCTGGTCGGGTTGCCCGGCAACACAAGGTCCTTAGCCCCAGGAGCGAGACAGCGCGGGACAACTCCGGAGAGATGAGCATGTTTTTTTTATTTTTAACCCTTTGTATAGTTAATTTCACTTCCGCAATGTATAAATATACATTGCGGAAGTGAAATTAAAGGGAACAAAGCGGTTTTAGTGCACTGAGCATGCTCAGTACACTAAAATCAGGTCTGAGTAACGACCCCATGTTTTTTCGGACCCGTGCTTAATAGGCCTTCATGTTAAAGGCCGCGAATCGGGTTGGATCCCATTCGGTCTGATTTTGTCCGCTGTGCCCAAAATCGGAGCAGTCTCCAATTTTGGATACAGCAAAAAATCAGACAGAATCGGATCTGACACAAATCGGATGGCAATAAGGCCAAATCCATGCAGATCTGATCCCCATAGGGATACATGGGAGCCAAATCGGATCCGTGGCTGTCCGTTTCACAACGGAAAGCCACGGATTGGCAAAAAACACAATGTGGAAGCACCCTAAGCTCTGAGTTAAGTTGTATTAGATGGCCCCTTAGGACTGCATTAAAAGCTGTCTATAATAAATAGATTGGGGTATTTTCCAGGTCATTATCTAGAAAATACTGTTTTATTGTTAATTCTATGTCGTCTTTGTATTTGGGGTGTTTAAAAATGTTGCTGTTATTTCTCCACAATCTATGTGCAGTAACAATAGGGCCTATCATTAATTCAGCTAGAACTGGGGCATGATCTGACCAGACTCAAGGTTCAATTGAGACAGACTTAAAGTTTGATAAGAAAAAAACATCTGTCAGAACTAAATCTATACGGGAAAAAGAGTTGTGTGTTCCTGAAAAGTGTGTATACTCTATTGATGTTGTATTGAGACTCCTAAAATTATTGAATAATTAAAATTTGTCTAACCATGAGGCCAAGTTAGATAAGAACTGCTTAGATTTATTTGAGGAGTCGAGTGTGGCATTAGGGACCACATTAAAGTCCCCAAAAATAATTAACTTTCCTTCTTTATGTTGGTTAATAATATTGATCAATCTGTTCAAAAAGGATATTTGGCCTTTATTGGGGGCATATGTATTAACTATTGTAAGAGTTGTATTATTAATTTTACAAACTAAGAGGAGAAATCTCCCATTCTCATCAGTAGTTGATGAAATTTCCTCAAAATTTACTATATCTTTGATTAAAATTGCAACTCTTTTTTATTGCTATTAGAGGCGAAAAAGGTTTTTAGAAAATTTTTATTATTGAATTTGGGGGTGTTTGCTGATGAAAATATTGTCTCTTGGAGACCTATAATATCTGCTTTACTTTTGGGACACTATGGCCCCTTCGTCAATATATTTATTTTAATGAAGACTTTGTAATGCTTTAGTACTGCAAGAGAAAAGAACATAATCAGCTTATCCCACATGAAGAGCTGACCATTGTGGTGTCTTCGAAGGGGCAGTTTTGCCAACTTTAAACTTACGGAGTCTCAGTATAGTACATCTGAATAGATGCAGAGAGTGACTACATTACTACATTCCCACCACAACTATTATGACAGTCTGTTAATAAAGTATGGTGTATTCATTTAATTTTTTCAATTTCTTTTTTCTTATTCTGTTCTATTTTGTTTTATATTTCTAAATTTCATGGCCCAACATGAGCAAAGACCAAAGCCAAGAGTTGTTATATCTGCCAAATAATTGCAGAACAGAAACAAAATGATTGAGCTCCAGTGAAATTATGGGTTGGCATTTTGTAAGTGTGAAAAAGGGATTTGGCTCTAAAGACTATTTCAATTCCTTGACATCATATTTCTAATAAGTAATCTTAATAGTCGAAATACAATTTTGAAGTGGAAAAGTGGATCAGGCTGATTCACCTGTCAGCAAAATTTCCTTTGCACTTATAAAATTTACTGAACCATTGGAATTGAATTTGCTTTATAACTTCAGTCTAGAATATGAGGTTTTATGCTTGAGAATAATATGATATCATTTCCATAAATCACAATATTAAAATGACAAGTGACATATTTAACAGAAAAAAATCTTTACAAATGATAAAATATACAGAAGCCTATATTTTAAATATTTAAACAGAGTTAATATTGTACATTATTAAAAGGCTATAACCCTTTACCAACAATTGCAATGGATTATTTTTTTCTCCATCGAAAGGCCAGGAAACTCATATCCAACCTCAACATAAAGAAAAT
Source organism: Allobates femoralis (assembly GCA_033576535.1). NCBI lineage: Eukaryota > Metazoa > Chordata > Amphibia > Anura > Aromobatidae > Allobates > Allobates femoralis. Next base: position 340,904,934 of record JARQOC010000001.1, read on the forward strand.
GTATATTTCACTGTAAGTATTGACATTATTTTAACCCCTTATTGATCAAGCCACATTTTTCAAACTTGAAAATGTCACTTTATGTGGTAATATATAGGAAAAAAGGGGGGTTTTATCGCTTGTGGCGCGCTAAATGAATCACAAGCAGAGCATCAAATAAAATCAGACCTTTATTGGCCCCTTGTGCTGACACAACGCATTTCAACAGTACTCTACTGTCTTCCTCAGGTGGTAGCGGCCCCCTCTAATTCTTATTTTTGCAAGGTCTTTCACAGGGAGCGCTCTCTTGTCTTTTTTCTGTTTACTTTACGTGGTAATAACTCTTGAATGTTTCAACATTTCCCAGTGATGTTCTGATTCTTTTTTGCGTAGAACATTATATTTTATGAATAGGGTGATTTTAGGTACATAAGTTTGTAGTTTAATTTATAAAAATAACAGAAATTTGACAAAAATGTTTGCAGTTTTCAAACTTTGAATGATTATCCCCATAGCCAGATAGTCACACCTCCCAAAATAGCTAATAAAGAACATTTCCATCATGTTAGTTTTATATCAGCACCATCTGTAAAATGTTCTTTTATTTTGTTAGGATGTTAGAAAGTTTATTGTAGCAGTAATTTTTCACTTTTTCAATTACATTTACAAGTCTTATTTTTTTAGGACTTTGGGTTAGCTATATATTGGAACAACCCCAAAAGTGATATCATTTTAAAAACAGCCACCTTTAACATGTCAAACTGCTGTCAGATAATTTATTAAACCTTCAGATGCTTTTCAGAAATTAATGCAATGTGAAATTACAAAAAAGAAAAATGATATTTTTACTACCTAAATGATGTTACCTTCTGAACAGGTCACTGTAGCGAGCAGATTCTAAGACCGTTTTAATGGCAACCATCATGAACACCAAATACTAAGGGGTTAAAGAGGGAGACCCACACTCTGGTAGTCATCTAGATGTCATAGTTACTATTGATAGCAGCATCTAAGAGGTTAAACAGCCAGGTCGCTGTAAAAACAATTGTGACTGATGCAGCAGGGTGTGGAGTATATTGTTCAGGTGACAGTTGCCACATATTCACCTCAGGGAAAGCTATTCGCTTACAGTGGTGTGAAAATGTATTTGTCTTCTTCCTGGTTTCTTATTTTGTTGCATGTTTGTCAAAGGTAAATGTTTCAGATCATCAAACAAATTAAAATATTAAACAGATAACCAAGTAGAGATGAGCGAACCTTTGGAAGTTCAAACTCAGTTCGGTACATCTAACATGCAACGTTCGATGACCCTATAAAACCCATTGAAAACAGTGGGAGGCAAGGGCTTACAAAACAACTTAAAATGGTCAGGAAAGATGCCAAACACAGCTCAAATTAGGGGCAGACATCAGAAAAAATGCCATCTATTTCCCAGAGTTAAAATTTTGATCATTGTGCATTATGGATGCATTGGACAAGGTCAGGCCCAGTATTTCAAGCTGCAGGTGTATGCATGGTGCTTATATAGCCCTGGTAAATTCAGGAAACAGACAAGGAGACCCACAAAAGAGTCTCCACATTTCAAAACATTGGGGCCAGATACCACTAAAGTGGTATCAATTGGCCCACAATAAAAATTGGAGAATAGAGCAGCCTGCATGAATGGCAAAGGGTCTGGAACAGGGCCTGGCCTAGTATTTCAAGGTTAATCATTCATTGCAGTAACAGGGGATGAGTTACACATGTAGGCATTGTACTCAAATAGCCCTATTAAATTTAGGAAACAAACGAGGAAACCCCAAAAAGAGTCTACACATTTCAAAAAATTAGGGGCAGATACCAATAAAGTGGCATCAATTGGCCCACTATAAAAATTAAAGAATGGTGAGATTAATGCAACACACTGAAAAGTACATCACCTACTCTGAGCAGTCTGCCATGGGAGTGAAAAAGTATTTGGAGATCCATGACTTGTTCATCTTGATTAAAGTTAGGCAGTCTACACTTTGAGAAGACAGCCAGATGCACTTATCTGTCAGAAAACTGTCTGGCTAAATTTACTCTTACACCAAGGATCAAACAGTGTGGTAACCCAGTAGTGGTCAGTAATATGAATCCTAACGATACAGGCATCATGTTGCAGTCAGTGCAGCAAGAAGGAGCTCATGTGTCTAAAGCGTCCATGTGGACCAAGTCCTTTTTGTGCTGGTGTTGGGGAAATAACATTCCCATTTGCTTCCTTCGTCTTCTCCTCGGAAAACATAAAGGAGAATCATTTCTTCCTCATCTCCTGACTGTTCTTTGCCCATCACCTCTTCATCATCATCCTCTTCTATTTGTTCATAAGCTCCTGCATGTACACCACCAGTTTGTCTGGTACTGTGAGCTCTTGTCTGTTGCTCTACTTTACCCTGAAATGCCCACGGCTGGGTAACAAAAGTTCAGCCCTTTGAAATCTTAAATCTCCTTTCTGCAACCTTCTCTTCTTCCTCCTCCTCTTCCTGTGGTAACACCACCTAATCCTGCAGATTTTTCAAAGCTTGCTCCAGCATGTAGCTTGAGCAGAATAGTGATGCTGATGATGGCATCATCAATGTTAACCATATTAATAGCTATTTGAAAACAGTCAAGAATGGTGCAGAGGTCCTAGATCTGTGCTCACTCTGGAATGGTTGTTTTCACCATATTTGGCTTACTTTGAGTCACTGTACATGGCATTACATACTGTGCCAGGGTTTGTCACTGCTGCCACAGTCACTGCAAAATGTGCAGTGTGGACTTCCACTGTTTCACCACATCAAATGATTAACCGGTTGTCCAAAAGAACCCTGTAGCAATGCTAGTTGATGATCTGTGGGGTGAGAACATAGCGATTGTGCCTTGTGCAGCAGCTCATCTAGGCTAGGATAGTGACATAGGAATTGCTGGCAACCAGGTTGAGGATGTGAGCAATGCGAGGCATGAGTTTAAGTTTGTCCTAGTGTAAGGTTGCCACCAGATATTCACCTTTAACTCACACAGCTTTCCCTGACTCCAGATTTAGCGGAGACAGCCATTGACAAACTCGGCCTGCATAGCTGTCCACAATTCTTCAGCTGTTTGACTCACATTTCCAAGGCATTTTAAATTAAACACTGCCTGATAGTGGAGAGCCTTGGCAGTGCAGTACAGATGTGGGGGTAGGATTCTGTCTGAACCAATGTAACAATAAGGAAGAGGTTGTGGGCAACTAGAGGCCTTAAGGGAGGTAACCGAGTCAGAAGCAGTAGATGAAGAGGTACAAGCAGAAGTTTGTCCCAAAAGTCTTGGGGATTTGAAGACTTGGGGAGTAGCCCCTTTCCCGCCATGTAACGCCCTTTGCCATGTTTGCTAGTCCAGGTGTCAATATTGATATGGACTGTGTCACACACAGAGTTTCTCAATGAATGGATGACGTTGTCTGCAACATGCTAGTATAGCATAGGCATGGCTTGCTTTGAGAAGCAGTAACAACTGGGCAACTGATATTGGGGAGCTGTGACGGTAATCAGCTAGAAGAAACCGTCTGTATCCACTAGGCAGAAAGGCAGCATTTCCATGGCCAACAAGTGGGAAATGGTCAAGTTTAAGCTTTTTGCTTTAGGATGTGTAAGTGAAAATAATCTTTTCCGTGACCACAACTGCAGGATCGAGGGATGGCTGCTGTGCAGAGAGAGGGTGGAGTACCGTGTACCTGACAAACTGCTGCACGATGAAGGAGATGCAAGTGAAAATGTTCTGGTGGGTTCACAAACAAGTGGTGTGCTCTGTGTTTGGGGTTGGTCAAAACCACCAGGTGTATTTACTTCTGTAAGAACTGAAGGTCTGTCAGTCACCCCAACTTTTGCCCCATTGAATATAAAAGAATTTAAATAAAAAAAAAAACACATAATTGATATCACTGTTCAGAAATGTCCAATCTATCAAACTATAAAATAAATTGCACACAGTCATAAACAGTATAATGAAAAATAAAAATAAAAATGGCAGAATAATGTTTTTTTTGGTGAACAAAACATTACATTTACTCATTAGTGAAAACTAGAAGAAAAGCAGAAAAGAGCACATAGAGTCTTATCTGGGTGTAACTGGGGTGTTGTATTGTGTGCTGTTGCACTAACCTTATGTTGTTGTGAGAGTCACAACAACTATTGAAGCATAAGCCGGCTTGCAGCACTCCACCCAAGGAAAACGATTAAAACATTAGATGGAAAGGTGGTAGTTTGTGCGCTGCCGTCTGTCCGTTGGTTCCAAGTAATCCAAGGAATCACAAGATGTTAAAAGCAATACCTTTAATGTCTATTTCTTTCCCATTTCGTGGTGCTCCAGACCACTTCATCAAAGATCTCTGATGAAGTGGTCTGGAGCACCACGAAATGTGTAAGAATTAGACATTAAAGGTATTGCTTTTAACATCTTGTGATTCCTTGGATTACTTGGAACCAACGGACAGATGGCAGCACATAAACTACCAACTTTTCATCTAATGCTTTAATCATTTACTCACTAGTGGCATTAGTAAAAATGTCAGCTAATTGCGCAAAAATAAACCATCAGTTAGCCCCAGGTATAAAAATGTTCCAGCTCTTCGAATATGGTGTCAAAAGCAACATTGTATTTTACAAACCTGAATTTCACATGTTTGGTATCAGTTTTCTCATACTGACCTGGAGAATCATACTGCTGGGTCAGTTTTACCATATAGTGAACATGATAAAAAAAATCATAGAATAACACTTTTTTTGCAATTTTACTGCACTTGAAATTTTTCTGACATTTTCAACTAAACTATATGTTAAAATGAGTGGTGTCATTCAAAAGTACAACTACCGTGTTTCCCCAAAAGTAAGACAGGGTCTTACCTTCTTTTTGTGGCCAAAAGTGGCCCCCTGTCTTACTTTCGGGGGGGGGCCTTACATTGGAGGCCCCACCATCCATCCATCCATCCACACACTGCAGCCATCCATCCACACATTCCCACACATGCAGACAGACACATGCATGCATACACATATATACACATATATACACACCATACACACCACACACACACATAGCACCGCTTCTTACCGGGTCCGGTGTGGGGTCCCCGATGGTCCTGTGCCGTCCTCTGTGCTCCGGTCCGGTCCCCGAGATGATCCGCTGCCGTCCGCCGTGTTCCGGTGCCGTTTTGCACCAGTATTGCCGGTCCTAGGCTCCATGGTCCCTGCTCTTCCGGAGTTCAGGCCGCAGCTCCGCCCAGGTCATAGTGTGGGCCAATCAGCATAGCGGCGCTCAAGCAAGCGTAATCGGGCGCTTGCCTCTGACGTCAGCGCCTCTATGCTGATTGGCCCACACTATGACCTGGGCGGAGCTGCGGCCTGAACTCCGGAAGAGCAGGGACCATGGAGCCTAGGACCGGCAATACCGGTGCAAAGCGGCACCGGAACACGGCGGACAGCAGCGGATCATCTCGGGGACCGGACCAGAGCACAGAGGACTGCAGAGGACCATCGGGGACCCCACACCGGACCCGGTAAGAAGCGGTGCTATGTGTGTGTGTGGTGTGTGTGGTGTGTATGGTGTGTATATATGTGTATGCTTGTGTCTGTACGTGTGTATGTATGTATGTAAACCCCCCCCGTGTTTCCCCGATAGTAAGACCCCCCCTCCCCCCTACCCTGCCTTACATTCGGGGGGGGGTCTTACATTAGCCGACCCCCCGTCCCCCCCACCCTGTCTTACTTTCGGGGGGGTCTTACTATCGGGGAAACACAGTAGACCTACAAAAAACAAGGATTCATACAGCTATATTGATGAAAAAATAAAAATGGTACAACTCTTGCAATAAAAGGAAGAAAGAAGAAAAGTGTAAAAATGGAAAATTGCAAGGTCGTAAAGTTTGCCGGTGTACGTGAAAAAATATGGAGTATAATACTTTTTCAAGGTAATGTATGTATTAGTCTGGTTTAGATAGAGATTAGTTTGTAACTGCATAACACCATTCTATACACCACTTTTATCTATACATTTATTGTCAAAGAAGCTGACTATAATGTGACTGTCACCATTTAACTAAATAGCTGGAACAGGATGCTATAAATAAAGTCAAAGCTAAATTAACATTCTGTGGAGGACTCTCCTCAGAATGTAGTGATTAATGCACTATCACGATTAGATCATTTTCTTACATATTAGAACCTTAATACCATCACGAGTTGCTATCTTAAACTGCTTTACTGAGTTTTTTCGTGTCTACTTATAAATCAGTATAAATCCATTTAAAGTCATTTCAATTATGATTTGCTTGCCAGCCTCTAATGCTCTAGTTTGCATCAAAGAGGAGGCAATTAAAGAATGTTGAAAAGCTCTTGAAGCTAACAGGTGCTGCCAATCAATAATGCAGCGATACCAAGAAGCCTTAGACTAATTAAAGTCATAATCTAAAAAGAGTTTTTAGATGGACTGTCATGACTAACACAGATTGCTCCAAATTGTAAAGGCAGTTGCTACAAAAGCAATATATGTAGTTGTTAACTTATTATTCAATATAGCAACTACTGAAATTTAGAAACCATTTACCTAAACAAAATGTTGCATTTCTAGAGCTTGAAAAATTATTTGAAAGTTGGGTCATCATTGAGGGACAATGTCGCTTTAATGGAAGTTATTTACTTCATAATGAGCAAGTCCAATGATTAATACCTCCTGTGGAGACACGGAAGTCAGTGGGTGCTTTCATCTGCTGGCCCAGCTGCCTTTAGCAAGATAGCCTGGACCAGGGCTCATCCCCAAACTAAATGCCCGAACTCCTTAACCGTGGGCGGAACACTACTCAGACAACACAGGGTAAGGGAACCACAAGATTAAGACTTTTATTACATGTAAAAGGCAACAGAGTCTCACCCTTCCGCTGGCTCACCAAGGCTTAGAATATAGCACAGCAAAGTCTGTAGCCAGGTGAC